>CM046955.1:31890477-33140477 GCA_025698515.1 Gossypium sturtianum
CACTTCTTGTTTGGTATATGTTTGATAAACTGATTGATTGGTAAAACCGAAATAGTATGGTTGAGTGATATGATACCCTATGGGGTATGTGCACGGATTCAGGTAAGTCCGTTTCATTATGAGTATTGTTATTGATACATGATGTCATGATTTATGATGTATGTGCTATGAGATGCAACGTTGAACATGTTTGCATGATTTGAATACTATAAATGAGTTGGTATGATGATGGGTGATATGAGTGGAGGGGCGGTGATATTTTGCTTTGTGAGCACGGTGTTTTGGTAACACAACTTTGTGACTTTGGGTCACAGAGGTTTGGCACCTCCAGAGGTTTGGCACCTCAGCGTCTCGTCCCCGTGGTTTTGCACCACAGTGGGTTGGCCCCACAAGGCGGTATTGAGGGATTGACGCCAGTGATTTGGTATCACACGATGGGTTGGCCCCATCACTCGATTATCGTGACTACGGTCACCAGTGGTTTGGTACCACATTTGTGTCTTTGGGACACCAGAGGTTTGGCACCTCATTGCGACTCGTCCCCGTGGTTAACACCACCGTGGGTTGGCCCCACTTTTGAGATACTGGAATTGTCGCCGGTGATTTGGTATCACACGATGGGTTGGCCCCATCATTGGATTTGTGACTTCGGTCACGGTGTTTTAGTAACACATTGTGACTATACGTCACGAAGTGGTTTGGCACCACCACAGTGGTTTGGTACCACACGGGGTAGAAGAGGTGTATGGACGGTTAGGATTGGGTGCATATGATTGGGATGCATGATGATCATGATTATGTTTGTATGTGATATTTTGCTAATCCGGGAAAAAGGGTAGCACATCGAGTCTTGGTGACTCACCTTTTTCCTTAACCATTCGGAGTAGTGCATAAAGTGGACCAGGGATCGGAGAGGACAAGGTGGCCCATGCCAAGATGATGTTCAATTATTTCATGCTTGATTTTGATATAAGTACTTTATTTGAATTGTTGGGTTGTAATAAAGGCCATTTTATGTTTTTGGTATTACTTTAACTATGGTTTATTTAAATTAAATTGCTACGTGAAAATGATTTATGGTTTGCAACCTATTTATTCAAATTGGATATTATAAACTAAAGTTTTAAAAATGAATGAGTTTAATAGCAAAGTTTTATTCTAAAGATATGCTTTCCAAAATTCAGCAAACTACGATGTTTTATTTTAAATTAAGAAGATTTTCAACCGTCTTTTCCCAGTGACATAACCTGATTCGGTCGTAGTGAATGGGCCGGGTTTGGGGATGTTACAATTTTCCTCCATTTACTTTCCCCCCAAAATTTTACTCCCCCAACCCTCAAAACTTTTTATTTCTCCCTAAACTTTTACTTTTCACCCTTTACCCCCAAATAAAAAATCATCCAAAAAAATTCCTAAACTAAATAGTAATAATTTTATTTATATATACTATTATATTATTAAATTAAATTTCACATTTTGTACTATTTATATTATTAATTTCTTTAATCATATTAAACCTTTATAAATTTCTGTTAAAATTTAATTATTGATGATGCCATAAAATATTCGTGTTAAAATGTTGGTATCAATTTTAAATTTTATCTTTAAGATAAATTTTATTAAAAAATAACATTTTTTATATTTAATATATTTTTTAATTTCAAAATACATAATTTGAGTATGGTGGGAAAATTTGATTACGGCAGGTGACAATAGTTACAAGGATCCAAAATTATTTCTTTTTAATTTAACTCGAACAAATATATTTGATTAGATTCAAATTTCATCTCACTCGACTTGATTCAAGAAAATTTCAAATCGAGTCAGGATGACAAAATAGAATTCATCAACTCGAAATTTTTTCATTTGATTTGATTCGATTCAATCGAACGCTCACCCATAATAACATTGTATTGTGATAGCAGTGCTGCAATAGCTAATACCAAGTAAATGAGAAGTCACAAGAAGACGAAACACATTGATCGGAAGTATAACTTGATACGAGAGGCAGTAGCTGAAGGAATTGTAGTTGTGATGAAAGTAGCTTCGGAAGATAACCTTGCGGATTCGTTTCCTAAGACTCTTGTAACCAGGAGTTTGAACAACTACGTCGAGGATATGAGAATGCCAAACATGACACATTTACTTCACTAGGGCAAGTGAGAGGTTATTGGGAAATGTGCCCATATTGTAGTAAACATGTAACTGCTTTCTATTTATTTGAATGCTGAATAAATAAATAAAGTTAATTTCACATTTCACTATTATGTCTTTTGTATTTATGTCTTTTATATTTTGCATGCATAGCGAAATTGTGACCAACAAATATTAGCTCATAGATTGTCTAAAGTTCAAATTGAAGATAAGTGGCACTATAAAGAACGTTTACATTGCAAGAAAAATGACTTACTTCAATACATAATCTAAACGAGTCCGTAATCCCGTAAAAGAATCAAAGTGAGTATTTGATTCAAATACTAAGAAGGATTATTATGTTGTCTACAATTCCAATTAGGGGAGATGACTATTCTTGGCTATCGGAGCAATTGACTCCACGAGTAAAGGCATAGATGTATTCATTGGTAGAATGATACAATGGACTGGACCCAAGATGAATTAGTTCACTTGTGACGTTCATGGTGTGATTTACCAAAATCCTGAGTTAGCCACTGACCATGCGTATGCAACTCATGTGCTTTGATATAAGTGGAGGCTTGTGCTCTAAAGATGATCGAGCCCATGTCGGTATGTTGGGTACATGACTTGTCTATGGCATGGCTTTACTAGCAACAGTGGAATTCATAGCTCAATTAAAGAGTTAATGATATCCTCCATTGGCGTTGTGTGGATTGATAAATATGGAACGTGGCCATGGGTTGCTTATTCTCGAACAAGCAATTTATCACAGTCATTTGTTAACAGTGATCATATTAATCATTAAGAAAACACAATTGTGGCAATGAGAAAAAATTGGATTGGATTGAGTGAACGGATTTAACTCAAAGGAATTAAGGATATCATATGAGGGTAGCACACACATGACGAGGTCATTGGACAAAACAGTTGGATGAATTGTTTTCGTGATGAGTATACAATAAGGTGTTTTCAGTCATGGTACTTATTGTGGACTGACTCTACGATTAAATAATTGCGAATTATCGGAACGATGATTCTGGACATAATTGTAATTACTAGAGCCTAATTGTATGTCTCCGATTGGTTCCTCTGCTAGCTCAACAAAAGCTCGATCAGATTGCATTTGAATTAGAAGAAAATTCTACAATTTTGGAAATAATTTAATTGAGTCGATTTATTCGATTTGGAATTAAATTAGGTGGTCATGAGAATTGTTTAACTAGAGAATTTGATTAAAGAATTTTCTTGAAAATTTAATTTGAAAAATCTAAGTGATTTTTAAAAAAAATTAATTTTAATCAAGTAAAATTAAATTAATCAAATTAATTTAAATTAATATGATATTTTTGGAAATTAATTTTCAAGTCAGGCAATTGACCCAATGGGTAATTGAACTTGAAAATTGGACCTGAGATCGTAAATTGGGTCTGAGAGCACAAAAATATAGACCAAGACCCAAAAACTGGTCGAACCGGGCCCAGTATGTGAAACCAGACTAACGATCCAACCAGTGGTTAAATCAGACCGGTTGAGTTGTTATTGACTCGAACTGAATCGACAGTAGTCGAACCGGCTCAGGGTGCTGTAAGGGTGTCACACCTGCATCATCGAACACGGCGGTGTTGGCGGCATCTCGGTGGCCGGTGGCGATTGGTCTTCGGTGGTTGAGCAGTGGAAGAGTTACACTCCTATTGGAACTCTACTAGAATATTTGATTTCAGATTAACTATTCCAAAAATAATATTATTTTAATAGTTTAATATTAAATTTATTTTAATACTTATCTTAATATTATTTTATTAAGTTAATATTAAAGTGATTATCTTAATATTAAATTTAATTTAATATTTATCTATAAACATTCTATTATTTTAATAAGTTTTAATATTAAATTAATATAATATTTATATTGATAAATATTATATTAATATAATATTAAAGTGATTAACTTTAATTATAGTTGAACTATCTAAACTCTCCCTATATAAAGAGGAGAAGGGATTGTATGAAACTGTGATTCCACATCATCCTTATCCCTTTCCAATAGGAGAATGACAAATCATATTTTTCCTCCTGAAAAAATTCAAATCCAGCTAAAAATGCCAAAAATCAAAAGGAAAAATATGATTTGTCATTCTCTCATTGGAAATGGATAAGAATGACATAAAATCACAATTTCATACAATCCTTTCTCATATAAAGAGAGCATTGAGTCATTATTTTACACACACTTGAATTCAAGAGAAAGTTGTAGAGGGAAAATTCTCTAAAAAGATTATTTTAGAAAATTTCTAGAGATATTTTTCTGATTTACAACTTGACCCAAAAGTTTAGAGAAATTGTAAAATTACCTCATTGGTAATTTTTGTGAAAAAACTTCTGATTCGAAGCTAGCCCACGCTCGGTAGACGTGAGCTTGAGGATAGCGAAGAAGACTACTCGGTCGAAGTGCTCATCCTAGACAAATAAAAAATGTACAATTTTGATTAAGTGTTTATCACTTTAGATATCACAACCAAGATCTTGTTTTGGAAAAAAATTAAAACTCTTGTTTTTCCCTAAATTTATTTTTCGCTGCGTTTTCCAAACCTGTTTTTCCAACAGCAAGTTTGTGTGAGAGGATAACATAAACACCTAAAAACTTTGAGAAACTTGTAATCTAGTTTCCGATTGAATAATTTCTCCACAGGTGATATGCCATCTAGGGATTTGGTAGGCAAAACATTCATTAGATAAACTGCTGAAGTAAAAGCATCAACCCAGAATGACAGTGGTAATGACGTTTGAGCAAGCAACACCAATCCGGTCTCTACTATCTGTGACAGTCCGATTTAGGCCCTAATCGGAATGGTGGTTCGAGACCACGAATCCGAGTCAAAAAAATATTTTAAAATTATTTTTGGTGTTTATAATGTGTGAATTTGTGTGTATTAAATTTTAGTTTTAAAATTTTATCGTTTGGATATCCGATTAAATAAAAAGGGCTTAATTGCGTAAAGTGAAAATTAGGTGGTTGTTTGGAAAAGGGGCTAAATTGATGTTGTCTTTTATAAAGGAAGTACCAAAGTTGTAATAAGCCCATTTTGAAATGTAGTGGACGCCAATGGTCTTAAATGACCTTCGTTAGTAAAATTTTTATATTATTTAATAAAGGTTAATTTTGTAAATGTATAAAACGTTATTATTTCATAAAACATAAAATAATGCCCACTTTGTTCATCTTTGTTCTTTTAACCGAAATTACACAAAAGAAAAGGAAGAAAAATTCTCCCCAAGGTTCGACCATAATTAAGCTTGAATCAAGGTTAGTTTGTTTTCAGTTTTTGAAAATTTTTACGTTTTTGAGATCGTTGCTTCGAGTACTACAAAGCCCATGTCTTAATTTTAGAAATTTATGAATATTTTGTGATATGCCATTGATGAATATATGTGTTTTGTGATGTTTAATGATGAAATATTAAAGATGTGTTTTAGATTAACATATTTTGTATTGGAGTGTTTAATGATTTTGAGTAATTAGGACTAAATTGCAAAAATAATAAATTGAGGGACTAAAATGTGGAATAAATGAAATGTATGGACTTGTATGAGTGTAAGGAACATTCGACCTAAGCATAGTGTAGTCAAATTTTGAATATTTTGTGTTTTGTGCAATATGGACTAAATTGTGAAAATGTGAAATATTAGGGGTAAAAATGTAATTTTCCCATTTATGTGTTATTCGACTAAATTGAATGAAAATATGTTTGAATGAGCTTAATTTGAATATGTTTAGATCAAGAACCAATGAAATCAGATTTGGATCGGGGAAAAACAAAATAGTTGAATAGCCGATTACATCGTTAAATCGATATCCGAGGTAAGTTTTAAGCAATTAAACATTGTTAATTTTGAATGTAACTTAGTAATATGTTGAATTGAACTTATGGAATTATTATTAAGCTAGCCGAATGTAAATGAGCATAAAAAAATGTGTTTGAGTTTATATTGATTGAGATATAACATTTGAAAGTTCGTATGAATTACGTGGAATATTTGAAATATTCGATATATGAAATGTGTATGAGACAGCTTTATAGTATTGTTATTCGGGCTTTAGGCCTGGCAAGCCTTGTGCTGGTGAATTAAATCGGGCTTTATGCCTAGCAGGATTATTGCTGGTGTATATAATCAGACTTTGGGTCTAGCAAGCTTTGTGCCGGTGAAAGATATCGGGCTTTACGCCTAGCAGGCTTTATGCCGGTGAATTATTATTATAAGTTTATGCCTCAAGATTTATGCTGAGGTGGTAATTAAATACGTTAAATGAGCTCAATGATCAGGTATGTGTTAACTTATTGTTTACTTGAGATAAGGTGAATTAGCATCTTGATATTAGTTACTAATTATGTGTGGTATAAATGAAGATTTCATGTGAATTTTTGTAAGTGTATTCGGCCTTGTAAATAAATAATATGAATATTGTGGAATTTATTTTTGGATATGGGCATATATGTGTTCATGTATATTCGACCATTTAAGTGGTATATGTATATGATGTGGTATTATAGTTCTTGAGTTTATATAAATGCGTATTTGTATGTTTGATCATATAAAGACATTTATTTTTGAAAGTTGATTAATATTAGGTCATATTGATTAAATGAGCATTCGGCCAAGGTAAATTTTGTGAGTAAAAATGTGTTATTTATCTCATTTGTAGATTTGAGGTTAAGATTGATAATGATAATGAAATTTGGATTGGCTTAAAATGAGTTGGTTATATCATTGGGATGTTTATTTGCTTATGACTTACTAAGCTATTATAGCTTACTCTGTGTTTCCATGTTCATTACATTTTATAGATTTTGGATTCAAGTTACAAGCTCGGGGATCGTCGGCCAAAGTCTATCACACTATCAACCGTCTTCGGTATTTTATAAGTTACATTTTGGAACTATGGCATGTATAGGTTGAATTGTGTTTTAATGTGATGAATCTTGGTTTTGTATAAAAGCCATGCGAAAATGGCTTATTTAAAAGTTCAAATTTGGTTTGGTTTGATCATAGCATAAGTCCACTTTAGTTATGGTGATATGTGACGTGAATGAATGATATTTGTGATGTTTATTTTGTATGTATAAGTTGGTTGGTGTTTTTGGTTATATGTTAAAATGAGATAAATAATATGGTTGTTCAATGGTTCGGCATTTAAACACATCTTCATGAGATTTATGGTTGTATATATCTATGTGATTTTGGTTTGGGCATATGTCAAGAACGTATCCGAATATATGAAGTATGTATAGTTGCTATGTGTTTTAGCATTATGATATATGATATTTGTTAATTACGCTTAAGTAGATCATGTGTTAGTTAGGTAAGAATCAGAACATATGCATGATGAGTATTCAATGTTCATTTATGGACCAATTAATGATATGAATGACATTTGATTTGGCTATCATAGTAATTTAATTAAGTTGGGTATTATATTTATATGGGAGAATTGAATTGATGAAAAAGAATATGTGTACCTAACATTTGGTTTTAACATGTTAGTTGAATATTTATAAGTTGTTATATATATATTGTATGATTTTTGAGATATATGCATTATTATTTTTTATTAATAATGTATGTGTGAATTTGATCAGCCATTTACTCTGTCTTCATATATTTTAATATGACCTATGTGAATATGTGTATTGTTCGGAAGCTGTGATGTGTTCAGTAATGCCTCATAACCTTATTCTGGCGATGGATAAGGGTTAGGGGTGTTACGTTTTATTGGTATCAGAGCTACGGTTTAGTCGGTTCTAGGACTAACGTAGCATGTGTGAGTGTAGCTATACATGCCATAATATTTACTGCGATAGTGTGATGACTTCTGACATTTGAAAATGTGTTTTCGTATAGTAAATGGATCCCGATAGAGCTGTAGCTAATGATGTCGAGAGTGTAGCGCCTACTCCCGTACATGGGACAGCGCCAGTTGAATCTCGACCTATCTCGAGTAGCCATGAGGGCGAGGCTAAACAAGCCTTCTACCAAATGATGAATGATTGGTTTACTCAATATATTCGAACTAATCCGGCCGTTCAACAACCTCCACCCCCAAATAATCCATCTCCGATACCTGTAGTACCTCCGATTATTGATCCAATGAGATTTAATAAGCCTCCTGTAGATAAAATCAAAAAACACGGGGCCGAAGAGTCTAAAGCTAATGATGATGATGATGCTGAGCAGGCTGCTTTGTGGCTTGATAATACTATCCGTGTGTTCGATGAGCTATCTTGTACTCCGGATGAATGTTTAAAGTGTGCCATATCTCTATTACGAGACACCGCATATCACTGGTGGAATACACTGGTCTCGGTGGTCCCGAGAGAGAGAGTGACCTGGGAATTCTTTCAGACTGAGTTCCGTAAGAAATACATCAGCCAGAGATTTATCGATCGAAACACAAAGAAATTTACGGAATTGAAAGCAGGTCGTATGACCAAATCGAGTATGAACGGAAATTTGTGAGACTAAGTCGATATGCTCGTGAATGTGTTTCAACCGAAGCTGTCATGTGTAAAAGATTTGAAGATGGTTTAAAGGAAGACATTAAATTGCTGGTTGGTATACTTGAAATTAAAGAATTTGTGGTACTTGTTGAACGAGCTTGCAAAGCCGAAGAACTCGGGAAAGAGAAAAGAAAAGCTGATTTTGAAGCCAGAGATTTTCGTAAGAGATCAACAAGTAAGACTTTTCACTCAGCATCGAAGAAGTTCAGAGATGGTTCTAGTTAATTTAAAGCTACTTCAGACTTTTCTAAACGAGATTGAGACCGACCTCCTATTAGTTCACGAGCCACTTCGATTGCTAGTGTTGGCAATGATCGGCAGAACAGATTCGAGTGTAAGCATTGTGGTAAATGGCATTCTGGAAATTGTAGATTGCATGATTGGTCTTGCTTTAAATGTGGATCGATGGATCATTTTATCCGAGATTGTCAGATGTTAGCCGAGCAAAACACTGTTCAGAACGCGAGACCGAGTAACATGTCAGTACGAGGCAGACCACCCAGACATTCGAGTAACGTAAGTGGCAGTCGAGAGAGGGACGAAAGATACAATGGTTCGATCGAGGCTCGTGCACTGCCGAGCATATGCTATCTGGCGCTTCGTGAGGATGCTTCTTCCCGGATGTTATTACCGGTACTTTCACTCTTTATGATACTAGTGTTATTGCATTGATTGATCCTGGTTCGGATCATTCATATGTGTGTGAAACATTAGTATCCAGTAAGACTTTTCCTGTTGAGTCTATTGAGTTTGTGATTCGAGTGTCAAACCCCATGGGCCGGTGTGTTCTGGTTGACAAAGTGTGTAAAAATTGCTCGTTGATGATTCGAGATTCATGCTTTCCAGCCGATTTGATGTTGTTACCTTTCGACGAGTTTGATATAATTTTGGGTATGGGTTGGTTGACTTTGCACGATGTCGTTGTTAATTGCAAAAGAAAGACCATTGATTTGAGATGTCAGAACAATGAGATTATTCGAATTGAATCTAATGATCTGAATGGTTTACCAGCAGTAATATCTTCGATGTTAGCTCAGAAGTATGTGAGAAAAGGTTATGAAGCTTACTTTGCCTATGTGCTTGATAGTAAAGTGACTGAAAAGAAAATTGAATCTGTACCAGTTGTGTGCGAGTATTTGGACGTGTTTCCTGAAGAATTGCCAGGTTTGCCACCTATCCGAGAGGTAGAGTTTGGTATTGAGTTAGTACCGAGGACGACTCCAATTTCTATAGCTTCGTACAGAATGGAACCTACAGAATTAAAAGAATTGAAAGCACAGTTGCAAGAATTGACAGATAGAGGTTTTGTACGACCGAGTTTTTCTCCTTGGGGCGCACCAGTTTTGTTTGTGAAAAAGAAAGACGGAACTATGAGAATGTGTATTGATTACCGCCAACTAAATAAGGTGATTATAAAGAATAAATATCCATTGCCACGGATTGACGATCTATTCGATCAGTTGAAATGGGCTTCAGTATTTTCGAAGATAGATTTGAGATCGGGTTATTATCAGTTGCGAGTCAGAGACTCCGATGTGCCAAAAACTGCTTTTCGAACGAGGTACGGACATTATGAGTTTCTAGTTATGCTGTTCGGACTTACTAATGCACTTGCTATTTTTATGGATTTGATGAATCGAATTTTCAGGCAGTAGTTAGATCGGTTTGTGGTTGTGTTCATTGATGATATACTGATCTACTCCCATAATGAAACTGAACATGCCTAGCATTTGAGACTTGCGTTACAGACTTTGCGAGAAAAAAAATTGTATGCGAAGTTTAGTAAATGTGAGTTCTGGTTACACGAAGTTAGTTTTCTGGGCCATGTTGTATCAGAATCAGGTATTAGGGTTGATCCGAGCAAAATTTCAGCTATACTTGACTGGAAACCACCGAAAAATGTTTCTGAAGTTCGAAGCTTTATGGGACTTGCTGGTTACTATAGACGGTTTGTGAAAGGTTTCTCTATGATCGCAACTCCGATGACAAAGCTGCTACAGAAAGATGTTAAGTTCGAGTGGTCAGAAAAGTGCCAGAAAAGTTTCAATCAGTTGAAAGCTCTTTTGACTGAAGCTCCAGTGCTAGTTCAGACAGAATCGGGTAAAGAATTTGTCATTTATAGTGATGCATCTTTAAATGGTTTGGGTTGTGTATTGATGCAGGAAGGCAAAGTGGTAGCTTATGCCTCGAGACAGTTGAAGCCACATGAAAAGAACTATTCGACGCATGATTTAGAGTTGGCAGCTATTGTGTTTGCATTAAAAATATGGCGTCACTATCTGTTCTGTAACACCCCAAACTCGGACAAGACACCACGACCGAATCTGGTATGTTACGGGGAAAAACGTCTTTGAGTGATCAGATTTTTCCCGTTTAAAAGCGGGGTGAAAACGTAGTGAATTTGAGGAAAATTTGAGTAGGCTTGTTTGATTAGATTTTGAAAACTTATCCAAAGTATATAGTTAAAACCGAGTTGATTTCATTTAGCATTTCGATAGTTTCTTAGTGCTATTTTGAAACATTTTAGGCTTAGTAGAAAATCGAGTTTGATTTGGAAACTATTTGAGTTTACTTTATAGCAAAGCATAGCGAGATACCCGATGGTATAGTTTAAAACACAACTGCGTTATAATTTTGAAAACATTATCTTACCAAATTTTAGTAAAATTTCATACCAAGTTATTTGTTAAGCGAGTTGCGAATCTAATTAAAGCATAACCATCATAAAACATAATTTAAAGGCCTTTTACAAATCCAAATTAAATCTCAAATCAAAATAAGTAAGCTAAAGTACCCAAAGTGAATAGTCGAACAAAACTTTTATTAAAGCATGGCATGTGCACCTCGAGTCCACCCCGGCTCCATGTCGCGACTACGAATCACTGAAATGTCAAAGGAGAGGGTGAGTCGAATGACTCAGTGCATAAATCCCGCTCCCGATGAGACAACATGCTAACACACATCATACATAGCAACATGATTAATGCAACCCGATCCTAACCATCCGTATCGCCTTTTCTACCCCGTGTGGTACCAAACCACTTTGGTGGTGCCAAACCACTTGGTGACATACGATCACAATGTGTTACCAAAACACTAGTGTCCCAAAGACACAAATGTGCTACCAAAGCTTGGTGACCGTAGTCACAAATCAATTGAGGCCAACCCATCGTGTGATACCCAATCACTAGCAGACGATCCCATATCTCATGTGGGGCCAACCCACGATGGTGTTAACCACGGGGACAAGTCGCAATGAGGTGCCCAACCTCTGGTGTCCCAAAGACACAAATGTGCTACGAAAGCTTGGTGGACCGTAGTCACAATAATCGAATGATGGGGCCAACCCATCGTGTGATACCCAATCACTAGCGACGATCCCATATCTCAATGTGGGGCCAACCCACGGTGGTGTTAACCACGAGGACAAGTCGCAATGAGGTGCCCAACCTGCGGTGTCCCAAAGACACAAATGTGCTACCAAAGCTTTGGTGACCCAAAGTCACAAAGTGTGTTACCAAAACAACGGTGCTCGTCGGCACAAAATATCACTTTGCTCCCTCCACTCATATCACCCATCAACATACCATACTCATGTAATCATGCATATCATACAAATCATGCATATCATGCCAACATGTCTAGCATTACATCTCATAGCATACATAACATAGATCATAATACCCAAGGTATCCATAATAGAACTTGTAATAAATTAGACTTACCGGATACGTACACATACCCCGTTTGGGTATCCAATAATCCATCATCATGTCATGATTTTAATAGGCAAACAGTTTATTAATAACATTACTAGATATCGGTGTGTTAGTTTACACACAGGTCAATCTGAGTCTAAAAATCGACAAAAGCGATCTAAGGCTCCTTGATTCTGGCTCCTATAACAATCGGCCAACAAGAGTTAATCACTTAGACCATTCGGCCATAGCCATTTAACCCAAAAAGGGTTTATCAAATAACCCTTACCTTGCAAATGTTTGGTTTCCTACCAAACCCGAACCCCAATGGTCCTTCTAAGATGATCGGCCACCACCTTGAAAAGAATAACAGATTAATCCTTTGCAACTCGATTTAGTGAAACTAACGGAATAGCCTAATAACATCACTCTTACCACCACTTACCAACGATCAACCAACGATGACCGCTTCACTTGATCGCCACTAAAAATGCGGAGACCCTAAAGCGAAATAATTAACTCCTTCCCACCAAAACCAAAATAGACTTTAATCAAATCGAAACCACAAGCACTAGAGAGAAAGAGAAATGGCCATTCGGCCAAGAACTTACCCAACACCAACCACTAACCGGCCAACCAAACCACTAGGAGAAAAGGGAGATTCGGCCAATATGAACACTACTAGGATCGGTTTAGCGTGAAAAGAAATAAGAGTAAAGGTGAGAAGAAATAGAGAAATCGGCAATAGAGTTTAGGAGAAGAAAGAAAATAAAAGATAGATGAGGAGGGTACCTTGCTTGCAAGTGAAAGAAAATAAAGGAAGTGTTTTTAGGGAATGAAATTTCGGCTAACAAGGTTTTCAAATCAAAGAAGAAGAAAAAAAAAATATGGAGAGGAGAGAGTTCCACATTCGGCTTACTCAAATGAAATAGAAGGAAGAAGTGAAAAGAAGCATTCGGCCACAAGCATAAAACCAAAGAAACAAAGCAACTTTTCGGCAACTAAAGGGGTTTGATGTTTTGTTTCAAGAAGTAAAGAAGATGAGAGAAATTCTCTTGAAGTTTCGGCTACAAAAGACAAAAGAGAGAGCTTTTCTTTTTTTTACCAAATGTGACCGAAAATGCACCCCAAACCAAGGTACATTCGGCCTTCCCTTCTCCCACACTAAGCCGTCCACACTCCCCCCAAATCCCCTAGAATTCGGCCACCACTCCTCAAAGTACTCCAAGCCACTAATTCAAAAGCATTTGAATTAGTCCCCTTCCACAATTCACTCCTTGCCGTCCATCTCACCCATAGACTAGGTCCAAGGCAGAGTTTGAACTGCCTACAAACTCTCCCTTCCTAGGCGTCAAAAAGAAAGCCAAAAGGTGGCCACTCCGCAACTTGAACACGAGATCTCTCCCTCCTGCAAATGACGCCACACACGCAAGCCTTAGTGGCGCCTATCCTGCCACTCCACCAGCTCCTTTCTTGTTCAACAAAACACCAAATAAAACTCTTATACCCTAGCTCCAACAGCGCTCCCGACTTAACACCCAAAAATCAAAATTTTCCCATTCACTCAGGCATACACTTAGACTTCAATTAAGCCCCCAAAACATAGAAATAGCCACGCAGCACACTAGACACATGCAATATCATGCAACAACAAAACAGCCCCTAACCCGGGATATTACAGTTCTACCCCCCTTAAAAATAATTTCGACCTCGAAATTACCTGATCAGAAGAGTTGCGGGTATTGCTGTCTCATCATATCCTCGGGTTCCCACGTAGCTTCTTCTACGCCATGATTCCGCCAAAGTACCTTAACCAAAGGCACAGACTTCTTACGCAGAACCTTCACATCTCGATCAAGAATCTGCACAGGTTCCTCCTCCATGGTCAAATCTGGATTTACCTCGATCTCTTCCACTGCTACCACATGCGACGGATCTGAGCGATAACGTCGAAGCATCGAAACGTGGAATACGTCGTGAATCTGACTAAGCTCTGCTGGCAACTCAAGCTGATACGCCACTGGTCCAACTCGTCTCAGAACCTTATACGGCCCAATAAACCTCGGACTTAGCTTGCCTTTTCTTAGAACCTCAACACCTTCTTCCAAGGTGAGACCTTCAGGAAAACTCGATCCCCACAAATGAACTCTATATCTCTTCGCTTAAGATCGGCATAAGACTTCTGCTCGCGGTCCAAGCTTCCTTCAATCTAGACTGGATCAACTTAACCTTGTCTTTGGTCTCAAACAACCAACTCGGGTCCCAACAAGCGGCGTTCACCTAACTCCGTCCAACACGTAGGTGGCGGCATTTCCTACCATACAACGCCTCATACGGTGCCATCTTGATGCTCGCTTGGTAAGCGTTGTTGTAGGCAAACTCGACTAATGGTAGAAACTCCTCCCAACTACCTCTGAAATCCAAGACACAACCTCTCGGCATATCCTCTAAGATCCCGAATAACCCGCTACGATTGACCGTCGATTTGCGGATGAAAAGTCGTGTCTTTGAAATCCAAGCAGTACCCAGAGCTTGATGCGGTGCTTTCTAGAACCTTGGCGTGAATCTAGGATCCCTATCGAGATTATCGAAACTGGTACACCGTGCAACCTCACTATCTCTCGACACACATACGACAGCTAAGCTTCAAGTGAGTAGTCAACCCTCACGGAATAAAGTGAGTGATTTAGTCGATCGATCCACCACTACCCAAACTGAATCTTTCTTGCTTGGCGAAGCGTAACCCTTGCGAAATCCATGGTTATCCTTTCCACTTCCATCGAGGAATCTTCACAGTGAAGCAAACCGACGTGACAGCGATGTTCGGCCTTGACTGGGCGACAAGTCGGACACTTCCCAACAAACTCTGTCACCTCTTTCTTCAAGCCAGCCACCAAAAGCGCTCTCTAAGATCCCTATACATCTTGCTACCTCCGGGATGCATAGCATAAGGACCACTATATATGCGTCTGAAGAATCTTCGCCTCGACTCAACATCTTTAGGCATACAAGCCTTACCTTGAAAACACAGAACCCCATCACGGACAATTTGTAACCCTCCAAACCACCATCGCGCACTTGCAACCTTGGCGCACTCGGAACCTCATCCAATAAGCTGTTTCTCTACGATCTGCTCAACCCAAGTAGGCTTAACTGCAGGCTCTGCGAATACTCCCATCGTCATACAAACTCAAATGGGCAAACAATGCTCTTAAGTCCGAAACAACCTTGCGGCTCAACGCGTCGACCACCATGTTAGCCTTGCCGGATGATACTCAATCGAACAATCGTAATCTTTCAAAGCAACTCAACCCATCTCTGCGGCGCCTCAAATTCAAATCCTTACGAGTTAGTAGATACTTGGACTCTTGTGATCTGTATAGACTATCGATCTCTCTCGTACAAGTAGTGCCTCCAAATCTTTAAAGCGAAGACCACACCGCTAGCTCCAAGTCATGCGTCGGATTGTTGACCTCATGTGGCCTCGTTTGCCGAGAAGCGTAAGCCACAACCTTACCTTCTTGCATCAAGCACACAGCCCAAACCCGTATGTGATGCGTCGCAAAAGGCGTGTACTCCTTACGACCTCGGGTTGAATTAAAACGGAGCCTCGGTCAAAATCTTCTTTAACTTATCGAAGCTTTCCTGCGCTTCTCGGTCCATACAAGCGGAACTTCTTTCCTCAAACAACTTGGTCATCGGCGCTGCTATCAACGAAACCCTCAACAAACCTTCGGTAGTATCGGCCAAACCAGAAAACTCGAATCTCGACCAGCATCGACTTAGGCGGCTTCCAATCCAAAGCGCCTCAATCTTACGAGGATCTACTCGAATCCTCGGACACTACATGACCCAAGAAAGTCACTTCTCTAAGCCGAACTCACACTTTACCGAACTTAGCATAGAGTGCTTTTCCTCAAAATCGCAACACCACTCGCAAATGCTTATCATGCTCTTCCTCTGTCCTTGAGTACACTAAGATATCGTCTATAAAAACCACCACGAATCGATACAGAATCTTTGCTGAAACACACTGCTCATCATATCCATAAACGCTGCGGTGCGTTAGTCAACCCGAACGGCATTACAGTCGTAGTGCCCATACCGAGTCGAAAGCTTATTTGTTTTATGGATATCGACCTCCTTAACTCTTAGCTTGGTGATACCCGGACCTCAAGTCGATCTTTGAAAATACCGCGAAGCACCCGCCGGTGATCAAACAAATCATCTATCCGTGGCAAGCGGATACATTTTTAATCGACTTGTTCAAGCTGGCGGTAGTCTATACACATCCGCATCGTGCCATCTTTCTTCTTAACAAAAATACCTAGCGCACTTACCAGCGAAACACTAGGCCTAATAAAACCTCGATCCAATAACTCCACGGATCCGAGCCTTAAGCTTCACCAATTCCTTTGGCGCCATCCTATACGAGCAATAGACTTTGGCGCGATTAAGATAATGATCAATCCCGAACTCCACCTCGCGATCTGGCGGCAAACACGAAGCTCTCGGAAAAACATCGACAAACTCCTTAGCAGTGCGAACCTTCTCCACAATGGACTCCTTAGCCTCCAACGCATACACATGAACTACATACGCTTCACGGCCTTTCGACCATCTTCTCGCGCCTTGAGTAGATACCACATTTGATAAGTAATCCCTCCTACTACCTATCATAGCCACCTCATCACCCTCAACCGTCTTAAGAACCATGCGCTTGGCGCGCAATCCAACCTCGCTGGTACTTGACCAACCAATCCATCCCAAGAATCGGATCGAACTCCCAAACGGCGGTTCCATCGGATCGCAGACAAATACTACCCCTTGGAGTTCTAAGGGTACCTCTCTAAGCAGTTTATCTACTACTACTGAGTGACCTAGAGGGCTAATCACGGTCATCCGCCTAGAAGATATCTCGAGTCTAAATCCATGGTCTCTACTATACTCGGCAACATAACGGTGCGTTGAACCCACATCAATCAAAGCGGTATAAGGAGAACCAAAAATCAAAAACGCACGGTTATGACGTCCGATGCGTCGCCCTCCTCTCGGCGCCTCAAAGCATACACTAATCCGGTATGCGGCATCGGAACTACTTACACCTCTCGCCGGTGCTCCACGGCCCCGGCGAACCATTACCACCTCTCGCCATTACCACGGCCCCTCTGCGGTGGCGATCCACTACTCTAAGGCGACACGGTACGACTCTCCGGATCGAATCCTAGCCAACCTACGCGGACGGTCCCTGCGCGCGGTGCTCGAGAGAACCACACTCGAAGCAACCTTTTCCTCCAGTCCGGCCAACCACCCCAATGAGACTTCCCTGCACCGATCACCGCTGCGGCGGTCCACGCCTAGCGACAACAAACCTAGCGGTGGTTCGGCCCACTCGGTCTAGTTCTCTTCTGCGGATTACTGGCGACCCAGAGGACCCAAAGCTCCTCTTGTGTCTATTTCGTCCATGCCTGCCTCGCGACTCCTTAACACCTCGGCCACCTTAGCCTTCTCAACTAAGACAGCAAACTCGCTCCTGGCGAGGAGCAATCAGCGACCTCAAGTCGTCTCATGAGACCATCCTCGAAACGAACACACCTCTCATGCTCGGTGGCCACAATGCCCTTGGCATACCTACTCGACCGAGGAACTCGGCCTCGTACTCAAGAATGTGATTTACTCCCGAACAAGCCTCGGAAAAGCCTTCATTTGTGAGTCGATATAACTAGCTCCGATGTATTTCTTTTGATATGCGGCCACGAAATAATCCCATGTTAGATCCTCTGTTTGCCACCTTTCTCGAACCGTGAGCCACCATTGATATGACTCATCCAGAAGAAGCGTCACGATGCCCCGACTTCTCTTGTTTATCAAGTCCAGTCGTCCATGATCCGCTTTCGGTTGCCTCGGCCAATATTGGCGATCTTTGGGAGCAACACCGAAACACCTCGGAAGAATTCGGCCCCATTGGCCCGAAGTCGCTCGAGAGCAATTTCTAACTCTGCATTACCACCTACACCGGCTACTCTTTCCAACACTCGCGGCATTGCACGAGACACCGCTGCGTCGTCCCCGATCGATCTTGGAACTCACCACCTCCGGTGGTGGCGGGCCGGTATCTCATTTTACGAACCGACCGGATCCTACGGGCTCGAGAAGCGTCATCCTACCACGACCTCGTCCACGACCACGTCCACCTCTAGAGCTCATGACTAATCTTTTACGTGTACGATTAAAGAATTTTTATGCATCGTATTTATTCCACTTGTTTAAAAGCAAGTCTTATGAATATTAAGGAGATTTGTTCTGAGTTCACAAAATCCTATCGATTTCAATCTCTAAAGTAATATACTATTGCTATTCATCAAATCATATCACATCCAATCAATTCACACATAATAGTAAAGGTACTTACAGGCGGCGAGTGCGTAGGAGACTCGGTGCCATGCCTTTCAAACCATACTTGAAGAAACAAAACAATCTTTGAAAACATTTTGGGCCTCGAGGCCCACGGTAAAGCCTTTGAACTTGGCTCTGATACCACAATTGTAACACCCCAAACTCGGACAAGACACCACGACCGAATCGGTATGTTACGGGGAAAAACGTCTTTGAGTGATCAGATTTTCCCGTTTAAAAGCGCGGGGTGAAAACGTAGTGAATTTGAGGAAAATTTGAGTAGGCTTGTTTGATTAGATTTTGAAAACTTATCCAAAGTATATAGTTAAAAGCGAGTTGATTTCACTTAGCATTTCAGATAGTTTCTTAGTGCTATTTTGAAACATTTTAGGCTTAGTAGAAAATCGAGTTTGATTTGGAAACTATTTGAGTTTACTTTATAGCAAAGCATAGCGAGATACCCGATGGTATAGTTTAAAACACACTGCGTTATAATTTTGAAAACATTATCTTACCAAATTTTAGTAAAATTTCATACCAAGTTATTTGTTAAGCAGGTTGCGAATCTAATTAAAGCATAACCATCATAAAACATAATTTAAAGGCCTTTTACAAATCCAAATTAAATCTCAAATCAAAATAAGTAAGCTAAAGTACCCAAAGTGAATAGTCGGAGCAAAACTTTTATTAAAGCATGGCATGTGCACCTCGAGTCCACCCCGGCTCCATGTCCGCGGCTACGAATCACCTGAAATGTCAAAGGAGAGGGTGAGTCGAATGACTCAGTGCATAAATCCCGCTCCCGATGAGACAACATGCTAACACACATCATACATAGCAACATGATTAATGCAACCCGATCCTAACCATCCGTATCGCCTTTTCTACCCGTGTGGTACCAAACCTTTGGTGGTGCCAAACCACTTGGTGACATACGATCACAATGTGTTACCAAAACTTTGGTGTCCCAAAGACACAAATGTGCTACCAAAGCATCGGTGACCGTAGTCACAAATCAATTGTGAGGCCAACCCATCGTGTGATACCCAATCACTAGCGAGGCGATCCCATATCTCATGTGGGGCCAACCCACGGTGGTGTTAACCACGGGGATAAGTCGCAATGAGGTGCCCAACCTCCGGTGTCCCAAAGACACAAATGTGCTACAGCAAAGCCTTTGGTGACCGTAGTCACAATAATCGAATGATGGGGCCAACCCATCGTGTGATACCCAATCACTAGCGCAGACGATCCCATATCTCAATGTGGGGCCAACCCACGGTGGTGTTAACCACGGGGACAAGTCGCAATGAGGTGCCCAACCTCCGGTGTCCCAAAGACACAAATGTGCTACCAAAGCCTTTGGTGACCCAAAGTCACAAAGTGTGTTACCAAAACACTTTGGTGCTCACAAGACAAAATATCTTTGCTCCCTCCACTCATATCACCCATCAACATACCATACTCATGTAATCATGCATATCATACAAATCATGCATATCATGCCAACATGTCTAGCATTACATCTCATAGCATACATAACATAGATCATAATACCCAAGGTATCCATAATAGAACTTGTAATAAATTAGACTTACCGGATCGTACACATACCCCGTTTGGGTATCCAATAATCCATCATCTTGTCATGATTTTAATAGGCAAAGCAGGTTTATTAATAACATTACTAGATATCGGTGTGTTAGTTTACACACAGGTCAATCTGAGTCTAAAAATCGACAAAAGCGATCTAAGGCTCCTTGATTCACGGCTCCTATAACAATCGGCCAACAAGAGTTAATCACTTAGACCATTCGGCCATAGCCATTTAACCCAAAAAGGGTTTATCAAATAACCCTTACCTTGCAAATGTTTGGTTTCCTACCAAACCCGAACCCCAATGGTCCTTCTAAGATGATCGACCACCACCTTGAAAAGAATAACAGTTAATCCTTTGCAACTCGATTTAGTGAAACTAACGGAATAGCCTAATAACATCACTCTTACCACCACTTACCAACGATCAACCAACGATGACTGCTTCACTTGATCGCCACTAAAAATCTGGAGACCCTAAAACGAAATAATTAACTCCTTCCCACCAAAACCAAAATAGACTTTAATCAAATCGAAACCACAAGCACTAGAGAGAAAAGAGAAATGGCCATTCGGCCAAGAACTTACCCCAACACCAACCACTAACCGGCCAACCAAACCACTAGGAGAAAAGGGAGATTCGGCCAATATGAACACTACTAGGATCGGTTTAGCGTGAAAAAGAAATAAGAGTAAAGGTGAGAAGAAATAAAGAAATCGGCAATAGAGTTTAGGAGAAGAAAGAAAATAAAAGATAGATGAGGGAGGGTACCTTCGGCTTGCAAGTGAAAGAAAATAAAGGAAGTGTTTTTAGGGAATGAAATTTCGGCTAACAAGGTTTTCAAATCAAAGAAGAAGAAAAAAAAAATATGGAGAGGAGAGAGTTCCACATTCGGCTTACTCAAATGAAATAGAAGGAAGAAGTGAAAAGAAGCATTCGACCACAAGCATAAAACCAAAGAAACAAAGCAACTTTTCGGCAACTAAAGGGGTTTGATGTTTTCGGTTTCAAGAAGTGAAGAAGATGAGAGAAATTCTCTTGAAGTTTCGGCTACAAAAGACAAAAGAGAGAGAGCTTTTCTTTTTTTACCAAATGTGACCGAAAATGCACCCCAAACCAAGGTACATTCGGCCTTCCCTTCTCCCACACTAAGCCGTCCACACTCCCCCCAAATCCCCTAGAATTCGGCCACCACTCCTCAAAGTACTCCAAGCCACTAATTCAAAAGCATTTGAATTAGTCCCCTTCCACAATTCACTCATTGCCGTCCATCTCACCCATAGACTAGGTCCAAGCGAGTTTGAGCGCCTACAAACTCTCCCTTCCTAGGCGTCAAAAAGAAAGCCAAAAGGTGGCCACTCCGCAACTTGAACACGAGATCTCTCCCTCCTGCAAATGACGCCACACACACAAGCCTTAGTGGCGCCTATCCTGCCACTCCACCAGCTCCTTTCTTGTTCAACAAAACACCAAATAAAACTCTTATACCCTAGCTCCAATGGCTCCACGACTTAACACCCAAAAATCAAAATTTTCCCATTCACTCAGGCATACACTTAGACTTCAATTAAGCCCCCAAAACATAGAAATAGCCACGCAGCACACTAGACACATGCAATATCATGCAACAACAAAACAGCCCCTAACCCGGGATATTACATGTTCAGTGAAAAATGCCATGTCTATTCCGATCATAAAAGCCTAAAGTACTTAATGACTCAGTAGGATCTGAATCTGAGACAACGACGATGGTTGGAATTATTAAAAGACTACGAGCTTGTGATTGAATACTATCCAGGAAAGGCTAATGTTGTTGCTGATGCATTAAGCCGAAAATCATTGTTTACTTTTCGTACAATGAATGCGCATATGGCTATGTCTGATGATGGTGCGATAGTAGCTGAATTGAAGGCAAGACCATTATTTATTCAACAAATTTGTGATGCCCAGAAAGTTGATAATGAATTATTAGCAAAACGAGTTCAGTGTGAAACGAATGCTGATTCAGAGTTTTGAGTTGATGTTGATAATTATTTGAGATTCAGAAACCGAATATGTGTCCCGAGAAATCCAGAGTTGATTCAGATGATTTTGAATGAAGCTCACAGTAGTCGGTTATCTGTTCACCCAGGTAGCACAAAAATGTATAATGATTTGAAACAGCTTTACTAGTGGCATGGTATGAAACGAGACATTTCTGACTTTGTTTCGAAATGTTTAATTTGTCAACAAGTGAAAGCCGAACATCAGGTACCTTCCGGTTAGTTTGACCCGATCATGATACCTGAATGGAAATGGGACAGAGTTACGATGGATTTTGTATCCGGTTTACCGATGACACCGAGCAAGAAAGATGTAATCTGGGTTATTGTGGATAGATTGACTAAATCAGCTCACTTTATTCCATTTCGTACGGAGTATTCACTTAATAAGCTTGCTGAGTTATATGTGTCATAGATTGTGAGATTACATGGTGTGCCTATTTCTATTGTTTCGGATAGAGATTCGAGGTTTACATCGTGGTTTTGGAAGAAACTGCAAGATGCATTAGGTATGAAATTGCATTTCAGCACAACTTTTCATCCTCAAACAGATGGTCAGTCCGAATGAATCATTCAGATACTTGAGGATATGTTGAGATGTTGCATTCTCGAGTTTGAAGGTACGTGGGAACGATACTTACCTTTGATTGAATTTGCGTACAATAATAGTTTTCAATCGAGTATCAAAATGGCACCTTACGAGGCTTTGTACGGTCGTAAATGTCGTACTCCATTGTATTGGACCGAGCTCAGTGAAAATAAGATATACGGGGTCGATTTGATCAAAGAAATCGAACAGAAAGTAAAAGTGATCCGTGAAAGTTTGAAAGCAGCATCAGATCGTCAGAAATCGTATGCAGACTTGAAATGTAAAGACATAGAGTTTTAGATCGGGGATAAAGTATTTTTGAAAGTCTCACCGTGGAAGAAAATACTCAGATTCGGTCGTAAAGGCAAATTGAGTCTGAGATTTATTGGACCGTATGAGATTATAGAGAGGATTGGACCGGTTGCGTATAGATTGTTGTTGCCACCTGAGTTAGAAAAGATCCATAATGTATTTCATGTTTTGATGCTTCGGCGATATAGATCCGACCCCTTGCATGTGATTTGTCCATCTGAGATTGAGATTCAGTCAGATATGTCGTACGAGGAAGAACCAATTCGTATTTTGGCTCATGAGATTAAAGAGTTACGAAATAAGAAAATTCCATTGGTTAAATTACTGTGGCATAGGCATGGAGTTGAGGAAGCAACGTAGGAGCCAGAAGATGCAATGAAAGAACGTTATCCGAACCTATTCACCGATATGATTTTCGGGGACGAAAATCCCTAAGGGGGGAGAGTTATGACAGTCTGATTTAGACCCTAATCGGAACGGTGGTTCGGGACCACGAATTCGAGTCAGAAAAATATTTTAAAATTATTTTTGGTGTTTAAAATGTGTGAATTTGTGTGTATTAAATTTTTGTTTTAAAATTTTATTGTTTAGATATCCGATTAAATAAAAAGGGCTTAATCGCGTAAAGTGAAAATTAGGTGGTTGTTTGGAAAAGGGGCTAAATTGATGTTGTCTTTTATAAAGGAAGTACCAAAGTTGTAATAAGCCCATTTTGAAATGTAGTGGACGGCAATGGTCTTAAATGACCTTAGTTAGTAAAATTTTTATATTATTTAATAAAGGTTAATTTTGTAAATGTATAAAACATTATTATTTCATAAAACATAAAATAATGTCCACTTTGTTCATCTTTGTTCTTTTAACCGAAACTACACAAAAGAAAAGGAAGAAAAATACTCCCTAAGGTTCGGCCATAATTAAGCTTGAATCAAGGTTAGTTTGTTTTCGGGTTTTGAAAATTTTTACGTTTTTGAGATAATTGCTTTGAGTACTACTACAAAGCCCATGTCTTAATTTTAGAAATTTATGGATATTTTGTGATATGCTATTGATGAATATATGTGTTTTGTGATGTTTAATGATGAAATATTAAAGATATGTTTTAGATTAACATATTTTGTATTGGAGTGTTTAATGATTTTGAGTAATTAGGACTAAATTGCAAAAATAATAAATTGAGGGACTAAAATGTTGAATAAATGAAATGTATGGACTTGTATGAGTGTAAGGAACATTCGGCCTACGCATAGTGTAGTCAAATTTTGAATATTTTGTGTTTTGTGCAATATGGACTAAATTGTGAAAATGTGAAATATTAGGGGTAAAAATGTAATTTTCCCATTTATGTGTTATTGGACTAAATTGAATGAAAATATGTTTGAATGAGCTTAATTTGAATATGTTTAGATCAAGAACCAAGGAAATCAGATTTGGATCGGGGAAAAACAAAAATAGTTGAATAGCCGATTATATCGTTAAGTCGATATCAGAGGTAAGTTTTTAAGCGATTAAACATTGTTAATTTTGAATGTAACTTAGTAATATGTTGAATTGAACTTATGGAATTATTATTAAGCTAGCCGAATGTAAATGAGCATAAAAAAATGTGTTTGAGTTTATATTGATTGAGATATAACATTTGAAAGTTAAATGCAATTACGTGGAATATTTGAAATATTCGATATATGAAATGTGTATGAGACGACTTTATAGTATTGTTATTCGGGCTTTGGGCCTAGCAAGCCTTGTCTTTGGTGAATTAAATCGGGCTTTATGCCTAGCATGGACTTATTTAGGTGTATATAATCGGACTTTGGGTCTAGCGGGCTTTGTCTTGGGGTGAAAGGTATCGGGCTTTACGCCTAGCAGGCTTTATGCCGGTGAATTATTATTATAAGTTTATGCCTAAAAGATATATGCTGAGGTGGTAATTAAATACGTTAAATGAGCTTAATGATCAGGTATGTGTTAACTTATTGTTTACTTGAGATAAGGTAAATTAGTATCTTGATATTAGTTACTAATTATGTGTGGTATAAATGAAGATTTCATGTGAATTTTAGTAAGTGTATTCGGCCTTGTAAATAAATAATATGAATATTGTGGAATTTATTTTTGGATATGGGCATATATGTGTTCATGTATATTCGACCATTTAAGTGGTATATGTACATGATGTGGTATTATAGTTCTTGAGTTTATATAAATGCGTATGTGTATGTTTGATCATATAAAGACATTTAGTTTTGAAAGTTGATTAATATTAGGTCATATTGATTAAATGAGCATTCGGCCAAGGTAAATTTTGTGAGTAAAAATGTGTTATTTATCTCATTTGTAGATTTGAGGTTAAGATTGATAATGATAATGAAATTTGGATTGGCTTAAAATGAGTTGATTATATTATTGGGATGTTTATTTGCTTATGACTTACTAAGCTATTATAGCTTACTCTGTGTTTCCATGTTCATTCTGTTTTATAGATTTTGGATTCAAGTTACAAGCTCAGGGATCGTCAGCAAAGTCTATCATACTATCAACCGTCTTCGGTATTTTATAAGTTACATTTTGGAACTATGGCATGCATAGGTTGAATTGTGCTTTAATGTGATGAATCTTGGTTTTGTATAAAAGCCATGCGAAAATGGCTTATTTAAAAGTTCAAATTTTGTTTTGGTTTGATCATAGCATAAGTCCACTTTAGTTATGGTGATGTGACGTGAATGAATGATATGTGACGTGAATGAATGATATTTGTGATGTTTATTTTGTATGTATAAGTTGGTTGGTGTTTTTGGTTATATGTTAAAATGAGATAAATAATATGGTTGTTCAATGGTTCGGCATTTAAACACATCTTCATGAGATTTATGGTTGTATATATCTATGTGATTTTGGTTTGGGCATATGTCAAGAACGTATCCGAATATATAAAGTATGTATAGTTGCTATGTGTTTTAGCATTATAATATATGATATTTGTTAATTACGCTTAAGTAGATCATGTGTTAGTTAGGTAAGAATCAGAACATATGCATGATGAGTATTCAATGTTCATTTATGGACCAATTAATGATATGAATGACATTTGATTTGACTATCATAGTAATTTAATTAAGTTGGGTATTATATTTATATGGGAGAATTGAATTGATGAAAAAGAATATGTGTACCTAACATTTGGTTTTAACATGTTAGTTGAATATTTATAAGTTGTTATATATATATTGTATGATTTTTGAGATATGATTTGTATATGCATTATTTTTTATTATTATTAATAATGTATGTGTGAATTTGATTAGCCATTTACTCTGTCTTCATATATTTTAATATGACCTATGTGAATATGTGTATTGTTCGGAAGCTGTGATGTGTTCAGTAATGCCTCGTAACCTTATTCCGGCGATGGATAAGGGTTAGGGGTGTTACACTATCTGTCTATGACGACTTTCCACCATACCATTTTGTTTAGAAGTATGAGGACACGAGTAGCAATGCCTAATGCCAAATTTTTGAAGACTTGGATCAAAGCTTCGAAATTTACCACCCCCATCACTTTGAAGCAGTTTAATTTTAGTCTATAATTGTAACTCGACATGTTTTTTGAAGGAGAGAAATGCTGACAAGGCATCAACTTTGTTTTTGAGAAAATATATCCAATAATGTCTTGAGTAAGTAGCGAGAAATGAGATATAATACTGAAAACCAGTTGAAAACCAAGGAGTAGGGCCCCATAGATCAGTAATAACAAGGTCAAGTAGAGCAAAATATACAGACGTGGTTGAAGAGAATGACAATTTGTGACTCTCTCCAAAAGCACACGCATTACAAATGGAAGTAAACTCATTAGTATGAGGCACACTAATATTACATGATCGTAACACATTATGTAATGCAGCAGAAATTGGATGACCAAGGCGTTGATGCCATTGGGTGACTTTAAATCGGACATTGAAGTCATAGAACTTGAAGAACCTTCATTTGCAGTAGGTGCTCCAGCTTGCATACAAGCCTCAAGAGCTGTGTTATTGGAAGCAATAAAAACAAAGTTGTCAAGAGTCGATGGGAGTAGTTGATAAAACCCATTCACCTTAGGGCCTTGAAGCAAAATTCTATGTGTGACCAGGTCCTTACATAACAATAGGAAGGATGAAATTCAAAGAAAACCTTATTATCTTTTGCAATTTTGGACACAGATATAAGATTCTTATGAATGGTAGGAACATACAACAAATCCTTTATGGGTAACTGATGAGAACCAGAATAGAGAGAAGACTCACCAACATGAGAGATGGGGGCAGAGTTTCCATTACCAACAATTACATTACTAGAACCACTGTACAGGCTGCAACTCGCAAACTGAGGGGGATCATTAGTGAGGTGAGCAGTGGCAACACTGTCAGGATACCATGCCGAGTCACCAACTAATAATAAGTAGCAGGTGTGGAGCAAGTAACTGCTTGCATCAGGTGTTGATCTCCTGCAGACGATAGAGTAGAAGAAAAACCAGTTTGATGTGTCTTAAACCCAAAAATCTTGGAAAAACCTTGATCCAAATAGCATATAAGGGCCGAAGGAAACCCAGAACCACCAGAACGTGAGGATCCAATAGAATGCACCAAACCCAATCTGGATTGAAAAATCTCAGAGTTAACATCATAAGAAGAATCGTAACAGTAGTAGCAATGACAAGCCACATGGCCAATCTTGCCACAAACATGGCACTGTGGTCTCGATGGACCCCCAAAATGAGCACGCCTACGGCCGCGAGAAAGCCTAGACGCACTGTTGGATCTGAAAAACTGAGGAGGTTGACTAGTATAAGGAGGAAGAGACGGCGTCGAGGACCTACCAGCCAGAGCAAGATTAGTCGAGATCGTTACCTGAGAAAAATGAGCTTGTTGACGTGCTTCAGCATCCAACAGAGTCGTTGTGATACCTTGAAGATCAAACGGCACTCGACTAGTGGTTATAATAGAAACAACATGGTCAAATTTTGGTGGAAGTCCATTTATAATGGCCGATTAATGCTCTTCCATGGAAACACAATGACCGCAACTCTCCAAACAATCGCAAAGATGCTTAATTCCAGCCAAGTAAGCAGACATAGAAAGATCAACTTTCTTGAAGTTATGTAAAAGGGAACGATACCACATACCTTTGGTGGTAGATTATGTGCCAAAGATTCTAGTCAGTGCTTCCCAAAGAGTAAATGCCGAAGACGAACTGCCAATCAACTGATTGTGAAAAGACGCACTCAAAGTGGAAAGTAGCCAAGCCGAGAGTGTCGAGTCTTGCTGCTCATACTGAACAAACGTCAGATTTTCAACCAAAAGACCAGCGTCATCAGTGATCTTATGAGGCAGAACAGAGACAGATCCATCAATGTATTGCTGCAGACGATGAGTTTTGAGTACAAGCAGAACATGCTGCTTCCAGGCCAAAAAATTGCTATCATCAACAAGAGTTGCTACCTTTTGAGTAGCAAACGCAACAGGATTAAAATCCCTCCTAGTTGTAGAATCGAAGGAACAAACAAATTCCATCACCAAAAGCAAGAAGAAAAAAAAAAAAAAAAACCTACTCTGATACCATAACAGAAATAAGAAATAGAGAAGAATAATCTTTGATTCATAACATTGTAGGTCCAATGAGTATGCTTTTATACACTAATTACAATATCAAGAGAATAACTAACTAATAGAAGATAACTAACAGAAGAATGAACTGGTTAACTGAGAGTAGTTAATCTGTTTATGTAGTTACTTTTGATATTCTCAACCCATAAATAGGAGATTAATGTATTTCAGCACACTTGAATCCACGTCTTCCTGCATTGACAACGATATCCATACCAATCGAGTTAATCAAACAACTTCTCGATTGTCTTTTAATAAACTAAAATATTAAAGTGCTTCAAAAATTAAGTAGAGAGTTTTTAATATTACATTTATAAGCACTCATTTGTATTATAACGACTATTTTGTATATTATGGAAAACTATATTATATAATTATATTATTGATGACACTAAGAAGTAAGTAACACATTATTTTTTGGAAAAAATATTATATATTATATATTTTAAAATTTTAAAATTATTTTTATTTTTTACTTTTATTTTTTTTGAATTTTAAAGAAATTTTAATTTTCACAATTTTTGAATGTTTTGAAAATATTTATAATTTTAAAATATTTTAAGGATTTCTTATTGAAAATGTGAAAATATTTTTTTTTTTTATGTTCAAAATTTTTTATGGACTTTTGAAGAGTTAAGATCAAATTGAAAAAATTGTAAATATTGAGGGTTAATTTTATTTCTATTTTTGTTATTATAACCGCCACATAAATAAGACTAATGGAAAAATTGGATAGCATTATCAAATAGACCAAAATTGCTAAATAAAAATATAAATACAAAAATTCAATGTCTTAAAATTAACTTGCAAGACTAAATTTTTAATTTCAATGAAGTACACGCACCTCTAACATATTATTTTTTTCGAAATAATAAAAGACACATACCTCCTAAGATTTGGTGTAAAATAAACTTATTCCTATAGTTTTAAAAATATTCATTTATGCCCTTCAAATTTGAAGAAAATCACATGAGCCCCTTGAGATCTTATTAAGGTGTTGTTTAATAAACTAAAAGATTAATGCTACGTTTGGAAGAAGTATCACCTTTTTACATATGTTTTAGTTTATAGGCAGCTACAGATCTTCAAAAGGATTGGTCTTTGTAGATCGTAAAACTGACATGGAGGAAACCTTAGTTATACCAAAAAAACAAAATTAATTCAATTAATAATATTTAGTCACTCTCATGACTGATTTTTGACAAAGAAAATGGAATTTTTTTGCTTATTTTGAAGAGATATTATTTTTTTACAAGAGTTACTACTTATCTTTCTAATTTCAAGTTTAATTTTATACTAATTATTCTTTATTTTTTGTCTAAATATTGTAATACATATGTAATAGATACAATTTTTCCTCATATTATTACACTAATAACCAAATGAGACCATACTAAAAAATTAATGTTTAATTTAATACATATGGAACTTGGATTATAAAAATTATTTGGCATGTTTTGAAATTAAGTGCTAAATATAAATATATTGTTTGGGAAATGCAAATATTAAAAGATAATTGTACTCTTGTTATTATTTATAGTAAAGTATGCAAGTAGTCACCCAACTATAATTTTTTTTTCATTTTAGGCATTAAAAAAATTGCAATTTAAGCACTCACGTTACATAATTCGATCGTTTTGGTTACTCCCGTTAAAATCACAAATGACAAACTGATGTGGTAGTTAAAAAATGGGTAGGATAACAAATTTAGCCCTCAACTTTTACATATTATACCAATTTAGTCATAATTTTAAAAACAAATTAACTCTCAAATTTACAAAATGGTCTCAATTTGATCCTAATTCTAAAATATTCAAAGAAATACATAAACATTTTCAAAAAAATTCAAACATTTTTTTCAAACATGATTTTTGGCAATCACGATTTTAAATTTTAGCAAACTGAGGTGTTTGGATGATTTATGGAATCCAAACTATCACGTAAAAGATTCAAACTTTTTTTTTCAAAAAATAAAATATCTTTTTAAATAATTAAATCATGCATTGTAAAATGAATCTGGATAAATAGTTGTCCAGGTTAATTTTGGATGAATGCAAAACTAAAAGAACTTCAAAACTTATAAAAATATTTAAAAAGTTTAATATATATATATATAAATCAAATATGAAAAATCTCTAAAAAAAATATTATTTATTGAAAAATATAAAAATATATATAAAAAATCATATTGAACATACATATGATCCATCAAGAGTATGGTGCAATAATAAATAACTTTTGTTAAAATAATGCAACCAAAGCTGTTTAACTTAAATATGATTTTGTTAAAATAAAGTTACTGATGAGTAATCCATAGCAACATTCATACACATTGATTAACGTATATCACTTCACTTTATTGTTTTTCATTTATCATCTTAAACTTAGCTTCCAATTTAATAAAAATATAAGTTGAAATAAAGGTACTCAAAATCAATGAATTCTCATATACCATTAAACATAAGTTTCTATTTCACCAAGCTTGTATATTCAATATGAATTTTTATATGTTTTTTAAATAATTTTTAATAATTATTTTACAATTTTTGTAGATTTTTAGTTTTGCACTCATTCAAAATGAACCTGGACAAAAGTTTGTCCAGATTCATTCTATATGCACATTCATGCGCTTATATTTATAGAAATTTCATGCTAATTTCAAAACAATTACATTTTAGTGTCTGTACTCAAAACTAATAAATTTCACTTTATAAAATAGTCTCTTTTTCATTTCTAAGCTTATAGACTAACATTTAAACACCAAAAACTTTAAAATCATCAATGAAAACATTTTAAAACTTTAATAATTTCTCAATTTAATTCCTGTACTACTTAAATTAAAGTGTCAAAAACATAAAATTCATCAAAAACGTGCTTAGAGTCACTCACCATCCAAATATGACAACTTGGCCGAATTTTTCCATCTTCAACAATGATGGAATCGGTGGGGAAGGGTAAAATGAAGACGATAACTTGTTATTTTATGCCTTTAATGTTTTTATTTATTTTATAAAAATCAATTAACATTATTTTAACATATAATTCCCTTCAAAATTAAGCATTAACCGTCCATGCCAACATATTATGTTCTACTTACCACTTAAACCCTTAAACAATTACATTTGAAGTCTTTTTAACTAATAAAATTAATAGTGATTAATTTTTACGGTTTTTACAATTTAATCACTGTACCTTAATTATTAACCGTGCAATAAAATTATCGGATCAAAAATCAATATAACACTATAAGAGAGTCATGAATATTAATAAACAATATTTACTGACTTGATCATCAAAAAATGGGGTTCTGAAATCGTCGTTTCTTCACTACACCAAAACAGACTTTTAGCGGCGTTTTTTTGGGCTTTTAGCGGCGTTTTTAAGCGCCACTAATATAATTTGCGGCGCTTTCGAAAGCGCCACAAAAAACGCCGCTAAAGAAAGCGCCGCAAAATTTAGTGGCATTTTTTGTGAAAAAACGCTGCTAAAGGTAGGGGCTTTTAGCGGCGCTTTTAAAAAAAACGCCGCTAAAGGTAGGGGCTTTTAGCGGCGATTTCAAACAAACGCCGCTAAAGGTAGGGGCTTTTAGCGGCGCTTTTCGTAAAAACGCCGCTAAAGGTAGGGGCTTTTAGCGGCGCTTTTCGTACAAACGCCGCTAAAGGTAGGGGCTTTTAGCGGCGTTTTAAAACGCGCGCCGCTAAAGGTAGGGGCTTTTAGCGGCGCTTTTGCACAAACGCCGCTAAAGGTAGGGGCTTTTAGCGGCGCTTTTGGGACAACGCCGCTAAAGGTAGGGGCTTTTAGCGGCGCTTTTGGGACAACGCGCCGCTAAAGTAGGGCTTTTAGCGGCGCTTTTAGGAAAACGCCGCTAAAGGTAGGGGCTTTTAGTGGCGCTTTTTGTACAAACGCCGCTAAAGGTAGGGGCTTTTGGCGCTTTCTAGGACAAACGCCGCTAAAGGTAGGGATTTTAGCGGCGCTTTTGGGCTTATTTGCTAAAGGTAAGGGCTTTTAGCGGCGCTTTTAGCATAAAGCGCATGCGAAAGGTAGGGGCTTTTTAGCGTCTGTTTCAAAAACGCCACTAATTTGCACAGATCTGCTCTGCTCTTTTTCCAATATCCTACCCTCCCCGCATTAAAACCACCAAAAAAAAGCAACAATTGCATATAATTCCAACCCAATGCGACAAATAAAATATTTAAATCTCATTAAAAGCATTAAATCTAAACGATACTTCAAATTTAATAGAAGATATATGATATTTATTAATAAATGAAACATAAATCAAACAATTCTTACAATAATGTTTAACTGTAACAATGTTAAAAAAAATCTTACAAGAAGAAAAGAAATGTCTAAGAGGGCGGCCTCTGCATTCATTCTTTGGAACAATCTGCATCATAGTCTGCATTTGTAAGTGGAGTTCTTCATACTTTACGCTCGCTCTGTGTCTGTGCTGCTTGCCTCCGCTCTAAGTTGAGCAATATGGTCCGCCTCTCTCGCTGCTTGCTCCGCTCTAAGCCGAGAGAAATTTGCTCGGTGTGCTCGCTTCCATCAGAGATATCTCGGTCTTTCGGTCTACGAAACGGCAAGACGAGATTGACTCGGAAGGCATGTATTGCCGGGGGCGGATCAAAATATTGGGTCGGAGTAACACACGATCCTTGACATCGAACCCGACCATACCTTGTAAGACCCAAAACATTAGTGATAATTCTGTTATAAATATACTCAAGATTAACAAAACTATCAATCGAAGGCATGTATTGCCGGGAGTCGTACCTTTCAGGACCCAAAACATCATTAATAATTACATTATCAATCTCCTCGAGATTAACAGAATCTGTCGACAAGCAACCGCTTCATACTCGCCTTCTTCTCCTTTAGTTTATCCTAATAAATCAATAAAAGAGTTAGAAACGAAATATATAATAAAAAGGAATGAAACATAACTTAAAATTAGAAATTTAAAACTACAAAAGATGAATTAAACCATTATAATTAAACATTATAAATATTTATAAAAATCAAATTTTATTAAATAAATATACCAAAATTTCTCATGACCTTTGGTCATTGTCATCCGAGATCCATCCTTCTTCCTATGCGTAATGTCAAAAAGTTGAAGGCGTCCAACTGTTTGACTCGATGAAACTTCCTACATTATGGCGAAAAAATATAATTTAATAGTATAAATCATTAATATTTGAAAGAAGTAATAAATTATAATACCTCATACCTCACTTACACAAGCAAAACTTACGGAACTGCTGGTGTGCGTGAATTGTTGTTTACATCTTTGCTTGTTCCAACTCGCTCACGGTCCTACATAATGGGATTTAAATTATTTATATAGTAAATACGATAAACCGAAAAATTTCTAAGACTTTGAAAGTCACGTAATACCTCTCCTTTCTTTGAATTCAGAATCTAACTTGATCTTCCCATTGGTACCTCAACATTCCCGTGGGACATTTCGTTTTTTTTCGTCGAGGCTTATGTCTTTCTTAAAATATTGTTTTTTTAGGGTGCTTTTATTCTCTCCAATTTTTACCCAACGTCTTCTTAACATAGTCATCGGAGACCTCTAAAGCAAATCTACCTGAAATTTTTTTAAAAAGTTAATATAAATGAAGGTTAAATTAAAGTATTATAAATTGCATTCACCTTTTATTACCTTAATATTATCGAGAGCACGATTTTTGTTGGCATCGGGCATGTGATGCCATGATTAAGTAGTTAATGGGCAACATATTCGAATTTCGTGCTATAATGCCCAAATAGCACGCCAACAATCGAGCTTCAGATCCGATAGGGTGGCCATGATTGTTTTCTCCTTACTTCAACACGCTGGTAGGCTCTAAGTCATATAAATCTGTAAGTAACGTGACGCCCCCGAGCTCTGCGCCCCACCACCCTCACTGAAAAATGATATATTATTATATTAAAATTGAAAAATGAATCAATAATAAAATTCAACATGCATGTAAAATAAACTTAACATTACTTTGGAATTCTCCATGCTCATCATCTATGTCAAATGCAGACTAGAAGATCCAACAAGCGTATCTGTCCACTATTTACGTCTTACGGATTTGGAGTATAATTTCTAATATTTAAACCTCGTAATCGTCTTCTAGGCATTTTTTCTGCAATACACATAAAATAGTTCAAAATATTAGTAACAAATAACAACAATAATAGGACATTTAAAATAGTTAAATTATATAACATGACCAACATGAAAATTATAATATTACATATAAATAATAAATCGTTAAATCTTACTACATCATATTTCAGTAAATATCTTCGTCCACATCTGTGAACCCATTGAAATTGTTGACTAGTACTAGGGATATTTTCAGTTAAGTCTTGTTACGGAAAAGGCAAAGTTTACGATCTTTCGACTATGTCATCTCTACTTCCTTCGCCAATGTCGAACAAGTCTCTAGGGGTGTTTGAAGTACAACGTACCAACCCTCATCAGTTGGATCTTGGAGTAAAAACTTGTTTAACTTGAGAAGAAAACACATACGGCTCGTCCATCGGTTGTTCTCGGTGTGAATCAATCGAGAGAAATTCACCATTGTAAAGCCATATTGATCGTTTTTAATTCCGCGAGCCGTATTCACATCAGCCCAATCACCTCGAAATAAGACAACTTTGCATTTGCCGTAATAATCCAACTCAATGATGTCGATTAATAAGTCCGTAATACTCCAGATTCCCCTAAACCGGATTCTTGTCCTAGCACTAGCATAACTTGTAATCGAAGAATTAACAACAATTCGCAATTTTGGGTTCTCCTCAATCTCTCGCGATACCTTGTATGAAATCGTATCCGTTGATGAGGAAGCCATTATATCTTTTAACTATTCTGTTTGGACCTTGTGAAAGCCATTTAACGTCGTCATTTACTTCATTCCGACTCCAAACCTATTGATGGAAAGTAAATCGAGTAATTATGAATGTTATGAGAAAACATTATGACTTGACAACGAAAACTTAAATTGCATACCATTTGGCTTAACCATTCATGGAATGATTACGTGAACAACTTATTAATTTCTCGTCGATTTAACCTTGAGATCGTGAATGAGCTCTCAATATTTGTTTGTACTCACTATCCAGGTAAAAAGGTTTTACTTTGTTAGAAAAACAAACAAATTATAATTGATGAGTATTTATCAAATTCTAGAACTTACGTCAGAAATGGTTCCATTGAATCGTGATGAAAAAGAATGTATCGATGTGCTTGGACCCACGATCTATCGTCTAATTACGCAATTTCGACTTTGCCGATCGGTTCTCGAAACTTTGAAATAAATAAGTTTCGGCCAAATTATGATCTGTGAGCCCAGCATTTCTACTTGAGTACATTTCATTCTTGTTTCGACATCTTCCAAATACCTCGAGCAGAAAGTCATACATTCCTCTCGCCAAGTAGCCCTCGGCAATTGATCCTTCCGGATAACGTTTATTGCGGCGATATGACTTCAATTTGGAAAGGAACCTAAACACGGTATACAACATTATCGAGAAGTTGCAACTAAAGGCATTTGGTGAATGCCCGGATTTTTTGCAAGTAAAGTAAGACCTTTCAATGGGATACATCCATCGATAGAAAAGCGGGTCCACCAAGAAGTGCTTCACGCGGAGATGAATTAACAAGTGCACCATAATAGTGAAGAATGAAGGCGGGAAGATCTTCTCCAGATTGCATAAAGTCAATGCGGCTCGATCTTGTAGTCTCTCAAGTTCTTGAACATTCAAAACTTTACCACAAATGCCTTTCATTATATTTGCAGTTCAATTACAGGAGCCGTCACCTTTTTCGACATACAACACCGCATAGCAAGCTGGTAGTAAGTCTTGCATCAAGATGTGATAGTCATGCGATTTTAAGCCATATAGTCTTGATCCTTAAGACTCACACATCGCGATATATTTGATGCATACGCATGCAGGACCTTTATATCCTTCAACACCGTACAAAACACTTCTTTCTCCGTCTTCGACATTGAAAAATAGCGGCGACAACCGATATTTCATATTCGGAAGTTCTCGGGGATGAAGCTCACGCCGAATTCCCATGTGGACTAAATCAAGTCGACTCGAAGATTATCTTTCGATTTTCCATCGACATTCAAAATAGTCCCAATGATGTTCTTGCAGGACATTTTTCTCTATGTGCATGACATCAAGATTATGGCGTAAAATCTGATGCTTCCAATAAGGCAACTCGAAAAAAATACTTCTTTTTTTCCACAAGTCCGCCTCATGAGGATCATCCTCTTCATCAGATTCATCATCAGATTCATCCCTAGATCTTCTATTTCTTTGCGGGTTGGCCGGTTGATTCATCTTCCCATAAATGAAATTCATATCTTTCAACATTAAGAATATTTCGGATCCACCGGTCTGCGAAGGAGCTGTTCTGAACTCTTCGGTACCATCAAACTGAGCACTCTGAAATCTAAATGTATGATTTTCCGGTAACCACCGACGATGCCCCATGTAAGAAAACTTCTTCCCATTATATAACCATTGCGAACATATCTGCGCAAAGCTAACACGGACAAGCATAACGCCCCACGGTACTCCAACCCGGATAAATTAGCATAAGCGGGAAGTCGTTAATAGTCCACATTAAAGCCGCACGTAAATTAAAGTTCTCTTTTCTCATTGCATCGTATATATGCGAACACCAGCCCATAGTTGTTTTAACTCGTCAACAAGTGGCTGCAAATAGAGCGTCAATATCATTCCCGGCCCTTTCTCTCGGTATAATCATAGACAAGATAAAAGAAGATTGTTTCATGCAAACCCATGGTGGCAAATTGTAGGGAACAAGCATCACGAAGCCAAATCTTGTCACGTTGTGCTCATGAGTTTATAAGGGTTAAATCCATCGGATGCTAGCCCAAGCCTCACACTCGAGGATCGCTCACAAAGCTTGGAAATTTGGAATCAAAAGATTTCCAAGCTAAAGAATCTGCAGGATGCCTTAACAACCCATCATCACATTCGTCCATCACGGTGCCACGTCATTGATTTGGTTTGTCTTTGGCGACATGAAAAGCCGTTGAAGCCTTGGGATTAGCGGAAAATATCGCAAAATCTTAAGCGTTTGCTTCTTTGATTGTGTATCGTGTTCATCCTCGTTACCGTCCTCTGTATTTCTATTAATCCAGCGGGATTGGCCGCATACATGACAGCCTTTGTTGGTTTATGCGGTCGCCCAATACAACATCTGATCATTTGGGCAGCTGTGAAATTTGTTGTAGCCAAGGCCCAAATCCTTTATCAATTTCTTCATGTCTTTGGAAGATTGAGGATTTTTGCAAGCGAGAACTTTTCTTGCGAAACTCTAATGACATTGTCAACGAGTTTTGGTCCACCCCCAAACATTTCAAGTGAAAAAGACGAATCTGAGAATGACGGTTTAGAAAATTTTGATCCCTCATACAGTTCTTCATTCATTTCACCAAGCAACGTGTAGAACCTCGCCGCTTCTTCATTTGGTACATTCATCCAGGTACACTTCTTCCCCCTTCGGTGAAAGTATTCCACCATCCTGCTGCGCATATTAAAAGCATCCCGCAACATGTTTTCCATGTTATCGTCTCTAACATTACGATTGAAAGCACTATGAGGATACCGGATTCATCGATGAAGATGCTCCAGTAGATGTACACTCTCCATGAAAAAACCATATTTTGTACCCCGGACAAAGCCATCAACAACTAGATGTTCGTGAGACCACTTCACGATAATGCCGATTAATATTGCAACACTTCTTACGGACAAAGAATCATATTCTCTTGGCTTGCATTTTGAAATGCGAAATTCGAGAAAAGTTTCTACTCCATTTCTATAGCCGATTTGCTTACCCTTGACAATTTCATCCAACTCCTATCCATTTTTAGTAGTTGTCGAAGTCTAAAGTTGACAATAAATTACAGGCTAAATTGTTAAATTATAATTTATGTAAGTACTAATATGATCACATATATAAGCGAGTTATGTATTCTTTAAGATTCGTCATACGTGGCATTGTTACACCTAGGAGGATCCATTATATCTAATGATGAGATATAAGGCAACCCGTCGAGTTTCAACCTATATACTTTGAATCTTTTTTCTTTAATCTATACAAGTAAGTTATGTAAGTTATGAATTATGTAAGTTAAATAATTTGACGAAAGCTATGTAAGTTATGTATTATGTAAGTTAAATAATTTTATGTAAGTTATGTATTATGTATTATGTCAAGTTAAATTAAAATTTCAAATCAAGAATCGGTTGAGTTATGTATTCTTTAAGATTCATCATACGTGGCATTGTTACACCTAGGGAGGATCCATTATATCTAACAGTGAGATATAAGGCAACCCGTCAGGTTTCCAGCCTATATACTTTGAATCTTTTTTCTTTAATCTATACAAGTAAGTTATGTAAGTTATGAATTATGTAAGTTAAATAATTTGTGAAAGCTATGTAAGTTATGTATTATGTAAGTTAAATAATTTTATGTAAGTTATGTATTATGTATTATGTCAGTTAAATTAAAATTTCAAATCGAGAATCAGTTGAGTTACTTCTTTTAAAAAGTTGTGATGTTGTTAAATTTAAAAAGTTTTTAACTTACTTCTTTTAAAAAAAAGAATTTATTTTCTATATTAAAACATATTTAAATAGTGATCTATATTATTATATTGATAACAAAATATTTATAAGTTTTTAAATTTAAAATTTTTTTAAATTACTTCTTCTAAAAAATAATTTATTTTTAATAATAAAAAATATTTAAATAATGATCAATATTATTATACTGATAACAAAATATTATTACCATTTTGGAAAACATTGAAAATATTAAATATTAAAATCGCTCATTATTAATATAAAAAATTAGTAATTAGTAATAAACCAAAAAGCCATATAAATCTAAGTATTCTTAAAAAAATGAACTTTTATATTTTGTTTATGTTATTTTTTATATCGTACCGTACCTTAAATTTTAAGAAATAATACACGGGAGCTTGTAAAAAATCTAAGCGGCATGATTAGATAGCAATTTGGAGGTTGTTCAAACATTATTAATAATAATACAACAACATAATAAAAGAACACAAAGTTCAGATGATTGATTAAGCATCCCCATTGTATAGGCTATCTTTGCTCCAACACAGTATAAGTGTATAACATTATGCATGGCATGCACTACAAAGAAGCTGGGAGCATGAACCTCTCTTAACTACATATTTGTTGCCAAAATTTCATACATGTTCCAACTTCCAATACATGAGCTTAATTTTAGAAAATTCAAACTTCTTTCGGTAAAAGCAACAATATCCTAATTCACTTCTACACTCTAATTCTCCAAAATCAGCAACACTCGAAGAGGTAGAAATAGTAAAAACATGCATATATGGTATTTTAGGGGGAAGACATCTATAGAGGGAATCTTAAATCTCAGTTCAAAGTTGTACCTTGATCATGATCTACTGTTATGAGATAGAGAATTCACTAGTAAAAAGGCATCAGATTTTCAAAAAGGAGCTCCAAATTCTACTAATCTATTATGTGTATGCTTTTATAAGTTTATTATTATTATTTATTGGTCTTAGTGCACAAGAATTTGTCTGATTGTTTGAATCTTACTGCACATGCAATGATGCATTATAGCAAATTGGCAAAGGCATATTATTGATTAGGTGGGGTCATATATGCTTTGAGAATTTAGATTTTTAGACACTGGTATGACATTCATTGAGGGGAGAAGCAGGATGGTCCACAAAGACATAAACAATCACATTCTCCTTTTTCTTATATATATTTTTATTTTAAAAAAATCCATCACTTTGAAGCATATCAAATATGCAAACAAGACACCCTTTTGAGTTTTCACCAAATCATAAAAAAATCAAACGATACAACAAGAACAAGTGTTGTAGTACCAAAAAAAAAAGGAAGAGTCGAATTTAAAACAAAACCGAGAAAGACTTGAAGCAAACAAAGAACATAAATAACAGAGGCATCGAATTCAACAAACAAGAGTATATACCCAACATAGAAAAAGAAAATGAAGTAAAATATAAAGTTGAAAAAGAAAAACAAATTTAGAAAACTAGATTGAATTCTTAATTAAAAACTCATGAGTTCTTGAGAAATAATGCAAAGTTCACGGGAGAAACCCTTTTCTCTTAAATTCAAGACTGCATATCCAGCGCTCTTCCCATTAATTATACGAATTTAGATTCACACCCAAAACAAACAAAAGAAGCCAAAAAAAAAGAATAAAAAACTTACCAAAAAAAGGGAAAGCCCAAATCAAGCACTTGTGGAAGATGCACTTGTTTCATCAACTAAGCAAACATCTGAAGGCTGAAAGCTAATTTATCATACACACTCTCTTGACATTCCAGAAGACAAATAAGAAAACAGCAACTCCTACATTAAGCAAAAAAATAACAGATTAGTTGCTTTAGAATCCAATCAAATAAAAGTAAAACCACAAATTTCAATATGGAGTTAAAAGTACAAAGGTAAATCTATCTTTGGTTCATAAAGAAAATGACAAAGGTCAGGGTTATTTATCAAATTGATTGTAAAACCACAAATTAAAATCTTGTAGACTAAAGTATAACCTTAATCATGAGTAAGTATATGCCTACACTTGTATAACTTATATGCTTTGGTGTCTTTGTAGACTAAAGTATAATAAAAGTTGTAAGCAAATAAGTCAATACCCGAAGATAAACTTATAGCTTCGTCCCTGTATTAAAGGCATTATATAATTGATCTAAATGAAACTTGTTTAGAGGTTATGTCATAGTGACTTAAATCGTTTAGCAAGTAAATGATAAATTTACATAATGGTATATATAATGAAACTTTAACAAGAAATAATCGAAGTTGGTGAATAGATAAAATCTTAAGGAATTATTAAGCAGAAAATGTGACAAGAAAAAAAGCAAATGCTTGCATGAAGTGTGAATTAAGCATCTTATAGAGCCTCAAATCATTGAACCCTTTCAAGCAATGCCACTATGGGTTTAAATCTTCTAACTTAGAACTACTACAAAATGTATAGCATAAGGCATAGAACTACTACAAAATGTATAGCATAAGGCAAAGCAACATAAACAACACAAACAGAAAACTACAACATATATTTTCTATCGAACTTAAATCTTTCATTCAAAAGAGAAGGCTTTACTTAACGAAACCCAATGACCAAAGATTCGGAATTTAGAAAATTGAGATTAATTAAAAAAAGAACTTGGGTTTAACAGGAATATAAAAATTACATAGCTAAACAAGGTTAAATTTTCATTGAGGCAAATGATCAAACATTTTACGTTCTAACAAAAATGCAAACAAGCAAATTCGAGCGTGAGAGAAATGAACTTCACTACTGAATAAAATTTAACTTCAAACCCAAAACAAACAAAAAAAGCCAAAAAAAGAATAAAAAACTTACCAAAAACTGTAGAGCAATCGATAGAGCAATTTGCGAATAGAAGAAAAGCGTAGTCTTTCTGAGATACAATCAGATAAAAGCGAAAGTGAGAACAGATAAATGGGTCGAGCCAACATGCCCGCCCTAAAGCTCAATAAACAAAAGATTAATTTTACCATACATCCCTAGCTATTGTTACAATTTCAAATTAGTCCAAACTTCAATATGTTGAAGTCCTTGGCTCTCTTTGCCTGAAAAGGGCGTAGATGTCTGTCTAGACTGTTGCAACGAAGTTCCAAGATTGAAGAAGCATCAAAGCGACATCCCAAACATCAAAATATAGTGTAAAACACCCGAAGGAAAATGAGCAAGCCACAAGCCCGCAGAACAAGGAAAAGCCAAAATTCTCAATTGAATGTAATAAAGCAGGTCCCCATCTCACGCAAACACTCAACCAACCCACAAGTAATTAAAAAGAATATTTTTTCTCACTATAATGAATAATCCCACAGCCCCACCCTTCCCTTCTTTCACATTACACCGTCCCGTTCCTTCCCTCTTTCTACGATGGCCGACAAATTCAGAGAACCAAACAACAAAGAACTAATACTAGTCGATAACAAAGATCCAAACCTATATTACATTCACTTGCATGTTACCTTTTGAGAATCGAGATGTGCATGCATCGACGATCCGTGAAAGAGAGGTAAAGCTTGAAGCCGAAGGAGCGTTGGTTTAGAGCGATAATAGTGGAGCCGTGGAGGACGAAGAGATTATTGATCCGATGAAATACGATGGTGGCGGATGAAGAGAGGTATGAAATGAAGAGAGGGATGAAAGAAACTAAACCTTTAGAAATTTAGGGATTTTAGAAGAAGGGGAAATGAATTTGAGAAGAAGCCTAGGGAAATTGAGTCAATCGGGTTTAAGGGTTGGGGGCGGAGGAGAGCAAAGCAGCGACGTTTTCACTAACACAATTCAAGAATTGCGGCGTTTATAAAATAAGCGCCGCTCTGAGACATACCTATTGCGGCGTTTACAAAAAACGCCACTAAAATATACAAAACTACATCATTTTATTTACATTACACAAACATATTTGCGGCGTTTTTATAAGCGCGCTATATCTGACTTTTTGCGGCATTTTCAAGAAAAACGCCACGAAAATATACAAAACTACGTCATTTTATTTACATTACACAAACATATTTGCGGCGTTTTTTATAAGCGCCGCTATATCCCAGCTTTTTGCGGCGTTTTCAAGAAAAACGCCACGAAAATATACAAAACTACGTCGTTTTATTTACATTACACAAACATATTTGCGGCGTTTTTTATAAGCGTCGCTATATCCCAGCTTTTTGCGGTGTTTTCAAGAAAAACGCCACTAAAATATACAAAACTACGTCGTTTTATTTACAACACACAAACATATTTGCGGCGTTTTTTACGAAAACGCCACTATTCCCAATTTTAATTTTTTTTCATTCTTTACTTATTTTTTTCTTTCACAATTTTTTTGCTGATATTATCATTTTTTTGAATTTTAATTTTTTAAAAATTTTGAATATTAAACTTTTAAAGAAAATTTCGAAAATTTTCGATTTATATTCTAAAAAACAATAAAAACCCAATATTCCAATAAATAATAATTTACATTTATCTTATTTTGATTTATATTCTAAAAAATCCAATATCAATCCCTAAATCATAAACCTTAGACCTTAAGCACTAACCCACAAACAGCTAGCCTTAAACCCCAAACTCAAAACCCCAAACCTTAAATACTAGACCATAAAACTCGAACCCTAAACTACTCTAAACTACAAACCCTAAACCATAATCCGAGACCAACTTTTTGGGAATTCATGTAGCCAATGTTAGTGTAGTACAAAACATATATTTTAATATCTAACACATTAACCATAAATCCCTTATGAGGGATTTCGATTTCGGGTCATATAGATAACACCTTAAACCCTAAACCCTAAAATCCTAAACTAAAACCATAAGCCCTAACTCAGAAACCTAACACAGTAACTATTTCCCCTCAAACCCCTAACCCTAAACCCATAAACCATAAACCCTAAACCTAAAACCCTAATCCATTAACCATTTCATTCTAAACCCCTAACCCTAACCCTAAACCTTAACCCTTAATTAACCACTAACACTTAAACCTTAATACCAGTAAACACTAACATATTAAACACTATACAATAAACCCAGACAACAAACTTTAAAACACTAAACCCATACACCAAAATAACAAACCCTAAACCATGAAATTAATATACTAAACATTAAACCCTAAATCAATTTTAATAGCTTAATTTATAACTTAAATGAAAACTTCTATATTGTTTAGTTAACAATTTGTAACTTTTCATAATTAAGTAACTAAAATGAAACTTTCTCATAGCTTATAAGTGAATGCATCAAAATAAAATATAATTCAAAGCGAGAAAAAGGAAAAAATATGAAAAACTTTTAGCGGCGTTTTCCCAAAGCGCGCTAAAGCTCAAGAATTTAGCGGCGTTTTCCCAAAAGCGCCGCTAAAGCTCGAACTTTTGCGGCGTTTTCCAAAAGCGCGCGCTAAAGCTCAGACTTTTAGCGGCGTTTTCCCAAAGCGCGCTAAAGCTCGAACTTTCTGGCGTTTTCCCAAAGCGCGCTAAAGCTCAGACTTTTAGCGGCGTTTTCCCAAAGCGCCGCTAAAGCTCAGACTTTTAGCGGCTTTTTCCCAAAGCGCGCGCTAAAGCTCGGACTTTTAGCGGCGTTTTCCCAAAAGCGCGCTAATGCTCGACTTTTAGCGGCGTTTTCCCAAAAGCGCGCTAAAGCTCGGACTTTTAGCGGCGTTTTATAAATAAACGCCGCAATATGTCCTTTTTAGCGGCGTTTTGGTGATAAACGCCGCTATTGCTCTTTTTTTTGCGGCGTTTTCCATCAAACGCCGCTAATGTATAATATTTGCGGCGTTTTCATTTAAAACGCCACTAAAAACGCCGCTAAAAGTCTGTTTTTGTGTAGTGCTTGTACCACTGAAAAGTGGATTGTTACAGTAACGTTCAAAGCTCTTTAATAAAAAAATTAGATTGTAGAAGAGAAGGGGAATGAGAGCTTTTGATTGGTGTAGGTTGCGCAAATAGAGAAGGCCATACATCAATGATTTTAATAGCCTAGTAACTTAAATAAAAACTTTCGAATAGTTCAGTGACTATTTTGTAATCTTCTGTAGTTCAGTGACCAATCTACAAATAGTTTAGTGACCTTGGGTGTGTTTACCTTAATTTTATGGATAAACTATATCATTGGTCATCCAACTGTTAATGTGTTTCTGTTTTGGTCACCAAACTATAAAAAAAATTCAATTTTGTCACTATTGTTTTATATCGTTTCTGTTTTGATCACTCTCCGTTAAATGGTTAATAGAAATGATGATGTGATATTTTTTAACTAGTATAATAACACATTTAGTTCTCAATACTTACACATTCTATCAATTTGATCCTAGTTCTAAATAATTCAATAAATTTAACTCTCCACATTTACAAATGTTATCAATTTGATCTTCAAACATATATAATTAAATATAAATATAATTAAATAATTATTATAAATTATGAAAAAGTAAACAATATAATATAATACCATGTTTGGGAACCTTAGGCTCTCAACTTTAATATAATATAAATATATTATGATCAATGATTATTATTTTTGTATTTTTTCAAGATATATAATTTAATCTAATATAATTAATGCCTTCTTTTTCTTGTATTATTTTGACACTCAAGTTTCAAATTTTAGTGAAATCGATAGAATTTGATAAATGTGGAGGGTTATATTTATTGAATTATTTAAAATTAGGATAAAATTTATAGAATGTGTAAGTATTAAAAATTAAATGTGTTATTATACTAGTTAGAAAAAGATCACGTCATCATTTCCGTTATCCATTTAACGAAAAGTGACGAAAACTAAAACAATCTAAAATGTTAATGATGAAATTAATTTTTTTTATAATTTAATGACTAAAAACGAAACACACCAATAATTAAGTGACTAGTACTAACCCTTTAAATTTAATAGTCACAACATATATTGTATTACACTTAAAATAATGACTGGCTAACCTATCTTAAATAGAAATATTACAAAAGAAATTAAATAGCAAATTGTCATGACCCAAGAATTGTAACACTTTAAACCCGGCCTAGACGTCTATACCCAAGTTTGGAGAGTTACGACATCCATACTAAAATTCCTACCACCATAACACAGTCGAATTGAACCATTCATTACATAACATCCATCACAACAATTATTTAAACATATAATCTTCATAAATACCATAACATCATAGAACATCAATCCCTAGTAGTAATGCTTAAAAGGAAAAAAAAAGAAGAAGAAAGTTTGACCGAGCTTCCGTGACACTAACCCGATCAAGATTGGGGACCACCTGAAATCTAATCAATAACAAAGTGAGTTGTGAACTTAGTGCATAAAAGGAGTTTAATTCAATAATGTTCGCTCATAAAGAAATTCCAAATTCAGAGATTCAGTTGATATAGGAGTAATTTTAGCCAAATTCAGAGCAAATGAATTACATATATATATGCGATTTCAATTCAAATATAGTTCAGATCAGATTCAGATGCAATATTCCTGTTTCCATCCGCTACACACCATCTTCGGCCATCCCAACACACCACTATGGATATTTAATGCCCACCCAACCCTGCACACCTTTTGAGTGTTCATGGACACTTTCACAGAATCGCAGCTTAGCTGCTAGATTAATATGCGACAAGCACCAGAATCAGAGTAATACTCATTGTGGCGTAGCCACGATTTCAGAACAGACTCTTTCTCCTTTCACAATATCCCAACACATGCCATTGCAAAACACAAATGCCCGTAACATATGTTCAGTCATTCTAACTCATTATACAATTAAATAAGATAGTTCAATAATAGAGTATGTATTATTGCTCACAGATCAGTCCTAGTGTATTAGACAATTCTTATGTAATCAAACTCAATTATTCATACATTGAGGAAACCAATATCAAGGTTAAGTAACATTCTCGGCCTTAAAAGACAATTCTTGGGCCCAATAACCTGCCACACGGCCTGGTCACATGCCTGTGTGCCTTGACCGTGTGATTTTTAAGCATAAACAGTAAGTTGCACAGCTTGGACACACGCCCTTATCCCTGCCCGTGTGACTCACACGGCCTTGGTACACGCCTTTATCCCTGCGCGTGTGGCTTTTATACCACAAACAGTGAGTTACATGGCCTGGGCACATGCCCGTGTCCCTGGCCGTGTGGTTTCGTTCCATAAACAGTAAGTTACACGGCCCAGACACATGCCCGTGTCCGTAGCCCATGTGAACCCTGCATTAGCATGGCTACACACGGCCTAGACACACGCTCGTGTGGCCCCAATTCAGTAAACAGTAAGTTACACGACCGATCACACGGCCTACCACACGCCCTTGTGGCCCACACGGCCTAGTCACACGCCCGTGTGCCTGGCCGTGTGGCGTCGACAGTCACCATTTTTGGCGATCCGAAACTTGTGAAATTAAAGTTTCTGGTACGTACCTGATTTCATTTTGATGGGGAAACAACACGGACACTACCCGAAACCTTATTAATCATTCAACAACCAATTAAACCATCAATTTCAATATTTAGCAAAATCAACCCACCGCTAAGATTATGTCAAAGGATTCGACGCAACCCCAACTCAATTCGCACACTCATCTTGCACGAAACAGGAGAAATCAGACTAACACGGTGGATTAATGTCTCTTGCAATATCCTTGCCTAAAAAAAGTAACCAATCGAGTGTTTAATAGAACGTCAAGTGAACGATCAAAATCCCGTTTTGACAGAAAAGTATTAACACAACGAAAATTGAAAACGAAAGGAAATCACAACGAAACTTAAACAATATCGACCTTATAGGCAACAAGACTTCCTAATTCACATAAAAATCAATTGCAGAAAGAACAAAAAATAAAAGAAAGAAGAACAAGAAAACAAAGAACAAAAAAATTTTACAAAAAAAAAAAGAACGATCACATTTTCTTAGAATGTTTTAAATTAACCACCACCCCTTCCGGCATTTGCAAAAAAAATTATTTCCTAATGCGTACGATGGGACTCGAACTAAGAACCAAACAGAATATAGACAGATGCTTAACTACTGAACCAACAGGCTCATTCTTGACACCGATTTACCCAGAATTGCATTTAACCACCTAACATATGGATAAGGGTTGTTTTAAAAAAAACAAAACTTTTAGCAACGCAACTCGAACTTCAGACCTTAAACACAGAAGCAGAGCACATAACCAGAGATATGGAAATCTACTTACTACAGATTCTCAAAATTAATTTCTTATAATTTTGGGGCGTTTCAACTCACTCCCCCTAAAAGAAATTTCGGCCTCGAAATTTTTACCTGAGTCAAACAAATACGGATACAGACGTCGGATTGCTTCCTCAGGTTCCCACGTGGCTTCCTCAGTATCGTGGTTCCGCCACAGAAATTTTACTAAAGGAACAGTTTTCTTCCTCAGCACCTTAACATCACGTTCCAAAATCTGGACCGGTTGTAACTCGATCTCTTCAGTAGTAACAATATGCGACAGATCCGAGCGGTACCTTCTCAGCATCGAAACATGAAACACATCATGAATTCGATCTAGTTCCGGCGATAATTCCAACTGGTAATCAACGGGTCTGACATGATTCAGGATACGATAAGGCCCAATGAACCTCGGGCTTAGCTTGCCCTTACGTCCAAATCGAAAGACCTTTTTCCACAGTGATACTTTCAGGCAAACTTGATCACCAACAGAAAACTCGATGTCTTTCCTCTTTAAATCAGCATAAGACTTCTATCGATCATATGCGGCTTTCAGTCAGTCTCGAATTACTTTCACAGTTTTTTCAGTTTCAGAAACCAGCTCAGGACCCAATATCCGGCGTTCACCTAATTCTATCCAACATAGCGGAGTACGACACTTACGACCATATAAGGCCTCGTAGGGTGCCATCTGAATACTAGACTGAAAATTGTTATTGTATGCAAACTCCTCTAACAGTAAGTACTCCTCCTAACTACCTCTAAAGTCTATCACATAACTCCAAAGCATATCCTCTAGAATCTGAATAACCCGCTCCGACTGTCCATCGGTCTGAGGGTGGTACGCAGTGTTGAAATTAAGTCGAGTGCCCAAAGCCTCATGGAGTTTCTTCTATTTGTCCGAGATAGTCGAGACCAAAATTTCGTGTAGCCTCACAATTTCAGTGATGTACAGTTTAGCTAACTTCTGCAAAGAGTAATCCGTCTGGATAGGAATGAAATGAGCCTATTCGGTCAACCGATCAACGACGACCCAAACTGAACCTTTTTAGCAGGAGTTAAAGGTAACCCCGTAACAAAATCCATTATTACCCGTTCCCATTTCCACTGTGGAATCTTAACTGGCTGAAGCAGTCCGGAGGGCAACTGATGTTCGGCCTTAACTTTTTGACATGTTAGACAGTGAGATACAAAAGTGACTACCTCCCGTTTCAGTCCAGGCCACCAATAAAGCTCTCGGAGATCCTGGTACATTTTATTCCCACCAGGATGCATAGTATAGGGACTATTATGCGCCTCCTGTAGGATCGAATGCATTAATTCCTTATCATTGGGTACACAAATCCGACCTTTGAAGCATAACACATTATTGCTATTCAAGCTAAAATTGGAATTCTCGTTTGAACCAACATGTTGCAAACGCTGCACTAAGGACTCATTGCTCAATTGTTTAGCTCGAATCTGCTCCACCCAAATTGGTTTAACCTGCAATTCTGCCAACAGTCCTCCATCCTCAACTAAACTTAGACGAGCAAACATTACTTTCAGATCAGTCATCATTCTACGGCTAAGGGCGTCAGCCACCACATTAGCCTTACCCGGATGGTACTCTATATTGCAATCATAATCTTTAAGTAACTCAACCTATCGAAGCTGCTAAAGATTTAACTCTTTTTGGTTAACAAATATTTGAGACTCTTGTGATCGGTGTAAATAATACACCTTTCACCATACAAATAATGTCTCCAGATCTTCAAAGCAAACACAACCGTAGTTAGTTTAAGATCGTGCGTAGGGTAGTTACCCTCATGTATCATAAGCTGTCGAGATGCATAAGTGACCATCTTATTGTCTTGCATAAGCACTGATCGTGTCCAAACTAACTATGACAACGAATAAGGCAAGCGCACCTATCTTTTGGTAGTATAGCTATGGCAAGACCGGAAATATCGTATCATCAATGACCAAGAGTACTAGTAGTTACTATCTTTTTATTATCTAGCCTAAGTATTAAGAGAATCGAAGTTTAATTAATGAATTACTAAACTAAGGATGCTAAGACACAGAGAGTGAATTGGGAAAATACTTTTGGGAAAACCAGTTGATTAAGACACTACCTAAGGAAGAATCCACCTAGACTTCACTTGTTACTTAACTCTGAACCAGACGATTTATTCAATTGACTTGATCCGTAGGATTCCTTAATTTATATTAATACCTCTTTCGAGGCTACTAACGTCTAACCCTAGGTTGATTAATTGAAATCTCTTTCTAATTAAAACCCCTAGTGTTGCATTAACTCGATCTATGGACTCTCATATTAGGTTTGACCCTAATCCGATAGATTTTCGTCATCCTATATCTAGGGTTACGATCAGCTCCGCTTAACTATGCTAGATCTACTCTTAAGCAGGACTTTTGCTCCTTTGCTAAGCACATCAATACTTGAATCAATATCACGAAATATTAAAACAAGAATTAAGAACACATAATTAAGAACAAATCAAGTATTTATCATACAGTTTAGAAAACAATAACAAGATCCGTCTTAGGTTTCATCCCCCTCAGGAATTTGAGGGGTTTAGTTCATGTTTAATAAAGAATACATCTCAGAAGAAGATAAATAAAAAGACATAAGAAAAATCCTAAAACCCTCTGAAGGAAATCGAAGGGAAGATCTTCCGTCTTGAGCGTGATTCTGACTTCTGAGATGGATCAACTGGCTTTCTTGGAGTAATTCACCGTATTCAGCCCTCTCTGTCTTTGCTCCTGTCGAACCCCCTTTTTAGGTCACACTTAGGGTGTTTATAAAGACTTCAGAATGTCTTTCTTTGCCCCTAAGTATTCCGAGTAAAATTACAATGGGTCACGGTAGAGACACGCCCGTGGAGCATACCCGTGTGAATCGAGCCCAGCCGTGTGGTGAACTCCTAGGCCGTGTGAATTTCTTACTTTGGCCCATTTTCTCTGTTTTCAGCCCGTTTCTTGTTCTTTTCATCCTCCTATGCTCTCCTAAGTATAAAACATGAAATTAAAGGATTATGAGCATCAAATTCCATAATTCAAGGGATTAAATCATCCAAAAGTATGCTAAATGTGAGATTAAAATATGTATATATTACGGTTTATCAAATACCCCCACACTTAAGCATTTGCTTGTCCTCAAGCAAAATTCTCAACTCACAATTAAAATCGAATTTCCTCAATTCATAACCTTCATCAATAATGTTTCATCATAATTCATAGGTAATTCATACATTGATAATTTAACCAGAAGGTTCCTAAAGATTCAAACAATCAAAGTCCTAGTTTTTATAGTACGAAAAACATAGGTGTTTCCCCTTACCTAAATAATTACTTTTAATTCAAAATCAACAAGAATTGACATCCTCACTAAGGGTTCACTCAAATCACTCAAGGTGTTTAAGGTTCAAAAATAAGCACTCAAGAGTCAAACATGAAAAGTTAATCCCATAGGCTTGCATGAAAATCAAATCTCCACCACTGTAAAATGATATGATACACAAATCAAAAGGTCTTTTATGGGTTGTAACGGGGCTTGGGTTAAAGGTGTGGATAAAGGCTGAATTAGAAGGTTAGTATCGAGATTGAATTGACAAATTACCTAACTAGAGAAATAAACTAATACTAAATAGTTACATTAAAATTTCATAACACAAGCTTCTTCTCAAGATGTGGAATTTAAATGGATCAGCTCAACTAACATAGAACTAATTATGAATATGCTTCAAATAATTTTTTTTAGAACAAATCACCTACAATAATAATAAGGTAGAGTTTAACAACTGAAATACAGAAAATATTTAAGTAACCGATCAAATCAAATCTCGATATAAGGGTAGTCAAGAGAAATGGTGATAACAAATACAAAGTGGGTTTTGGGTTAATATTAATAGGTGAGTCAAGAAATGGTTTATTAGTCTCAACGGGGTTTACTAGGGGTTAATTAAACGGGTAGGCTTTTTAGTGGAATAAGTGGGTTAAAACCTAGGTGCCTTTATCATCTTAGTATATCAAATCAAAGGTGTGGTCTCGACATGTATAATCGAAGCAAGTTCTATAATAACAAATCAATGTTGACACACTCATAATTAATAAAGTGAGCAAGAAAAGAATATGCTCTAAAAGGCTCAAGATCTCACAAAAATTATGGGTTTTTGATGTCCACCTTGTAAATTTCAAATTTCAAAGTAATATTTAAATTTAGGAAAACAACCTAGAAATTTTAGTTACGAAAAAATAGACTTATCATGCTTGATTCTCTATTCTCCTAAAGTTTAAATCATCATTGCACAATTATCTATGTCTTAATCCAAAACATATCACAAAAATCACAAATCAAAGGAAATTTCATTCTAATAGTAATATGAGAACATTTATTTAAGAACAAGACATGATTCAGGGATGCAAAATGTTAGGAATAAAATTCACCCCCCACACTTAAGATGTACATTTCCCTCAATGTACAAAGATAGATAATTATTAGTAAGGAAGTAATAAGAGAGGGAGAGAGGTGAAACTTCCTGAATTATGGATGAAATCCTTGGAGGACGATCAATGATGAACAGGATGACTAGGCATAGGTGATGTGTTTGTTCCTTGAGTGGCACATTGAACCTTTTTACACTGCAAAGTCATCAGTTAAATTTTAGGGAGTACTAGTTAATGAATGTTGTTATAGAAACTCAGAGTTAGACACAACGATAAAGGAAATTCAACTATACTAATGAAAGTTTTAAAACAAGAAAGGTAAAAAGTTTATTTGTAAAAGAAAATAAACTAAAATAAAAAACAAAATGCAAATAAAAATAACAATAAAAATAAAGAAAATAAAAGGACTCAAAGGTCCTCATCATCTGCTGGGTCATGAGGTAGGGGTGGCGATGAAATGTGAAGGTGCTGACATATCTGGTGGAGGGTGGCGTTGATGTGATCGAAACGCTGAAAGCATTGCTGCTCGAATCGTGTTAGGCGCTCAGATATGTCTGGAGTAGAACCTGCCGCACGAACTGGTCGGCGAGGGGGGTGTGGTGCCAAAGGTGGCTCCTCGTGCTGTGGAGGGACATCATCAGTAATGTCCTCTAGGTCGACGGTAGCTTGTGATAGCCTATACTGGGAAGGATCAAACCCACGGCGCGGCTCAATCATCCTCATGTGGATCATCATCTGGATGCCCTGTGGGGGCATCTGTCCTATTAGTGTGAGTGAGGAGGACTGAGTGGCGGTGTTGAAGAGCCCAAAATACCGAGCCAGACGTGTGATGTAGGGACCCATGGAGATGACCCCTCTTCTATGCTGCTCTGTCTGATGTTGAATGGCGCGAGCTACGAAGTAGGTTAAGTCGAAGACGTGCCCGTTCGCCATGCACCATAGGAAGTAGGCGTCGTGAGTATTGATGACGCCGGTGCTCTCTCGCCTACCTGTCAATGTATGAGCTAAGATGGCGTGTAAGTACCTCAGGGATGAGGCGAGAGCTGTCGCCTTGGAGCGACTGGGGTCATAGGTGGCCGAGACGGGGGCTATGTTATTCCAACATCTAGAAGGGAGTTATGGATGTGGGGGTGGAGGTTCTCGAGATCATTGTCTTCCATGAATTCGTCGGTGTAGAGCCCCAAGGCAACCCCGAACTGTGGGACACTCAGTTCACGTACAATGCCTCCGAGACGGAATTAGACTGTGCCAGGGTCATCGTGGTTCGTCATCACCGTCTAAAGGTGGAATGTGGAGCAGAGCTCCAAAGTGAGTTCTAGATATGTGGGCTCGATGATCTCAAAGAATTTCCCCCTTGGGTCGGTAGTTAGGAGGGCCCAGACGTCGTCGGCTAGTTGGACCTGCTCCAAAGCAGTCCAATCAATGCATGATCGCTGTGAAGTCAGAGTTTTAAAATTTATAAAGATAATGATCGAACCTGGAAACTAACTATGACAACGATTGAGGCAAGTGCACCTACCGAATAGTAGTATAGCTTAGGGAAGACCGGATTGTCGAACCCAAAGGAACTAAAGGTACTAATACTAACTTTCTTTCTATTATTTACCCTAAAATAAGTGAAGTTGTTTATTAATCTAAATTAACTAATTACAAGCTAAAGACGCAAAGGCAAAAAGAAATAATTGGGGAAATACTTGGGAAAAACTCAGTTGATTAAGACGATACCCTTAGGAAGAATCCCCCTAGACTTCACTTGTTATCTAACACTGAACCAGACGATTTATTCACTTGACTTGATCCGTAGGACTCCCTAATGTACATTAGACCCTCTCTAGAAGTGAATAACGACTAACCCAAGGTTGACTAATTGAAATCTCTTTCTAATTAAAACCCCTAGAATCGCATTAACTCGATCTATGGATTCCTATATTAGGTTTCACCCTAATCCGACAACGCTTCGTCACCCTATCTCTAGGCGCGTGAACAACTCCACTGTAATTATGCTAGATCTATGAATAGGCAGGGACTTTTGCTCCACCACCTAAGCACATCATACTTGAATCAATATCCGCGAAATACTAAAACAAGAATTAAGCACACATAATTAAGAACAAATCAAGTATTTATCATATAGTTCAGAAAATAATAACAAGATTCTTCTAGGTTTCATCCCCCTTCAGGTATATGAAGGGTTTAGTTCATAATAATAAAGAAAAACATCTCAGAAGAAAAGATAAAACAAAACATAAGAAATCCCTAAAACCCCCTGAAGGAATTGAAGGAGAGATCCTCCGTCTTGAGTAGAATTTTGGCTTCTGGAGATGGACCAACTGGCTATCCCTTGAGAGTTTCCCACAAATTTGACCTTTTCGGCTCGGCTCCTTGGCCTAGCTAACCGCCCTCCTAACCGCTGTAACATCCTAGATTAGGGGTTATGCGTTCGTGTGTAATTCATGAGATAGTGGGCTCAGTGGGTGTGTTGGATGTGTTCTGAGGAGTTCTAGGAACCCTAAGGTGCATGGAAATGTATGGAAATGTAAGGCAATGTATGGAAATGTAAGGAAATGTAAGGAAATGCTTTGGAAACGTTAAGTTTAAAAGAGGAAAGTAAACATTTTTGGAAACTTGGAAATGTAAGAAAATTTCAAGTTTAAAGAGCCAAACGAAAATTTTTGGAAACTTGGAAATGTAAAGAAATGTCAAGTTTTAAGGCTTAAAAAGAGAAAACTAAGGCAAGGTGGCCTTAAGAAAAATAATATGAGGAATTTGACACACAAGCAGGCTTGGAAAAGTGGCTGGAGATGCCACTTAGGGCCTCTGGAAATGGCGCCACATGCAAGGTGTTGGGCCCGAGTTCGAAGTCACATGGGAAGCAAATAAAAGAAATTTTATTTTGCTTCCAGAAGAAAAGTAATTGGACGGCACATGGCTATAAATTATGAGCTTTTATTCTTTTATTTTTAAGAGATAAAGGGTGGATAAATAAGGGATAAATAATGGATTTATTTTAGATTATTTTCAAGAGATAAATGTGGATATTATTTCTTTTATTTTGATAGATAAGGAAGAGATAAAAGAGGATTATTATTAGTATTATTTTTATTAAGAGATAAGAGATAATTATTGGATTAAGTTTTATTAAAGTGATAAATCAAGGGATAAAGCTATCAAAATAGAAGAGTGGTGGCCAAGTAAAGGACTCTAGCTAGTAATTTTGGCTATAAAAGGAAGAGTAAGGCTATTCTTCATTCATTCTTTTCTTTTCAAGAAAACCTCTGCCAGAAATTCTCTAAAGTTTCTCCTCTTCTCTCTAGAATTTTCTCTGCCATTATTCTCTTTTTCTCTTTTCTTTTCTTCTTCTATTACAAACACAATCAAAAGCAGAAGATACCAATAGCCCTAGTCGATTTCTCACTAAGCCTCAAGAGTAGAAATTGTTATCCACATCAAAGCCATAGCCGATCACTGCTAAGGGTTCAAGCAAGAGTTCCATCAAATTCTTGATGAGGGTAAGATTAGGTTAGATTCTCATTCTATTTCTTTTAAGGTTGTCGAAATTAAGATTCTAATACCCTTAATATCTCATTGCAGAAGAGACCTTTCGAGATTTACTAAGTGTCGACTACAAGGAAGGAGAAGTTCTTTTCCCAAAGGTACACCATAAGCGCGTGTTCCCTAGTTATTCGGTGAATTTGGGATTTAAGAATCTAAGGTAAGTCATATTTAACATACGACTAAGGGTTATTTGTTGTGAATAAATGTTAGAAATTGATCTAACATGTAGTTATAGGGATTTCGATGAGGAGGATACAAGGATTTTGGGATTTGAGAATTTCAAGGAATTTGAGATCTAAGGCGATGGAGATTAGATTTTGGGATTTCAAGGAATTCGTTAAGCAAATCAGTGTGTACCCTACCCTAAGTTTTGATAGGTTCATGGCTATGTTTAAATTAAATGTATTATTAAGAATGTGTGTACTCATACTAACCTTCGATATATCATATGGCAATTATTTTAATATATGAATATGCATAAGAATGTGAATGTGGCTAAGTACCACAAATGTGGTAAAAGTACCAGTGCACGTTTCCTACTTACGATAGGATTATATATTTTGAACATATGAATAGTAACATGAATGAGAATTAAGTATGTTATGCATGATATAAAATTTATGGGGCATTCGGGATCTATGTGAAAGGGAAGAAGGTGTTGACTTCGGTCTCACCAACGGAATATGGTGACTACGGTCACAAAATTTGAATATGGTAACCGGTTACATTATCCGAATTTGGTAACTTCGGTTACATTATTTGAATATGGTGTCTAATGACACAAATTATATGGGCGATGAGCACGTCGACTACTACAAATGATCGCTTCGATGGTGTGTAGCGGATGGAGGGTTGACTTAGTAGTCCCCACGGTGTGTATTGGGCAGGCACGGGTGGTGTGTAGCGGATGGTTAATTAGGTTTGGGTTTGGGAATGCATCATTAATTGTATTCTATGATTTGAATGTGTATCATTTGCATGCCTGATTCTATTATGACTTAGTGTTGTGTACACATTGAGTCTGTTGACTCACCCGTTTGGGGAATATTTTTTTGGTGATGAGCGATAATGGACCGGGTCGGCGGGAGCTTAAAGGTGGCCATGCATAGCAAGAAATTTATGATTTGGACTTTCAATTTATTTTAAGTATTTTAAGTTTTACTTTGGGATCATTGATATAATAAGGCCATTGTGGTTTACTTTATTTTTCTTTTATTTATTATGTTTATGGATTTTTATCAATTAAAGTTTAAGTAAATTCCTTTTAAAATTAACTCTAAATGTTTTGTCACCTTAAATAAATGGGTTTTAACATAAGATAAATTTGTTTTCAACTCAAGCCCAACCCAAACAATATTTTTAAAAATCATACAAGTTTTTCCTAAGTAACAAAAGAATTTTGAACCGGTTTACTTGAGGAACATACCAAACTGGTCAAAGCTCGTGGGCCGGGTTTGGGGTGTTTCAAACAGTATCGAGCCCGGTTTTAAACTCTCACTTTGTGGTCTAAAGCCCAAAACATTTTCAAATCGAGCCCAAATGAGTTTTATGAAAATATTTTTGGAAATAAGCGGGTTTTTCGGCATGGCACCTAAGTCTCCGACCCATGATCCACCGTGTAAGTACTTGATCTCTTGTGTGATTTATATTATGATTTGTAGAAGGGTAGAAATGGAATGGAGCGTAGATTAGTGAACTAGAATCTATTGAACCATAGGACTAGTCTATTCAAACACAAGTGCATAAGACTTAAGGTCCATTAAACAAACCTATGACTAAGTCGCGAAGTTAGGGGTGTGGCAACCATTGTGCGCATGTCAGGATTGGATCAGGAAGAGCACGGTATTTAAGCGGCCCTAGTGACTCACCTCCTCTTCGCAGAATACCCAGTGCGTAGCTTCGGTTCACCCTAACCAAGAGGACTTATTCATAGGCTAAACCCCTAACTAAAACCCGAAAGGGAACTAGCCGTATTTTCAAAAAAAAAACCTAGTTTTAAAACTCTTAAAATTATCCTTTTGAATTGCAAACATGATTCTATAAAATTTTCTGAAGTATTCTTGATTTATAAAAATTACTAAATTGCCCTTGGTTTATGAAATTTCCAAAATACCCACAGTTCTTATCAAAAAAATTCATTACTTTATAAAATGTCCAAAAACCCTAATTTGCAAAATATCAAAATACCTTGATTTTGGAAAATTACAAAACTGCCCCTAACTTACAAAAATACCAAAATGACCCTAATTTCCAAATTTTTGCAACATCACCGTTTTGGAAAGTACAATTCTCAAAAAGAACCACTCCTAAAATTTTTCCATAAAAATTCTTCGCGAATAATCAGTGAAACAAGGACTAATTCATAAAACTTTTTACTCGGATTAAATCGCGACGTTAGAAATAAGTTCTAGGGACGTGAACTTAGGGATTGTGCCTAGAAAGTATGATGGTTCTATTAAGATCGAGTGCTTGTGTGAAAGCATAGTGCGGTGAGAAGGATTGTACAACAGCATTAATAAGTAATTTCGAGGACGAAATTATTTTTAAGGAGGGTAGAACCGTAACATCCTAGATTAGGGGTTATGCGTTCGTGTGTAATTCATGAGATAATGGGCTCGAGTGGGTGTGTTGGATGTGTTCGAGGAGTTCTAGGAACCCTAAGGTGCATGGAAATGTATGGAAATGTAAGGCAATGTATGGAAATGTAAGGAAATGTAAGGAAATGCTTTGGAAACGTTAAGTTTAAAAGAGGAAAGTAAACATTTTGAAACTTGGAAATGTAAGAAAATGTCAAGTTTAAAGAGCCAAACGAAAATTTTTGGAAATTTGGAAATGTAAAGAAATGTCAAGTTTTAAGGCTTAAAAGAGAAAACTAAGGCAAGGTGGCCTTAAGAAAAATAATATGAGGAATTTGACACACAAACAGGCTTGGAAAAGTGGCTGGAGATGCCACTTAGGGCCTCTGGAAATGGCGCTACATGCAAGGTGTTGGGCCTGAGTTCGAGTCACATGGGAAGCAAATAAAAGAAATTTTATTTTGCTTCCGAAGAAAAGTGAGGTGGACGGCACATGGCTATAAATTATGAGCTTTTATTCTTTTATTTTTAAGAGATAAAGGGTGGATAAATAAGGGATAAATAATGGATTTATTTTAGATTATTTTCAAGAGATAAATGTGGATATTATTTCTTTTATTTTGATAGATAAGGAAGAGATAAAAGAGGATTATTATTAGTATTATTTTTATTAAGAGATAAGAGATAATTATTGGATTAAGTTTTATTAAAGTGATAAATCAAGGGATAAAGCTATCAAAATAGAAGAGTGGTGGCCAAGTAAAGGACTCTAGCTAGTAATTTTGGCTATAAAAGGAAGAGTAAGGCTATTCTTCATTCATTCTTTTCTTTTCAAGAAAACCTCTGCAGAAATTCTCTAAAGTTTCTCCTCTTCTCTCTGCCGAATTTTCTCTGCCATTATTCTCTTTTTCTCTTTTCTTTTCTTCTTCTATTACAAACACAATCAAAAGCCGAAGATACCAATAGCCCTAGTCGATTTCTCACTAAGCCTCAAGAGCCGAAATTGTTATCCACATCAAAGCCATAGCCGAATCATCGCTAAGGGTTCAAGCAAGAGTTCCATCAAATTCTTGAGTAGGGTAAGATTAGGTTAGATTCTCATTCTATTTCTTTTAAGGTGTCGAAATTAAGATTCTAATACCCTTAATATCTCATGCTGTCGAAGAGACCTTTCGGGATTTACTAAGTGTCGACTACAAGGAAGGAGAAGTTCTTTTCCCAAAGGTACACCATAAGCCGCGTGTGTTCCTAGTTATTCGGTGAATTTTGGATTTAAGAATCTAAGGTAAGTCATATTTAACATACGGCTAAGGGTTATTTGTTGTGAATAAATGTTAGAAATTGATCTAACATGTAGTTATAGGGATTTAACAGAGGGATACAAGGATTTTGGGATTTGAGAATTTCAAGGAATTTGAGATCTAAGGCAGTAGATCAGATTTCGAGATTTCAAGGAATTCGTTAAGCAAATCAGGTGTGTACCCTACCCTAAGTTTTGATAGGTTCATGGCTATGTTTAAATTAAATGTATTATTAAGAATGTGTGTACTCATACTAACCTTCGATATATCATATGGCAATTATTTTAATATATGAATATGCATAAGAATGTGAATGTGGCTAAGTACCACAAATGTGGTAAAAGTACCCAGGTACGTTTCCTACTTCTGATAGGATTATATATTTTGAACATATGAATAGTAACATGAATGAGAATTAAGTATGTTATGCATGATATAAAATTTATGGGGCATTCGGGATCTATGTGAAAGGGGAAGAAGGTGTTGACTTGGTCTCACCAACGGAATATGGTGACTACGGTCACAAAATTTGAATATGGTAACCGGTTACATTATCCGAATTTGGTAACCGGTTACATTATTTGAATATGGTGTCTAATGACACAAATTATATGGGCGATGAGCACGTCGACTACAAATGATCGCCTCGATGGTGTGTAGCGGATGGAGGGTTGACTTAGTAGTCCCCACGGTGTGGTTTGGCGGTACGGGTGGTGTGTAGCGGATGGTTAATTAGGTTTAGGTTTGGGAATGCATCATTAATTGTATTCTATGATTTGAATGTGTATCATTTGCATGCCCGATTCTATTATGACTTAGTGTTGTGTACACATTGAGTCTGTTGACTCACCCCGTTTGGGGAATATTTTTGGTGATGAGCGGTAATGGACCGCCTGGCGGGAGCTTAAAGGTGGCCATGCATAGCAAGAAATTTATGATTTGGACTTTCAATTTATTTTAAGTATTTTAAGTTTTACTTTGGGATCATTGATATAATAAGGCCATTGTGGTTTACTTTATTTTTCTTTTATTTATTATGTTTATGGATTTTTATCAATTAAAGTTTAAGTAAATTCCTTTTTAAAATTAACTCTAAATGTTTTGTCACCTTAAATAAATGGGTTTTAACATAAGATAAATTTGTTTTCAACTCAAGCCCAACCCAAACAATATTTTTAAAAATCATACAAGTTTTTCCTAAGTAACAAAAGAATTTTGAACCGGTTTACTTGAGGAACATACCAAATCTGGTCAAAGCTCGTGGGCCGGGTTTGGGGTGTTTCAACCGCCCCCTTTTAGGTTATACCTAGGGTCTTTATATAGGCTTTTGAAATAGGTTTCTTTGCCCCTAAGTATCCTTTTCCGAGTGAAATTACTCTCGCCCACGGCGGAGGCACGGCCATGGCGCACGCTTGTGTGAATCGTGGCCGTGCCGTGTTGGACTGGTAGTGAGGCACGGCCGTGTAGATCGACATCAGGCCGTGTTCTAGTATATTTGAGGAGGCACGGCCGTGTGGGCTTTAGTCCAGGCCGTGCCGATTTCTTCTTTGGCCCATTTTGGTTCGTTTTGAGCCCGTTTCTCGTTCTTTTTATTCTTGGGTGCTTTCCTGAGTATAAGACATGAAAAGAAAGGATTAAGAGCACCTGTTTACATAAATCAAGGGATAAATCATCCAAAAGTATGCTAAATATGGGATTAAAATATGTTATTATTTCGGTTTATCAAATACCCCCACACTTAAGCTTTTGCTTGTCCTCAAGCAAAATTCTCAACTTACAATTAAAACAAACTTTCCATAATTTATAATTCCTATCAACAATATCTTATCATAATTCATAGATAATTTATACATGGATAATTCAATTCAAAGAGTCCTAAGGATTCAAACAATCTAAGTCATAGATTTGTAGCTCGAAAATATAGGCGTCTCCCCTTATCTAAATAATTACCTTTAATTCAAAACCGACAAGGATTGAATCCTCACTAGAGATTCACTCAAATCACTCAAAGTGTTTAAGGTTCAGGAAAAAGCGCTCAAAAGTCGAACATGAAAAGTTAATCCCATAGGCTTGCCTGAAAATCAAATATCCACCACTATAATATGAGATGATGCACAAATCAAAAGGTTTTTGTCAGGGTTGTATCGGGGCTAGGGTTAAGGTGTGGATAGAGGCTGAATTAGAAGGTTAGAATTGAGATTGAATTGATAAAATACCTAACTAGAAACAATAAACAGAATAATTACATAATGGATTGAAACTTTAAACTAATAATACGAGCTTCTTCTTCAATATTTGGAATTCAAACGTATAAGCTCAGTTAATCACAACTAATAATTAATAATGACTATACTTCGATTTTTTTTTCAAGAACAAATCATAAATACATAACAAAGGATAAATTACTGAAATAAAAACATAGTTAGGCTATTAATCAAATCAAATCTCGATATAAGGGACGTCAAAAGGAATGAGGATAACAAAAACAAAGGGTTTCTGGGTTAATATTAGTGGTTATGTCAATAAAAAGGGTTGTTAGGATTAAAAGGGGTTCACTAGGGGTTAATTGTGAAGGTAGGATTTTAATGGAGTTAGTGGGTTAAAACCTAGGTGCCTTAATCATCTCTGTATATCAAATCATAGGTGTGGTCTCGATATGTATAAACGAGGCAAGTTCTAGAATAACAAATCAATGTTGACATACTCATAATCAATAAAGTGAGCATGAAAAAGAATATATGCTCTATAAGGCTCAAAAACTCACAAAAATTATGGGTATTTTTGACATCAACCTCGTAAATTTCAAACTTCAAAGTAATATTTAAACTCAGTTCGACAACCTAGCAAATTTTAATTGAAAAAAATGGACTTATCATGATTGATTCTTTAGTATCTTAAAATTTAATTATCAATGCATAATTATCAATGAATTAATCTAAAACATATCAATAAAAATCATAAATCATTAGAAATTTCATCCTAATAGTAATATGAGGAATTTACTTAAAAAACAAGACTAAATTCAGGATTTTGAGAATAATGAAAAAAAGTTAGGCACGTCTAAGATTCACCCCCCACACTTAAGATGTACATTGCCCTCAATGTACAAAGATATATATATAAACATAATAATAAAATCATAAGATAGGGAGAGAAGTGAAACTTCCTAAATTTTGGATGGATTCCTTGAGTCGGAGGTGACAGATGACTTATGTAGTAGTGAATTACTCCTAGTGATTTATTCGTTATTTTGGAGTGTACAATTGAAACTGCGAAGTCATTAGTTAGATGTCTCGGGGGCGGAATTAAATAAATGTTTGTTAGTAATACTCTAAGGTTAGATAGCCAATGATAATATGAATAAAGGTATTAAACATAAAGGCAAAAGAGTTTAAATTAGGACAAATAAAAATTTAAAACGAATGAACTAGAAATAAAGAAAATAAACATAAGGAAAATAGAAGGACTTAGAGGTCCTCATCGTCAGCTGGGGCCTGTGGTGGTGGTGGTGTAGAAATATGGAAGTGATGACAAATTTGCTGGAGGGTAGCCTCGATTCGCGTCCTGGCGTTGAAATTATCGAGTACATGTGATCGCCGAACCGATCGAGGCGTGCAGAAATGTCTAAAAATGAAGCTGCTGCATGGGAGGGCCGCTGGCTCAGGACTGGTGCCTCCTGTGGTGGTGGGACATCATCAGTAATGTCCTCAGGGTCCTCCTCGTCAGTAGTGAGCGCAAGCCGATATTGAGAAGGGTTGGTCCCACGTCGACGCTGGATCATCCTCATATGTAGCATCGTCTGAATGCCCTGAGGTGCCATCTGGCCAACCAGCGTGAGGGAGGAACTCTGGGCATCGATGTTTAGGATTCCGAAGTGTCGAGCCAATCGTGTGATATATGGGCCCATAAATATGACCCCTCACCGGTGCTGCTCTGTCTGATGTTGAATGGCACGGGCTAGGAAGTAGGTAAGGTCGATCACATTCTCGTTTGCCATACACCATAAAAAATAGGCGTCGTGTATGTTAACGACGCATGTGCTCTCTCTCCTACCTGTCAATGTATGTGCTAGGATAGCGTGTACGTAACTCAAGGGTGGAAAGAGAGAAGTCGCCTTGGAGCGACTTGGGTCGTAAGTGGGGGAGCCAGAGACTATGTCGTACCAACAACTAGTGGGAGTCTTATGGATATGGCGGTGGTTGGAGTCCGTGACTCCGAAGATTTGATTCTCTCTGACTCGTACTGATTGCTATAAATCAGAGTTTTAAAATTTATAAAAGAATGATCGAACCTGGAAACTAACTCTAACAACGATTAAAGGCAAGTGCACCTATCGAACAGTAGTATAGTTTAGGCAAGACCGGATTGTCGAACCCAAAGGAACTAAAAGTACTAATACTCACCGTCTTTTTATTATTTAGCCTTAATATAAAGTGATGATTGTTTAAACTAAAAATAATCTACTAACTAAGCTAAGACGCAAAGACAAAAAGAATGAATTCCGGAAATAACTTTTAGGAAAACTCAGTTGACTCAAACGATACCCTTAGGAAAAATCCACCTAGACTTCACTTGTTATTTAACCTTGAACTATATGATTTATTTACTTAGTTTGATCCGTGAGACTCCCTAACGTATATTAAACCCTCTCTCGAGGCGAATAACGTCTAACCCTAGGTTAATTAGTGGAACTCTTGTTCGCTTATAATAACCCCTTAGAATAGCAGTAAATCGATCTGTGGACTCCCATATTAGGTTTCACCCTAATCCGACAAAATCTCGTCACCCTATCTCTAGGCGTGCGATCAACTCCGCTTAATTATGTTGGATCTACTCTTAGGCAGTGTCTATGTAATATCCCGGGTTAGGGGCTGTTTTATTGTTGCATGATATTGCATGTGTTGGTGTGCTGTGTTGCTGTTTGTGTAGTTTCGGGGCTTAATTGTAGGCTAGGAGTGTGCCTGAGTAGGTAGGAAAATTTTTGTTTTAGGCCTAAGTCAGGGGAGCTGATGGAGCTGGGGTATAAGAGTTTTATTTGGTGTTTTGTTGAACAAAAAGTGAGCTGGCAAAGTGGCAAGCATGCGTTACTTGGGGAGCTAGGTGTGGCGTCAACTGCTTGGGGTGGAGGTCTAGTGTTCGAGCTGCAAAGACCTCACATTTTGGTTTCTTTTTGGACGGCATAGGAGGGAAGAGTTGGATGAAGTTTAAATTCCTCCTTTGACTTGGTCTTCACTTTCAAATGAAAGGTGGAGAGTGATGGTAGGAGTAAGACTTGGTAAACTCATTTGAAATGAGTGGTTGGGAGCTATTGGGGGGATTTAGCCGAATTTGGGGGAGTGTGGAGTGGGGGAAGTGGACGGCATGGTATGGTGTTGGAGGGGCCGAAATGCATTTGGCATTTTGGGTGTGTTCGGTCACTTTTTGCCAAAGAAATTCGTACATTTTCTTCTTTTGAAACCGAGAGTTCAAGAGCATTCAACTGAAATTTGCCTGTTTTCTCTTAAGTTTTCTTGGTAGCCGAATATCCCCCTCTTCATGTTCTTTTTTCTTTTTGTCATTTGTGTAAACCGAATGGTATTTTCTCTTCTCCATAATTCTTTCGTTGACTTAAAAACATTGATAGCCGAAACTAATACCTTTTCTTATCATATTTTCGTCTCTTTTCTCTTAATACACTAGTGCCGAATTCACATTGCTCTCTTAGCCGAATTTCCATTTATTTTCTCCCATTTCTTGAAGCACTTGAGCCGAATATCTCTTCAACCATTGACCGATTCCTTTCTTCTCTTAAACCACATCTATTTCTTTTATTATCTTCTTTTCTAGTTTGTAGCCAGAATCCTCCCTTGGTGATTGCAGAAATTTCCTTCTAGCTTGTGTTTTCATTTTGGCCGAATCTCTCCTCTCCTTGTAGCTCTCTTGGCCGAATATCGGTGAAGGGTGGATCTTGGTTGGTTGTTCAATCCTTGAACAAGGTAAGTGGGGTGGCCGAATGGCCATTTGTCCCTCTCTTGTCTTTTCTTTGGTTATGGTTTGGTTAAGGGGCGAATGTGGTCATGTTGGAAGGGTACTAATCTCTTCGTTATAGGATCATTGGATTGTGGAAGCAAGCAAGAGGAGCCGTTTTCTTCTGTCAATTGATTAGTAAGGGGTAAGTGATTGGTTGTTGTTAGTTTAATCGTCTGGTTTCGATTAAGTCGTGAATGATAAAGGATTAACTATTATTCTTTTCAAGGTGGTGGCCGATCGTCTTAGAAGGACCATTGTGGTTCGGGGTTGGTTGGAAACCAAGTTAAGAAGTGAAGGTAAGGGTTTGAGATGACTTCTCTTGGTATAAAGCCTTTGGCCGAATGGTTTATGTGTACTAACCCCTATGTTGGCCGATTATAGGAGCCAGATACTCAAGGGACTTAGATTGATTCGTTGGGATTTTTAGACGCGTGTATACCAGGTGTGTAACTAACACACCCATACTTAGTGATATTATTATTAAACCGGTTTGCCTATTAAAATCATGGCAGTTTGATGGATTGATATGATACCCTTTTGGGTATGATCTTGGACTCGGGTAAGTCAGTATTATTATTGTTATGAGCTTACTAATGATCTATATGATACCATGGCTATGGATATATGTGACATGGGATATGAGGTTAGGCCTATTAGCATGATATGCATGATTTGTATGATATGCATGATTACATGAGTATGGTATGTTGATGGGTGATATGAGTGGAGGGAGCAGTGATATTTTGTGCTGACGAGCACCAGTGTTTTGGTAACACAACTTTGTGACTTTGGGTCACCAGAGGTTTGGCACCTCCAGAGGTTTGGCACCTCATTGCGACTTGTCCCTGTGGTTAACACCACCGTGGGTTGGCCCCACTTTGAGATATGGGATCGTCTGCTAGTGATTGGGTATCACACGATGGGTTGGCCCCATCATTCGATTATTGTGACTACGGTCACCAGTGGTTTGGTACCACATTTGTGTCTTTGGGACACCAGAGGTTGGGCACCTCATTGCGACTCGTCCCCGTGGTTAACACCACTGCGTGGGTTGGCCCCACATGAGATATGGGATCGTGCGCTAGTGATTGGGTATCACACGATGGGTTGGCCCCATCATTGGATTTGTGACTTTGGTCACCGGTGCTTTGGTAGCACAAACGTGTCTTTGGGACACCGGTGGTTTGGCACCACATTGATGGATATTGTGTCTTTGGGACACCGGTGTTTTGGTAACACATTGTGACTATATGTCACCGGTGGTTTGGCACCACCGGTGGTTTGGTACCACGGGGTAGAAAAAGGAGATACGGATGGTTAGGATCGGGTTGCATTAATTATGTTGCTATGTATGATGTGTGTTAGCATGTTGTTTCATCGGGAGCGGGATTTATGCACTGAGTCATTCGACTCACCCTCTCCTTTGACATTTCAGGTGACCCGTAGACGCGGACATGGAGCTGGGGTGAACTCGGGGTGCACATGCCATACTTTAATAAAAGTTTGCTCAGACTATTCACTTTGGGTACTTTAGCTTATTTATTTTTATTTGAGATTTAATTTGGATTTGTAAAAGGCCTTTAAAATTATGTTGTATGATGGTTATGTTTTAATTAGATTCTCAACCTGCTTAACAAATAACTTGGTATGAAATTTTACTAAAAATTCTGGTAAGATAATGTTTTCAAAACTATAACGCAATGTGTTTTAAACTATACCATCGGGTATCTCACTATGTTTTGCTATAAAGTAAACTCAAATGATTTTCAAAACCAAACTCGATATTCTACTAAGTCAAAAAAAATGTTTCAAAATGGTACTAAGAAACTATTGGAAATGCTAAATGAAATCCACTCGTTTTTAACGATATACTTTGGATAAGTTTTAAAAATCTAATCAAACAAGCCTACTCCAATTTTCCTCAAATTCACTATGTTTTCACCCCGCTTTTAAACTCAAAATCTGATCACTCAAAAACGTTTTTCCCCGTAACATACCAGATTCGGACGTGGTGTTCTGTCCGAGTTTGGGGTGTTACAACCAGGTATCGAGCCAAGTTCAAAAGGCTCTACTGTGGCCCGAGGCCCAAAATGTTTTTAAAAGTCTGCTTTAGGTGTTTTGTTTTGAAAGTATGGTTTGAAAGGCATGGCACCGAGTCTCCGGCACCAGTTCGCCCAGGTAAGTACCCTTACTATTGCTTGTGAATTGATTGGATGTGATATGATTTGATGGATAGCAATAGTATATTACTTTAGAGATTGAAAATCGATAGGATTACGTGAACTCGCGAGAACAAATCTCCTTAAATATTCATAAGATTTGCCTTAAAATAGTGGAAAAATCTTGATTCATAAAACTCTTAAATCGATACGTAGAAAGATTAGTCATGAGCGCTAGAGGTGGACGTGGTCGTCGTGACGCAGGTCGTAGTAGGATGACTGCTTTTACGAGCCCGTAGGATCAGTCGTGGGTCGAGAAAATGAGATATCGGTTCGCCACCACTGGAGGTGGTGAGTTCCAAGATCGGACGGGGATGACGCAGTGTCTGCGATCTTTGCGAGTGTTGGAAAGAGTAGCTGGTGTGTAGGTGGTGGTGCGGAGTTAGGAAATCGCGTACGAGCGACTTCGGGCAAATGGGGCCGAATTCTTTCGAGGTGTATCTGGTGTTGCTCCTAGCATCGCTGAATCATCCGGGTGGAGGCAAATCGAGCGGATCATGGATGATCCGGACTTGATCGCTGAAGAGAAGTGAAGGGCATGGTATCGCTTCTTGGGATGAGTCATATCGGTGGTGGCTCACGGTTCGAGAGCGCAGTGTGCGTGCAGAGGATCGACATGGGATTATTTCGTGGTCGCATATCAAAAGAAGTACATCGAGCTAGTTATATTGACTCCAGTGGAAGGCATTTTCGAGGCTTGTTCGGGGAGTAAATCTGTTTTCGAGCACGAGGCCGAGTTCCTGAAGGTGAGTAGGTATGCCAGGGCATTGTGGCCACCGAGCATGAGAGGTGTGTTCGTTTGAGGATGGTCTGCGAGACGAGTTGAGGTCGCTGATTGCTCCTCGGCAGAGGAGCGAGTTTCTTTGTCTTAGTTGAGAAGGCTAAGGTAGCCGAGGGTGTTAAGGAGTCGGTGAGACAGGCATGGACAGAAATAGGCATAAGAGGAGCTTTGGGTCTTACGGATCGTCGGGTAATCCGCAGAAGAGGGCTAGACCGAGTGGGCGAACCACCTACTAGGTTTGTTCTTCGCTAGGCGAGGACCGCCGCAGATGTGATCGGTGTGGAAAATCTCATTGGGGTGGTTGCTGGACTGGAGGAAAGGGTTGTTTTGAGTGTGGTTCTCTGGAGCATCGTGTGAGGGATCGGTGTCGCGTAGGTTGGCGAGATTGATCGAGAGTCGGGCCGTAATCGGTTCAGAGGTAATAGACCGCCACCGCAGAGGGGCCGTGGTAATGGCAGAGGTGGTAATGGTTACGGTTGGGGCCGTGGAGCACCGCGCGAGAGGTGCGAGTAGTGCGATGCGCATACCTGGATTAGTGTACGCTGCGAGGCGCCGGAGGAGAGGCGGACGCACCGGACGTCATCGCCGTGCGTTTTTGATTTTTGGTTCTCCTTATACCGCTTTGATTGATGTGGGTTCAACGCACTCTTATGTTGCCGAGAGTATAGTAGAGACCATGGATTTAGACTCGAGATATCTTCTAGGCGGATGACCGTGATTAGCCCTCTAGGTCACTCTGTAGTAGTAGATAAACTGTTTAGAGAGGTACCCTAGAACTCCAAGGGGGTAGTGTTTCTTTCAGCCGATCCGATGGAACCGCCGTTTGGGGAGTTCGATCCGATTCTTGGATGAACTGGTTGGTCAAGTACCAGGCGAGGTTGGATTGCGCGCCAAGCGCATGGTTCTTAAGACGGTTGAGGGTGATGAGGTGGCTATGATAGGTAATAGGAGGGATTACTTATCAAATGTGGTATCTCGCTCTGCAAGCGGAGAAGATGGTCGGGAAGGTGTGAAGCATATGTAGTTCATGTGTACGCCTTGGAGGCTAAAGAGTCATTTGTAGAGAGGGTCCGTCATTGTTAAGGAATTTCTTTGATGTGTTTCTGAGGAGCTTAGGGTTTGCCGCCGATCGCGAGGTAGAGTTCGGGATAGACCTATTACCGGAACCGCGCCGGTGTCTATTGCTCCGTATAGGATGGCGCCAAAGGAATTGGTGGAGCTTAAGGCTCGAGATCCGTGGAGTTATTGGATCGAGGTTTTATTAGGCCTAGTGTTTTCGGTGGTAAGTGCGCCTGGTACTCTTTCTCAAGGGACGGAAGAAGAGCACGATGCGCACTTGAGGGTTGTCTGCCGCAGATTTTGAGGAAAAGCAACTCTATGCTAAGTTCGGTAAGTGCGAGTTCGGCTTAGAGAAGTGACTTTCTTGGGTCATGTAGTGTCGGTGAGAGGATTGAGTAGATCCTCGTAAGATTGAGGCGATTTTGGATTGGAAGCCGCCTAGGTCGATGAGTCGAGATTCGGAGTTTTTAGGCCACGGATACTACCGAAGGTTTGTTGAGGGTTTTTCGTTGATAGCAGCCGCCGATGACCAAGTTCTTTGAGGAAAGAAGTTCCGTTTGTATGGACTGAGAAACAGCAGGAAAAGCTTGGATAAGTTAAAGAAGATTTTGACTGAGGCTCCGGTTCTAATTCAACCTGAGGCTGGTAAGGAATTCACAGTGTATTGTGACGCATCACATACGGGCTTGGGTTGTGTGCTGATGCAAGAAGGTAAGGTTGTGGCTTACGCTTCTCGGCAGCTGAGGCCACATGAGATCAACTATCCGACGCACGATTTGGAGCTAGCAGCTGTAGTCTTCGCTTTAAAGATTTGGAGGCACTACTTGTATGGAGAAAGATCGATAGTCTTCACAGATCACAAGAGTCTGAAGTATCTACTGACTCAGAAGGATTTGAATTTGAGGCGTACTGATGGGTTGAGTTCTTTGAAAGATTACGATTATTCGATTGAGTATCATCCGGGCAAGGCTAACGTGGTGGCTGACGCGTTGAGCCGCAAGGTTGTTTTGGACTTAAGAGCTTTGTTTGCCCACTTGAGTTTGTATGACGACGGGAGTATTCTGGCAGAACTGCAAGTTAAGCCTACAGGTTGAGCGATCGAGAGAAACAGATTATTGGATGAGGTTCCGAGTGCGCGAAGGTTGCAAGTGCAGGATGGTGGTTTGGAGGGTTACTGACTTTGTCAGTGATGGGGTTCTGTGTTTTCAAGGTAAAGCTTGTATGCCTAAAGATGTTGAGCTAAGGCAAAAGATTCTTCAGACGCACATAGCGATCCTTATGCTATGCATCCCGGAGGTAGTAAGATGTATAGAGATCTTAGAGAGCGATTTTGGTGGCACGGCTTGAAGAAAGATGTGAGTGAGTTTGTTGGGAAGTGTCCGACATGTCAACAGGTCAAGGTGAACATCGATTGTCGTCGAGTTTCTTTGCGACTGTGAAGATTCCTCGATGGAAGTGGGAAAGGATAACCATGGATTTTGTCAGTGGGTTACCGCTTACGCCAAGCAAGAAGGATTCAGTTTGGGTAGTGGTGGATCGCCTGACTAAATCAGCTCACTTCATTCCGGTGAGGGTTGATTATTCGCTTCAGAAGCTAGCGAAGCTGTATGTGTCAGAGATAGTGAGGTTGCACGGTGTGCCAGTTTCGATAATCTCGGATAGGGATCCCAGATTTACGTCAAGGTTTTGGAAAGCGTTGCATCAGGCTTTGGGTACGCGTTTGGTTTTCAGAACGGCTTTTCACCCGCAGTCTGACGGTCAATCAAAAAGGGTTATTCAGGTCTTAGAGGATATGCTGAGAGGTTGTATCTTGGATTTGAGGTAGTTGGGAGGAGTTTCTACCATTAGTCGAGTTTGCCTACAACAACGATTACAAGCGAGCATCAAGATGGCACCGTATGAAGCGTTGTATGGTAGGAAATGTCGCTCACCTACGTGTTGGACGGAGTTAGGTGAACGTCGCTTGTTGGGACCCGAGTTGGTTCTTGAGACCGAAGACAAGGTTATGTTGATTCGGCCTCGATTGAAGGAAGCTTGGACCGCAGAAGTCTTATGCCGATCTTAAGCGAAGAGATATAGAGTTTCTTTGTGGGGATCGAGTGTTTCGAAGGTCTCGCCTTGGAAGAAGGTGTTGAGGTTCGGGAAGAAAGGCAAGCTAAGTCCAAGGTTTATTGGGCCGTATAAGGTATTGAGACGAGTTGGACCAGTAGCGTATCAGCTTGAGTTGCCAGCAGAGCTTAGTCAGATTCACGACGCTTTTTCATGTTTCGATGCTTGGAGGTATCGTTCGCACCGCCGCATGTGGTGGTAGCGATGGAAGAGATCGAGGTAAATCCAGATTTGACCGTGGAAGAGGAACCTGTGCAGATTCTTGATCGAGATGTGAAGGTTCTGCGTAAGAAGTCTGTGCCTTTGGTTAAGGTACTTTGGCGGAATCATGGCGTAGAAGAAGCTACGTGGGAACCCGAGGATATGATGAGACAAAGAATACCCGCAACTCTTTCGATCGTAATTTCGAGGCCGAAATTATTTTTAAGGGGGTAGAAGCGTAATATCCCGGGTTAGGGTCATTTTTATTGTTGCATGATATTGCATGTGTTGGTGTCTTTGTGTTCTTTGTTTGTGTAGTTTCGGGGCTTAATTGTAGGCTAGGAGTGTGCACGAGTAGGTAGGAAAATTTTTGTTTTAGGCCTAAGTCAGGGGAGCTGATGGAGCTGGGGTATAAGAGTTTTATTTGGTGTTTTGTTGAACAAAAAGTGAGTGGCAAAGTGGCAAGCATGCGTTACTTGGGGAGCTAGGTGTGGCGTCAACTGCTTGGGGTGGAGGTCTAGTGTTCGAGCTGCAAAGACCTCACATTTTGGTTTCTTTTTGGACGGCATAGGAGGGAAGAGTTGGATGAAGTTTAAATTCCTCCTTTGACTTGGTCTTCACTTTCAAATGAAAGGTGGAGAGTGATGGTAGGAGTAAGACTTGGTAAACTCATTTGAAATGAGTGGTTGGGAGATATTGGGGGATTTAGCTTGAATTTGGGGAGTGTGGAGTGGGGAAGTGGACGGCATGGTATGGTGTTGGAGGGGCCGAAATGCATTTGGCATTTTGGGTGTGTTCGGTCACTTTTTGCCAAAGAAATTGTGACATTTTCTTCTTTTGAAACCAGAGAGTTCAAGAGCATTCAACCGAAATTTGCCTGTTTTCTCTTAAGTTTTCTTGGTAGCCGAATATCCCCTCTTCATGTTCTTTTTTTCTTTTGTCATTTGTGTAAACCGAATGGTATTTTCTCTTCTCCATAATTCTTTCGTTGACTTAAAAACATTGATAAATAAACTAATACCTTTTCTTATCATATTTTCGTCTCTTTTCTCTTAATACACTAGTGCCGAATTCACATTGCTCTCTTAGCCGAATTTCCATTTATTTTCTCCCATTTCTTGAAGCACTTGAGCCGAATATCTCTTCAACCATTGACCGATTCCTTTCTTCTCTTAAACCACATCTATTTCTTTTATTATCTTCTTTTCTAGTTTGTAGCCGAATCCTCCCTTGGTGATTGCCGAAATTTCCTTCTAGCTTGTGTTTTCATTTTGGCCGAATCTCTCCTCTCCCTTGTAGCTCTCTTGGCCGAATATCAGTGAAGGGTGGATCTTGGTTGGTTGTTCAATCCTTGAACAAGGTAAGTGGGGTGGCCGAATGGCCATTTGTCCCTCTCTTGTCTTTTCTTTGGTTATGGTTTGGTTAAGGGGCCGAATGTGGTCATGTTGGAAGGGTACTAATCTCTTCGTTATAGGATCATTGGATTGTGGAAGCAAGCAAGAGGAGCCGTTTTCTTCTGTCAATTGATTAGTAAGGGGTAAGTGATTGGTTGTTGTTAGTTTAATCGTGCTGTTTTGGTTAAGTCGTGAATGATAAAGGATTAACTATTATTCTTTTCAAGGTGGTGGCCGATCGTCTTAGAAAGACCATTGTGGTTCGGGGTTGGTTGGAAACCAAGTTAAGAAGTGAAGGTAAGGGTTTGAGATGACTTCTCTTGGTATAAAGCCTTTGGCCGAATGGTTTATGTGTACTAACCCCTATGTTGGCCGATTATAGGAGCCAGATACTCAAGGGACTTAGATTGATTCGTTGGGATTTTTAGACGCGTGTATATACGGTGTGTAACTAACACACCCATACTTAGTGATATTATTATTAAACCGGTTTGCCTATTAAAATCATGGCAGTTTGATGGATTGATATGATACCCTTTTGGGTATGATCTTGGACTCGGGTAAGTCAGTATTATTATTGTTATGAGCTTACTAATGATCTATATGATACCATGGCTATGGATATATGTGACATGGGATATAAGGTTAGGCCTATTAGCATGATATGCATGATTTGTATGATATGCATGATTACATGAGTATGGTATGTTGATGGGTGATATGAGTGGAGGAAGCGGTGATATTTTTGTCGACGAGCACCAAAGTGTTTTGGTAACACAACTTTGTGACTTTGGGTCACCGGAGGTTTGGCACCTCCGGAGGTTTGGCACCTCATTGCGACTTGTCCTCGTGGTTAACACCACCGTGGGTTGGCCCCACTTTGAGATATGGGATAAATCGCTAGTGATTGGGTATCACACGATGGGTTGGCCCCATCATTCGATTATTGTGACTACGGTCACCGGTGGTTTGGTACCACATTTGTGTCTTTGGGACACCGGAGGTTGGGCACCTCATTGCGACTCGTCCCCGTGGTTAACACCACCGCGGGTTGGCCCCACATGAGATATGGGATCGTCGCTAGTGATTGGGTATCACACGATGGGTTGGCCCCATCATTGGATTTGTGACTTCGGTCACCGGTGCTTTGTAGCACAAACGTGTCTTTGGGACACGGTGGTTTGGCACCACATTGATGGATATTGTGTCTTTGGGACACCGAGTGTTTTGGTAACACATTGTGACTATATGTCACGGTGGTTTGGCACCACCGGTGGTTTGGTACCACACGGGGTAGAAAAAGGAGATACGGATGGTTAGGATCGGGTTGCATTAATTATGTTGCTATGTATGATGTGTGTTAGCATGTTGTTTCATCGGGAGCGGGATTTATGCACTGAGTCATTCGACTCACCCTCTCCTTTGACATTTCAGGTGACCCGTAGACGCGGACATGGAGCTGGGGTGAACTCGGGGTGCACATGCCATACTTTAATAAAAGTTTGCTCAGACTATTCACTTTGGGTACTTTAGCTTATTTATTTTTATTTGAGATTTAATTTGGATTTGTAAAAGGCCTTTAAAATTATGTTGTATGATGGTTATTTTTTAATTAGATTCTCAACCTGCTTAACAAATAACTTGGTATGAAATTTTACTAAAAATTCGGTAAGATAATGTTTTCAAAACTATAACGCATAATGTGTTTTAAACTATACCATCGGGTATCTCACTATGTTTTGCTATAAAGTAAACTCAAATGATTTTCAAAACCAAACTCGATATTCTACTAAGTCAAAAAAATGTTTCAAAATGGTACTAAGAAACTATTGGAAATACTAAATGAAATCCACTCGTTTTTAACGATATACTTTGGATAAGTTTTAAAAATCTAATCAAACAAGCCTACTCCAATTTTCCTCAAATTCACTATGTTTTCACCCCGCTTTTAAACTCAAAATCGATCACTCAAAAACGTTTTTCCCGTAACATACCGCATTCGGACGTGGTGTTTCGTCAGAGAGTTTGGGGTGTTACAATTGTGGTATCGAGCCAAGTTCAAAGGTTTCATTTGTGGGGCCCGAGGCCCAAAATGTTTTTAAAAGTCTGCTTTAGGTGTTTTGTTTTGAAAGTATGGTTTGAAAGGCATGGCACCGAGTCTCCGGCACCAGTTCGCCCAGGTAAGTACCCTTACTATTGCTTGTGAATTGATTGGATGTGATATGATTTGATGGATAGCAATAGTATATTACTTTAGAGATTGAAACTGATAGGATTCTGTGAACTCGCGAGAACAAATCTCCTTAAGTATTCATAAGATTTGCCTTAAAATAGTGGAAAAATACTGATTCATAAAACTCTTAAATCAGATACGTAGAAAGATTAGTCATGAGCGCTAGAGGTGGACGTGGTCGTGGACGAGGTCGTGGTAGGATGACTGTTTCTGAGCCCGTAGGATCTGGTCAGGGGTCAGAAAATGAGATACCGGTTCCGCCACCAGCTGGAGGTGGTGAGTTCCAAGATCAGACCGGGGATGACGCAGATGTGTCTGAGCGATCGCCGCGAGTGTTGGAAAGAGTAGCCTGGTGTAGGTGGTGGTGCGGGAGTTAGGAAATTGCGGCTCGAGCGACTTCGGGCAAATGGGGCCGAATTCTTTCGAGTGTATATCTGGTGTTGCTCCTAGCACTGCTGAACCTGTTTGGAGGCAACCGAGCGGATCATGGATGATCTGGACTTGATCACTGAAGAGAAAGCCGAAGGGCATGGTATCGCTTCTTGGGATGAGTCATATCGGTGGTGGCTCACGGTTCGAGATAAAGTGTGGCAAAGCAGAGGATCCGACATGGGATTATTTCAGTACGCATATCAAAAGAAGTACATCGGAGCTAGTTATATTGACTCCGCGGAAGGCATTTTTCGAGGCTTGTCGGGGAGTAAATATGTTTCGAGTACGCAGGTGAGTTCCCTGGCCGAGTAGGTATGCCGAGGGCATTGTGGCCATGAGCATGAGAGGTGTGTTCGTTTCGAGGATGGTCTGCGAGACGAGTTGAGGCTGCTGATTGCTCCTCAGCAAGAGCGCGAGTTTGCTGTCTTAGTTGAGAAGGCTAAGGTAGCCGAGGGTGTTAAGGAGTCAGTGAGACAGGGCATGGACAGAAATAGGCATAAGAGGAGCTTTGGGTCTTCGGATCGCCGGGCAATCTGCAGAAGAGGGCTAGACCGAAAGTGGGCCGAACCAGACCTACTAGGTTTGTTCTTTGCTAAGCGAGGGACCGCCATGATGTGATCGGGTGTGGAAAATCTCATTGGGGTGGTTGGCCGGGGTGGAGGAAAGGGTTGTTTTGAGTGTGGTTCTCTGGAGCATCGTGTGAGGGACTGTCCGCGTAGGTTGGCCAGATTCACCGAGAGTCGGCGAATGTCGATTCGAGAGGTAATAGACCGCCACCGCAGAGGGGCCGTGGTAATGGCGAGAGGTGGTAATGGTTACGGTTGGGGCCGTGGAGCAGGCGAGGAGGTGCGAGTAGTAATGCGATGCCGCATACACTGGATTAGTGTACGCGCGGCGCCAGAGGAGAGCGGCGACGCCGGACGTCATAATCGGACGTTTTTGATTTTTGGTTCTCCTTATCTTTGCTTTGATTGATGTGGGTTCAACGCACTCTTATGTTGCCGATGAGTATAGTAGAGACCATGGATTTAGACTCGAGATATCTTCTAGGCGGATGACCGTGATTAGCCCTCTAGGTCACTCTGTAGTAGTAGATAAACTGTTTAGAGAGGTACCCTAGAACTCCAAGGGGTAGTGTTTCTTTCTTGATCTGATGGAACCGCCGTTTGGGGAGTTCGATCCGATTCTTTCGGATGGACTGGTTGGTCAAGTACAAAGCGAGGTTGGATTGCGCGCCAAGCGCATGGTTCTTAAGACGGTTGAGGGTGATGAGGTGGCTATGATAGGTAATAGGAGGGATTACTTATCAAATGTGGTATCCGCTCTCGCAAGCGGAGAAGATGGTCGTGAAAGGGTCGTGAAGCATATGTAGTTCATGTGTACGCCTTGGAGGCTAAAGAGTCCCATTGTGAGAGGGTCCGTCTTGTTAAGGAATTTGCTGATGTGTTTCCGAGGAGCTTCCGGGTTTGCCGCCAGATCGCGAGGTAGAGTTCGGATAGACCTATTACCCGAACCGCGCGCCGGTGTCTATTGCTCCGTATAGGATGGCGCCAAAGGAATTGGTGGAGCTTAAGGCTCGAGATCCAGGAGTTATTGGATCGAGGTTTTATTAGGCCTAGTGTTTCGCCAGTGGTGCACCGCAGAGTACTTTTTCAAGGGGCGAGAAGAAGAGCACGATGCGCACTTGAGGGTTGTCCGCAGATTTTGAGGAAAAGCAACTCTATGCTAAGTTCGATGTAAGTGCGAGTTCGGCTTAGAGAAGTGACTTTCTTGGGTCATGTAGTGTCGGTGAGGATTCGAGTAGATCCTCGTAAGATTGAGGCGATTTTGGATTGGAAGCCGCCTAGGTCGATGAGTCGAGATTCGGAGTTTTCTCGGGTTTGGCCGGATACTCAGAGAAGGTTTGTTGAGGGTTTTTCGTTGATAGCAAAGACCAGATGACCAAGTTCTTTGAGGAAAGAAGTTCCGTTTGTATGGATCGAGAAACAGCAGGAAAGCTTCGATAAGTTAAAGAAGATTTTGACCGAGGCTCGGTTCTAATTCAACTTTGAGGTGGTAAGGAATTCACGGTGTATTGTGACGCATCACATACGGGCTTGGGTTGTGTCTTGATGCAAGAAGGTAAGGTTGTGGCTTACGCTTCTCGGCGGTGAGGCCACATGAGATCAACTATCCGACGCGACGATTTGGAGCTAGTGTTGTAGTCTTCGCTTTAAAGATTTGGAGGCACTACTTGTATGGAGAAAGATCGATAGTCTTCACAGATCACAAGAGTCCAAGTATCACCGACTCGAGAAGGATTTGAATTTGAGGCGTGATGGGTTGAGTTCTTTGAAAGATTACGATTGTTCGATTGAGTATCATCGGGCAAGGCTAACGTGGTGGTCGACGCGTTGAGCCGCAAGGTTGTTTCGGACTTAAGAGCTTTGTTTGCCCACTTGAGTTTGTATGGCGACGGAGTATTCTCGCGAAGCGCAAGTTAAGCCTACAGGTTGAGCGGTCGAGAGAAAGCAGCTTATTGGATGAGGTTCCGAGTGCGCGAAGGTTGCAAGTGCAGGATGGTGGTTTGGAGGGTTCTGACTTGTGCAGTGATGGGGTTCTGTGTTTTCAAGGTAAAGCTTGTATGCCTAAAGATGTTGAGCTAAGGCAAAAGATTCTTCAGACGCACATAGCGATCCTTATGCTATGCATCCCGGAGGTAGTAAGATGTATAGAGATCTTAGAGAAGCGATTTTGGTGGCACGGCTTGAAGAAAGATGTGAGTGAGTTTGTTGGGAAGTGTCGACATGTCGGCAGGTCAAGGTCGAACATCGATTGCCGTCGAGTTTCTTTGCACTGTGAAGATTCCTCAGTGGAAGTGGGAAAGGATAACCATGGATTTTGTCAGTGGGTTACCGCTTACGCCAAGCAAGAAGGATTCAGTTTGGGTAGTGGTGGATCGCCTGACTAAATCAGCTCACTTCATTCCGGTGAGGGTTGATTATTCGCTTCAGAAGCTAGCGAAGCTGTATGTGTCAGAGATAGTGAGGTTACACGGTGTGCCAGTTTCGATAATCTCGGATAGGGATCCCAGATTTACGTCAAGGTTTTGGAAAACGTTGCATCAGGCTTTGGGTACGCGTTTGGTTTTCAGCACGGCTTTTCACCCTCAGTTAGATTTGGATTAAGTTCACACAATTAAGAACAAACTAAGTTATTATCATATAATTCAAAAAATCAAATAACAAGATTCCTCATAGGTTTCATCCCCTTCGGGTATCCGAAGGTTTAGTTCATAATAATAAAAGACAACATCTCAAGAGAAAAGATAAAAAAAACATAAGAAATCCCTAAAACCCCCTGAAGGAATTGAAGAGGAGATCCTCTGTCTTGAGTAGAATTTCGGCTTCTTGAGATGGATCAACTGACTATCTTCGAGTGATTCCTACAAATCTGACCTTCTCGGCTTGGCTTATTGGCCTAGCTCTCCGCCCCCTTTCAGCTGGTACCTAGGGTGTATTTATAGGCTTTTGAAACACGTTTCTTTCTCCCTAAGTATCCTTTCCCGAATGGAATTGCTCTTCTCCACGGCAGAGGCACGGCCATGGCACACGCCCGTGTAAATCGTGGCCAGGCCGTGTTTGACACTATTGAATCCGGCACAGCCGTGTAAGTTGTGGTAAGGCCGTGCTCTAGTAGGAATGGTGGCACAGCCGTGTGGCTTGAAGTCCAGGCCGTGCTGATTTCGTGGCTTGGCCCAATTTTGTCCGTTCTAAGCCCGTTTCTCATTCTTTTCGTCATCGGGTGCTTTCTTGAGTATAAGACATGAAAAGAAAGGATTAAGAGCACCTTTTTACATAAATTGGGGCTTAAATCATCCAAAAGCATACTAAATGTGGGCTTAGAATGTGTTACTTTTACAGTTTATCAAATACCCCCACACTTAAGCTTTTGCTTGTCCTCAAGCAAAATTCTCAACTTACAATTAAATCGAACTTTCCTCAATTCATAATATTCATTGATAGTGTCTCATCATAATTCATAGATAATTTATACATGGATAATTCAATTCAAAGTGTCCTAAAAATTCAAACAGTATAAGTCATAGATTTTGTAGCTCGAAAACATAGGCGTCTCCCCTTATCTAGATAATTACCTTTAATTTGAAATCGACAAGGATTGACATCCTCATAAAAGATTCACTCAAATCACTCAAAGTGTTTAAGGTTCACAATTAGGCACTCAAAGGTCGAACATGAAGAGTTAATCCCATAGGCTTGCATGAAAATCAAATCTCCACCACTGAAATATGAGATGAAAACACAAATCAAAAGGTCTTTGTTAGGGTTGTAACGGGGCTAGGGTTAAGGTGTGGAGTAAGGCTGAATTAGAGGGTTAGAATCGACATTGAATTGACAAATTACCTAACTAAAAACTAATGAACTAATAATAATTACATCAATTGAAAACTAATAGTACTTAATAATACGAGCTTCTTCTTCGATATTTGGAATTTATGTATAAGCTCATTTAATCACATAACTAATAATGAATAATGGATATACTTCATTCTTTTTTTTTAAGAACAACTAAATACATAATAAAGGATAAACTACTAAAATTCATAATTAGGCAACTAATCAAATCAAATCTCGATATAAGGGTAGTCAAAAGGAATGGTGATAACAAAAACAAAGGGGTTCTGGGTTAATATTAGCGGTTATGTCAATAAATAGGGTTGTTAGGATTAAACGGGGTTCACTAAGGGTTAATTATGAAGGTAGGCTTTTTAATGGAGTAAGTGGGTTAAATCCTAGGTGCCTTTATCATCTTTGTGTATCAAATCAAAAAAATGTGGTCTCGACATGTATAATCGATGCAAGTTCTAGAATAACAAATCAGTGTTGACATACTCATAATCAATAAAGTGAGCAAGAAAAAAAATTTATGCTCTATAAGGTTCAAAAACTCACAAAAATTATGGGTATTTTGATGTCAACCTTGTAAATTTCAAACTTCAAGGTAATATTTAAACTCAGTTTGACAACCTAGAAAATTTTTAATTTCTGAAAAATAGACTTATCATGCTTGATTCTCTAGTATTCTTAGAATTTAATTATCAATGCACAATTATCAATGACTTAATCTAAAACATATCAATAAAAATCATAAATCATCGAAATTTCATCCTAATTAGTAATACTGAGTAATTTACTTTCAAACAAGACTAAATTCAGGATTTAAGTTAGGTATCTTTTTAGGTTGTTCACCCCCACACTTGAGATGTACATTGCCCTCAATGTACAAAAATATATAATAACCTTGTAATAAAATCATCAGATATGGGGATAAGTGAAAACTTCCTGAATTTTCGGATGATTACTTGAGAGGAGATTGTGCCTTTGGTGGTGGTGATGGGCCGTCTGGATGACGAACTTGCGCTAGATGAAGAAATTGGGAGGCTCGTGGAGAATTAGCGAGGGATCATTAAGACATAATTAAAGTAAACTAAATATAAAATTAAGGACAAGGAAGATAAAGAGAAGGAGACTAAGAAGAAAACTAAAATTAAAAGAAAAGATGAATGGACTGGGAGGTCCTTATTGTTGGGTGTGATTTCTAAGGCTGAGGTTATGGTGGTGGTGGTGGCATGATTCCCAAGCAGCCTTTAGAACCTAAAATTAAGAAATTAAGATAAAATAAGCTAAATTAAGTAGAAGAGAAGTAAAGATAAGGAAAATAAAGGAGAAGATAAAAATAAAAGAACAGATAATTGGTCTCAAAGACCTTTGGCTTGTTGTTTGGATGAAGCTGTCGGCATGAACTCATGTGAATCGGTCTCCTTTGAGGAGACTGTGATTGGCCTTTTACGCTTCCTTTCCATGGATATGATATTATTGTGGCTCAAGAGTCTAAGGATTTATTAGGAAAAAGGAAAAAGAAAGAGGGAGAAAAGAAAGAAAGAAAGAAAGAAAGAAAGAAAAAAAAAGGAGAAGAAAGAAAGAAAGTGGGTTAAGAAGAGAAATGAGAAGGGTATGGTGTTTAAATAAACTTTCAGATCTGGCAATTTCCCATGCCCGTGGGTTGAGGTGTGTCGATTCACACATCCGCCTCGCACGGCCGCGTGCTCTAGGCGTGTTGGTTCCCCACGCCGTGTTCAGCCCGTGTTCGACAAGTCGAGTATATTGGCACGGTTATCCGACACGGGCGTGTTCAGCCCGTGGTTGGCAAGTCAGTAGCCTCACACGGCCGTAAAGCACGGCCGTGCCACTTTGTCGGTGCCCGTGGGGTAGTAGTTGGGTCCGTGATTCTAAAAATCTGTTTTGTCCCGACATGTACCTTCTCGCTCTCGTTAGTTCAAAGTGTCGAGTACTCCACACGCCACGGCCACGGCCGTGTAAGGCGTGTGGCCTGGAATTCTCGCACTTGGTTAGTTGGTTGTTAGTTGCTAAAAAGGAAGATAAAAAGGAAAATTAAGATAATCTGAATATATAAAAAAAATACTAGTATTAGTGCTCGGGTTGCCTCCCGAGAAGCGCTCGTTTATAGTCTTAAGCTAGACTCTCTTCTTGTTTGCATCTTGAGGTGGTTTGAGGAGTTGGAAGTCCTTCCTCATGTTATTATCTGTATCCTCGTGAAAAAATTTAAGTCGAGATGCGTTTATAGTAAAAGTACCAAAAGTAGGATTACTTACCTCGATTTATTAGTGTGGGAAAACACTGGTTACCCTAAAAGATATTTCTTTGTTTGTGCTGTGGTCCGGATGAGATATTCGAGGATTTACTGATCTAATGATGACTTGGTCCCCTATTTTGAAGTGATTTGTTGTTCCTATTAGCTCTTTTGGGGCTCCTTCGATTTTATCTCGTGTGGTTCCGGTTCTTCGTCGTGTATCCCTAATTTCTCCTTGAAGTGTGTCTTCCACTCGTCTAGATCATCGAACTGAATCCCTCAATCTTCATAAGTTATTTCTTTGTTGGCATGGGGTTTAGGATTGGGTTCAGTTGTATTCTTTGGTGGTGCTTCCTGAAAATAAGGGTTAACCGAATGGTTATTAGTAGAATTTACGTTCTCACCTTGATTACTCGATGTTCTAGCCGAGTCGAGAGCCTTGATGGTGACTGTCTCATTACCTACACAAAGTATGAGTTCTCCTGCATCAACATTAATTTTAGTCCTGGAAGTCGCTAAAAAGGGTCTTCCTAAGATTAGGGGGATCGAATTATCCTCATCCATGTCTAAGACAACAAAGTCTACTGGGAAAACGAATCTGTCGATTTTCACAAGAACATCTTTGATAATACCCCTAGGAATTCTAACAGTTTTATCAGCTAATTGAATGCTCATCCTAGTTTGTTTGGGTTTCCCTAGACCTAATTGTTTAAACAATTTATAAGGCATGACATTTATGCTTGCCCCTAAATCACTAACGCATTATCACAGTTAGTCTACCAATTAAACATGGAATTGTAAAACTCCTGGATCTTTTAGCTTTTGTGGTAGCCTATTTTGGAGAATTGCTGAGCACTTTGCGCGTTAAGTTCCACATGTGACGACACTCGCCTAACTTCCGCTTGTTTGTCGAAGCTCTTTTAAAATTTCCTAGAATTTGGCATCCGCAATGTGAGCTTCAAGTAATGGTAAGTTAATATGTAATTTCTTTAAGAGTTTAAGAAACTTACCGAACTGTTTCTTCCGTATGTCGTCTCTTCTTAATGCCTCGGGGTAAGGTACGCGAGGTTGGTACTCCTTGATTACCGGTTTTGGCTTGTCTTGTGTTACCCCAACTTTACTTTTTTCTACCTCGTTTCCTTGTGTTGGACTGGGTTCGTCTACTTCTTTTCTTTCTTGAGCTGTTATGGCTTGGATTTGCTCCTTTGGATTAATTTCAGTATTACTCAGTAGACGCCCTTGTGGTCGTTCGGATAATAGCTTTGCAATTTCTCCGACTGACTGGGTAATTTCCCCGATTGCCTTTGTAAGTCCTCCAACTTGGTTCTCGATCTTTTTGATCGATGTTTGATGGGTGTCGAGTGTTACCTCATTTTTTTGGAGACGGGCTTCTATGGATGTTATGAATTTGTTCAACGTCTCTTTAAGACTCGGCTTCTTTTCTTGTGGATAGGGCTGATTTTGGAAATTTTGAGGAGGTTGTTGTCTTTGATTTCCTTGATTTCCTTGTCCTCCCCACGAAAAATTTGGGTGGTTCCTCCAACCTGGATTATAGTTATTACTATATGGGTTATTATTAGATCTGAAATTGTTACCTATATAGTTCATCCATTCGCTCTCTGTGCTCGGTTGGTAGGGTGGGTACTCGACTCCGCCATACAGTTCCACTTGCGTCGCGCATCGCATGATTGGATGTACCGCAAAGAACACAAACTATAAATCTTCTTATTCATCAATTCTACCTGATTTGATAGCATGGTTACTGCGTCGAGGTTGTAAACTCCGGCTATTTTTGTTGGCCTTGTTCTTGTAACTTGCCACTGATAGTTATTCAGCGATATCTCTTCAATAAACTCGTAGGCTGCCTCAGGAGTTCTATTATTCAGGGTTCCACCGGCGGCTGAGTCGATTAGTTGTCTCGTTGAAGGATTCACACCGTTATAAAAAGTTTGGACTTGGAGCCACAAAGGTAAACCATGATGCGGACACCTTCTCAAGAGATCCTTATATCTCTCCCATGTATCGTATTATGTCTCTAAATCCATCTGCACAAAAGAAGAGATATCATTACGTAATTTGGCTGTTTTGGCCGGTGGGAAATATTTTAATAAAAAAATTTTAGTCATTTGTTCCCATGTAGTGATTGACCCTCGTGGTAACGAGTTTAACCACTGTTTAGCTTTATTCTTTAATGAAAAGGGAAATAACTTCAAGACGTATGGCATCATCGAAACGCCATTTATTTTGAAGGTATCACGAACTCTAAAAAATTAGCTATATGAGCGTTTGGATCTTCGCTCAGTAAACCATCAAATTGAACAAAGCGTTGAATCATTTGTATAGTGTTAGGCTTTAATTCAAAATTATTAGCGACTATAGCAGCCTAACAATACTAGATTCGGCTCCTGTTAAATGAGGTTTAGCATAATCAAACATAGTACGAGGAGCATTATTTTCTCCCACATCTTGTGGTGGAATATTATTTTCGTCCATCCCTTCGTAGGATTGGATCTATCTTCTCGCTCTCCTTGGTAATTTAGGGCTCGCTAATTTCTCTCTGCGATTTCTTCGAGCGGTAGCTTCAATATCACTATCGTATTCTAAAGGTCCTCTCGGGTTTCTTCTAGTCATAAACTAGAGGTACCTGCTAGGAAAAGAAAGAAAGAAAGTTTAGCAAATTTAAAATTATAACTAAAAATAAAAATAAATTGCGAAAAATAAAAATAATGGCTAAAGTAATAAAAATAGAGTTTTCTTAATATTTTAGTTCCCCGGTAACGGCGCCAAAAACTTGATCGCTGTAAATCAGAGTTTTAAAATTTATAAAAGAATGATCGAACCTGGAAACTAACTCTGACAACGATTAAAGGCAAGTGCACCTATCGAGCAATAGTATAGTTTAGGCAAGACCGGAGTGTCGAACCCAAAGGAACTAAAAGTACTAATACTCACCGTCTTTTTATTATTTAGCCTTAATATAAAGTGATGATTGTTTAAACTAAAAATAATCTACTAACTAAGCTAAGACGCAAAGACAAAAAGAATGAATTCGGGAAATAACTTTTGGGAAAACTCAGTTGACTCAAACGATACCCTTAGGAAAAATCCACCTAGACTTCACTTGTTATTTAACCTTGAACCATATGATTTATTTACTTAGTTTGATCCGTGGGACTCCCTAACGTATATTAAACCCTCTCTCGAGGCGAATAACATCTAACCCTAGGTTAATTAGTGGAACTCTCGCTCGCTTATAATAACCCCTTAGAATAGCGAAGAAATCGATCTGTGGACTCCCATATTAGGTTTCACCCTAATCCGGAAAAATCTTTGTCACCCTATCGCTGGCGTGCGATCAACTCCGCTTAATTATGTTGGATCTACTCTTAGGCAGGGTCTATTCCTCCTCCACCTAAGCACATTAGATTTGGATTAAGTTCACATAATTAAGAACAAACTAAGTTATTATCATATAATTCAAAAAATCAAATAACAAGATTCCTCATAGGTTTCATCTCTTGGGTATCCAGAAGGTTTAGTTCATAATAATAAAAGACAACATCTCAAGAGAAAAGATAAAACAAAACATAAGAAATCCCTAAACCCCCGAAGGCGAAGAGGAGATCCTCCGTCTTGAGTAGAATTCCGGCTTCTTGAGATGGATCAACTGACTATCTTCGAGTGATTCCCACAAATCTGACCTTCTTGGCTTGGCTTATTGGCCTAGCTCTCTGCCCCCCTTTCAGCTGGTACCTAGGGTGTATTTATAGGCTTTTGAAACATGTTTCTTTCTCCCTAAGTATCCTTTCCCGAATGGAATTGCTCTTCTCCACGGCTGAGGCACGGCCATGGCACACGTCCGTGTAAATCGTGGCCAGGCCGTGTTCGACACTGTTGAATGCGGCACGACCGTGTAAGTCGTGGTAAGGCCGTGTTCTAGTAGGAATGGTGGCACGGCCGTGTGGCTTGAAGTCCAGGCTGTGCTGATTTCGTGGCTTGGCCCAATTTGGTCCGTTTTAAGCCCGTTTCTCGTTTTTTTCGTCATCGGGTGCTTTCCTGAGTATAAGACATGAAAAGAAAGGATTAAGAGCACCTTTTTACATAAATTGGGGCTTAAATCATCCAAAAGCATACTAAATGTGGGCTTAGAATATGTTACTTTTACGGTTTATCACGTACCACCTCTGCCATGTCAGTACGGCGATCCGGGGCATCCACACGGCCACGGCCACGGTCGTGTACTAGGCCGTGTGGCCTGGAAAACTACACTTTTTGGTTAGTTTAAAGCTAGATACTATAAAGAAAGGATAAAATAGAATAAATAAGAAAAAATAAAAATATAAAAGTTAATGGGGTTAGTGCTCGAGTTGCCTCCCGAGAAGCGCTCGTTTATAGTCTTAAGCTAGACTTGCCTCTCGTTTGCATCATCAGGGTGGTTTGAGGAGTTAGAAGTCCTTCCTCATGCTATCAGTTTTATCCTCGTGAAAAAGTTTAAGTCGAGATGCGTTTATAGTAAAAGTACCAAAAATAGGATTACTTACCTCGACTGTTCCGTATGGGAAAACACTGGTTACCCTAAAAGGTATTTCTTTATTTGTGTTAGGGTCCGGAGGAGATATTCGAGGATCTGCCTTATCTAATAGTATCTGGTCTCCTATTTTGAAGTGGTTTGTTGTTCCTATGAGCTCTTCTGGGGGCTCCTTCGGTTTTACCTTGTGTGGTTGCGGTTCTTCATCGTGTATTCCTAATTTTTCCTTGAAGTGTGTCTTCCACTCGTCTAGATCATCGATCTGAATCTTTCGATCTTCATGAACTACTTCCTTGTTGGCATGGGTTTTAGGATCGGGTTCAGTTGTATTCTTTTGTGGTGCTTCTTGAAAATAAGGGTTAACCGAATGGCTATTAGTAGAATTTACGTTCTCACCTTGATTACTCGATGTTCTGGCTGAGTCGAGAGCCTTGAGGGTGACCGTCTCATTACCTACACGAAGTATGAGTTCTCCTGCATCAATATCAATTTTAGTCTTGGCAGTTGCTAAAAAGGGTCTTCCTAAAATTAAGGGAATCGAATTATCCTCATCCATGTCTAAGACAACAAAATCTACTGGGAAAACGAATTTGTCAATTTTTATAAGAACATCTTCGATAATACCCCTAGGAATTCTAACAGTTTTATCAGCTAATTGAATGCTCATCCTAGTTTGTTTGGGTTTCCCTAGACCTAATTGGTTAAACAATTTATAAGGCATGACATTTATGCTTGCCCCTAAATCAGCTAACGCATTATCAACAGTTAGTCTACCAATTAAACATGGTATTGTAAAACTCCCTGGATCTTTTAGCTTTTGTGGTAGTCTATTCTGTAACATGGCTGAGCATACTGCGTTTAATTCCACATGTGGATCCTCGTCTAATTTGCGTTTGTTCATCAAGAGATGTTTTAAAAATTTCCTCGAATCTGGCATTTTGTGAAAGAGCTTCAAGTAGCGGTAAGTTAATATGTAATTTCTTTAAAAGTTTAAGAAACTTACCGAACTGTTCCTCTGTGTCGTCTCTCGGTAATGCTTCGGGATATGGTATGCGAGGTTGGTACTCCTTGATTATCGATTTTGGTTTTTCTTGTGTTACCTCAACTTTACCTTTTTCTACCTCGTTTCCTTGTATTGGACTGGGTTCATCTAATCCTTTACTTTCTTGAGCTGTTATGGCTTGGATTTGCTCCTTTGGATTTATCTCAGTGTTGCTTGGTAGACGCCCTTGCGATCGTTCAGACATCAGCTTCGCGAGTTGTCCAACTGACTTTGAACCTTCCTCAACTGACTTAGTGACTTCCCTAACTTGGCTCTCGATCCCTTTGATCTATGCTTGTTGGGTCTTAAGGGTGGTTTCAGTGTCTTGGAGACGGTTTTCTGTGGATGCCATGAATCTTGTCAGCATCTCTTCAAGGTTCGACTTCTTCTCCTGTGGATAGGGCTGATTTTGGAAATTTTGAGGAGGTTGTTGTCTTTGATTTCCTTGATTACCTTGTCCTCCCCACGAAAAATTTGGGTGTTTCCTCCAACCTGGGTTATAATTATTACTATATGGGTTATTAGATCTGAAATTGTTACCTATATAGTTCATCTGTTCGCTCACTGTGCCCGGTTGGTAGGGTGGGTACTCAGGATTCGCCACGGTTCCACTTATGTCGCATTGCATTACTGGATGTACCTGCGAAGAACACAAACTATCAAGCTTTTTATTCATCATCTCTACTTGTGTTGATAGCATGGTTACTGCATCTATGTTGAAAACTCCACTGATTTTGTTGGTTTGGTCCTTGTAACCCGCCCACGATAGTTATTGATGACATCTCTTCAATAAACTCGTAAGTCGCTTCAGGAGTTCTATTGTTCAGGTTCCAGGTGGTTGAATCAATTAGTTACCTCGTTGAGGGGTTTACACCGTTATAGAAAGTTTGGACTTGGAGCCACAAGGGTAAACCATGGTGCGGACACCTTCTCAATAGATCCTTATATCTCTCCCACGCGTCGTATAATGTCTCTAAATCCATCCGCACAAAAGAAGAGATATCATTCCGTAATTTGGCCGTTTTGGCGGTGGGAAATATTTTAATAAAAATTTTTTTGGTCATTTGATCCCATGTAGTGATTGACCCTCGTGGTAACGAGTTTAACCAATCGTTTGGCTTTATTCCTTAATGAAAAGGGAAATAACCAAGCCTTATGGCATCATCGTAAACGCCATTTATTTTGAAGGTATTACGTAACTCTAAAAAATTAGCTATATGAGTGTTTGGGTCTTAAATCCCGCAAACCATCAAATTGAACAAATTGTTGAATCATTTGTATAGTATTAGGCTTTAATTCAAAATTATTAGAGCTATATAGCGAGCCTAACAATACTAGATTCGGCTCTGTTAAATGAGGTTTAGCATAATCATACATAGTACGCTGTGAGCATTATTTTTCGCCACATCTTGTGGTGGTGGATTATTTTTCGTCCATCCCTTCTTGGTAGGATTGGATCTGCATTTTCTCGCTCTTTTACGTGTAATTTAGGGCTCGCCTAATTTCTCTGCGTGATTTCTACGAGCGGTAGCTTCAATATCACCATCGTATACTAAAGGTCCTCTCGGGTTCCTTCTAGTCATAAACTAGAGGTACTGCTTAGGAAAAGAAAGAAAGAAAATTTAGCAAAGTTAAAATTTAAACTTAAAAATAAAAGTAAATTGCAGAAAAATAAAAATAATGGCTAAAGTAATAAAAATAGAGCTTTCTTAATATTTTAGTTTCAAGACATGGCGCCAAAAACTTGATCATTTGTGAAGTCGAGTTTTAAAATTTATAAAGATAATGATCGAACCTGGAAACTAACTATGACCACGATTGAGGCAAGTGCACCTATCGAACAGTAGTATAGCTTAGGCAAGACTGGATTGTCGAACCTAAAGGAACTAAAAGTACTAATACTAACTTTCTTTCTATTATTTAGCCTAAAATAAGTGAAGTTGTTTATTAATCTAAATTAACTAATTACTAAGCTAAAGACACAAAGGCAAAAAGAATGAATTGGGGAAATACTTGGGAAAAACTCAGTTGATTAAGACGATACCCTTAGGAAGAATCCACCTAGACTTCACTTGTTATCTAACACTAAACCAGACGATTTATTCACTTGACTTGATCCGTAGGACTCCCTAATGTACATTAGACCCTCTCTCGAAGCGAATAACGACTAACCCTAGGTTGATTAATTGAAATCTCTTTCTAATTAAAACCCCTAGAATCACATTAACTCGATCTATGGATTCTCATATTAGGTTTCACCCTAATCCGGCAACGCTTCGTCACCCTATCTCTAAGCGCGCGAACAACTCTGCTGTAATTATGCTAGATCTATGAATAGGCAGGGACTTTTGCTCCACCACCTAAGCACATCATACTTGAATCAATATCCGCGAAATACTAAAACAAGAATTAAGCACACATAATTAAGAACAAATCAAGTATTTATCATATAGTTCAGAAAACAATAACAAGATTCATCTAGGTTTCATCCCCCTTCAGGTATATGAAGGGTTTAGTTCATAATAATAAAGAAAAACATATCAGAAGAAAAGATAAAACAAAACATAAGAAATCCCTAAAAACCCCTGAAGGAATTGAAGTAGAGATCCTCCGTCTTGAGTAGAATTTCGGCAACTGGAGATGGATCAACTGGCTATCCCTTGAGAGTTTCCCACAAATCTGACTTTTTCGGCTCGGCTCCTTGGCCTAGCTAACCGCCCTCTTAACCGCCCCCTTTTAGGTTATACCTAGGGTCTTTATATAGGCTTTTGAAATAGGTTTCTTTGCCCTTAAGTATCCTTTTCTGAGTGAAATTACTCTCCTCCACGGCAGGGACACGGCCATGGCACACGCCTGTGTGAATCGTGTCCAGGCCGTGTTGGACTCCGTTAGTGAGGCACGGCTGTGTAGATCGACATCAGACCGTGTTCTAGTATATTTGAGGAGGCACGGCCGTGTGGGCTTTAGTCCAGGCCGTGTCGATATCTTCTTTGGCCCATTTTGGTCTGTTTTGAGCCCATTTCTCGTTCTTTTTATTCTTGGGTGCTTTCCTGAGTATAAGACATAAAAAGAAAGGATTAAGAGCACCTTTTTACATAAATCAAGGGATAAATAATCCAAAAGTATGCTAAATGTGGGATTAAAATACGTTACTATTTCGGTTTATCAATGCACCTCCCTACACCGAGGGGTCGCGCGTGAAGTATCTAAAAAAGGTCCTCATGTGATCCTGGAGGAAACCGTAGGAATGGATGGTGCACTTCTGCGGAAGCGCTTGAGGAAGTTGCACTGGTACCTTTCCATTTTTTGGAAACAGGAACGACGGTCTTTTTCCCTCATGGTGGAGTCATTACGTACCTAAAAATAAAGGGGATTCAATGACTCAAGTATTATTGCCAGCCAAGAATGCAATTCATAATAGTTCTAAATAGTTTATTGAGTAAATTATCAAGGAATGCTAAAACTATGAAGAAATATCAGAATAGAATTAAACTAAGTAAAGCAAATACTAAGAAAATCATAAAAATCTAAATCATGAAATAAGAATAATGAGACAAATAATAAAATGAAATAAAATAATGAAAAATTAAAGAAATAAATAAACGATAGTGGAGAAGGGTGAACCGGTGGAGTTGGGGGAAGTGGTGGCACGGATGTGGTGATGGCACATGGTCATGGCGGTGTTGCACAGGCGTGGTCTGCGGGTCAGGAGTTGCACGGGTGTGGGCTTGTGTGGAGAAGATGAGAGGGGAAAAGAGGAAAAAGAGAGAGGAGGAAGCTTGGCGTGGGTGTTAACGGTGATGGTCGGACTGAGTAGGGGAGAGGGAGAAACGACTAGGGTTTTGAGGTTAAGGAATTGGGGAGAAGATGAATAGTGGGTTGGTTTAAATAGGAAATAGGGAACACGGTTAGAGGCCACGCCCGTGTTTCCTTTATTTAGCCCGTGTGTCGTGAGAATTTTGAGTTTAAGCACGTCTGAGTTGTGTCCCATGCCCGTGTTACCTGGGCGTGTTGGATCACACGTCCGTATCGCACGGTCGTGTACTATCTTGTTTGCTTCTCCCACGCCCGTGTGACCGTTAGCACTCCCGTGTTGATTTAGTCAGTGTCGACCACGCCCTATAGGCACGGGCGTGTCTCACGCCCTATAGGCACGGGCGTGTCTCACGCCCGTGTGGTTCTTTCAGTTTTAACCACGGCTTCTGGGCACGGGCGTGAGTCGTTTACTCAGTATCGACCACGACTGCATCGCACGGTCGTGGCCTATTTAATTACAGCCCGTGTTGTTTACTCAGTTTCGGCCACGGCCGCATCGCACGACCGTGGTGTTTTATCGTAGCTCGTGTTGGAAATTTTTTTTCTTCCTTGGCCCACACGGTCTCCGCCACGCATTTGTCTCTTCCCGTGGTGTTTCACACGGCCACGCCCGTGTTCTAGGCCGTGTGGGAAGGAAATCCTGTGCTTATGAAATTAGTTAGTTCTTAGTTAGATGCTAAAATAAAAAATATGAATGTTAATGAGGTTAGTGCTCAGGTTGCCTCTCGAGAAGCGCTTGTTTAAAGTCTTAAGCTAGACTTACCCTGATTTCATTTCTATATGAAGGTTCACGGAGCAGAAGCTCCTCTCTCATATCCCTAAAATCTTCACCATTATAAATTTTCAGTCGCTGACCGTTTACCTTGAAAGTGCCATAAGTCGGATGAGTTACCTCGATTGTGCCGTAGGGGAAAATAGTTTTGATTACGAATGGACCTGACCATCTTGATTTCAGCTTTCAAGGGAATAATTTGAGTCTTGAATTATAAAGTAACACGAGATCTCCAACTTTGAATTGTTTAGGTTGCTTTAGACGAGCATCATGGCGTCGCTTTGTTGCTTCTTTATATAATCGTGAGCTCTCATAGGCGTTTGCTCCCCACTCATCAAGCTCGTTCAACTGCATCAATCTTTTCTCACCTGCAAGTTTAAGATCTTAGTTTAAGAATTTTATAGCCCAAAATGCTTTATGTTCGAGTTCAAATGGTAAATGATGACTCTTCAGTAAACAAGTTTGTATGGGGATGTTGCTATGGGAGTTTTAAAGGCGATTTTATAGGCCCATAAAGCGTCGTCTACTTTTGATGCCCAATCTTTCTGTTTGATTCTACAGTTTTCTCTAGGATACGTTTAAGTTCTCTATTGGATACTTGACTTGTCCTTTGGTTTGAGGGTGATAAGGGTATTGTTACGTGGTGTACTCCATATTTCTTTAAGATTTTCTCGAATTGGATGTTACAAAAATGAGTACCCCTATCACTAATAATTGCTCTAGGTGTTCCAAATCGAGAGAAAAGTTTCTTAGGAAATCGCGTGTACTCCATATTTCTTTAAGATTTTCTCGAATTGGATGTTACAAAAATGAGTACCCCTATCACTAATAATTGCTCTAGGTGTTCCAAATCAAGAGAAAGGTTTCTTAGGAAATCGCACTACCACTCTTGCATCATTGGTGGGTAAAGCTTGAGCTTCCACCTATTTTGACATGTAATCAACCGCTATGAGGATGTATTTATTCCCAAATGAGCTAGGGAATGGACCCATAAAATCGATACCCCATACATCAAATATTTCACATGATAGCATATATGTTTGAGGCATTTCATCGTGTTTAGAGATATTACATGTTCTCTGAAATTTATCATATGAATTAACATACCTGTTAGCATCCTTGAACAGAGTGGGCCAATAAAAATCTGATTCGAGTGTTTTATGTGTTGTTTTTGTCCCACTGTAATGTCCTCCTGTTGGTCCTGAATGGCAATGTTCTAAGATTTTACTTGCTTCTTCCTTCGCGACACATATCCGAATTACTTGATCTGCACATATACGAAAAAGAAAAGGGTCCTCCCAAAAATAGTTTTTCACATCGAGAAAGAATCGCTTCTTTTCTTTGATGTGTCAACCCTACAGTAAGGCGTTAGCGGACTAAATAATTCGCGATATCTGCAAACCAAGGTACCTCAGTGTCGGATATAGCCAAGAGTTGTTCTTTGGGAAACAAGTAATTTATCTCACTCTCATCAAGTTCTTTAAGATAGGGATTTTCAAGTCTAGAGAGATGGTCTGCCGCAAGGTTTTCAGCTCCTTTCTTATCCTGAATTTCCAAATCAAATTCCTGTAAGAGTAAAATCCATCTTATGAGTCGAGGTTTTGCATCAGATTTAGTTAAAAGATAACGAAGAGCCGAATGGTCAGTGTAAACGACAACTTTAGATAATATCAAATACTGTCTAAATTTATCAAATGCAAAAACCACAGCTAGCAATTCTTTTTCTGTGGTAGTGTAATTCTCTTGTGCGACCGTCAATGTCTTGCTAGCATAGTAAATCGGTTGAAAATACTTGTTTCTTCATTGTCCCAAAACTGCACCTACTGCAAAATCGCTCGCATCACACATTAGTTCAAAGGGTAAATTCCAATCAGGTGCAATAATAATTGAGGCATTTATTAATTTAGTTTTTAGTGTATTAATTGCATCTAAACATTCCTGATCGAAATTGAAAGGTACATCTTTTTCTAGTAATTTCGTTAGCGGCTTATCAATTTTAGAAAAATCCTTAATAAATCTTCTATAGAAATCGGCATGCCCTAAAAAGCTTCTAATAGCCTTAATTGAACCGGGAGGAGGTAATTTTTCTATGGTTTTAATTTTTGCTTTATCAACCTCAATCCTTTTACTAGAAATTTTATGACCTAACACAATCCCTTCTTGCACCATGAAGTGACACTTTTCCCAATTGAGCACAAGGTTCATTTCCTCACATCTCATTAAAACTTGTTTTAAATTTTTAAGGCAAAGATGAAACGAATTACCGAATACCAAAAAGTCGTCCATAAATACCTCCATGGTATCTTTCACAAGTTTGTCAAAGATGGCTAGCATGCAGCGCTGAAAAGTAGCAAAAGCGTTACATAGTCCAAAAGGCATTCTTCGATAAGCAAACGTATCGTATGGACATGTGAATGTTGTCTTTTCTTGATCCTCAGGAGCTATTGGGATTTGGAAGCAGCCAGAGAGTCCATCTAGGAAATAGTAGTACATCTGATCAATGAAAGGTAAAGGAAAGTGATCTTTTCTTGTGGCGTCATTTAATTTTTTGTAGTCGATGCAAACTCTCCATCCTGTGACTGTTCTAGTTGGAATTAATTCATTCTTCTCATTAGCTATAACAGTCATGCCTCCCTTCTTTGGAACAACCTGCACAGGACTTACCCAAGAACTATCAGAAATAGGATAAATAATTCCAGCATCTAGAAGTTTAATTACCTCAGCCTTGACAACTTCTTTTATATTGGGATTTAATCGTCTTTGAGGTTGCACACACGGTTTATAATCATCTTCCATTAAAATTTTGTGGGTGCAAAACGATGGGCTTATCCCTTTAATGTCAGAAATTTTCCAAGCTATGGCTCTTTTATGCTCCTTTAACACCTGTAATAGCTCTTCTTTCTCATTGGGTTCTAGGTCTAAAGCAATGATTACTGGTAGTGTAGAATTGCTTCCGAGGAATGCACACTCTAAATGCTTTGGTAATTATTTCATTTCCAATTTTGGAGGTTCTTCAATAGAGGGTCTTTGTTTAGATTTGTCGTTTATTTCAATGCCCTCATACTATTTTTGTCTTAGGGAGGAACTATTAAAATTTGTTTCGATTTTTATCTCTCCCTTTTCATCATCATCTGCCTCCTCACCTTGGACGAGACATAGTTCTAACGTGTCTTTATGTACGATTTCCTGAAAAAAATCTTGAATAGAATGATCAATAGAGTCGATAAAATAACAGGAACCATCTTGCTCTTTAGAGTATCGCATCGCATCATAAATTTTAAAAATAATCTCCTCATCACCTACCCTCAGTGCAACCTTACCATTCCCTACATCAATATTAGCCCTAGCAGTGGCTAAAAATGGGCGTCCTAAAATTAAAGGTACCTCAACATCCTCATCCATGTCAAGCACAACAAAGTCAACAGGGAATATGAATTTATCAAATTTAACTAAAACGTCTTCAATAATTCCCCTAGGGTATTTAATAGATCTATCAGCTAGTTGGATACTCATCCTAGTGGGTTTTGGTTCCCCAAGACCGAGCTGCTTGAACATTTTATAAGGCATTAAATTGATACTGGCACCTAAATCGGCTAATGCTTTCTCAATATTTAAGCTACCAATTAAACAAGGAATAGTAAAACTTCCTGGATCTTTCAATTTTCTTGGTAGCTTATTTTGGAGAATAGCTGAACATTCCTCATTAAGGTCCACAGTTGATAGTTCTTCAAGCCTTCTTTTATTTGTTAAGAGCTCTTTTCAGAATTTTGCATATGTAGGTATCTGCGAAATAGCTTTGACAAAAGGTAAGTTAATATGTAATTGTTTAAAGAGTTCAAGAAACTTACCGAATTGTGCGTCCATGTGGTCTTTTTTCAACTTTGCTGGATATGGGACTGGTGGTTTATATTCTTTGAGTACCGGCATTACATTTTCATTCACTTCCACGCCTTTCTCCTTATTAATTTCTCGTGGCATCTTCTTTTCAGCTTCAACCAACTCCTTTCCACTCCTTAATGTAACTTCCTTCACATGCTCTTTTGAGTTGGTGGTACTAGGTGAATTACCTTGTCGACTTTCGAAAACTATCTTGACTAGTTGCCCAATTTGATTCTCAATCCTTTGAATCGATTCTTGTTGAGTTTTCAATGCCGTTTTGGTATTCTGGAAATAATTCTCTGACACCGAGATGAATTTTTCCAACATCTCCTCAAGGTTTGGTTTCTTTTCCTGTCGGTAGGGTGGTTGCTGCAACTCCAGAGGGGGTGGTGGTCTTTGCTTTCCTTGATTTCCTTGACCTCCCCATGAAAAATTGGGGTGATTCCTCCACCCTGCATTGTAAGTGTTACTATAAGGATTATTTTGAGGTCGATAATTATTACCCATATAATGTAAGTGCTCGTTTTCCACGCCATGTCCGCAGGGTGGGTACTCAAGATTCACTACACCTCCTAAATTTGAGTCACATTGCATTATTGGGTGTACCTGCGTAAAACCATACAAACCATGTGTACATGCGTAAAACCATACAAATAATCAATCTTTTTATTTAAAAGTTCTACCTGATTAGAAAGCATAGTGACTGCATCAATATTGAAAACACCGGCAGCTTTTGTTGGTTTTGTCCTCATGGCTTGCCACTGGTAGTTATTCAGTGACATTTCTTCTATAAACTCATAAGCCGCTTCAGGGGTCTTGTTATTTAGTGTTCCACCGGCGGCTGAATCAATCAACTGTCTAGTTGAGGGGTTCACACTGTTATAAAAAGTTTGAACCTGTAGCCACAAGGGTAACCCATGGTGAAGGCATCTTCTCAATAAATCATTATATCTCCCCCATGCATCGTAAAATGTCTGTAAATCTATCTGTACAAAAGAAGAGATATCATTCCTCAACTTAGCCGTTTTAGCTGGCGAAAAATATTTTAATAAAAAATTTTCGGTCATTTGATCCCATGTAGTGATTGATCCTCGTGGTAACAAGTTCAACCACTGTTTAGCTTTGTTTCTCAACGAAAAGGGAAACAACCGAATACGAATGGCATCATCAGAAACGCCATTTATTTTGAAAGTGTCGCAAAACTCTAGAAAATTTGTCAAGTGATTGTTTGGATCCTCATCCTGCAAACCATCAAACTGAACAAATTATTGAATCATCTGTATAGTGTTAGGTTTCAATTCAAAATTATTTACAGCGACAGGAGGTCTAACAATACTTGATTCAGTTCCTGTTAAATTAGGTTTAGCATAATGAGGAGCAGGGTTTTCGGCAACCACAGGAGGTAGCAGATTATTATCAGCCATCTCTTCGGTAGTGTTGGAGTCATCCTCTTGCTCTTCTTGTATGTACTGTAGGCTTTGCCTAATTTCTTTTCGGTTTCTGCGAATGGTACCTTCAATATCACTGTCAAAGAGTAATGATCCTGACGGGTTTCTTCTAGTCATAAACTAGAATTACCTGCTAGAAGCAAATAAAATAAAAATTAACAAAGTTAAAATAAAAAAAAATGAATTGCAAATAAATAAAAATGGCTAAAGTAATAAAAAAATTAGTTTCCCTAATATCTTAGTCCCCAGTAATGGCGCCAAAAAAACTTGATCGTGTCCAAACTAACTATGACAACGAATAAGGCAAACGCACCTATCGTTTGGTAGTATAGCTATGGCAAGACCGGAAATGTCGTATCCTCAAGGACCAAGAGTACTAGTAGTTACTATCTTTTTATTATCTAGCCTAAGTATTAAGAGAATCAAAGTTTAATTAACGAATTACTAAACTAAGGATGCTAAGACACAGAGAGTGAATTGGGAAAATACTTTTGGGAAAACCAGTTGATTAAGACAATACCCGAGGAAGAATCCACCTAGACTTCACTTGTTACTTAACTCTGAACCAAACGATTTATTCACTTGACTTGATCCGTAGGATTCCTTAATTTATATTAATACCTCTTTCGAGGCTACTAACGTCTAACCCTAGGTTGATTAATTGAAATCTCTTTCTAATTAAAACCCCTAGTGTTGCATTAACTCGATCTATGGACTCTCATATTAGGTTTGACCCTAATCTGGCAGATTTTCGTCATCCTATCTCTAGGGTTGCAATCAACTCCGCTTAACTATGCTAGATCTACTCTTAAACAGGGACTTTTGCTCCACTTCCTAAGCACATCAATACTTGAATCAATATCCTGAAATATTAAAACAAGAATTAAGAACACATAATTAAGAACAAATCAAGTATTTATCATATAGTTCAAAAAATAATAACAAGATCCGTCTTAGGTTTCATCCCCCTCAGGTATTTGAGGGGTTTAGTTCATGTTTAATAAAGAATACATCTCAGAAGAAGATAAATAACAAAACATAAGAAAAACCCTAAAACCCCCTGAAGGAAATCGAAGGGAAGATCTTTCGTCTTGAGCGTGATTAAAGCCTCGAGATGGATCAATCGGCTTTCTTGGAGTAATTCCACGTATTGACCCTCTGCAGCCGCTCCTCTGTCGAACCCCCTTTTTAGGTCACACTTAGGGTGTTTATAAAGACTTTGAAATGTCTTTCTTCGCCCCTAAGTATCCTTTTCCGAGTAAAATTACAATGGGTCACGGCAGATACACGCCCGTGTGAATCGAGCCCAGGCTGTGTTCGGGCCTGCTAAGGTGGCACAACCGTGTGGTGAACTCTTAGGCCGTGTGAATTTCTTACTTTGGCCCATTTTCTCCGTTTTCGTCCCGTTTCTCATTCTTTTCATCCTCCTATGCTCTCATAAGTATAAAACATGAAATTAAAGGATTAGGAGCATCAAATTCCATAATTCAAGGGATTAAATCAACCAAAAGTATGCTAAATGTGGGATTAAAATATGTATATATTACGGTTTATCAAGCACACATCCTAACCCGACATGTGAAGCATCGCAGTACACCAAAAACTCCTGACCCGATTCTGGTTGAACTAAAACAGGAGCCTGTGTCAAAACGGACTTGAGCTTATCGAAACTAGACTATTGTGCCTCAAACCACACGAATGGGGCATTCTTATGCAACAGCTTCGTTAGAGGTGATGCAATCAGAGAAAACCCTTCGACGAATCTTCGCTAGTAACCGGCTAGGAAGCTACGAAGCTTAGATACATTTTTTGGTGGTTCCACTCGACAATAGCTTCTATTTTCTTTGGATCAACTCGAATCCCCTCCGCCATCACCACATGACCCAGAAAGGCGACTTCCTGCAACTAAAACTCACACTTACTTAATTTGGCATACAACTATTTTTCTCGAAGTATCTAAAGTAAAATACGAAGATGATCATCATGCTCAGTCTCAGTTTTAGAGTAGATCAAGATATCATTGATGAAAACCACTACAAATTGATCCAAGTACTGTTGGAACACTCGATTCATTAAATCCATAAATGTCGTCGGGGCATTAGTTAATCCGAAAGGCATTACTAGGAACTCATAATGCCCGTAACGAGTCTTGAAGGCAGTTTTATACACATCAGTCTCTTTGACTTTGAGCTGATGTTAACCAGAGCGTATATCGATTTTGGAAAAGACAGACGCTCTTCGAAACTGGTCGTACAAGTCGTCAATCCTTGGTAACGGGTACTTGTTCTTGATTGTCAACTTGTTCAACTATCTATAATCAATGCACATTCTCATCGACCCGTCTTTTTTCTTAACAAACAATACCGGTGCCCCCATATAGACACACTTGGTTGAATAAATCCTTTATCAAGGAGTTCCTGAAGTTGCACCTTTAATTCGGTCAGCTCTTTCGGTGCCATGCGATAGGGCGCAATAGACACTGGAGTTGTACCTGGTAACAGATCAATCCCAAACTCTACCTCTCTATCCGAAGGTACTCCAAGCAATTCCTTGGGAAAGACGTCTGGGAATCCCCTCACAATACGGATATCTCCCACTGAAAGCTTTTCGGGAGAAGAATCGGATATGTAAGCAAGGTATGCCTTGCAGCCCTTTTGGACTAACTTATCTGCTACAAGAGCAGAGATTACGTTAGAGAGGTAATCCCTGCGCTGACCAATCATGACCACCTCGTCATTTTTAGTCGATCTCAGAGTAACCCACTTGGTTGCACAGTCTAGACTAACCCGATACTCAACAAGCCAATCCATTCCTAAAGTTAAATCAAACTCATTAAAGGGTAATTCCATTAGATCAGCTGAAAATACCAAACCCTGGAGCTCTAGGGGTACCCACCTATATACTCTATCAACTCGAATTGATTGACCCAAAGGACTAGTCACAGAAAACTCAAGCAATATTCTCAATAGTTAAACCCAGATTTACAGAAACAACACTAGCTATGTACGAGTGAGTAGAGCCAATATCAATGAGAGCATAGTACAGAATAGAATGAATAAAGAAGGTACCTGCAATGACATCAGCATCATCACTCTCATCGCGGCGTCTCGCCACATACACCAGTGCCGGCTGACGAGCCTCAGCCTGACCTGTACCTCTACCCAGTGCTCTCTGTTCTCTCCCAGATCTATTACCACCCCTACCAGTACTATGACCTCTAATTGGTTGCTGAACCTATCTCAGAGGCCGAACAGAATTTAGAGCCAGGGTCTGTGCCGCAGCTGGCACTGAATCAGGTTGACGAGGGCAATCTCAAACTCGATGCTCCATCGAGCCAAAACGGAGGCACGATCCTAGCTTTCTCTAGCACTCGTCCGAATGGCGCTTCCTATAATCACTGCACAGCTGAATCTCAGTCACTACAGCTGGTGCATCGGCCCTCGGGGGTCTATCAAATCTCGCCCGCTTCTTAGGATGCTGAGTAGAACCAGCGGGACTCGAATCCCTCTTAACCTTATTCTGGCCTTTCTCACGATCACGCCGCTCGAGCTCAGTGCGCTTCACTTCTTCTACTATTTTTGCCTTATCAACTAGAACCTCAAAAACTCACTCCCTCTGAGGAGCAATCAGAACCCATAGATCATATCTCAGTCCTTCCTCGAACCTCATGCACTTATCGTAATCAGACGCTACTGAAGTCAGTACATTCCTACTCAGTTGCAAAAACTAGGCTTCATATTCTGCCTCAGATCGGTCACCCTGAATTAGGCTTATAAACTCGCATCGGTGAGCCCCCACATAACTTGCCCCCACATAATTGCCTTGGAAGGCGTTCTTGAAATAATCTCGGTTCACTTGTTCAGGCTGAGCACCTTGCTCAACGGTCAGCCACCACTGATAAACTTCATCCCGGAGTAGAGACACAACACCCCTCAATTTTTGAGTAGGAGTACAGTCAAGGTCTGTCATAATACGCTCGGCAGCCTCGAGCCAATATTCAGCAACAGTAGGAGTGACTTTTATGATGCCCCTGAATAGTTCAGCACCATTCGATTGGAGTTGTTTAGTAACCGACCCTCGGTTCCCTGACCCTGATTGGGTCTCAGTGACCTTCTTCAGTGCTCGAATCATGGCCTGATACAATGCATCGTCCCCAGCCGTCGGAGTCTGGGATTCCGTCTCAGCAGTGGGAGTACCAACAGTCCCGCTAGTCTTCAGATTGGGCATACTGCCCATAGAGGATGACTCTACTCGAGCTCTTCCTCGGAGTCCTCGACGCCCCCGTATGCCACATCCACGACTACCGCACGAACTCATTATGGCAATCTAACTACAACGTCAGAGTACACAGATCAGTTCACACATCCAGCAAGATGGTTTCACTAGTTCACATCAAATTTTTTTTACCAATAATAGTTAAGTATCATAATCTTTATAATAGAACAGAAATACTTACAGGGTCAGCGTTGGAGGCACGGTCGTTCACTAACGGTTCAGTGTTTCTATATTAATTTCGATACTATATTATCACTACACTATTTTTCTCAAACATTATGAGCTCAAACATAGTCCGAGTGTTTACAAACTGGCTCTGATACCACTAAATGTAACACCGTAAACCCGGCTTAAATGTCCAAATCCATGTTCGGAGAGTTACGACATCCATACTCAAATTCCTACCACCATAACACAGTCGAACTGAACCATTCATTACATAATATCCATCACAAAAATTATTTAAACATATAATCTTCATAAATACCATAACATCATATAACATCAATCCCTAGTAATAATGCTTAAAAGGAAAAAAAATAAAATTTTAATCGAGCTTCCGTGACACTGACCCGATCAAGATTGGGGACCACCTGAAAACCAATCAATAACAAAGTGTGTTGTAAACTCAGTGCATAAAAGGAGTTTAATTCAATAATGTTCACTCATAAAGAAATTTCAAATTCAGAGATTCGATTGATATAGGAGTAATTTCAGTCCAAATTCAGAGCAAATGAGTTACATATATGTATATACATATATGTAACAGCCCGTTTTTAGGTCAAATCGAAACAGTGGTTTCAAGACCACAAATTTAAGGCCCAAATATTTATTTTATTATTTTATTAAAGTTTACATCATGACAGAATTATTGTGTGAAAGTTTCGTAAAGAAATTTTACTGTTTGAATGCTTAATTCGGTAAAAAGGACTAAATTGCGTAAAATGTAAAATGCATGTTCTATTAGTTAAAGGTGTCAATTAGCTTTGGCTTTTAAATATGATGGCCTTAAATGGTAATTAAACCATTTGATTTATGAGTGGACTTTTATGGACACATTTTATGTGTTTTTAATGGTTATATGTTAAGGTTATACTTGTAATTTAGTAATTTATCATAAAATAAATAAAACAAAGGTAATTAAAAGTTTCCCATTATCATCTTATAACTGAAAATTAGAGGAAGAAGAAGCTAAATAGGGTTCTTCATTCGGCAATGATAAATTCTTTAATTAGGTTTGTATTTTGACTCGGTTTTTAATGATTTCTATGTTTTTGAGATTATTGATTCGTATTCGCTAGCCCATATCTTAGATTTTGAAATTGTTAAAGATTTATCATGTTGCCATTGTTGAATACTTGAGTAATTTGATAGTTGATGATGGATTTTGAATAATTGTTGTTAGTAAAACTAGTTTAGTAAAACTAGTTTTGTAAAGTGATTTTTGACAAAAATGTCAAAAAGGGATTAAATTGAGAAAATGTAAAATTATGTGGGTAAAAGTGTGAATAATGAAATATATGGGTTTCTAGGAGTCCATATGAAATTCGATAGCTTATTTAAGGGTTTAATTGCATTAATTTGCAATTTAATTTGATAAGGACTAAATTATACAAATGTGAAAGCTTAGGGGCAAATGTGTAAAATAGGCCTAATGTGTATTTTGGACTAAATTGGATAAATAGTTGATTAAATAAGCTGATTTTGATAATATATAGATCAAGATAAACCGAGATCGGGTTTAGATCGGGGAAAAGGAAAAGTGGACAAATAGTCGATAGTTTCTATCTGAGTAACTCGAGGTAAGTTCTTAGAATTAGAATCAAACTTTTAAATACTTGAATTTATTTGAAATGTATGTATATAATTGAGAAATTGATATACTTGGAATACGAATGCCTATTTGATATAGACTATTTGTTACTGAGCCCCGTTTGAACCGTATGAATTCGTAGGATACGAGTGACATGTCACTAGGGTTATCATTTTGGTCGAGCTCCTGCATTTGTTGTGGACTCACCACAGCTCGTATGAGCTTACCGATATATCAGCTCGTATGAGCTTACTACTTTCAGCTCGTTAGAGCTTACCGTTTCAGCTCAATAGAGCTTACTGTCCATCAGCTCAGGAGGAGCTTACTGATCATAGCTCAAAAGAGCGAAAATGATAATGAATTGACGGATTACTGATGTATATCACCCGAGTATCCTTTGAAGTTCTAATAGGTTCAACGGGCATAAATTCTGTTTATAAGGATGAAGTACTATTTATACGAATGAGTTACTGTTATCGAATGAATTACTATTTATATTATGGATTGTCGATTATATGAATGTGAATGAATTGTTACATGTGTTTTATATGTTACTTGAATTTAGTATGAAATTGGGATAAAGGTTGAATATATGTATTTATGAGACTAACACATTGATGAATGCTTGTGTTTAGGCATTTGGCAAGTGAATTTGATTTATTTTGTTTAATAACAAATGGTAAGATTATTTCTAAATTATACGGGCTTACTAAGCTATAAAGCTTACTCTGTTTCTTTTTCGTGTATTATAGAGGTTCGATAGCTTTCTCGATTCGGATAAAGTCAGAGTTACGCATCACACTATCCAATTGTCGATTGGTACTTTTAAACTTTTGGATATATGTAAATATGGCATGTATAGGCTAGTTATAAGATGATAGTTATGGTTACTTGAACTAGTAATTTTGGTACTGTTATGGTATAAGTTTAAGCCATGTGATTTTGCTAAATTTGGTATAATGTTTTGGTTATGTATGAGTTTATAAATATGGTATGTTTTGGCAAGTAGTAGATGGAATGGAAATATGCCATTGATGACTTGATTTGAATTAGTCACATGAATGGAAAATGCATGATATTATTTAGGTATTTGAATGCTATGTTGAAATGGTATAAAATGTGTTTGAAATGTCATGGATTAGCTTCCAATTGAATTGTGAAATGTTGCAATTTATGCTTGTATATTCAAGTAAAAATAGGGTGGAAAAATGGCTATACAAATGGCCTATTTTTTCCACACTGCAGTGTGTCTCTGGTAGTGTGCGACACACACGGTCATGTTGCACACGCGTGTGTCCCCGGTGTTGAAATTAAATTGAAGTCAGTATGCTCCACACGGCCTTACACACGGGTGTGTGATTGGCCTGTGTCACAAGTCAGTATACCCCCTAAATGGCACACGGCCTAGCACACGGGCGTGTGACTTGGCCGTGTAGCATAAGTCAGTATACCCTACAGGTTTGGCACGGCCTAGTACATGGCCTAGCACACGGGTGTGTGTGGCCATTTCGAAAGGCACACGGGCTAGACACATGGGCGTGTGGTCGGCCTTGTGACCCAAGATAGTATGTATGCCCTGTTTCCACACGGCCTGAGACACGGGCGTGTCTGTAGTCATGTGAGGCACACGGCCTGTTCACACGGGCGTGTGACCCCTGTATGTTTGAAATTTTTCTAATTTTCCAAAACTTTTATAAGTTATCGGTTTAGTCTCGAACCACTCCTAAATCATGTTTAAGGCCTCGAAGGCTATTATAAGGGACAAAATGATTGAGATTGAATAATCATTGTTTAAATTGATGAAATGATTGACAAAAGTATAGATATATGTGTTAGAAGTCTGGTAATACTCCGCAACCCTATTTCGGCGTTGGATACGGGTGAGAGGTGTTACATTTATTGGTATCAAAGCTACGGTTTAGTCGATTCTAGGACTACCGTAGCGTATGTGAGTCTAGCTATACATGCCATATATATAAACTGTGATAGTGTTATGACTCCTGACATTTTTAAATGTGTTTTTATATAGTAAATGGATCCTGATCGAGTCATAGTTGATGAGGTCGAGTGTAACGCGCAAGGGATAGCGTCATTTGACTATAGACCCGTAACGGGTAGCCAAGGAGGAGAGGCTAAAAAAAACCTTCTTCCAAATGATGAACGAATGGTTCACACAATACATTCGTATAAACCTGGCTGCTCAACAACCTCCACCCCCACCTATTCCCCAACCGATCACTGTAGTTCCTCAAGGTATGGATCCTTTGCATTTGAATAAGACACCTATTGATAAGATACAGAAACACGGGGCTGAAGACTTCAGAACTACTATTAGCGATGATCCTGAGAGAGCCGAGTTTTGGCTTGAGAACACGATTCGGGTATTTGACGAACTGTCTTGCACATCTGAAGAATGTTTAAAATGTGCTGTATCACTGTTGAGAGACACCACGTATCAGTGGTGGAATACTTTGATATCCGTAGTTCCTCGAGAAAGAGTTACTTGGGAATTCTTTCAAGTTGAATTTAGAAAGAAATAAATCAGCCAAAGGTTCATTGATCAGAAAAGAAAGGAGTTTCTTGAATTGAAACAAGGCCGTATGTCGGTAACGGAATACGAAAGAGATTTTATACGACTCAGCAAATATGCTCGTGAGTATGTTTCTTCTGAGGCTATAATGTGTAAAAGGTTCGAAGATGGGTTAAATGAAGAAATTGGACTATTAGTGGGGATTCTTGAGTTGAAAGAGCTCGTTGTTCTATTTGACAGAGCCTGCAAAGCTGAAGAGCTTAGCAAAGAGAAAAGAAAAGCTGATTTTGAGGCTAGAGACTTTAGAAAAAGATTTGTGGGCAAATCACATCAGTCAGCATCAAATAAATCTAAAGAATGTCATCCTTGTTCTACTGCTTCTACGGGAATTTCGATCAGAGAAAGAGATGCAAGAAATTTTAGCTCTAAACCTCAGACGACATCTGTTGCCAGTGCGGGTAGTGTTAGAAATGTTGTACCTGAATGTAAGCATTGCAACAAGCGACATTACAGTGAATGCAGAATAGTGAGCGGAGCTTGTTTTAGATGTGGATCTCTTGATCATTATCTCTGGGACTGTCCAGAAAAGCCTATAGGTGAAAAAGATCAACCAGCGAAAGTGAGTAATAAGGCTACTAGAGGGAGACCACCCTGAAACACTGGAAATACGAGTGGTAACCGAGGTGCTACGAGAGATTCTGCTGTGAGATCTGAGGCACGAGCACCTGCCCGAGCTTATATTATCCGTGCACGGGAGGAGGCATCATATCCAGACGTTATAACCAGTACTTTTTCTCTTTTTGATATTGATATAGTTGCGTTGATAGATCCTGGATCAACCCATTCATATATCTGTATGAATTTAGTATTTAAAAAGAGTTTATATGTCGAGTCTATAGAGTTTGTAATTAAAGTATCGAACCCTTTAGGCAAATCTGTGTTAGTTGATAAAATTTGTAAGAATTGTCCTTTGAAGACTCGGTGTTACTGTTTTCGGCCTGACTTGGTGCTTCTACCATTTGATGAGTTTGATGTGATTCTGGGTATGGACTGGCTGACTATGCATGATGCAATTGGGAATTGTAGACGAAAGACTATTGAATTGAAAAGTCAAAACAGTGAAATTCTTCGGATTGAGTCTGATGATTCGAGTGAATTACCTACTGTGATATCGTCTATGTTAACCCTAAAATGTATGAAAAAGGGCTGTGATGCATATCTTGCATATGTATTAGATACTAAGGTATCTGAATTAAAGATTGTATATGTACCTGTTGTTTATGAGTTTTTGGATGTATTTCCAGAAGAATTACCGGGTTTGCCATCGATTAGAGAGGTTGAATTTGGTATTGAATTAGTACCGGGAAAAACACCGATATCGATAGCTCCATACAGAATGACTCCAACAGAATTAAAAGAGTTAAAAGCTCAGCTGCAAGAATTAACAGATAGAGGTTTTGCACGACCGAGTTATTCGCCCTAGGGTGCACCGGTATTGTTCGTGAAAAATAAAGACGGCACGATGAGAATGTGTATCGATTACAGACAGCTGAATAAAGTGACTATAAAGAAAAAATACCCTCTACCACGGATTGATGATTTATTTGATTAGTTGAAAAGGGCTACAGTATTTTCAAAGATTGATTTGAGATCGGGTTATTATCAGTTGCGAGTTAAAGAGTCGGATGTGTCAAAAATTGTATTCAGAGCGAGGTACAGGCATTCTGAATTCCTTGTTATGCCTTTCGGATAAACTAATGCTCCAGCAATTTTTATGGACTTGATGAACCGGATATTCAGACCGTATTTAGACAGATTTGTTGTTGTATTCATTGACAACATTCTGATCTATTCGCGAGATGAATCTGAACATACCGAGCACTTGAGAGTTGTTTTACAAACTCTACGTGATAAGAAATTATTTACAAAGTTCAGCAAATGTGTGTTTTGGCTCCGAGAGGTTGGATTTCTGGGGCATATTTTTCAGCAGACGGTATTAGAGTTGACCCAAGTAAGATTTCTGCTATTGTTGATTGGAATTCTTCGAGAAATGTGTCTGAAGTCCGTAGTTTTCTGGGTTTAGCAGGTTATTACCGAAGATTCATGAAAGTATTTTCGATGATTGCAACACCGATGACACGACTACTTTAAAAAGATGTGAAATTCGAATGGTCAGAAAAATGTCAGCAGAGTTTTGAACAGTTGAAAGTACTGTTAACTGAAGCACTAGTTTTGGTTCAACCTGAATCGGGGAAAGAATTTGTGATTTATTGTGACGCGTCATTAAATGGTTTAGGATGTGTTCTGATGCAAGAAGGAAAAGTTATAGCTTATGCTTCCCGACAATTGGAACCACATGAAAAGAATTATCCGACGTATGACCTTGAGTTGGCTGCAATTGTGTTCGCATTGAAAATTTGGCGACACTACTTATACGGTGAAAAATGCCACATTTATACGGATCACAAGAGCTTAAAGTACCTAATGTTAGAGAAAGATTTGAATCTGCGACAACGAAGATGGCTCGAGTTATTGAAAGATTATGAATTTGTGATTGATTATTACCTGAGAAAAGCTAATGTTGTTGCTGATGCCCTAAGTCGAAAATCTTTATTTGCATTACGAGCAATGAATACCCAGTTGATGATTTGTGATGATGGGTCTATTGTAGCTGAATTAAAAGCTAAACCGGTATTTTTTCAACAAATCTGTGAATCCCAGAAAAAGGATCATGAATTGCAAGTTAAACAGATTTAATGTGAGAATATCCCTGATTCAGAGTTTCAGATTGGAACCGATGATTGTTTAAGGTTCCAGAATAGAATTTGCATACCGAGAAATTCAGAACTCATTCAGAAGATTTTGCACCAAGCACACTATAGTTGCTTATCTGTTCATCCAAGAAGTACCAAAATGTATAACGATTTGAAACAGTTTTACTGGTGGCAAGGCATGAAAAGAGATATATCAGAGTTTGTTTCTAAATGTTTGATTTTTTAGCAAGTCAAAGCTGAACATCAAGTACCATCTGGTTTACTGCAGCCTATGATGATTCCCGAGTGGAAGTGGGATAAAGTTACAATGGATTTTGTGTCGGGATTGCCCCTAACTCCGAAAAAGAAAAATGCTATATGTGTCGTCGTTGATCGACTAACGAAATCTGCTCATTTCATATCGGTACGTACAGATTACTCACTTGACAGATTAGCTGAATTGCACATTTCTGAGATTGCTCGATTGCACAGGGTGCCATTATCTATTATTTCTGATAGAGATCCGAGATTTACATCGCGATTTTGGAAGAAACTGCAAGAAGCTTTAGGTACGAAGTTGAATTTCAGTAAAACTTTTCATCCTCAGACTGACGGTCAGACCGAAAGAGTTATTCAGATTCTTGAAGACATGTTGAGATGTTGTATTTTAGAGTTTGAAGGCAGTTGGGAAAAATACTTGCCGTTGATTAAATTCGCGTATAATAATAGTTTTCATACGAGTATAAAGATGGCACCGTACGAAGCTTTATATGGTCGCAAATGTTGAACTCCGCTATACTGGACTGAACTAAGTAAGAAAAAGATTCACGGGGTTGAATTGATCAGAGAAACTAAAGAAAAAGTGAAAATGATTCTCGACAGTTTAAAAGTAGCTTCAAATCGACAGAAATCATATGCGGATTTAAAACGTAAAGAAATTGACTTTCAGGTCGGGGACCGAGTGTTTTTAAAGGTGTCACCGTGGAAAAAGGTTCTTCGATTCGGCCATAAAAGGAAGTTAAGTCCGCGATTTTTCAGAACTTACGAGATCATTGAAAGGATAGGGCCTGTAGCATATCGACTAGCTTTACCATCAGAACTTGAAAAGATTCATAATGTCTTCCATGTTTCTATGTTACGTCGATATAGATCCGATCCGTCACATGTGATTTCTCCAGTAGATGTTGAGATACAAGAAAATTTGACGTATAGGGAAGAACATATAAGGATTTTAGCTCGTGAAATCAAAGAATTGAGAAATAAACACATAGCCCTAATGAAAGTTCTTTGGAATAAACACGGGACTGAGGAAGCCATGTGGGAACCCGAGGAAGCTTTACGAAAATAGTACCCAAACCTATTCACTGGTAAGATTTTCGGGGACGAAAATCCCTAAGGGGGGAGAGTTGTAACAGCCCGTTTTTAGGTCAAATCAAAACAGTGGTTTTGGGACCACAAATACGAGGCCAAAATATTTATTTTATTATTTTATTAAAGTTTACAGCATGATAGAATTATTGTGTGAAAGTTTCGTAAAGAAATTTTACTGTTTGAATGCTTAATTCGGTAAAAAGGACTAAATTGCGTAAAATGTAAAATGCATGTTCTATTAGTTAAAGGTGTCAATTAGCTTTGGCTTTTAAATATGATGGCCTTAAATAGTAATTAAACCATTTGATTTATGAGTGGACTTTTATGGACACATTTTATGTATTTTTAATGGTTATATGTTAAGGTTATACTTGTAATTTAGTAATTTATCATAAAATAAATAAAACAAAGGTAATTAAAAGTTTCCCATTATCATCTTATAACCGAAAATTCGAGGAAGAAGAATCTAAAATAGGGTTCTTCATTCGGCAATGATAAATTCTTCAATTAGGTATGTATTTTGACTCGGTTTTAATGATTTCTACATTTTTGATATCGTTGCTTCGTATTCGCTAGCCCGTATCTTAGATTTTGAAATTGTTAAAGATTTATCATGCTGCCACTGTTGAATGCTTGAGTAATTTGATAGTTGATGATGGATTTTGAATAATTGTTGTTAGTAACACTAGTTTTGTAAAGTGATTTTTGACAAAAATGTCAAAAAGGGATTAAATTGAGAAAATGTAAAATTATGTGGGTAAAAGTGTGAATAATAAAATATATGGGTTGCTAGGAGTCCCTATGAAATTCGGCTAGCTTAGTAAGGGTTTAATTGCATTAATTTGCAATTTTATGTGATAAGGACTAAATTATAAAAATGTGAAAATTTAGGGGCAAATGTGTAAAAAAGCCCTAATGTGTATTTTGGACTAAATTGCATGAATAATTTATTAAACAAGCTGATTTTGATAATATATAGATCAAGATAAACCGAGATTATGTTTAGATCGGGGAAAAGGAAAAGTGGACAAATAGTCGATAGTTTTCATTCGAGCAACTCGAGGTAAGTTCGTAGAATTCGAATCAAACTTTTAAATACTTGAATTTATTTGAAATTTATGTATATAATTGAGAAATTGATATACTTGGAATACAAATGCCTATTTGATATAGATTGTTGGTTACCGTGTAACACCACACACTCGAGACCGTTGTCGGAGTCGAGCACGAGGGGTTATTTAACTTAACTTATTACTTCGGGTATAAAAATAATTTATTTCATCATTCACAATAAATCTGTCCATCTACACAGTCACAATAAATTTTCAAAATTTTTGGTTTAGTCAATAAGTACAGTTTATTCTTTAAAGTCTCCCCTATTCTGCTGTCTGAAAGTTTCGACCCTTCTTCACTAAAAATCAATTATCTCATTGTACAATTTTTATATGTTGTTCTTACTTATTTATATTGAAATTAGACTCACTAAGGAATCTAGACATATAAATTATAATTCATAATTATTTTTTTTAAAATTTTAAATGATTTTCTAAAGTCTAAACACGGGACTTCAAATACCATTATGACCCTGTCTCACTAAAATTCAAATATCACAGAATATAAAATTCCTTTGCTTGCCCTGTTTCTTTCATATAAAAGTAAACACAATAAGCTTTAATTATATATCTTATTCACTTTCTAATTCCATTTCTCTTATTCTTGGTGATTTTTCAAAGTCACATTACTGCTGTTGTCCAAAAACTATTTCATTGCAAATTTTTACTTTTTCATACTTTCTTTATAGTAAACATCACTTAAGTATCATACAAAATAATTCGATCCCTATACATGCCATAACTCAAAACATTTCAAAAGCATTTATATACCAAAGTAAAGGCTTGATAGTGTGATACGAGGCTCCGACGATCTCCAATCCAAGTAAGTTCAACACACTATAAAACAAAGAAAAGGAAAAGAACGAGTAAGCTACTAATAGCTTAGTAAGTCACATGTAAACAATAAGCATTCAATTAATAATTAACATTTTACATATAACTAATCAATATCCTTCTTAGCAAATTCCATTCACTTACACATGTAAAATCTTACCAATTCACTTGCACATACATTTATATACTTAACCTTTATCACGTATGCTGATTCTTTTAATTGTACCTGCACACACTTCATCTCATATTCACTTTAATTCATTATTAATCATGTTGAACACTCGGAATATACACGGATATGTAGAGAATTAGCACATAAGTGCCACATTGATATGTAGCCGAAGCTACCACTGATATGTAGCCGAAGCTACCACTGTAATGCAGCCGAAGCTACCACTGTAATGTAGCACAAGCTACCACTGTAATGTAGCCGAAGCTACCACTGATCAATAACACTGGAAATGTCCACGGGCCTGCTCACACAAGCCGCCGTGTGTATGCGCAACACATGCTAGATCACCCAAAGACCGGGACTCATCGTAACATCTTTGTAACACCGGTCTCTAGTGATATATCACTTGTATCCACTTCTATTCCTAAGTTCAACCGGGAATTCACTCTTAACACTTATTTTAAACACTTTATCACTTGAATAATTCATGAACAATTTTCCTTCCACATTCAATATTAATTCACATATCAAATACAATTCACAATTTATAAAAATATCGCTATTATTTACACATAACTTACCTCGGATGCAAAACGATTATTTTCGTAAATTAGTCGATAACCTTCTCTTTTCCCCGATCACTTTCACTATTCTTTCTTTCTTGATTATGAGCTTGAGAAGTTGAAGAAACCCTAGCTATGGTGTTCCCTTGAAAATTTAGTCCAAATGAAGAAGATGAACACATTTTGCCATCTTTTTCCCTTTTTAATTTCTTTTAAATACCAAATGACTAAAATGCCCTTCATTAAAACTTTAGTTATTTTTATCTATGTATGTCCATTTTTGTCCATGGAAATATAATGGTCTAATTACCATTTAAGGACTCCTACTTCAAACCCCCATTACAATCAAGTACTCTATAAATTAGAACCCCTATTTAGCAACTTTTGCAAACAAGTCCTAATAGGCAATTTAAGCATGCAATCAATAAAATTTCTTATCGATACTCTAACACATGTATTTAATCACTCGGTAAATCATAATAATTAATGTAATAAACTTTTATATCTTGAATTCGTGGTTTCGCAACCACTATTCCGTTTAGGCCCTATTTCAGGCTATCACAATTCTCCCCCCTTTAAGGATTTTCGTCCCCGAAAATCTTACCAGTGAATAAGTTGGGATACTGTTTCCTCATAGCCTCCTCAGTTTCCCATGTTGCCTCTTCCACTCCATGTCATTGCCATAACACTTTCACTAAAGTAATTTCTTTGTTTCTCAACTGTTTCACTTCTCGTGCTAAAATTCGAATTGGCTCTTCTTCGTATGTCATATCAGATCAAATTTCCACTTCAGTAGGTGAAATCACATGCGATGGGTCCGATCGATATTGCCTCAACATAGAAACACGAAACACATTATGAATTCTTTCTAATTCTGACGGTAAAGATAATTGATAAGCCAGTGGACCGATTCTTTCTATCACTGCATACGGACCAATAAATCTTGGATTTAATTTACCTTTACGGCCAAATCTCAAAATTTTCTTCCATGGAGACACTTTCAAAAATACTTTATCACCCACTTGAAATTCAATTTTTTTTTCTTTTCAAGTCCGCATACGACTTCTGTCGATCCGATGCAGCTTTCAAACAATCACGGATTATCTTCACTTTTTCTTCGGCTTCTTTTACCAAATCAACTCCATGCAACCTATTTTCCTTAAGTTCAGTCCAATATAATGGAGTCCGACACTTTCGTCCATACAACGCTTCATAAGGTGCCATTTTTATGCTCGATTGATAACTATTATTATATGCAAATTCCACCAAAAGTAGATATCTTTCCCAATTACCTTCAAATTCCAATACACAACATCTCAACATGTCTTCGAGTACTTGAATTACTCTTTCAGACTGTCCATCGGTTTGGGGATGGAATGCTGTACTAAAATTCAATTTAGTACCCAATGCCTCTTGTAACTTCTTCTGAAACCTTGAAGTAATTCGTGGATCTCGATCAGATATAATAGACATAGGCACACCATGTAATCAGACTATTTCAGTAATATACAATTCGGCTAACTTGTCAAGTGAAAAATTCATTCGCACAGGAATGAAATGAGCCGACTTAGTCAATCGATCAACTATCACCCAAATTGAGTCTTTCTTTTTCGGTGACAATGGTAATCCCGACACAAAATCCATAGTAATTCTTTCTCATTTCCATTCTGGTATGGTAATTGCTTGGAGTAATCCCGAAGGTACCTGATGTTTTGCTTTGACCTGTTGACATATCAAACATCTTGATACAAACTCAAAAATATCACGTTTCATACCTGGCCACCAGTACATCTTCTTCAAATCATTATACATTTTATTACTTCCCGGATGTACGGACATAATGCTACTGTGTGCCTCGTGTAAAATCTTCTGTACAAGCTCTAAATTCTTCGGTACACAAACTCTGCCTCTGAATAATAAACAACCATCAGTCCCAATCTGAAATTCTGAATCATTACCCGACTCACATTGTACTTGTTTATTCTGTAACATTTCATCATTTTTCTGAGCTTCACATATTTGCTGTAGAAATGTCGGTTTAGCTCTCAATTCAGCTATGATTGAACCATCATCAGTCAGTGACAACCGAGTTTTCATAGCTCGTAAAGCAAACAGAGATTTCTGACTCAAAGCATCAGCTACAACATTAGCCTTACCTGGATGGTAATCAATAATCAAATCATAGTCCTTTATCAGTTCAAGCCACCCGCGCTGTCTCAAATTCAAATCTTTCTGTGTCATCAAATATTTCAAGCTTTTATGATCAGTATAAATATGACATTTCTCACCGTACAAGTAATGCCGCTATATCTGCAGCGCAAATACAATAGCAGCTAATTCAAGATCATGTACTGGGTAATTTCTTTCATGTGGTTTAAGTTGTCTTGAAGCATAGGCTTTTACTTTACCTTCTTGCATCAAGACACAACCTAAACCATTTAATGAGGCATCACTGTAAATAACAAATTCCTTACCCAGTTCAGGCTGCACTAATACATGTGCTTTCGTTAGTAGATCTTTCAATCGATTGAAACTCTACAGACATTCATCAGTCCACTCGAACTTTATATCTTTCTGCAATAATCGAGTCATCAGAGAAGCTATCATAGAGAATCCCTGTACAAATCTCCGATAATAACCAGCTAAACCCAAGAAACTTCTAACTTCGGATACATTCTTCAGTGGACTCCAATTGAAAATAGTTGAGATTTTACTTGGATCTACCCTGATGCCTTCGGCGGATACAATATGTCCAAGAAAACCCACTTCTCGAAGCCAAAATTCACATTTACTAAATTTAGCATATAACTGCTTCTCACGAAGAATTTGCAACACAATTCTCAAATGTTCTGCGTGTTCTTCTTCATCTCAAGAATAAACCAAAATATCATCAACGAATACTACCACAAATCTGTCTAAGTAAGGTCTAAATATGCGGTTCATCAAATCCATGAATACTGCGGGTGCATTAGTTAACCCAAACGGCATAACTAGAAACTCATAATGTCCGTACCTGGTTCTGAAAGCAGTCTTTGGCACATCTGACTCTTTAACCCTCAATTGGTAATATCCGGATCTCAAATCAATTTTGGAAAACACGGTGGCATCCTTTAACTAATCAAACAAATCATCTATTTGAGGTAATGGATACTTATTTTTCACTGTCATTTTGTTAAGTTGACGATAATCAATACATAATCTCAATTTCCCATCCTTTTTCTTCACAAATAACACGGGAGCACCCTACGGGGAGTAACTTGGTCTCACAAATCCTTTATCAGTCAACTCTTGTAATTGCACTTTTAATTCTTTTAGTTCGGTTGGTGCCATTCTGTAGGGAGCAATCGATACTGGAGCGGTACCGGGCATTACTTCAATACCAAATTCCACTTCTCTAACCAGAGGCAAACCTGGCAACTCTTCTGGAAACACATTTAAATATTCACATACCACTGGCACTGATTCTATCTTTATTTCAGACACTTTTGTATTCAATACATAAGCAAGATATGCTTCACAACCATTTTTTAAGCATTTCTGAGCAGAGATGGCAGAAATCACAATTGGCATCACATTTGACTTATCTGTTTTAACCCGAAGAACTTCACCGCTACTACACTTCAACTCAAGAATTTTCAGACTACAATCTATCTTGACCTTATGTAATGTCAATCAATCCATTCCCAAAATAACATCAAACTCATCAAATGGCAAAAACATCAAGTTGGCAGGGAAATAATGACTTTGTATCATCAAAGGACAATTTTACATATTTTATCAACTATCACATGCTTGTCTAAAGGATTCGACACTTTAACCACATACTTAGTCGATTCAACGCACAAATTCTTATCAGACACTAAATTCATGCATACATACGAATGAGTAGAACCAAGATCAATTAATGCAAGAACATTAGTGTCGTAAAGAGAAAATATACCAGCGATCACATCAGGGGGAGATGCTTCTTCTCTAGCTCGGATGGCATAAGCTCTCGCTGGAGCTCTCGTTTCGGATCTTACGGTGGTGTCTTTTATTATACCTTTACCACTAGTTCCAATCCCCACATTTCTTGGTGGTCTTCCTCTAGTAGTCACACTGCTCGATTTCACATTCTGAAACTTTTCTATCTCTTCTCTTTCTGGACAATCTTTCACAAAATGATCTTGAGATCCACACTTAAAACATGCTCGGCTGATTAAATAACATTCTCCCAAATGTTGTTTTCCACAATGTTGACATTCCGGCCTAATAGGTTTAACACTACCTACACTTGCCATAGAGGTCGCTTGAGCTTTAGAACTTGAATTTGGTCTTCCTCGATCTCTTTGAAAATTCACACTAGAAACATTCGATCGAGTATTCATTTCTCTATACTTCTTCACTTGAGACTGAAATGACTTGCCCATTGATCATTTTCTTGCATCTCTTACTTCACTTTCCACCTTTATTTTCTCTTTGCTCAATTCTTCAGCCTTGATAGCTCTTTTCAACTAGTACCACTAACTCTTTAATTTCAAGAATTCCCACTAACAGTCGAATATCCTCGTTCAATCCAGCTTCAAACCTCTTGCACAATGTAGCTTCATTAGATACATACTCTTGGGCATACTTGCTTAATTTGACAAATTCTCGTTCATATTCGGCTACCGTCATGCGCCCTTGTTTCAATTCAAGAAACTCTTTTGTCTTTTGATCAATGAAATGCTGACTTATGTACTTCTTCCGAAATTCCTCTTGAAAGAAATCCCATGTAACTTTCTCTTTAGGCAACACTGACACTAAAGTTTTCCACCAATTATAAGCCGAATCTCTCAACAATGAGATAGCACATTTGAGACTTTCTTCTGGAGTACAAGATAATTCATCCAACACTTTGATGGTATTTTCAAGCCAGAACTTTGCTCTCTCAGGATCATCATTTACATTAGCTCAGAACTCTTCGACTCCATACCTTCTGATTTTGTCCACTGGAGGCTTTGACAATCTTAACATTTCAGTTTGTTGAGGAGCTATGGGAATAGCTTTAGGAATAGGAGGGGGCGGAGGAGGTCGAGCATTAGGATTAGTTCTAATAAACTCAGTATACCAATTGCTCATCATATAGAGAAAGGCTTCCCGAGCCTCATCTCTTTGACCTTGAGTCTCGGGTCGATTTTCATCTAGCGCCGTCCCTTGCGCGGGAGCAGGTGCATTACTTTGAGCATCATCAGCTGTAGCTCCATTAGGATCCATTACTATATAAAAGAAAACATTTTAAGATGTCAGGAGTCGTCACACTATCATTATTCAATTATGGCATGTATAGGTAATCTATTAAACTCACTACGTTTGTCCGCGAATCGACTAAACCGTAGCTATGATACCAATAAATGTAACACCACACACTCAATACCGTTGCCGGAGTCGAGCACGAGGCGTTATTTAACTTAACTTACTACTTCGGGTATAAAAATAATTTATTTCATCATTCACAATAAATCTATCCATCTGCGCAACAATCATTACTTTAATTATAAATCGATTTACAAAACTTGAAATTTAGATCTGTAAATTTTCCCTAAAACTAGACTCATATATCTTCTCACTATAAAATTTTCAGAATTTTTGGTTTAACTAATAGGTACAGTTTATTCTTTAAATCTCCCATGTTCTGCTGTCTGAAAGTTTCAACCCTTCTTCACTAAAAATCAATTATCTCATTGTACAATTTTTATATGTTGTTCTTACTTATTTCTATTGAAAGTAGACTCACTAAGGAATCTAGAAATATAAATTATAATTCATAATTATTTTTTTAAAATTTTAAATGATTTTCTAAAATCTAAATAGGGGACTTCAAATACCATTCTAACCCTGTCTCACTAAAATTCAAATATCACAGAATATAAAATTCCTTTGCTTACCCTGTTTCTTTCATATAAAAGTAGACACAATAAGCTTTAATTCTATATCTTATTCACTTTCTAATTCCATTTCTCATATTCTTGGTGATTTTTAAAAATCATGTTACTGCTGTTGTCCAAAAACTATTTCATTGCAAATTTTTACTTTTTCATACTTTCTTTGTAGTAAACATCACTTAAGTATCCATACAAAATAATTCGATCCCTATACATGCCATAACTCAAAACATTTCAAAAGCATTTATATACCAAAGTAAAGGCTTGATAGTGTGATACGAGGCTCCGACGATCTGTAATCCAAGTAAGTTCAACACACTATAAAACAAAGAAAAGGAAAAGAACGAGTAAGCTACTAATAGCTTAGTAAGTTACATGTAAACAATAAGCATTCAATTAATAATTAACATTTTACATATAACTAATAAATATCCTTCTTAGCAAATTCCATTCACTTACACATATACAATCTTACCAATTTACTTGCACATAGATTTATATACTTAACCTTTATCACGTATGCTTATTCTTTTAATTGTACCTGCACACACTTCATCTCATATTCACTTTAATTCATTATTAATCCCATTGAACACTCGGAATATACACGGATACGTAGAGAATTAGCACATAAGTGCCACACTGATATGTAGCCGAAGCTACCACTGATATGTAGCCGAAGCTACCACTGTAGTGTAGCCGAAGCTACCACTAAAATGTAGCCGAAGCTACCACTGTAATGTAGCCGAAGCTACCACTGATCAATAACACTGGAAATGTCCACGGGCCTGCTCACACAAGCTGTCAGGTGTCTGCAACACATGCTAGATCACCCAGCACTCGAAACTCACTGTAACACTGTAACACTGGTCTCTAGTGATATATCATTTGTATACACTTCTATTCCTAAGTTCAATTGGGAATTTACTCTTAACACTTATTTTAAACACTTTATCACTTGAATAATTCATGAACAATTTTCCTTCCACATTCAATATTAATTCACATATCAATTACAATTCACAATTTATAAAAATATTGCTATTATTTACACATAACTTACCTCGGATGCAAAACGACTATTTTCGTAAATTAGTCGATAACCTTCTCTTTTCCCCGATCATTTTCACTATTCCTTCTTTCTTGATTATGAGCTTGAGAAGTTGAAGAAACCCTAGCTATGGTGTTCCCTTGAAAATTTCGTCTAAATGAAGAAGATGAACACATTTTTCCATCTTTTTCCCTTTTTAATTTCTTTTAAATACCAAATGACTAAAATGCCCTTCATTAAAACTTTAGTTATTTTTATCTATGTATGTCCATTTTTGTCCATGGAAATATAATGGTCTAATTACCATTTAAGGACTCCTACTTCAAACCCCCATTACAATCAAGTACTCTGTAACATCCCCAAACCCGGCCCATTCACTACGACCGAATCTGGTTATGTTATGGGAAAGACTTATTGACGAAAACATGTTGCCGTTTAACTTTTTGTCTAAACTCCTTTAGAGTAGTTTCACTAGCAGAAATCTTGGGCATGTTTGTTTGCAAACCGTTAGGTTACTTTGAAATCTCGGGGTTTCGTTTTTAAAACTCTTAGTTGTCAATTTGCTTAGGTTGGAAAACGTTTGAAACATCAGACTCAAGTGGTTTAAGCTTGGATCATAAAAGTAACATTATTCCCAAAACTCTTTAGACATAAATTACCGAAAGAAAACCAAATAACTTAAGAGGCTCTTATTACAACATAATGATTCCAAGTACTTGGTAAATAAGTGCATAAAGAAAATATTAAACGCGTCCTCTGCATGGGCCACCTTGTATCCACTCCAACCCGGTCCGATCATCCTTCTACTGCGAGGTTGGATAAGAGATTGGGTGAGTCACAATGACTCAAATGTGTAACTAAACCATCGAAATCCACCCACATGCAAACCACATAACATCCCAATTATCAAATGCAACATGCAAGTATAATTATTCGAGACATTACCACAACTGGGCTTGGCCCACCTTCAAGTCATACACAAAAACCGGACTAGGCCCTTTTACATTAGTCCATCGATCACTGGTTTGGCCCATGTCCACGTATGTCCCCAAAACTTACCTATTCATTGGGCTTGGCCCATTTTCATGTCATTTCATAAATGGAATAATGCAATCATGAAACCCACCCAAACCTAGGGTCCATCCGCTACACACCCCCTTATCCAGCCTTACCACACACGGGGACTATCGAGTCACCCTCTCCTTTTCCTCCATAAGGCAACCAATGCCATCCACGATGTAGCATATAGCTAACATCAAACCACGATGGAGCACACAAGCAATCCATCAAGCCACGATATGGCATAAAGCTCATATTAATCAAGGTAACCACGCGAACTAAATCGCAAAGATCCACAACGCGACCTCGATCAGCCACAATCCACGATGTAGCACAAAGTCGACATCAACCACGTACTCGAAGTACACCCGCACCTTCTTTTCATAACCCACCCATGCACATGTAACATAATATAATGCGAGGATGATGCATGTGCATGCTATTCACAATCATAGGCATACTTACACAATAAAATCGGTGTTCACATAATTACAAACTTTGCTACTAACTCGATCATCTTCATACCCCTTAAGGGTACCATTTCCACATTTAATCGCACTTATTAGCATCATACAACATAGCGGATATACTCAAATCCGGAGACAATGGTTAATTACACACCTTATTACTAGGAGTTCTAGACTCTCGATCCTCGACGCTATCGTCTCAGCGAAACTACGGCTATTTGCTTAACGCTTTTCTGCTTTGGCCCACACCTGGTGGCCAATCACGAATCAATAAACCGCTCTTTTCTTGAACTTTGGGACAGGGGCCTTCCCTTGCCCACTCTGACTGGTTGTGGCCTCCATGCAAAAGCTTAATCAGGTAAACAGGTTAACCCCAAAACACCACCTAAGCATTTAACCTTAAATAAAATAATCTTACCTCCACTAGATCAAACTGATCGCTATAACGAAGGCTTTGGCCGACCACTAAAACTCCAAGTATCTCAGTCACGGAACTCGAAAAGATCTAAGCTAACACTCAGTCCCAAGTGCTATCAAATTGAGGGAAGAAAATTCGGCAAAGGGGAGATTCGGCTATTAATTAAATCAAGGAGAGGAAATAGCAATTTCGGCCAAAGAGGTATTTTAAAGAAGGGAAAGAAGAAGTGTGGGGTGTATTCGGTTTTGAAGTGAAAAGGAAAGGGAAATAGGGAGAGTGGAGGGTTCGGCCAACAAGCTTTGGAGATGGGGAACGAAATTCGGCAAAGGAGAGGAGAAGAGAGGAGAGGAGAGGAGAAGAGAGGAAACAGATGGATGAGTGAAATGAGCATCCCTCCTCCCCCTATTTATACTAAAAAGCCAAGCTCCAACCCCCCAAAAATAGCCCCCAAAATCTTCCTAAAACACCTCCCTACCATCCATTCAAAATGTTTTGAAAAAAAAAAATAAATAAAATAAAATAAAATCAAACCTAACTAGCCAAAATTTAAAAAACAAAGACCAAGTCTTCTCCACCTTTCAAGCCTCCCAAAACCGTCCAATACCACCAAATTTTCTTTGCCCAAAATAACAAAAACAAAACTCCAAACACCAGTTCGAACTTGGGACCTTCTGCGCACTCCTTGCGCCCCAACGCCTGTGCCACTCGGCCACTTTGAATTTTATGCTAGAAACCCCAACATTTATTTATAACCCTTCTTTCTCCAGCCCCATAGCCGCACATAAAATGAAACGCCAAAATGCCGCCTCAGTCGCTCGAACCAAATACCACACGCACCTCCAGCGCCTAAGCGCCGCACGAGCACCACTTGGACCAGCTGCTTCTTGTGTCCTAAACCCCAAATTAATTCTTAAAACCTTCTTTAACCCAGCCCCCTTATCTATGACGCCACACAAAAAAACGCATCTCATGCCTCTACCACGACTTAACCTTGCCCCCTTTTTGCTCCTTGAAGCGCCCCATAACAAGGCCCTAAGTGGCGTCCTTAAGCCACTCTACCAAGCCTCTTTCTTGTGCTAAAACCCCACCAAAAATTCTCTTAAAGCCCTCTCCATCCAACTCCCCCTACTAGCCCCTAAAACTAAAAATTTTCTAAGGCAACCTACCACCACCTAGGGTTCTCTGGACCCCTAAAACTTACCCAACCACACACTGAAGTGTGCCAACACCCAAGCTAAGCACCAAAAATCCAACCCCTAGAACCAGGGTGTTACAATTCTACCCTCCTTAAAATAATTTCGTCCTCGAAATTACTTTACTAGCAAACGTCCATACAACCCATCTCACCACCTTACGCTTACGCTGCGCCACTCTGATCTTTCTAAGGCTATCGTACCTACACAATCTCCCAAACTCGCGCTCAAAACTCGAAACGCCTCTCTTAGCAACACCGGAAAGGCTAACTCATAAGCAAACAAAGCAATTAAAGCAAGTACCCAAGCAAAGGAACTTACCTAGCATCACATCCTTGGTTGACTCCGACCAGAACCATTCCTTCCATGACTTGAACCACGACCCCTCGTCGCTTGAGGACAATTCTTGACCAAATGTGCCTTAGACCCACACCGAAAACATTCTTTACTATTCCCCCAGCACTCTCCTGTGTGAGGTCTTCCACATCGAGCACAAGAACGATTCCGATCCACTGGTACAAGTGCATGCACAGGATTCTCGGTCTTTGGCCTTTTCTGGACATTACCAAACGATGCTGATGGCCCAATATTTCTCTTATTCTCGTTCCTATTCTTTTCTCGGTTTTCCCTTACCGTCCTCTTAACTTCTTCGGCTATACGAGCTTTCTCCACTAGCACCGCTGAAGTCTCTTTCCCTCTGCGGAGCGATCAAGACTCAAGCTCATCTCGCAATCCATCTTCAAACCGGACGCACCTCTCATAGTCGGTGGCCACAATTCCCTTAGCATCTCGACTAAGTCGCACGAACTCGCTTCGCACTCTCACTATCGACTTATTTCCTTGCACCGATTTAGAAACGCCTTCCTTTGCGCATCTAAGTAGCTTGCTCCAACATATTTTCCTTCAAACTTTTCCTTAAAGTAGTCCCAATCCAATCGCTCTGCCGGTACACCTTGTTTGTGTTGAGCCACCAACGATAAGCCTCATCCCGAAGAAGCGAAACAAAGACCTTTCAGCCTTTTCCTCGGGGCACAATCCAAGTCGTCCATAATTCTCTCGACTCCTTCTAGCCAATACTCCGCCACGTTCGAGCTACCCAGATACTCCCTAAAAACTTCAGCCCCGTTGGACCTAAGCCTCTCGGGCACCGACTTCCGAGCTCCATTTCCCTACTAGCTCTTGCCACTTGTCAAGCACGCGTAACATAGCTCGCGACATCTGCGTTCTCTTCACTTATCGGGTCTTGTTCCTCTACATCCACTGCTGGCGGACTTCGCTTCGACCCATAGCCGGACCCTACTGGTTCCAAGTCGTCATTCTACCTCTACCACGCCCCCTAGAACTCATCTCTAGCGCTTCGATTTAATCTGTTTAGAAAGTTTTATGAATTAGAAATTATTGTTTCACTGTTTTATCCACGAGCAATTTTATGCAATGAAGGTTCCAAGAGTAGTTCTTTCGAGCAATCAAGTTTCCTTTTCCTACCCAGGGGTAATTTCGTCATTTTCCTACAGGGGTATTTTTGGAAATTTTGCAAATCGAGAAAACATCGTTCAAAAACAGATTTAGAGCTTACAAACCCAAGGAGTAGATTTTGGAAATTTTAAAACTAAGGGTTTTAAAACAGTGAGGCAAATCCCTTTCGGGTTTTAATAACTGGTTTAGCCTATGAACAAGTCCTCTTGGTTAAGGTGAACCGTAGCTGCGCACCAGGTAGGATTCCTGCGAAGAGGAGGTGAGTCACGAGGACTGCTTAAGTACCAAGCTCTTCCGGATCCACTCCTAGACATGCGCACAATGGTTGCCACACCTTAACTCGGCGACTTAATCACAGGTTTGTTTAGTAACCTTAAGTTTTATGCATATGTTTGAGTAGACTATTCCTAGGGTCCAATAGCCCTAATATTCTAATCTACGAGCCCAAATAAACCCATAACCATTCATACAAACAAATCACTTCAGAAGTCCGAAGTACTTACCTGGTGGACTTTGGGTCGGAGGTACAGGTGCCATGCCAGAATAACCTAGAAAATATTTCATTAAACCCATATCTCAAAAAAAAAGCCCATTTTGAAAACATTTTTGGGCCCAAAACCCTCAAAGCCGAGTTTTGAACCGGGCTCTGATACCAAACTGTAACATCCCCAAACCCGGCCCATTCACTACGACCGAATCTGGTTATGTTATGGGAAAGACTTATTGACGAAAACATGTTGCCGTTTAACTTTTTGTCTAAACTCCTTTAGAGTAGTTTCACTAGCAGAAATCTTGGGCATGTTTGTTTGCAAACCGTTAGGTTACTTTGAAATCTCGGGGTTTCGTTTTTAAAACTCTTAGTTGTCAATTTGCTTAGGTTGGAAAACGTTTGAAACATCAGACTCAAGTGGTTTAAGCTTGGATCATAAAAGTAACATTATTCCCAAAACTCTTTAGACATAAATTACCGAAAGAAAACCAAATAACTTAAGAGGCTCTTATTACAACATAATGATTCCAAGTACTTGGTAAATAAGTGCATAAAGAAAATATTAAAACGTCCTCTGCATGGGCCACCTTGTATCCACTCCAACCCGGTCCGATCATCCTTCTACCTGCGAGGTTGGATAAGAGATTGGGTGAGTCACAATGACTCAGTGTGTAACTAAACCATCGAAATCCACCCACATGCAAACCACATAACATCCCAATTATCAAATGCAACATGCAAGTATAATTATTCAGACATTACCACAATCTGGGCTTGGCCCACCTTCAAGTCATACACAAAAACTGGACTAGGCCCTTTTTACATTAGTCCACTGATCACTGGGTTTGGCCCATGTCCACGTATGTCCCCAAAACTTACCTATTCATTGGGCTTGGCCCATTTTCATGTCATTTCATAAATGGAATAATGCAATCATGAAACCCACCCAAACCTAGGGTCCATCCGCTACACACCCCCTTATCCAGCCTACCACACACCAGGGGACTATCGAGTCACCCTCTCCTTTTCCCTCCATAAGGCAACCAATGCCATCCACGATGTAGCATATAGCTAACATCAAACCACGATGGAGCACACAGCAATCCATCAAGCCACGATATGGCATAAAGCTCATATCAATCAAGGTAACCACGCGAACTAAATCGCAAAGATCCACAACGCGACCTCAGTCAGCGCCAATCCACGATGTAGCACAAAGCTGACATCAACCACGTACTCGAAGTACACCCGTACCTTCTTTTCATAACCCACCCATGCACATGTAACATAATATAATGCGAGGATGATGCATGTGCATGCTATTCACAATCATAGGCATACTTACACAATAAAATCAGTGTTCACATAATTACAAACTTTGCTACTAACCTGATCATCTTCATACCCCTTAAGGGTACCATTTCCACATTTAACTGCACTTATTAGCATCATACAACATAAGCAGATATACTCAAATCCCGGAGACAATGGTTAATTACACACCTTATTACTAGGAGTTCTAGACTCTCGATCCTCGACGCTATCGTCTAGCGAAACTACGGCTATTTGCTTAACGCTTTTTGCTGCTGGCCCACACCCTGGTGGCCAATCACGAACTGCTGAAACCGCTCTTTTCTTGAACTTTGGGACAGGGGCCTTCCCTTGCCCTCTGGACCTGGTTGTGGCCTCCATGCAAAAGCTTAATCAGGTAAACAGGTTAACCCCAAAACACCACCTAAGCATTTAACCTTAAATAAAATAATCTTACCTCCACTAGATCAAACTGACTGCTATAACGAAGGCTTGGCCGACCACTAAAACTCCAAGTATCTCAGTCACGGAACTCGAAAAGATCTAAGCTAACACTCAGTCCCAAGTGCTATCAAATTGAGGGAAGAAAATTCGGCAAAGGGGAGATTCGGCTATTAATTAAATCAAGGAGAGGAAATAGCAATTTCGGCCAAAGAGGTATTTTAAAGAAGGGAAAGAAGAAGTGTGGGGTGTATTCGGTTTTGAAGTGAAAAGGAAAGGGAAATAGGGAGAGTGGAGGGTTCGGCCAACAAGCTTTGGAGATGGGGAACGAAATTCGGCAAAGGAGAGGAGAAGAGAGGAGAGGAGAGGAGAAGAGAGGAAGCAGATGGATGAGTGAAATGAGCATCCCTCCTCCCCTATTTATACTAAAAAGCCAAGCTCCAACCCCAAAAATAGCCCCAAAATCTTCCTAAAACACCTCCCTACCATCCATTCAAAATGTTTTGAAAAAAAAAATAAATAAAATAAAATAAAATCAAACCTAACTAGCCAAAATTTAAAAACAAAGACCAAGTCTTCTCCACCTTTCAAGCCTCCCAAAACCGTCCAATACCACCAAATTTCTTTGCCCAAAATAACAAAAACAAAACTCCAAACACCAGTTCGAACTTGGGACCTTCCGCGCACTCCTTGCGCCCCAACGCCTGAGCCACTCGGCCACTTTGAATTTTATGCTAGAAACCCCAACATTTATTTATAACCCTTCTTTCTCCCAGCCCCATAGCCGCGCATAAAATGAAACGCCAAAATGCCGCCTTCCGTCGCTCGAACCAGCGCCACACGCACCTCTCAGCGCCTAAGCGCCGCACGAGCACCACTTGGACCACCGCTTCTTGTGTCCTAAACCCCAAATTAATTCTTAAAACCTTCTTTAACCCAGCCCCCTTATCTATGACGCCACACAAAAAAACGCATCTCATGCCTCTACCACGACTCGAACCTTGCCCCCTTTTGCTCCTTGAAGCGCCCCATAACAAGGCCCTAAGTGGCGTCCTTAAGCCACTCTACCAAGCCTCTTTCTTGTGCTAAAACCCCACCAAAAATTCTCTTAAAGCCCTCTCCATCCAACTCCCCCTACTAGCCCCTAAAACTAAAAATTTTCTAAGGCAACCTACCACCACCTAGGGTTCTCTGGACCCCTAAAACTTACCCAACCACACACTGAAGTGTGCCAACACCCAAGCTAAGCACCAAAAATCCAACCCCTAGAACCAGGGTGTTACATACTCTATAAATTAGAACCCCTATTTAGCAACTTTTGCAAACAAGTCCTAATAGGCAATTTAAGCATGCAATCAATAAAATTTCTTATCGATACTCTAACACATGTATTTAATCACTCGGTAAATCATAATAATTAATGTAATAAACTTTTATATCTTGAATTCGTGGTTTCGCAACCACTATTCCGTTTAGGCCCTATTTCAGGCTATCACAATTCTCCCCCCTTTAAGGATTTTCGTCCCCGAAAATCTTACCAGTGAATAAGTTGGGATACTGTTTCCTCATAGCCTCCTCAGTTTCCCATGTTGCCTCTTCGACTCCATGTCATTGCCATAACACTTTCACTAAAGCAATTTCTTTGTTTCTCAACTGTTTCACTTCTCGTGCTAAAATTCGAATTGGCTCTTCTTCGCATGTCATATCAGATCAAATTTCCACTTCAGTAGGTGAAATCACATGCGATGGGTCCGATCGATATTACCTCAACATAGAAACACGAAACACATTATGAATTCTTTCTAATTCTGATGGTAAAGATAATTGATAAGCCAGTGGACCGATTCTTTCTATCACTTCATACGGACCAATAAATCTTGGACTTAATTTACCTTTACGGCCAAATCTCAAAATTTTCTTCCATGGAGACACTTTCAAAAATACTTTATCACCCACTTGATATTCAATTTTTTTTTTCTTTTCAAGTCCGCATACGACTTCTGTCGATCCGATGCAGCTTTCAAACAATCACGGATTATCTTCACTTTTTCTTCGGCTTCTTTTACCATATCAACTCCATGCAACCTATTTTCCTTAAGTTCAGTCCAATATAATGGAGTCTGACACTTTCGTCCATACAACGCTTCATAAGGTGCCATTTTTATGCTCGATTGATAACTATTATTATATGCAAATTCCACCAAAGGTAGATATCTTTCCCAATTACCTTCAAATTCCAATACACAACATCTCAACATGTCTTCGAGTACTTGAATTACTCTTTTAGACTGTCCATCGGTTTGGGGATGGAATGCTGTACTAAAATTCTGTAACACCCCCAAACCCGGCCCACGAGCCTTGACCGGATCTGGTTATGTCACTGCGGAAAGACGGTTGAAAATCTTAAAATAAAACATCGTAGTTTGCTGAATTTTGGAAAACATATCTTTGGAATAAAACTTTGCTATTAAACTCATTCATTTTTAAAACTTTAGTTTATAATATCCAATTTGAATAAATAGGTTGCAAACCATAAATCATTTTTACGTAGCAATTTAATTTAAATAAACCATAGTTAAAGTAATACCAAAAACATAAAATGGCCTTTATTACAACCCAACAATTCAAATAAAGTACTTATATCAAAATTTAGCATGGAATAATTGAACATCATCCTCGGCATGGGCCACCTTGTCCTCTCCGATCCTCGGTCCACTTTAAGCACTACACCGAAATGGTTAATGAAAAGAGTGAGTCCACCGACTCGAGTGCATAACCACAACACATATTTCCATCCGTATGGGCTTGGCCCATACCCACACAACCATCGAAACAAATCATGCAAGAATGCATCTCACCAACCTACTATCCAACCGTGACACCAACCTTAGCGGACTCCGCCTAAGGCCGTGGCTAATCCACCGATCACAACCGAGTGATCCCACATATGTTACCTCGCGGACTCTTTGCACAAGGGCGTGGTGAGCCACCGATCACATCGTGATCCATAAATCTTACCTCGGCATTCTCATTTGCCGAGGCCGTGGTGAGCCACCGATCAACCAAAGTGATCCAAATATCGTGAATCGTCTACGGTGATGCACATAGCAATCAACCGCCGAGATGGGCACCTAGCCAACACCTCCCTTGAGGTAGCACAAAGCTAACCCTCAAGCGCTAATGTAGCCTGAGCTATCATTAGACCACGTACATCCTGTGTACACTTCTTCCTTCTTCAATCCAATCCCATGCCCATGTGTCAATAAATCATGCAAGAATATCATATAGAATGAGTATTTATCACTTATCACTACCACATTGTACATATATAAATGTATATCAAGATTAACTTACCATCACCGATTTACTCATCACTTATGCCATTATAAACGGCTATTACACATAATACACATATAAACATGTTAGCAAACCAAACCACGAGAAATAGTGCGATGATTACGCACCTAAATGATACCAAAACCCAAACGCGCTTCGCGCCGCACATGCAGACTAACGGACTTACAAAAGGTTCCCCAATGATGGGCTCTTCTTCCCTACAATCGGCCTTGGCATAAAAACAATGAACACTTAGGCCATTGGCCAAGACAAAACCGAGCACAAAGAAAACTAACACGCCTTACCTTGCTAATCAACCTTTAAGGGTAAAATCGTAATTTTACCCTACTAAGGGCATTTTCGTAATTTACCCACCAAGGGTATATCGGTAATTTCGTACACGGAATGGCCTTTCTAAAGGCCCGTGTCGCCCGAAGCGACCCAACTACCATTCTCGGTCGAATGGACTATTGGGCCTAAAGCCCAATTTCGGCCCATTCGCCCACACGCTCGTGTGGCCCACCTAACACAAATCTAGCCACGTATATAAGTTCCACCTAGTCTAGATCAACATATACTAACCAATCATGCAATTTACTCATATGAGCCCACGGGCCCATTGGGCCCACTTCTACCATCGAGGCCCTGGCACCCCAACCCACGAGAATACTCATCGATGGCCTCAACTATCGCGTCGAAGCCCCACACGCAGCGCCGCACGCTTCGTGTGGCTACTATTGCCGTGGACGCACTTCCGGCATTTGCCGCTCTACAACTAGAGTAGAGAGAGTTACACACCGATAGGACTACGGTGTTAATCCCGCTCCGACCACTCCCGTGCCCAAACGCCTCCAAGATGTGTTTACTCTCCTCCTAGGATGCTCCTTATATAGCTAGCACTTCACCTTCCTTCTTTGTATCTTTCCGATGTGGGATCCTTCACGTCGATAGAGTTTAAATTCAACTAAAACTCTTCCCGTCCTGCATGCAAAATAAATACTCCATTGCTTGTCATGAGATTCGAACCTGTGCTCCCTTGCAACATAATCCACATTTGTTAACCACTTGGCCACAAGCTCCTCTTGTGTCCTAAACCATGCGCAACTAAATATAAACTATAGCTAAATTTCGAGGTCCAAGTAAAAGAAAACCAAAATGCAAAAGCCAAGACTTGAACCTTGGACCTCCTTCCTTCCCTTGTGGCGTCACTCCTTGCCTCTAAGTGGCGTCACTTTGCCACTACACCACACCTCCACTTGTGTCATTTTCCTCCATATTTTATTCTTAAGGCCTACCGCCAACTTCCGGGTTTTTTTCACCTAAAACCAAAATTTCCCCAAAGCTAATATTTGATCCGGGACTTCATAGAAGCCTTCTAACCTTCCAAAATCACTTATCCAATAGGTCCAACTTGCATTTAAATTCGGTCTCTTGTTCTCCAAAAATTTAAACGCTACTACGCCTAAGGCCCATTGGGCTCAATTCTCCTGAGCCCAATTCCTTTTACCCTAAAAATCTAAATTTTCCAAAGCCTTCCTTCTCATCCCAACATTCTTAGAGCCTCTAAAACTCAACCAAGCACTCCCAAAACCTACTAACACTTGATTTATACCCCATACGCATAAATTTCTAAACTGTGGTGTTACAAATTCAATTTAGTACCCAATGCCTCTTGTAACTTCTTACAAACCTTGAAGTAATTCGTGGATCTCGATCGAGATATAATAGACATAGGCACACCATGTAATCGACTATTTCAAGAATATACAATTCAAACTAACTTGTCAAGTGAAAATACATTCGCAAAGGAATGAAATGAGCCGACTTAGTCAATCGATCAACTATCACCCAAATTGAGTCTTTCTTTTTCGGTGACAATGGTAATCCCGACACAAAATCCATAGTAATTCTTTCTCATTTCCATTACGGTATGGTAATTGCTTGGAGTAATCCGAAGGTACGATGTTTTGCTTTGACTCGTTGACATATCAAACATCTTGATACAAACTCAAAATATCACGTTTCATACCCTGCCACCAAGTACATCTTCTTCAAATCATTATACATTTTATTACTTCCCGGATGTACGGACATAATGCTACTGTGTGCCTCGTGTAAAATCTTCTGTACAAGCTCTAAATTCTTCGGTACACAAACTCTGCCTCTGAATAATAAACAACCATCAGTCCCAATCTGAAATTCTGAATCATTACCTGACTCACATTGTACTTGTTTATCCTGTAACATTTCATCATTTTTCTGAGCTTCACATATTTGCTGTAGAAATGTCGGTTTAGCTCTCAATTCAGCTATGATTGAACCATCATCAGTCAGTGACAACCGGGTTTTCATAGCTCGTAAAGCAAACAGAGATTTCCGACTCAAAGCATCAGCTACAACATTAGCCTTACCTGGATGGTAATCAATAATCAAATCATAGTCCTTTATCAGTTCAAGCCACCTGCGCTGTCTCAAATTCAAATCTTTCTGTGTCATCAAATATTTCAAGCTTTTATGATCAGTATAAATATGACATTTCTCACCGTACAAGTAATGCCGCTATATCTGCAGCGCAAATACAATAGCAGCTAATTCAAGATCATGTACTGGGTAATTTCTTTCATGTGGTTTAAGTTGTCTTGAAGCATAGGCTTTTACTTTACCTTCTTGCATCAAGACACAACCTAAACCATTTAATGAGGCATCACCAGAATAACAAATTCCTTACCCAGATTCAGCCGCACTAATACATGTGCTTTCGTTAGTAGATCTTTCAATCGATTGAAACTCTCATCGACATTCATCATCCACTCGAACTTTATATCTTTCTGCAATAATCGAGTCATCGAGAAGCTATCATAGAGAATCCTGCATACAAATCTCCGATAATAACCGGCTAAACCCAAGAAACTTCTAACCGGATACATTCTTGATGGACTCCAATTGAAAATAAATGAGATTTTACTTGGATCTACCCTGATGCCTTCGGCGGATACAATATGTCCAAGAAAACCCACTTCTCGAAACCAAAATTCACATTTACTAAATTTAGCATATAACTGCTTCTCACGCAGAATTTGCAACACAATTCTCAAATGTTCTGCGTGTTCTTCTTCATCTCAAGAATAAACCAAAATATCATCAATGAATACTACCATAAATCTGTCTAAGTAAGGTCTAAATATGCGGTTCATCAAATCCATGAATACTGCGGGTGCATTAGTTAACCCAAACGGCATAACTAGAAACTCATAATGTCCGTACCTGGTTCTGAAAGCAGTCTTTGGCACATCTGACTCTTTAACCCTCAATTGGTAATATCCGGATCTCAAATCAATTTTGGAAAACACGGTGGCATCCTTTAACTAATTAAACAAATCATCTATTCGAGGCAATGGATACTTATTTTTCACTGTCATTTTGTTAAGTTGACGATAATCAATACATAATCTCAATTTCCCATCCTTTTTCTTCACAAATAACACGGGAGCACCCTACGGGGAGTAACTTGGTCTCACAAATCCTTTATCAGTCAACTCTTGTAATTGCACTTTTAATTCTTTTAGTTCGGTTGGTGCCATTCTGTAGGGAGCAATCGATACTGGAGCGGTACCGGGCATTACTTCAATACCAAATTCCACTTCTCTAACCAGAGGCAAGCCTGGCAACTCTTCTGGAAACACATCTAAATATTCACATACCACTGGCACTGATTCTATCTTTATTTCAGACACTTTTGTATTCAATACATAAGCAAGATATGCTTCACAACCATTTTTTAAGCATTTCTGAGCAGACATGGCAGAAATCACAATTGGCATCACATTTGACTTATTTGTTTTAACCCGAAGAACTTCACCGCTACTACACTTCAACTCAAGAATTTTCAGACTACAATCTATCTTGACCTTATGTAATGTCAATCAATCCATTCCCAAAATAACATCAAACTCATCAAATGGCAAAAACATCAAGTTGGCAGGGAAACAATGACTTTGTATCATCAAAGGACAATTTTACATATTTTATCAACTATCACATGCTTGTCTAAAGGATTCGACACTTTAACCACATACTTAGTCGATTCAACGCACAAATTCTTATCAGACACTAAATTCATGCATACATACGAATGAGTAGAACCAAGATCAATTAATGCAAGAACATTAGTCTCGTAAAGAGAAAATATACCAGCGATCACATCGTGGGAGATGCTTCTTCTCTAGCTCGGATGGCATAAGCTCTCATTTGGAGCTCTCGTTCGGATCTTACGGTGGTGTCTTTTATTATACCTTTACCACTAGTTCCAGTCCCCCACATTTCTTGGTGGTCTTCCTCTAGTAGTCACACCGCTCGATTTCACATTCTGAAACTTTTCTATCTCTTCTCTTTCTGGACAATCTTTCACAAAATGATCTTGAGATCCACACTTAAAACATGCTCGGCTGATTAAATAACATTCTCCCAAATGTTGTTTTCCACAATGTTGACATTCCGGCCTAATAGGTTTAACACTACCTACACTTGCCATAGAGGTCGCTTGAGCTTTAGAACTTGAATTTGGTCTTCCTCGATCTCTTTGAAAATTCACACTAGAAACATTCGATCGAGTATTCATTTCTCTATACTTCTTCGCTTGAGACTGAAATGACTTGCCCATTGATCATTTTCTTGCATCTCTTACTTCACTTTTCACCTTTATTTTCTCTTTGCTCAATTCTTCAGCCTTGATAGCTCTTTTCAACTAGTACCACTAACTCTTTAATTTCAAGAATTCCCACTAACAGTCGGATATCCTCGTTTAATCCAGCTTCAAACCTCTTGCATAATGTAGCTTCATTAGATACATACTCTTGGGCATACTTGCTTAATTTGACAAATTCTCGTTCATATTCGGCTACCGTCATGCGCCCTTGTTTCAATTCAATAAAATTTCTTATCGATACTCTAGCACATGTATTTAATCACTCGGTAAATCATAATAATTAATGTAATAAACTTTTATATCTCAGATTCGTGGTTTTGCAACCATTATTCCATTTAGGCACTATTTTGGGCTATCACATACCGAGCCCCGTTTGAACTGTAAGAATTCATAGGATACGAGTAAAATGTCACTAGGGTTACCATTTTGGTCGAGCTCCTCCATTTGTTGCGAACTCACCACAGCTCGTAAGAGCTTATCTATATATCAACTCGTAAGAGCTTACTGTTTTAAGCTCGTTAGAGCTTACCGTTTTAGCTTAATAGAGTTTACTGTCCATCAGCTCAAGAGGAGCTTACTGATCATAGCTCGAAAGAGCGAAAATGATAATGAATTGATGGATTACTGATGTATATCACCCGAGTATCCTTTGAAGTTCTAATAGGTATATCACCCGAGTATCCTTTGAAGTTCAAATAGGTTCAACGGGCATAAATTCTATTTATACGGATGAAGTACTGTTTATACAAATGAGTTACTATTATCGAATGAATTACTGTTTATATTATGGATTGTCGGTTATATGAATGTGAATGAATTTGTTACATGTGTTTTATATGTTACATGAATTTAGTATGAAATTGGGATAAAGGTTGAATATATGTATTTAAGAGACTAACACATTGATGAATGCTTGTGTTTAGGCATTTGGCAAGTGAATTTGAGTTATTTTGTTTAATAACAAATGGTAAGATTATTTCTAAATTATACGTGTAACATCCTGAAATTTGGGATTTTATGTTTTGTATTATATAATGTGTTAGGCTAGTTAAGAATGTTAATTGTGTATGTTTAGGGGTCCTAAGAAGACTTTGGGTTGAGTTGGGCCTTAGTAAAATTTTTGTCATTAAGCACTTTAAGGAGAGAAGGTAAGTGGCATCAAGACTTAAGGAATTAAGTGCGTATTTTGCTAGCACAAGTGGAGCTAGTAGCAGAGTGGTGTGGCGTCAAATGAAGAGGCTTAAGGAGTGGAGTTCAAATCCCACCTAGTGTAATTTTTTTGGATTATTTTTTGTGTTTCTTTCCAAAATGTCGGCCAAGCTTTAAATAAGGAAAGGAAGACTTTTTATTGATGGAAAGAACACTATGGAGGAAGGTAAGGAGAAGATCAAGGAGAAAATAAGGAAAGAAGTAAAGGAAAGGAGTAAGAAGGGGGATATGTTAGCCGAATCTTAGGGAAGTGTATAGGGAAAGAATTTTTGGTCAACCATGACCTTTTTGGGTGAATGAGGCACACGGTTTTGGTAGGGGAAATTTGGGAGCGGATTTTCTTATGGTCTTTGTGCAAGTTTTGTGCATGAAATGCTTTTAATCTTTTTAACATTTTGGTGCTCTTTTTCCAACCTTTTTCCTTTGTTGCCGAAACACTAAAATCATTTTGTCCATCTTTCCTTTGTTTGCCAAAAACTCAAGCCTCTTTGCTCATCTTTTCCTAGGTGTTGGCCGAAACTTTTTGACATCTCTTTTTCTATCTCTTTCTTTCTTTTTCACCATTTCTTCAACCATTTTCTCTTCTTCTTTAGTCAATATTTTGATGGCCAAATCTTCTTTGTTCATTTTCCTTCAATAGCCGAACCTTTTATCACTTAATCTCTTTCTCATTTTCTTTTGTGTGTTGAACACTCTCTCTTCTTTGACCGAATCGGTAAGTGGTTTCATTCTCCTCTTTTCATTTTCTTTTCTTCATGGCCAAATATGTGCCTTTATCATTGGAGGGTTCTTTAAACCGAAACATCTCTCTCTCCTACTCCCTCATATCGTGATCATCTCTTTTTCGTAGTGTTCTAGTGGGTGACCGTATATCACATCCTTGTCGACTCATCCATAGCCATAAGTCCAATCGGTGGAAGTCGAAGCTATTATTGTTAAGGTAAGGAGTTTCGTCATGGTTCATTTTGATCTATTTTCATTGCTCGGTTAGTTTGCTAAACGGATCGATGGATTTGACTAATCAGTTATTTTAGGGACTAAACTACTCGTTTTCTCTACTCATTGGTTCTTCAGAAGTAGTGGTAAGCCGAATCCTCTCCCTAAACAACCACTCTCTCATAGTAGTAATTTACTGACCGAGACTTTTTCAATGGAGGCAAGTGGTAACAATTTGAAAGGAAAATCGATAGGAGGACAAAAAGGGAGTGGACTTGCAATCTCTACTCCCAAGTTTAAGCGTAGAGCGGTATCGACAGTTCGGGATTTCCCACCAGGTTGTGGACCATCATCTGGTGAGAATAGGCAAATCGTAGTCGTTCACGATACTAAGGGTAAGCATTTCTTTAGATCATTTGGTTTAGATTTGGATTAAGACACTATCATCTGTTAGTTAATCGAGTGTTATGGTGGCATAGGTGCCGACGATCAAGAAGGTTTAGTCCTTACCGTAATCAGGTGTGTAATCTCACACCGAAATCCCGTTGATTCATGACTCACCATTATGTTGGAAGAATAGATAGTTGTATTGGTTTAAACGATGTTAATTCTAAGATCTGTCAAAATCGATATTAATTTATTAAATTACAAAAATGCCCCTATGGGCTGATTTACCAAAATGCCCCTATGGGCCGATTTACCAAAATGCCCCTATGGGTCAATTTACCAAAATGCCCCTATAGGCCGATTTACGAAAATGTCTCTATGGGCCGATTTGCTATAATGCCTAAATGGGCCGAACTATCAAAGTTCCTTAATGGGCCGATTCACCAAATTAATTCACTAGATTAATGGTTGTTGTATATATGTGGATATTTTATTTTATTTTGTATGATACATTTTCATATATTGCATGGGATGGGATAAATGGTATGGAGAGCAACGTAGCCTGGTGGCATTGCCACAAATCTATTTATTATTGTGCTTAATTATGTTTTTGGTAGCTTGACCAAAAAATTATTATACTCTATGACTTTGGCCGCAATTTGGTGTGAGCGCGGGTGGTTGACTTGATCCCCACAGGTGTGATTGCCTGGTCGGGGGTGTGATGGATGGATTGGGTTGGGTTGCATACATTTACTTCATTAATTATCATTATGTAAATGGGCTTAGGCCCAAGACTATGCTATGCGGGTTCAGGCCAGTGGATGACGGTAAGGGGATTATGCACTTAGTTCTAGTAACTCATCCCTTTTTCTTAATCGTTGCAGGTAATGCTCAGTAATGAGGACTTGGGCCCATGGATGACTCGGTGGAGGGCATACTTTGGAAATAATGTTTTCGAACATTAGTAAACTTCTTTTCCGTTTTATTTTCGTTACTTTTACTATTTTGGTTTTTAAAGTTGTAATAAGGCCTCTGGGATATGTTTTATTTTGTTTTATGTTTAGACGTATTTAATATCTTTCTTGATTTGTTTTAAATGGGGATTTTCTAAAAATCATAATTAACGGTTTTCCAAAATTGATTAATAAATGGATTTCATAATAAATATGTACAAATATTTTAACTTGGACTTTTCCTCCGAAGTATCATCGTCATTTTCAAAAGTTACGATTTTAAAGATTACCTGATAAATTTTCAATTCATCAATCAACCTCTCGAGATTAGTAGTATTCTTAACGAATATCTATAACTAAACTTTTTTTCTTAACTATAACCAAATAACACTTACTTTAGAAAGATTCACTAGTTATTTATACGTTTTCTTCATGTGATATGTCAGATCCGGTCATACCGCATGGGCCGGGTTTAGGGTGTTACTTTTTATGGTATCAGAGCTCGGTTGGAAAACTCAGCTGTGGTTTGGATTCAAAAATGTTTTCTAAAACTGCTTGAAATTCGATTTATAAATATATGTTTTAAAGGAAGTATGGCACCACGGGTATCCGGCACCAAGTTAGTAAGTTTTTTTTTTGTTTTCATTTTTATGATTATTGTGGTATGACTGTAGTATGAAAACTTCACAAAATAGAGATACTCTAGAACTTTTGGCTTTAGGAGCTGAAACTATAGAGATTGAGACTTTAGGATACGTTTTGCGAAAACAACTTTACTTCCTATACTCTATAAAACATTGCTTAATAAACATCGAATAGCATACTGATTCATAAGACTCTTAATCAGATTAAATTGACTTAGCAAACATGAGCGCTAGAGGACGTGGACGTGGTAAAAGCCGAGGTGCTAGAGTTATATCTGAGGCATCGGGACATATGCCGGAAATGGACGCACCTGAGTTACCGGTAACTGAAGCTGGATCACATGATCGAATGAGAGAGGACGACGCTCTGTCCCAAGCGATGTTGCGGGTACTGGAAAGGGTTGCTGGGGCAAGAATTGGGTCGGCAGCTTGTGGGTCGATATCCGAGCGACTTAGATCGAATGGGGCTGAAGTTTTTAGGGGTATTTCGGGTGTAGCCCCTAATGTAGCGGAGTACTGGCTTGAGGCGGTGGAGCGGATTATGGACGATCTGGATTGCACAGCTGAGTAGAAACTGAAAGGGGTTGTGTCATTGCTGAGAGACGAGGCGTATCAGTGGTGGCTCACTGTTCGGGAAGGCACTCAGGCTGATCGTATTACATGGGAATTCTTTAAGATCGCATTTCAAGGAAAATATGTTGGGGCTAGTTATGTGGATGCCCGAAGAAAGGAATTCTTAAATCTGGTCCAAGGAGGTAGATCTGTGGCAGCATATGAGACGGAGTTTCTGTGTCTGAGCCGGTATGCCCAGGGAATTGTAACACCCCATACCCGGCCCATGCGTTACGAGCGGATTTGGTATGTCACACGAGCAAAACATGTTAAACCCTTTTTATTCGTACTAAAATATTTATTGCTTTATTAAAATCAAGAAAACAAGTTTGATTTGATAAAATACTACTAACCTCGAAGATTTGATGGATAAATCGATAAATTTGAACTAATGATCTTACAAAACCGTGACCTTTGAAAATATCGTTAATAGTTTGAGAGAAAATATCCGTGTTAAAAATATTTGTAAAAGTTTACTTTGAAATCCATTTGTTAATCGATTTTGGAAAACCTTTATTTAAGTTTTTAGAAAATTCCCATTTAAAACGATTTAAGCAAAATAATAAGTATATCAAACATAAAGCAAATAATAAAATACTCCAGAGGCCTTATTACAACATAAAAACCCAAAATAGTAAAGTGAACGAAGATAGAAATCTAAAGTTCCAAAATTAAAAACACCATTTCTGAAGTATGGCCTCCCTCGAGTCATCCATAGCCCAAGTCCATATCATCAAGCATTACCTACAAGGGTTAAAAGAAAGGGGGGGTGAGTTACAAGAACTCAGTGTATAATCCCCTTACCGTTATCCATTGGGCCTAAATCCCATTAAGCAATAATTTGGGCCTAAGCCCATTTACAATAATAATAATGTATCAATTATAACATGAATATGAAATGCAATTCCCAAACCAAGCCTAGTATTCCATCCGCTACACACCACCCGTACCAACCAACACACATGTGGGTGATCTTTTGTCAACCCACCCCGCCAACACACCAATCATAGGCATTTAACCATTTATATCAAATTCAAATTGTGGACAAGCCACCAGAATAACAGAATATACGTGGCTTAGCCACCAGAAAAAATGTGACAGAGTCACCAGAATATGTGGCAGAGCCACCAAATTCATATACGGTAATATAATCGGCACACAGCCTTCATCACGATGGCACAAAGCCAAAATCACGTTTATATTGGCACATAGCCTTAATCACGATGGCACAAAGCCAAATCACGTTTATATTGGTACATAGCCCTTATCGGTATTTGTGGCAATGCCACCGGTCTTTACTTCTCTTCATTCATATTTTCCCAACCCATGCAAATTCATGTAAATGCATCATACATAGCAAATCATAATATTTACAATATATCAATGATAATTAATAACTTAGAGATTTATTACAAACAATTTGGCCCATTAACACTTTGCAAAATCAGCCCATTAGGGCATTATATCAAATCGGCCCATCAAGCGATATATCAGATCGACCCATTTAGCAAAATATCAGATTGGCCCATCTAGCCATAATATCATATTGGCCCATTTATCAAAATATCAAATTGGTCCATTTATCAAAATATTAAATTGGCCCATTTATCAAAATATCAAATTGGCCCATTAAGCAATATCTCAATTCGGCCCATTGAGCAATATCTCAATTCGGCCCATTGTAACAATTTATCAAATAGGCCCCTTAAGGCAATATATCAAATCAGCCCATTGATACTTTTGCAAATCGGCCCATTAGGGGCATTTCCATAATTCGGCCCATAAGGGCATTTTCGTAATTCGGTAATTTTACCCAATAAGGGTAATTCGATAATTTCGCAACTTATACTTAACTACTAAATTGGGCATAAAAATTGAAACTGTCCATCTGCGTCGTACTGACTAAATTGACTATAACTTGAGTTAGGAATCTCGAAATCTAAATCCGTAAATTTTCCTTGAAACTAGACTCATATATCTTCTTATTAAAATTTTTCCAGAATTTTGGACTTAACCATTTAGTATAGTTTATTCCTTAAATCTTCCCTTGTTTCACTGTCCAACGGTTCTGACCTCTCTTACCCAAAATTCAAATATCTCACTGTACGGTTTTCATATGTTGCTCCCACTTGTTTCTATTGAAAATAGACTCACTAAGGAATCTATAAATATATCCTATAACTCATAATTCACTTTTTAAAATTTTTAATGATTTTTCTAAAACAGATCAAGGAACCACGAAGCCATTCAGAACCAGTCTCACGAAAATTAAGATATCTCAGAATATAAAATTTCTTTTCCTTCTCGGTTTCTTCCATATGAAAATAGACACAGTAAGCTTTCATTCTGTATCTTATTCACTTATTAATAACTTTTCTACTATTTTCTGTGATTTTTCAAAATCACGTCACTGCTGCTGACCAAACTGTTTCATTGCAAAATATGGTTACCACTACGAATATATGCACGCCCGAGTGGTCACAAATGTCGGTTTCCGGTTTTTCGGTATTTCGACCGAATCACAGAACATTTCATGCAAATTTTCAGAGAAGTGTGAGATTACACACCATTTCAAACATGTATTCGGAAAGTACGGGATTACACACCTTGATTATGAGTTGTGCTTTCTACCGATTTCAACACCTATAATGATAGTTGATAGAAGGTTAGTCTCTACTTTGATAATCGTAAATAGAAACATTTTATTAGGCTAACTCCACTTACCACGAATGTGATCTCCCTCGATCCTACCCTTTGGCTACTGAAATCCCGTCCTAACAATATTTGGTGAGCGAACAAGTTGTTAGCAATTATTCCACCTTCGGCCAAAACAAATCTTATAACAACGTTCTTACCCCTCTTACTTGACGAGTCGACGATAACGATTTGGTTAATACAAATCACTTGTGCTCCTTCACCTTGTTGAAAGTCCTAAGCCCAACGATGGCCATATCACAGAAAAGAAGGTAACTCAGACCCAACGAGAGAGAGAAAGAAGAACACACAATTTATCAAGGAGAAACTCGAATGAAACAAAGTTATTGACAAAGAGAAAACTACTACTTACCGATTCGATCAAGATGAGGTTTTCCCACAAGATAAGGAACGAAAAGATGAAGAAATAGGATGATAATGGGTTCAGCTATCCAAGAAAGATGAGCAAGGGATGAAGGCTTTGACCAAACAAAAGAGGAAGAAGATGCACAAAAGTGCTAGGAGGATTCGACAAAGAGAATAGCAAATTGGGAGAAGATAACACAAAAGTTGCAAATGAGATTTTTGGCCAAAACAATACCAAGACCCTACCAAATGCCAAAGTAAAATTCCTGCTGCCTATCTACCCCCAAAACCGTTCACATGCATAGTCATAAGGGTCAAAATTTTGCCAACCATACTTTCCATAGCATTCTCCATGAAATAAGCCACTTGTTCCCCTTACTTGCCTTTTCCTTTTGATTCCTTTCCCCAACCTCAACCTTTCCTTAATTCCTTTAGCCACCTTACCAAAAATAAAGAAGTCAAACTTGCCATAAATACCTCTTGGCCGACACTTAAGGAAAGAGTGCAAAAATATTAGTCAAAATTTGCACACAAAGTGATTCGAACCTCTTCCCTCAAGGTACTACATGTGGCGCCATAACCTCTTTACTAATTGCTCAATTATGCTAGCAATTTGCACACTTATTTCCTTAAGCCTTGATGCCCCTTACCTTCTCTTCTTAAAGTGCTAAAATACCAATTTTTTACTAAGGCCCAATTAAACCCCGAACTTCCTAGAAACCTCGTAACCTTCCAAATTCACTTAACTAATAAGTCCAATTTGCAATAACACCATTCTCATATTCTCAAAAATTTTAAACACTCCTGAGCCCAAGGCCCAATGGGCCCAATCCTACTAGGCCCAATTTCGGGATGTTACAGGAATAGTGTCGACTGATTATGAACGCTGTGTACGATTTGAGGATGGATTGCATGATGAGTTACGGGTACTGATAGCCCCACAGAAGGAGAGGAATTTTGCCACACTGGTGGAAAAAGCTAGGATTTCTGAAGAAGTAAAACACTCGGAACGGCAAAATCGAGACAAGGATAGGGGCAGGAACAAGAGAGACTTTGGGTATTCAGGTCCTGCAAGAGGATTTCAGAAAAGGCCCAGGAATGAGGAGCCAGCTCGAGTGAGAGTTCCAGCTCCTACCAATCAGTTACAGCCTTGCGTGGATTGTGGGAAACTTCACTCGGGTGAATGCTGGAAGAGAACTGGTGGTTGTTTAAGATATTGATCTAAGGACCATCGGTTTAAGGATTACCCTCGAGAGCCCTCGCTCGGACTCGGGTAGTTAAGTATGCATTTGCGCGCAGCAGCGAGGCGCTCAGCCGGCCGAGAGGAGAAGCGCGTGGGCGGTCGAGGTGGTAATGGTGTAGGACGAGGTCAAGGCGCACGGAGTAGAGGTACTGGTAATAGGGGTAACGCAGAGGTGAGACAGCCAGGGTTGGTCTATGCGGTCAGGCGTCGAGAGGAGGGCGACGCACTGGATGTCATAATCGGTACGTTTTTCATATCTGATGTACCTTTTACCGCTTTGATAGACATTGGATCCACCCATTTGTATGTTGCATGTGTTGTGTCTGGAACTTTGAATATTAGATCTGAGATTACTGCTAGAGAAATAACCGTGATTAGCCCTTTAGGACAGTCGGTGGTAGTAAATAAGTTGTTTAGGGATGTGCCCTTAGAAGTTCAAGGGGTAGTATTTCTGGCGGATTTGATGGAACTGTCGTTCGGTGAGTTCGATCTTATTTTGGGCATGGACTGGTTGGTTAAGCATCGTGCGAATTTAGACTGTGCTGCAAAGCAGATGGTACTAAGAACTTCAGAGGATAAGGAAGTGATGATGATAGGTGAAAGAAGAAATTATCCGTCTAATGCGGTATCGCTTTAAGCGCGTAAAAGTTGGTACGAAGGGTGTGGAGCGTTCATAGCCTTTATCAGTGCTTTGGATGCCAAAGAGTTGTCGGTAGAGAGTGCTAGAACGGTGAAAGAGTTTTCAGACGTCTTTCCCGAGGAGCTTCCAGGATTGCCTCCGGATCGAAAGGTAGAATTTGGTATTGAGCTATTGTCAGGAACGGCTCCGGTGTCCATTACTCCTTACAGAATGGCATCGAAGGAGCTCGTGGAACTTAAAGCTCAAATCCAGGAGTTGATGGATCATGGATTTATTCGACCAAGTGTGTCACCGTGGGGAGCGCCGGTTTTGTTCATTAAGAAAAAAGATGGGTCGATGCGTATGTGCATCGATTATAGACAATTGAATAAGTTGACGATCAAGAATAAGTATCCGTTACCGAGGATCGATGATCTGTTCGATCAGCTGCGAGGAGCTTCGATTTTCTCGAAGATAGACTTGAGATTGGGGTATCACCAGTTAAAAGTCAAGGAGGCGGATATTCACAACATAGCGTTTCGAACCCGATATGGGCATTACGAATTCTTAATGATGTCGTTCGGGTTGACTAATGCACCAGCTGCATTTATGGACATGATGAACCGGGTCTTCCAACCCTATCTAGACCGGTTTGAGGTGGTGTTCATAGATGACATCTTAGTGTATTCAAGGACAGAAGAAGAGCATGATTCGTATCTACGGGTTGTATTACAGATATTAAGGGAGAAGCAGCTGTATGCCAAATTCAGCAAGTGTGAATTTTGGCTGAAGGAGGTGACCTTTTTGGGGCATGTTGTGTCTGCCGAGGGAATTAGAGTTGATCCCCGGAAGGTCGAGGCTGTGTTGGACTGGAAGCCACCGAGGTCAGTGGCAAAAATCTGAAGTTTTCTAGGTTTGGCTGGGTATTACAGGCATTTCATTGAGGGGTTTTCGTTGATTGTTGCACCCCTAACTAAGTTGTTGCATAAGGGAGTACCGTTTGTGTGGTCAGATAAGTAGCAAGAGAGTTTTGAGAAATTGAAGAAGATTTTGACAGAAGCGCCAGTATTGATTCAACCTGAGGCTGGTAAAGAGTTCATTGTTTACTGTGATGCGTCACACACGGGCTTGGGATGTGTGTTGATGCAAGGGGGAAAAGTGGTGGCTTATGCATCTCGTCAATTAAGGCCGCATGAGATGAACTATCCCACACATGATTTGGAGTTAGCTGCAGTGGTGTTTGCCCTGAAGATTTGGAGACACTATCTGTACGGGGAGAAGTCGATTATCTACAAGGATCATAAGAGTCTGAAGTACCTCCTTACCCAGAAGGAGTTGAACTTAAGACAGCGGAGGTGGATAGAATTGTTGAAAGATTATGACTTTTCAATCGAGTATCACCCAGGTAAAGCTAACGTAGTGGCAGATGCGCTGAGTCGTAAGGTAATACCGGATTTGAGAGCAATGTTCGCTCACCTCAGCCTTTATGAAGATGGTAGCTTGTTAGCTGAACTTCAAGTGAAGCATGTATGGGTAAGTCAGATTAAGGAAAAGCAGTTGTTAGATGAAAGGTTGGGTTCTCGACTTCAGCAAGTGGAAAGTGGTGAGATAGGGGATTTTGGATTAAATAGTGATGGAGTATTATGTTTCCGCGGAAGAGTTTGTATGCCCAGGGATTCTGAATTGAGACAAATGATTCTGCGTGAGGCGCATAGTAGCCCATATGCTATGCACCCCGGGGGAAATAAGATGTACCGAGACCTCCGTGAACAGTATTGGTGGCCAGGGTTAAAACGGGAGGTTATCTACTTTATGAGCAAGTGCTTGACATGTCAGCAGGTGAAGGCGGAACATCAACTGCCTTCAGGGTTACTGCAACCGGTGAAAATTCCACTATGGAAATGGGAAAGGATAACGATGGATTTTGTTAGTGGGTTACCCTTAACGCCTACTAAGAAAGATTCAGTATGGGTTATAGTTGATCGATTAACGAAGACTGCTCATTTCCTACCTGTTCGTACGAATTATACGTTGCAGAAGTTGGCCAAGTTGTATATAGCAGAAGTCGTGAGGTTGCATGGGGTACCAGTGTCTATTATATCGGACAGGGATCCTAGGTTTACATCACGATTTTGGAAGGCTCTACATGAAGCTTTGGGTACAAGGCTAAATTTCAAAGACTGCGTTTCATCCATGATCGATGGTCGATCGGAGAGAGTAATCCAGATTCTAGAAGATATGTTAAGGGGTTGTGTGGTCGATTTCAGGGGTAGTTGGGAAGATTTTCTACCATTGGCAGAGTTTGCATACAACAAAAGCTATTAATCCAGCATCCAGATGGCACCTTATGAGGCGTTGTAAGGTTGTAGGTGCCGTACTCCTACCTGTTGGACTGAACTAGGAGAACGACAGTTATTGGGTCCTGAGTTGATCTCGGAGACGGAGGAAAAAGTTAAGGTAATTCGGGCACGGTTAAAAGAAGCTTCGAACAGACAGAAATCATATGCGGATCTGAAGCGAAAGGAGATAGAGTTCTCTGTGGGTGATCAGGTCTTTCTGAAGGTCTCACCTTGGAAAAAGATCTTTAGATTTGGACGGAAGGGCAAGTTGAGCCCTAGGTTTATCGGACCTTACCGTGTATTGAAGCGTGTTGGGCCAGTGGCTTATCAACTTGAGTTACCTCCGGAGTTAAGTCAGATACATAGCGTATTTCATGTTTTGATGTTAAGGCGTTATCGTTCGGATCCGTCTCATGTTGTACCAGTGGAGGAAGTTGAGATAAGACCTGACTTGTCTTTTGAAGAGGAGCCAGTATAGATTTTAGATCGGGATGTTAAGGTGCTGAGAAAGAAGTCGGTTCCGTTAGTCAAAGTATTATGGCGTAATCACGGGTCAGAGGAAGCTACATGGGAGCCAGAGGACACGATCCGGCAACAGTATCCTCATCTCTTCTAATCAGGTAAATTTTGAGGCCAAAATTTCTTTAAGGGGGGAAGAATTGTAACATCCTAAAATTCAGGATTTTATGTTTTGCATTTTATCATATGTTAGGCTAGTTAAGAATGTTAATTGTGTATGTTTAGGGGTCCTAAGAATACTTTGAGTTGAGTTGGGCCTTAGTAAAATTTTTGTGATTAAGCACTTTAAGGAGAGAAGGTAAGTGGCATCAAGACTTAAGGAATTAAGTGTGTATTTTGCTAGCACAAGTGGAGCTAGTAGCAGAGTGGTGTGGCGCCACATGAAGAGGCTTAAGGAGTGGAGTTCTAATCCCACCTAGTGCAATTTTTTTTGGATTATTTTTTTGTGTTTCTTTCCAAAGTGTCGGCCAAGCTTTAAAGAAGGAAAGGAAGACTTTTTATTGATGGAAAGAACACTATGGAGGAAGGTAAGGAGAAGATCAAGGAGAAAATAAGGAAAGAAGTAAAGGAAAAGAGTAAGAAGGGGGATATGTTGGCCGAATCTTAGGGAAGTGTATAGGGAAAGAATTTTTGGTCAACCATGACCTTTTTGGGTGAATGAGGCACACGATTTTGGTAGGGGAAATTTGGGAGCCGATTTTCTTATGGTCTTTGTGCAAGTTTTGTGCATGAAATGCTTTTAATCTTTTTAACATTTTGGTGCTCTTTTTCCAACCTTTTTCCTTTGTTGCCGAAACACTCAAATCATTTTGTCCATCTTTCCTTTGTTTGCCAAAACACTCAAGCCTTTTTGCTCATCTTTTCCTAGGTGTTGGCCGAAACTTTTTGACATCTCTTTTTCTATCTCTTTCTTTCTTTTTCACCATTTCTTCAACCATTTTCTCTTCTTCTTTAGTCAATATTTTGATGGCCGAATCTTCTTTGTTCATTTTCCTTCAATAGCCGAACCTTTTATCACTTAATCTCTTTTTCATTTTCTTTTGTGTGTTGAACACTCTCTCTTCTTTGACTGAATCGGTAAGTGGTTTCATTCTCCTCTTTTCATTTTCTTTTCTTCATGGTCGAATATGTGCCCTTATCATTGGAGGGTTCTTTAAACTGAAACATCTCTCTCTCCTACTCCCTCATATCGTGATCATCTCTTTTTCGTAGTGTTCTAGTGGGTGACCGTATATCACATCCTTGTCGACTCATCCATAGCCATAAGTCCAACCGGTGGAAGTCGGAGCTATTATTGTTAAGGTAAGGAGTTTCGTCATGGTTCATTTTGATCTATTTTCATTGCTCGGTTAGTTTGCTAAACGGATCGATGGATTTGACTAATCGATTATTTTAGGGACTAAACTACTCGTTTTCTCTACTCGTTGGTTCTTCGAAAGTAGTGGTAAGCCGAATCCTATCCCTAAACAACTACTCTCTCATAGTAGTAATTTCTGCATCGAGACTTTTTCAATGGAGGCAAGTGGTAACGATTTGAAAGGAAAATCGATCGGAGGACAAAAAGGAGTGGACTTGCAATCTCTACTCCCAAGTTTAAGCGTAGAGCGGTATCATAGATTCGGGATTTCCCACGGGTTGTAGACCATCATCCGGTGAGAATAGGCAAATCGTAGTCGTTCACGATACTAAAGGTAAGCATTTCTTTAGATCGTTTGGTTTAGATTTGGGTTAAGACACTATCATCTGTTAGTTAATCGAGTGTTATGGTGACATAGGTGCCGACGATCAAGAAGGTTTAGCCCTTACCGTAATCAGGTGTGTAATCTCACACCGAAATCCCGTTGATTCATGACTCACCATTATATTGGAAGAATAGATCGTTGTATTGGTTTAAACGATGTTAATTCTAAGATCTGTCAAAATTGGTATTAATTTATTAAATTACGAAAATGCCCTTATGGGCCGATTTACCAAAATGCCCCTATGGGACGATTTACGAAAATGTCCCTATGGGCCAATTTGCTATAATGCCTAAAAGGGACGAACTATCAAAGTGCCTTAATGGGCCGGTTCACCAAATTAATTCACTAGATTAATGGTTGTTGTATATATGTGGATATTTTATTTTATTTTGTATGATACATTTTCATATATTTCATGGGATGGGATAAATGGTATGGAGAGCAGTGTAGCCTGGTGGCATTGCCACAAATCTATTTATTATTGTGCTTAATTATGTTTTTGGTGGCTTTACCACAAAAATTATTATACTCTAGCAGCTTGGCTGCAATTTTGGTGTGAGCGGCGGGGTGGGTTGACTTGATACCCACAGGTGTGATTGGCTGGTCGTGGGTGTGATGGATGGATTGGGTTTGGTTGCATACATTTACTTCATTAATTATTGTTATGTAAATGGGCTTAGGCCCAAGACTATGCTATGCGGGTTCAGGCCAGTGGATGACGGTAAGGGGATTATACACTGAGTTCTAGTAACTCACCCCTTTTTCTTAATTGTTGTAGGTAATGCTCAGTAATGAGGACTTGGGCCCATGGATGACTCGGTGGAGGCCATACTTTGGAAATAAAATTTTCGAACATTAGTAAACTTCTTTTCCGTTTTATTTTCGTTACTTTTACTGTTTTGGTTTTTAAAGTTGTAATAAGGCCTCTGGGATATGTTTTATTTTGCTTTATGTTTAGACGTATTTAATATCTTTCTTGATTTGTTTTAAATGGGGAATTTCTAAAAATCATAATTAACGGTTTTCCAAAATTGATTAATAAATGGATTTCGTAATAAATATGTACAAATATTTTAACTTGGACTTTTCTCTCCAAGTATCATCGTCATTTTTTAAGTTACGATTTTAAAGATTACCTCATAAATTTTCAATTCATCAATCAACCTCTCGAGATTAGTAGTATTCTTAACGAATATCTATAACTAAACTTGTTTTCTTAACTATAACCAAATAACACTTACTTTAGAAAGATTCACTCGTTATTTATACGTTTTCTTCATGTGACATGTCAGATCCGGTCATACCGCATGGGCCGGGTTTGGGGTGTTACAATACGGGCTTACTAAGCTATAAAGCTTACTCTGTTTCTTCTTTGTGTATTATAGTGGTTCGATAGCTTGCTCGATTTGAATAAAGTCAGAGTTACGCATCACTCTAACCAGTTTTCGATTGGTACTTTTGAATTTGTGGATATATGTAAATATGGCATGTATAGGCTAGTTATAAGATGATAGTTATGGTTACTTGAACTAGTAATTTTGGTACATGTTATGGTATAAATTTAAGCCATGTGATTTGCCTAAATTTGGTATAATGTTTTGGTTATGTATGAGTTTATAAATATGGTATGTTTTGGCAAGTAGTAGATGGAATGGAAATATGCAATTGATGACTTGATTTGAATTAGTCACATGAATGGAAAATGCATGATATTATTTAGGTATTTGAATGCTATGTTGAAATGGTATAAAATGTGTTTGAAATGTCTTGGATTGGCTGCCAATTGAATTGTGATATGTTGCAATTTATGCTTGTATATGCAAGTAAAAATAGGGTGGCAAAATGGCTACACAAATGGCCTATTTTTGTCCATACGGGCATGTGTCTCAGCCGTGTGCGACACATGGTTATGTTGCATGGCCGTGTGTCCCCTGGTGTTGAAATTAAATTTAAGTCAGTATGCTCCACACGGCCTCACACACGGGCGTGTGATTGGCCGTGTGTCACAAGTCAGTATACCCCCTAAATGGCACACGGCCTAGCACACGGGCGTGTGACTTGGCCGTATATGTAACAGCTCGATTTAGGGGCTAGTCAGAATAGTGATTTCGGGATCACTAATTTGAGATTCGAGAAATTTATTTTCATGTTATATTATGAGTTAGAACATGGTAGCATATGTACATGAAAATTTTGATGCTTTAATTTTAGCGATTTCGTGTTTAATCGCGAAAAAGGGCTAAATCGCATAAAGTGCAAAAGTTCCATTCTATAAGTTAAAAGTACCAAATGGCCATAGCTTGTTAATTGGAGGTCTTTATAATGCAATTAGACCCCCAAAAATTGGCTTGGCCGGCCATAGAGATCAAGGGGACAAGAATTGACCAAGTTGGTCAAAATTAGTGGTAGTTGGTGGACTAAATTGTGATTTTAATATTAGAATAAAGAAAAAGAAGATATCATCTTTTTATCTATCCTTCTCCACCAAAAATTGGCAGCAAACTAAGGGGTTTGAGAGCTCAAATTTTCAGCAAGCTTCTTTATTTGCTAGTAAGTGATTTTAATGATCTTTCTTGAAGAAAATTGTACTTTTGAGACCCCTAAAGCTTAAGCTTTCAAATGAGGGGACTATTGTGCAATATGGTAAAGAGTTTAAAGTTTTTCCATGAGAGCTATTTTAGTTATTGCTGCATTTTTATGGAAGAAATTGAGTCTTAGTTGTCATATGAACAACTTTTGTGAAAGGTGTTAGCATGAAAACACCAATTAGGACCTTGATGAAAATGTTACAAATTTTGTAGTAAGTATGTGAAATATTAATTTTTGATGATAGCTTTAAGAGCATTAAATGTTTATCTAGGCTTGGTGAAGGTAGAAATGTGATTAGAGTTTATTTCTGAGCCTAGGGGCAAAATGGTCATTTTGCCAAAGTCTAGGGGCAAAATGGTAATTTTGCTTAAGCATGGTTATTGAAATGCTTGTATTAATGTAGTGATTAAAATGAGCTAATTTGCTATTATAGAGCAAGAGGAGACGAGAATCTGCCTCGAACGGGGAAAGAATAAAGTCTTGGATTGAACCGAAGAAACTAGCTCATTTTGAAAACGAGGTAAGTTGTATGTGACTTAAACAATATTCATATTAGCATGTTGAGAAATGCTTGGCATTATATTAAAGCATAATGCATTACTAAATTGAGTAGTTAATGTCAATGAGATGTTGGAGTCCTAATTGGGCCATGTTGATTATAGAAACGCTATCATTGAAATATGAAATAAATAAGGTCCCGTATAAGACCATGTCCGGGACATGACCTCGGCACCGAGTTGAGATCCCGTATAAGACCATATCCGGGATATGGCTTCGACGATAAACATGGAAATCGTATAAGACCATATCCGGGATATGGCATCGTTACACCTAGAGGTAATCCCATATTAGACCATATCCGGGATATGGCATTAGAGCTTAGAGGTAATCCCATATAAGACCATGTCCGGGATATGGCATTGGTACCTAGAGAAGACTCCATGTAAGACCACCTCAGGGACGTGGCATTGGCTTTATATTCATAGTAATGGCTGTAAACACGTGTCTTTGACTATCCCTTGTGAGTGGTGGGATAAGTAGATGAATTTAGAAATAGAAATGAGAATGATATTTAAGTCATGTGAATGAGTAAATACAGGTACTTGTGACTGGGTCACGAAGAAACGATTGCGATGTGTGGCACGGTACGTACTAAGTAAGGGCGAATCGTAAGTAAGCATGGCAAGAATCCTTGATTTGTGTATGGATGGATTATTTTTATAAGTATTATGATTGTTATTTATTTCCTTGCAACTTACTAAGCTTTATGCTTACCCCTTTTTCATTGCCCTTCTTCCTTGTAGTATTGCCAAGGTAACTCGAGGATCGTGACTGCAGGAGTTCGGAAATCACACTATCAATAGCACTTTGGTATAACAATCTTAGACTTGTTTTGAGTATGGTATGTATAGGACTTGAGTATTTTGTCAAGATGTGATTGTTAGTTAAAGTGTTGGTTATGTAAGTCATTTAGTAAATGGCCCTATGAGTTAGGCAAATACTTGGCAAACTCTTTTGTTTAATGAAGATGAAGTTCATGAATTGTATGTTCATTTCAATAATGTGTATGTTGGATGAGTTCTTATACTTGCAAAAGGGCTAGGAGTTGTATTGTTTTGGGTAGAGGTATGTTTGTGTGCACCCTTAGGTGGCAATGGCTTGGTATATAGCCTACTAATTGCCCACTTAGTTAGACACACGGGCATGGGTCTAAACCGTGTGGGAGGCACGGCTAGCCCATGGGCGTGTACCCAGGCCGTGTGAAGTCTGCACCTTACTCATGAAATTATAAATTCCCTATGGCCATGATACATGAGCGTGTGTATAGGCCGTGTGGCTAAGTCAGAATGCTAAGGTTTTACACACGGGCTAAGGCCACGGGCGTGCCAAGGCCGTGTGGTTCTAGTCAGTGTCGACCACGGGTAGAAGGCACGGGCGTGTCCAGGTCATGTGGATTTAGTCAGTGTCGACCACGGGTAGAAAGCACGGGCATGTTTTAAGGGCACACGGGCGTGTCCCTATACCACCATGGGCGTGTGGCCCCTGTTTTAAAGAGAAGTTTCTTTTAGCCTATAAAAGTTTCCGAACGTTAGTTTAAGGCCTCGTAGAACCCCGATATGAATGATTTGACTAAGAAAGAGAAGTTTTTTTTGGAACAAAATTTTATAGCCCGTAAGTACATGTTTAAGGGAGTTCAAGCTTAGTGATGTCTCGTATTTGATTTTAGCCTCGAAATCGGGTATGGGGTGTTACATTTAGACATGTTTAAGGGAGTTCAAGCTTAGTGATGTCTCGTATTCGATTTTAGCCTCGGAATCGGGTATGGGGTGTTACATTTAGTGGTATCAGAGCCACAGTTTAGTCGATTCTAGGACTAACGTAGCGTAAGTACGAGTCTAGCTATACATGCCATATGTAAGAGTGTCTGAGAAATGATAGTGTGACGGCTCCTGACATATAAATTTGTGTTTTATGTAGTAAGTGGATTCTGATCCAGACCGAACTGCAGCCGATGATGCTGCGAGTAATGCGCCGGCTCCCGCTCAAGAGACCGCGCCAACTAATAGTAGACCTGAGACCTTGAGTCAGAGGGAAGAGGCTCGAGAAGCCTTTTCCATATAATGAGCAACTGGTATACTGAGTATACCCGAGAAAATCCTAACGCTCAACCCCCTCCGCCCCCACTAATTCCTCAACCCGCTCCAGTAGCCCCTCAAGTTGTTGAGGTGGTGAGGAGAGAAAGACCTCCGGTGGATAAGATCCGGAAGCAAGGAGCTGAGGAATTTCGGGCGAATAAGGATGATGACTCGGGTATTCGATGAGTTATCCTGCACGCCTGAGGAGTGCTTAAAGTGTGCGGTGTCTCTCCTGAGAGATTCAACCTACCAATGGTGGAACACCCTGGTGTCAGTGGTACCAAGGGAGAGAGTTTGTTGGGAATTCTTCCAAGAGGAATATCAGAAGAAGTATATCAGCCAGCGGTTCATCGACCACAAGAGAAAGGAGTTCTTAGAATTGAAGCAAGGCCGTATGTCAGTGACCGACTACGAACGGGAGTTCGTAAGGCTTAGCAAGTATGCACGAGAGTGCGTGTCTACGGAAGCCATCATGTGCAAGAGATTCGAGGATGGACTGAATGAAGATATCTGCATATACGTGGGAGTTCTCGAATTAAAGGAGTTTGTAGTGTTGGTGGATAGGGCCTGTAAAGCCGAAGAGTTGGCTAAAGAGAAGAGAAGAGTTGAATACGAGTCTCGTGACTCGAGGAAGAGACAACTGAACAAGTCTCACCAATCCTCATCTAAGAAATCGAGGGATTTCACTACTCGATCAGTCACTTCAGAAGGGTTTTCAACCCGAAATAAAGGCAAGCGACTCTCGAGATCGAAAGGGCACACTACATCAGTTGCTAGTGTGGGAAACGTTTGACCAAATAGACCTGAATGCCCTCAGTGTGGCAGGCACCATTCTGGTGAGTGTAGAGCTAATGAGAAAGCTTGCTTCAGATGTGGGTCCTTAGACCATTTTATCAGAAACTGTCCCGAGGTAGATGAGAAAAGAAGGCCTCAGAATGCGAGATCAGGAAGTACCACAAGGGGAAGACCATTGAGAAACCCGGGGATTGAGATGGGAAGCAAAAATCCACCTAGAGAGCAAGCTGCTAAAGTTGAGGGTAGAGCACCGGCGAGGACATATGCCATTTGTGCTCGTGACGAGGCATCTTCCCCCGACGTGATCACAGGTATCTTTCCTCTCCATAATACTCGTGTTATAGCTTTAATTGACCCGGGATCTACTCACTCATACATATGCATAAAATTAGTCTCTAGCATGAGCATGCCTTTAGAGCCTACCGAATTCATTATAAGAGTGTCTAATCCCCTAGGCAAGTGTGTGTTGGTTGATAGAGTTTGCAAAGGGTGCCCTTTGATGATTAAGGGTCATTGTTTCCCGGTCGATCTTATGTTATTACCGTTTGACGAATTTGATGTCATTCTCGGGATGGATTGGTTAGTTACCCATAGTGTAATTGTGAATTGTGGGAAGAAGCATATCGAGTTGAGAGATGAAAATGGTAATTTTATTCGTGCTGAATCAGATAAGCCGGATAGGTCACCAATAGTGGTATCGACCCTGTCAGCTCAGAGGTACCTAAGGAAGGGGTATGAGGCTTATCTTGCCTTTGTGTTGAACACTAAAGAGACTGAGTTGAAAATTGAGTCAGTACCCATAGTATGCGAGTACCTAGATGTTTTCCCAGAAGAGTTGCCTGGGCTACCACCGGATAGAGAGATTGAATTTGGGATTGAATTAGCTCCGGGTACTGCCCTATATCTATCGCTCCCTATAGAATGGCCCCAACCAAACTGAAAGAGTTGAAAGCATAGTTGCAAGAATTAACGGATAAAGGTTTTGCGAGGCCAAGTTTTTCTCCGTGGGGTGCACCCGTCCTATTTGTGAAGAAGAAAGATGGTTCCATGAGACTATGTATAGACTATTGGTAACTCAACAAGGTGACAGTGAAGAATAAATACCCGTTGCCGAGGATCGACGATCTATTTGATCAATTCAATGGAGCTATAGTATTTTCCAAGATAGATCTAAGGTCAGGGTACTATCAGTTGAGAGTCAAGGACTCAGATGTGCCAAAAACCGCATTTAGAACTAGGTACGGCCACTATGAATTTTTGGTCATGCCTTTTGGTCTAACAAATGCCCCCGCTATCTTCATGGATTTGATGAATCGCATTTTTCGACCATACTTGGATAGGTTTGTTGTGGTCTTTATCGATGACATACTGATCTACTCTTGAGATGAGAACGATCATGCAGAGCATTTGAGTATGGTTCTACAAGTTTTGAGAGAAAATCAATTGTATTCGAAATTCAGTAAGAGTGAATTTTGGCTCAAGGAAGTGGGATTTTTAGGGCATATTGTCTCTGGAGAAGGGATTAGGGTCGACCCGAATAAGATTTCAGAAATTATCGAATGGAAATCGCCGAGGAGCGTAACTGAAGTGAGGAGTTTTCTAGGCCTAGCGGGCTATTATAGGCGTTTTGTCAAGGGGTTTTCCATGATAGCTACCCCGATGACGAGACTTTTGCAGAAAGATGTAAAGTTCGACTGGACAGAAATGTGTCAATAGAGTTTTGAGAAACTGAAGACACTGTTGACTGAGGCTCCTATTTTGGTGCAACCAGAACCGGGAAAAGAATTTGTGGTTTATAGTGATACGTCCTTGAACGGGTTGGGTTGTGTACTTATGCAAGAGGGTAAAGTGATTGCGTACGCCTCTAGACAATTGAAGCCACACGAGAAGAATTACCCGACTCATGATTTAGAGTTGGCCGCAATTGTGTTTGCGTTGAAAATTTGGAGACATCATTTATATGGTGAAAGGTGTCGGATTTTCACTGACCACTAAAGCCTAAAATATTTGATGACTCAAAAAGAATTAAATTTGAGGCAACGGAGATGGTTAGAGCTGATTAAAGATTATGAGTTGGTAACAGACTACCATCCGGGAAAAGCCAATGTAGTCGCCAACGCGTTGAGCAGAAATCTTTGTTTGCACTAAAAGCCATGAATACTTAGATGACCTTGTTAGATGATGGTTCTGTTTTAGCCGAGTTGAGGGCTAAACCATTGTTTCTCCAGGAGATTTGTGAAGCTCAAAAGGATGATAACAGTTTACAAGCCAAGAGAGTTTTATGTGAGTCGAGCGTTGAGACAGACTTTCGAGTAAATCTTGATAGATGTCTAACATTTCGAGATCAAGTCTATGTACCCAGGAATGATGAACTTATCCGCAAAATTTTGCATGAAGCACATAACGGGTGTTTGAATGTACACCCAGGCAGTACAAAGATGTACCATGATTTGAAGAAATGGTATTGGTGGCTTGGTATGAAAAAAGATATTTTCGAGTTTGTATCGAAATGCCTAATTTGTCAACAAGTGAAGGCTGAACATCAAGCACTTTGGTATAACAATCTTAGACTTGTTTTGAGTATGGCATGTATAGGACTTGAGTATTTTGTCAAGATGTGATTGTTAGTTAAAGTGTTGGTTATGTAAGTCATTTTGTAAATGGCCCTATGAGTTGGGCAAATACTTGGCAAACTCTTTTGTTTAATGAAGATGAAATTCATGAATTGTATGTTCATTTCAATAATGTGTATGTTGGATGAGTTCTTATACTTGCAAATGGGCTAGGAGTTGTATTGTTTTGAGTGGAGGTATGTTTGTGTGCACCCTTAGATGGCAATGGCTTGGTATATAGCCTACTAATTGCCCACTTAGTTAGACACACAGGCGTGGGTCTAAATCGTGTGGGAGGCACGGCTAGCCCATGGGCGTGTACCCAGGTCGTGTGAAGTCTGCACCTTACTCATGAAATTATAAATTCCCCACGGCCATGATACACGGGCGTGTGTATAGGCCGTCTGGCTAAGTCAGAATGCTAAGGTTTTACACACGGGCTAGGGCCACGGGTGTGCCAGGGCCGTGTGATTATAGTCAGTGTCGACCACGGGTAGAAGGCACGGGCGTGTCCAGGCCGTGTGGATTTAGTCAGTGTCGACCACGGGTAAAAGGCACAGGTATGTCTTAAGGGCACACGGGCGTGTCCCAATACCACCACGGGCGTGTGGCCCCTGTTTTAAAGAGAAGTTTCTTTTAGCCTGTAAAAGTTTTCGGACGCAAGTTTAAGGCCTCGTAGGCCCCCGATATGAATTATTTGACTAAGAAAGAGAAGTTTTTTTTTTGGAAAATTTTTTTATAGCTCATAAGTACATGTTTAAGGGAGTTCAAGCTTAGTGATGTCTCGTATTCGATTTTAGCCTCGAAATCGGGTATGGGGTGTTACATTTAGACAAGTTTAAGGGAGTTCAAGCTTAGTGATGTCTCGTATTCAATTTTAGCCTCGGAATCGGGTATGGGGTGTTACAGTGTAGCATAAGTAAGTATACCCTATAGGTTTGGCACGGCCTAGTACACGGCTTGGCACACGGGCGTGTGTGGCCATTTTGAAAGTCACACGGGCTAGACACCCGGGCGTGTGGTCGGCCGTGTGACCCAAGTTAGTATGTATGCCCTGTTTCTACACGGCCTGAGACACAGACGTGTCTGTAGTCGTGTGAGGCACACGGCCTGTTCACACGAGCGTGTGGCCCTTGTATGTTTGAAAATTTTCTAAGTTTCAAAAACTTTCATAAGTTATCGGTTTAGTCCCAAACCGCTCCTAAAGCATGTTTAAGGCCTCGAAGGCTATTATAAGGGACAAAATAATTGAGATTGAATAATGATTGTTTAAATTTATCAAATGATTGACAAAAGTATAGATATATGTGTTAGAAGTCCGGTAATACTCCGCAACCCTATTCCGGCGTTGGATATGGGTGAGGGGTGTTACAATATATATGCGATTGCAATTCAAATATGGTTTAGATCATATTCAAATGCAATATTCCTATTTCTGTCCGCTACACCCCGTCTTCGGCCATCCCAACACACCACTATGGACATTTAATTCCCACCTAACTCTACACACCTTTTGAGTGTTCATTGACACTTTCATAGAATCACAGCTTAGCTGCTAGATTAGTATGCGACAAACGCCAAAATCAGAGTAATAATCATTGTTGCGTAGCCATGATTTCAGAATAAAATCCTTCTCCTTTCACAATATCCCAACACATGCCATTGCAAAACACAAATGCCCGTAACATATGTTCAATCATTCTAACTCATTATACAATTAATAAGACAGTTCAATAATAGAGTATGTATTACAGTGGACATATAATTATGTTGCTCACAGATCTATCCTAGTGTATTAGACAGTTCTTATGTAATCAAACTCAATTATTCATACATTGAGGAAACCAATATCAAGGTTAAGCAACATTCTCGGCCTCAAAAGACAGTTCTCAGGCCCAATAACCTGCCACACGGCCTGGTTACACGCCCGTGTACCTTGGCCTTGTGATTTTTAAGCATAAACAGTAAATTGCATAGCCTGGACACACGCCCATGTCATTGCCCGTGTGACTCACACGGCATGGGTACACACCCGTGTCCCTGCCCATGTGGCTTTTATACCACAAATAGTGAGTTACATGGCCTGGGCACACGCCCGTGTCCGTAACCAGTATGAACCCTGCACTAACATGGCCACACACGACCTAGACACACACTCATGTGGCCCAATTTAGTAAACAGTGAGTTACACAGTTGATCACATGACCTACCACATGCCCGTATGGCCTGCACGGCCTAGTCACACGCCCGTGTGCCTGGCCGTGTGGCGTCGACAGTGACCATTTTTGGCGATCCAAAACTTGCGAAATTAAAGTTTTTGGTACGCACTTGATTTCGTTTTGACGAGGAAACAACACGGAGACTACCTAAAACCTAATTAATCATTCAACAACCAATTACACCATCAATTTCAATATTTAGCAAAATCAACCCACCGCTAAGATTATGTTGAAGGATTCGGCGCAACCCAACTAAATTCGTACACTCACCTCGCATGAAACAGGAGAAATCATACTAACATGGTGGATTAATGTCTCTTGCAATATCTATTCCTAAACAAAGTAACTAATCGAGTGTTTAACAGAACGTCAAGTAAACGAGCAAAATTCCATTTCGACAGAAAAGTGTTAACAGAACGGAAATCGCAAACGAAAGTAAATCACAACAGAACTTACACAATATCGACCTTATAGGCTACAAGACTTCCCAATTCACATAAAAATCAAGTGCAAAAAGAACAAAAAATAAAAGAAGGAAGAATAGGAAAATAAAGAACAAAATTTTTTTAGAAAAAAAATAGAAGAACGTTTAAATTAACCACCATCCCTTCCGGCAATTACAAAAAAAATATTTCCTAATGTGTACAATGGGACTCAAACTCGAAACCAGACAAAATACAGACAGATGCTTAACTAGTGAACCAGCAGTATCTTTCTTGACACCGATTTACCCAGAATTGCACTTAACCACCTAACATATGGATAAGGGTTGTTTTAAAAAAACCAAACTTTTAGCAAATCATAAACCATAATTTACACATATTTTAACCCCATGCTTGGTTTATTTTTGGATGAATTTTCATTAGATTCGATGAATTCGATGCTCCTAATCTCTTAATTTCATGTTTTACACTCAGGAGAGCTTAGAGAGTCGAAAAGAACAAGAAACGGGCCAAAACGAGACAAAATGGGCCTACCATAGAAACCAACAAGGCCTGGGCTATCAAACACTGCCGTGTGTTATGAGCAGAATCGAACATGGCCTGGATCAATGTACACAGGCAGACCACACGGTTGTGTGTGGTGAGCAGAAGCGAGCACGATTTAAGGAGTCGAACACGGGTGTATCACACGGGCGTGTCCCTGCCGTATCAAAGATTAATTCTATTCAGAATAGGTTACTTGTGGGCAAAGAAAAGCGTTCTAAAGCCTATATAAACACCCTAGGAGGTGACCTAAAAGAGGACGCCGAGTAGAAGGCAGAAAATACTTGAAGACAGCCATCGGGAGCAGCTCGGAAGAAGGATCTCCATCAAGACAGAAGATTTCCCATCAAGTTCTTTAGAAGTTTTTGGGTTTTCTTATGTTTTGTTATTTTTCCTATTCCATGATGTTTCCCTCTATCAGTATGAACTAAATCCCTTAAATACCTAAGGGGATGAAACCTAAGACATATCTTATTATTATTTGATTTATAAGATAAATACTTGTTCTTATTCTTAATTGTGAGTTCTTATTCTTGTTTTGATAATTCAGGTTATTGATTCAAGTCGAATGTGTTTATTCAGTGGAGCAAAAGTCCCTGTTTAAGAGTAGATCAACACAATTAAGCGGAGTTGATTGCAACCCTAGAAATAGGGCGACGAAAATCTGTCGGATTAGAGTCAAATCTAATAAGGGAATCCATAGATCAACTTAATGCGACAATAGGGGTTTTAATTAGAAAGAAATTTCAATTAATCAACCTAGAGTCAGTTGTTTTTAGTCTTGAAAAAGATATTAACATAAATCAGGGATTTCTACAGATTAAGTCAAGTGAATAAATCATATGAATCAAAAGTAATAAGTGAAGTCTAGGTGGATTCTTCCTTGGGTATTTCCTATCTCATAAAGTTGTCTAAAAAGTATTTTCCCAATTCATTCTCTGTCGTGCTTTTAATTAATTTTAGTTTAAAAAGAAATCACTCCCATTTTTAGGCTAGATAATAAAAAGATAGTAATTACTAGTACTCTTGGTCCTTGTGGATACGATATTTTTGGTCTTACCATAACTATACTATTAAACGATAGGTGCACTTGCCTTTATTGTGGTCATAGTTAGTTAGAGACACATCAAGTTTTTGGCGTCGTTGCCAGGGACTAAGATATTAGGAACACTAAATTTTTATTACTTTAGCCATTTTTATTTTATTGCAATTTACTTTTTACTTTTTATTTTTTCTACTTTTGTAATTTTTCTTTCTTTGCTTCTGGCAGGAATTATTAGTTTATGACTAGAAGGAACTCGTCAGGACCTTTAATTTTTGACAGTGAGATAGAACATACCGCTCGTAGAAATCGAAGAAGGCAAAGCCTACAATACATAGAAGAAGAGCAAGAAGACGAAATCAATACTACTGAAGAGATGGCTGACAATAATCCGCTACCTCCTATGGTTGCCGCAAATCCAGTAAATCAGAATCCTGCTCCTCGTACTATGTATGATTATGCTAAGCCTAATTTAACAGGAACTGAATCAAGTATTGTTAGACCTGCTATTCCTGCAAATAATTTTGAACTGAAACCTAACAATATTTAGATGATCCAGCAGTTTGTTCAGTTTGATGGTTTGCAGGATGAGGATCCAAACAATCACTTGGCAAGTTTTCTGGAATTCTGTGGCACTTTCAAGATTAATGGCGTTTTTGGTGATGCCATTCGCCTTCGGTTGTTTCCCTTCTCGTTGAGGAACAAAGCTAAACAATGGTTGAACTCGTTACCACGAGGATCAATCAATACATGGGAACAAATGACCAAAAAAATTTTACTTAAATATTTGCCGCCAGCTAAAACAACTAAGTTGAGGAATGATATCTCTTCTTTTGTGCAGATGGATTTAGAAACGCTTTACGATGCATGGGAGAGATACAATGATTTTTTGAGAAGGTGCCCTCACCATGGGTTACCATTATGGCTACAAGTTCAAACCTTTTACAACGGTTTGAACCCCTCAACTAGGCAACTGATAGATGCATCCGCCGGTGGAACCCTAAATAACAAAACTCCTGAAGTGGCTTATGAATTTATAGAGGAGATGCCACTGAATAACTATCAGTGGAAAGTTATGAGGATAAAGCTGACAAAAGCAGCCGAAGTTTTCAACCTCGACGCAGTGACAATGCTATCAAACCAGGTAGAGCTTTTAAGTAAAAAAAATTGATGGTTTATGTGATTCTTCGCAGGTACATCCAGTGATGCAGTGCGATACGATTGGAGGAGGGACGAACTATACAGAATATCCATCCTACAACCCTGGCATAGACAGTGAACAAATGAACTATATGGGTAATAATTCTAGATCTCAGAATAATCCTTATAGTAACACTTACAATCCAGGTTGGAGGAACCACCCAAACTTTTCATGGGGTGGCCAAGGAAATCAAAGACAACAACCCCCTCCAGGCTTTCAACAGCAACCCTAGAGAAAAAGCTGAACCTTGAGGAGATGCTAACAAATTTTATCGTGGTGTCAGAAACCCGTTTCTAAAACACTGAAATAGCACTCAAAAATCAGCAAGCATCGATTCAAGGGCTCGAGAACCAATTAGGACAACTTGCTAAGCTCATATCTGAACGACCACAAGGCAGCTTGCCAAGCAACACTGAAACTAACCGAAAGGAGCAAATTCATGCCATTATTGCTCACGATAGTAAAGGGTTAGATGAATCGAAATTGAGGCAAGAGAATGTTGTAGAAGAAGGTAAGGTTGAGATAAGCCATGAAAAACCAAAACTGGTAAGTATAGAATACCGACCTCGTGTGCCATATCCCAATGCAACAAAGAAAGACCGCACAGATGTACAGTTCGGTAAATTTCTTAAACTCTTAAAAAAATTACATATTAACTTACCGTTTATTGAAGCTCTTTCGCAGATGCCCGATTCAAAAAAAAATTAAAAGAGCTTTTGACAAACAAACGGAAGTTAGACGAGGCGTCGCATGTGGAGCTAAATGCAGTGTGCTCAGAAATCTTACAAAATAGACTACCACAAAAGTTAAAAGATCCAGGGAGTTTTACAATTCCTTACTTAATTGGTGGTTTATCTGTTAATAATGCTTTAGCAGATTTAGGGGCAAGCATAAATGTTATGCCTTATAAAATGTTTAAACAGCTAGGTCTAGGGAAACCAAAACAAACTAGGATGAGCATTCAATTGGCTGATAAAACTATTAGAGTTCCTAGGGGTATAATCAAAGATGTACTAGTAAAAATTGATAAATTTATATTCCCAGTAGACTTTGTTGTTTTAGACATGGATGAGAACAATAATGTTCCTTTAATTTTAAGAAGACCCTCTCTAGTAACTGCTAAAACTAGAATTGATTTTGGTACATGTGAACTCACACTTCGTGTAGGTGACGAAACGATCACTCTTCAGGCTCTTGATTCGGCTAGGACATCGAGTAATAAAGGTGAGAACATAAATTCTATTAATGACCATTTGGTTCAACCTTCTTTTCAGGAAGCACCACAAAATTACACAATTGAGCCATATTCTAGACCTCGTGCCAACAAAGAAATAACTCATGAGGAGCGAAGGCTTCAGATCGATAAATTAGACGAGTGGAAGATACATGTCAATGAGAAATCAAGAACACATGAAGCAAAACCGAGGCAACTCCATAACGAACTTAAAGATGAAGCAAACTACTTCAAGGTTCGAGACCGAGTTCTAATGGATAATACAGATCTTTGTGTTGCCACTTTTGAACTTAATGGAATAACTCCTTTCACGGTACTTCATACTTTCCCATACGGTACAGTCGAGGTAACTCATTCTCAATTTGGCACCTTTAAGGTAAATCGTACTCGTCTAAAACCTTATCTTAACAAAATTGATAGTAGGAATGAGGAGTTTCAACTCCTCAAACCACCTTGATGATGCGAATGAAAGGTAAGTCTAGCTTAGGACTTTAAACAAGCGCTTCTCGGGAGGCAACTCGAGCACTAACCTCATTAAATTTCATATTTTCGACTTTTAGCACCTAACTAAAAAGTAACCATATTAAAAGGCGCAGGTTTCCCTACCTACACGGCCTTGCACACGGGCGTGGCCGTGGCCGTGTGGAGACCACGAGTAGGCACAAGGGCGTAGCGGCAACCGTGCGGGCCAAGGACAAAATTCCCAAAACATGAGCTGCGATAAAATGCCACGGCCGTGCGATGCGACCGTGGTCAAACCTACCTAAAGAACACGGGCTGCGATAAACCAACACGGGCGTGCCTTAAAACAATGGGCAATACTGAGTAAGTGACACGGGCGTGCGACACGCCCATGCCCAGAAGCCGTGGTTGAAACTGAATGAGTCACACGGGCGTGCGACACGCCCGTGCCTATAAGCCTTGGTCGATACTGATCAATCAACAAGGGCGTCTCTACACGGGCGTGGGAGGACCTTTGAGTCCATTTTTTCTTTTATTTTATTTTAAATTTTGAACTCTTTCTTTTTATCTTTCTTGTCTTAAATTTTTATTAGTATATTTTGAATTCTTTATATCTCTGGCTGTCTATTATCGAGTAACCATAACAACGACCATTAATAAAACTCCCTAAAACTTTACTGATGACTTCGCAGTTTTGAAAGGTTCAAGGTGCTACTAAGGAACGACCAAACTACCGGAGTATTCTCCCCCACCTTCACCTCTGCCTAGTTCATCAGGCTTCTTTTCACTTTCTAAGGATTTCATCCATAATTCAGGAAGTTTCACTTCTCTCCCTCTCTTATGATATTCTTATTATCTTATCATTATCTAATTTTGTACATTGAGGACAATGTACATCTTAAGTGTGGGGAGGTTATTTAAGTATATCATTATCAGAAAATCCCTGAATTATTTCTTATTCTTAAGTACATTTTCTCATATTACTAATTAGAATAAAACTTCTATTGACTTATGATTTTCATTGATATGTTTTGGATTAAGTCATAGGTAATTGTGCATTGATGGTTTAAACTTTAAAACATTATAAAATCAAGCATGATAAGTCTATTTTAAGAATTAAAATTTTTTAGGTTGTTTCCCTAAATTTAAATATTACTTTGAAGTTTGAAATTTGCAAGGTTGACATCAAAAACCATAATTTTTGTGAGATTTTGAGCCTTTAAGAGCATATATTTTTCTTGCTCACTCTATTGATTATGAGTGTGTCAACATTGATTTGTTATTTTAGAACTTGCCTCGATTATGCATGTCGAGACCACACTTTTGATTTGATATACTGAGATGATAAAGGCACCTAGGATTTAACCCACTTCATGAAAAGCCTACCTTCATAATTAACCCCTAGTGAACCCCTTTCAATCCTAATAAACCGTTTCTTGATACACCCTTAATATTAACCCAAAACTCATTCTTTTTTCATTAAGAATTTCCCTGTTGAATTAACCCCTTTTTTGTCGAGATTTGATTTGAGCAGTTGCCTAACTATGTTCTTTATTTCAGCTGTTAAATTATCTTATTATTGTAAATACTTGTTCTTATTCTAAAAAAAAAGTTGGAAATCTATTCATTATTAGTTCTATGTTATTTGAGCTTAAGCGATTAATTCCACATTTTGATAAGAAGCTCGGATTTTTAGTGATAAGTTTTTAATTGATGTAATTACTCAGTACTAGTCCATTTTTCTAGTTAGGTAAATTGTCAATTCAATCTCGATTCTAACCCTCTAATTTAGCCTTTATCCACACCTCTAAATCAAGCCCCATTACAACCCTTTTAAAGACCTTTTGATTTGTGTATCATCTCATTTTATAGTGGTGGAGATTTGATTTTCATGCAAGCCTATGGTAATAACTTTTCATGTTTGACTTTTGAGCGCTTAATTTTTGAACCTTAAACACTTTGAGTGATTTGAGTGAATCTTTAGTGAGGATGTCAGATCTTGTCGATTTTGGATCAAAGGTAATGATTTAAGTAAGGGGAAATACCTATGTTTTCCTGCTACAACAATTTATGACTTATATTGTTTGAATCTTTAGGACTCTTCTAGTTAAATTATCAATGTATGAATTACCTGTGAATTATGATGAGACATTATTGATGAGAATTATGAATTAAGAAATTTAATTTTAATTGTGAGTTGAGGATTTTGCTTGAGGACAAGCAAATGCTTAAGTGTGGGGATATTTGATAAACCATAATTTACACATATTTTAACCCCATGCTTGGTTTATTTTTGGATGAATTTTCATTAGATTCGATGAATTTGATGCTCCTAATCTCTTAATTTCATTTTTTACACTCAGAAGAGCTTAGGGAGTCGGAAAGAACGAGAAACGGGCCAAAAAGGGACAAAATGGGCCTACCTTAGAAACCAACAAGGCCTGGGCTATCAAACACGGCCATGTGTTACGAGCAGAATCGAACACGGCCTGGATCAACGTACACGGGTAGACCACACGGCCGTGTGTGGCGAGCAGAATCGAGCACGGTGTAAGGAGTCGAACACGGGCGTGTCACACGAGCGTGTCCCTGCCGTATCAAAAATTAATTCTATTCGGAATAGGTTACTTGTGGGCAAAGAAAAGCGTTCCAAAGCCTATGAAAACACCCTAGGGGGTGACCTAAAAGAGGACACCGAGTAGAAGGCAGAAAATACTTGAAGACAGCCATCGGGAGCAGCTCGGAAGAAGGATCTCCTTCAAAACTGAAGATTTCCCATCAAGTTCTTTAGAAGTTTTTGGGGTTTCTTATGTTTTGTTGTTTTTCCTATTCTATGATGTTTTCCTCTATCAGTGTGAACTAAATCCCTTAAATACCTAAGGGGATGAAACCTAAGACAGATCTTATTATTATTTGATTTATAAGAGAAATACTTGTTCTTATTCTTAATTGTGAGTTCTTATTCTTGTTTTGATAATTCAGGTTATTGATTCAAGTCGAATGTGCTTATTCAGTGGAGCAAAAGTCCATGTTTAAGAGTAGATCAACACAATTAAGCGGAGTTGATTGCAACCCTAGAAATAGGAGGATTTAAAATGCACGGATTAGAGTCAAATCTAATAAGGGAACCCATAGATCGACTTAATGCGACAATAGGGGTTTTAATTAGAAAGAAATTTCAATTAATCAACCTAGAGTAAGTTGTTTTTAGTCTTGAAAGAGATATTAACATAAATCAGGGATTTCTACGGATTAAGTCAAGTGAATAAATCATATGAATCAAAAGTAATAAGTGAAGTCTAGGTGGATTCTTCCTTGGGTATTGCCTATCTCATAAAGTTGTCTAAAAAGTATTTTCCCAATTCATTCTCTGTCGTGCTTTTAATTAATTTTAGTTTAAAAAGAAATCACTCCAATTTTTAGGCTAGATAATAAAAGGATAGTAACTACTAGTACTCTTGGTCCTTGTGGATACGATATTTCCGGTCTTACCATAACTATACTATTAAACGATAGGTACGCTTGCCTTTATTGTTGTCATAGTTAGTTAGAGACACATCAGCAAAGCAACTCGAACTTCAAACCTTGAACACAGAAGCAGAGCACAGAACCAGAGATACAGAAATCTACTTACTGCAGATTCTCACAATTAAAGTAGTGCTGTGACAGTGTTGTCCTCTAGCTACATAAAAGACGACCCAAAATGAAATTATCATCAAAATCCAAATTCAAAAGTATTTATAATGAATAATTATGAACCAGTTTGAATAAGTTATGGTCGGTATTATTTGAGGATAAGTTCATCAACCACTCCTAAGAATCAGATTTGGATGTTTGCTTGTAAAACCAAAGAACCACAACCAATGTAAAATGCCTTGTTTAGAGAAACAAAGATTAAGGGTGATAGGTCTTTTCCTATAGAAAAAGAATTAAAATATGAATTTAAAATTTAAATTAGTTAAATTATATTAGAAGTGTTCATGGGCAGATAAGGTGAACTTTAGCATGATATTAATATATTTTATGATTGTTCAATCCGACCCGACCTAAAATATAGGCCTAAAATTTTATTAAAAATGGGGTTATTTGGGATCGAACTCAATCTCTCATGTCACCAACATAGTGCTCTTGCCATTAGATTAAAAGATTGTTAGCAAAAATTATTTAATATATAAAAATAACATAATATAATACAAGTTTAGAAAATGGGCCGGGTTGGCTAGAGTCTGACTCATATTTTAAGCGAGTCTTGTTATGCAATCGTAAACTAACTAAAAATTTGACTAAGGCAAGTGTACCTATCAATTAATAGTATAGCTACGGTAAGCAAAGATATCGTTCCTACGAGGACTAAAAGTACTAGTAATTACCATCTTTCTATTATTTAACCAACAAATTGGAGTGATTGATTAAAACTAAAATTAACTAAAGAACACGACAAAGAAAAAATCAGTAAAATAAATGACTAACAACCAAGAAATGAGACAATACCGAGGAAAGAATTCACCTAGACTTCATCTGTCATTATCAATTTAAATTACGTAATTTCTTCACTTAGTATCTTGATACGTAAAAATCCCTAAATTATGCTAATATGTCTCTTCAAGACTAAGAGCAACTGGCTCTAGGTTGATTAATTGAAATTTCTTTCTAATTAAAACCCCTATTGTCGCATTAACTCAATCTATGGACCCCCTTATTAGATTTGACTCTGATTTGATAGATTTAAGTCGTCTTATTTCTAGGATTGCATGAAATTCCACTCAATTACGCTAGATCTACTCTTAAATATGTTATATTCCTCCTCTCATTTAAGCACATCAAACATGAATTAATAACCTAGAAATATTAAACCAAGAATTAAGCACACATAATTGAGAACAAGATCCAAGTATTTATTGCGTAAAAATAGAAATCAAATAACAGAATCAATCCTAGGGTTCATCTCCCTAGGTATTTGGAAAAATAGTTCATGATAGCAAATAAAAGCATCCCAAAGACAGTATAACCACAAGAAACAAAGAAACGTATAATAAACTTCAGAGAAATCAAAAGGAGATCTTCAATCTTGATGGAAATCTACTTCAAAATCGGCTTCAATGATGTTTTCGTGTTGTTTTCTTAAGTATTCTATGAAGGTTCTCTCCTATCTTTTTATTTTTGTCATATATAGGTCTTAGAATGCCCAAAAAACCTAAAAATTGTGTTTCTTCGCTGTTTGGAGTGCAAACTATAATTTTGACACGGTCTGGCCTACCTTGCTCCGATTTTCTAATTTTCACTCGTTTTTTGCTCCTTTGACTCCCAAATGCTCTCCTAAGTATAGAAACATGAATTTAAAGGATTAGGTGTGGCCCACACTATCGTGTGCCAAACTCATGTGGCCCCTATACCTTGTTCCGATTTTTTGATTTTCGCTCGTTTTTCTCTCCTTTTACTCCAAATGCTCTCCTAAGTATAGAAACATGAATTTAAAGGATTAGGAGCATAAATTCACCATTTTACATAGACTAATCATCTAAAAATGCATTAAGAATGAGGTTAAAACATGTTACTTTTATCGCTTATCAAATATCCCCACACTTAAGCGTTTGCTTGTCATCAAGCAAAATCCTCAACCCACATTGAAATTAACTTTTCTCAATTTTTCAATTTCATCAATAATGTTTCAAGATAATTCGTAAACAATCATGCATTGGAAATTAAGCCAAAAGGACACAAGGATTCAAGCAGTCCGAGCCGAAATTTTTAAAGCACAAAAATATAGGTGCCTCCTCTTATCTAAATAATTACCTTAAATTCAAAATCAACAAGAATTGACATCCTCACTTAAGATCACTCAAAGCACTCAAAGTGTTTAAGGTTCAAATATTATCATAAGCTTGCTTGAAAATCAAATCTCCACCACTATAAAATGAGATGACACACCAACCAAGAGGTCTTTAAAAGCTTGTAATGGGGCTTAGGTTAAGGGTATGGAAAATGTTAGAAAAGTTTGTTAGAATCGATAATCGAGTTGATAAGTTACCAAACTAGAAAAAAAATAATTGTTGAATTAAAAGAATTTACATAAACAAGAATAATAAGGAACGAAAATGAGCTTTTTTTCAACAGAATATGAAACTAATTATTCAAGCTCAATCAAATAAAATTATTATTGTTTTTATTTTGATTTTTTTTTGAATAAGAATAAAATTCAGCAATACAAATGATGAAACATAGTTAGGCAACTAATCAAATCAAATCTCGACAAAAAAGTAGTCAATAAAAAGGATACATTTACAATGTAAATTTGGGTTAAGTGTTAACATTAACGGATTAATAAAAAAACATCTTAGGATCAATAGGGTTTACTAGGGGTTAACACAACAATTAAGGTTGTTAAAGGTTAAATGGGTTAAATCCTAAGTCTCTATCATCTCAGTATATCAAATCAATAATGTGGTCTCGACATGTATAATCGAAGCAAGTTTTAGAATAACAAATCAAGTCGACATACTCTCAACCAAAAATAAAATGAGCATGAAATAAAATATATGCTCTATAGGCTCAAAAGCTCGCAAAAAGTAATATTTCAATTCAGGGAGACAACTTAAAATATTTATTTTTGAAAAACAACTTATCATGCTTGACTCTCTCGTGTCTTAAATTATAAATCAACCAATGCACAAACATCCACAAATAAATCCAAAACAACATCAATAGAAATTCCAAATAAAAAAATTCACTCTAATGGAGGGTACAAGAAAATTACTTAAACACAACAAATAATTAAGGGATTTTATCACAAATATACAAATAACCTCTCCACACTTAAGATGTACATTGTCCTCAATGGACAAACTGATATAATCACAGAAGAAGCACAATATCATAAGAGAGGAAGGGAACTGAAACTACCCTGAATATGAATGATTTTGTCTGAATTAGGAAATACTGGAAATGTAAGCAAGTCTAAATGAAGTGCATTTTTCCGAGCAAACTAATAAGAAAATAGACAAACATAATTAAGACGGGGAGCTAACAACTAGAAAAAAAAACATAAAATAGTAATAAAAATAGGCCATAAAAATGAAAAACAAAACATAACAGTCTCAAATAAAATAAAAACAACTACGAAAGATAAAAAGAAAAAAAGTACAACTAGAAATAAAAAATAAAAATAGAAAACTAAATAGACTCAGTGATTGGTCGGTGGTGGAAAATTCGAATCATGAGGCGCAGCAGGAGGAGGAGAAAGATGGATGGATGTGTTGACACATCCTTTAGGGGAGAAAGGGAAAAAGACGAGGTGAGGAGGGTGGCTGTGATTGGTCGTCGGTGGACGATTGACACGAGTAGACGATGGAGCGGCGATGTGGTCAAGGGTAAAGGGAGGAACGGCGGCTAGGTAAAAAAGCAAAAGTGAAAAGAAAATGTGAACCCTAGGGTTAAAAACGGGGACACGGTTGTGTAAAGGCCCGTGTTGGGCCACACGATCGTGTCTCCCAGTAGTGTATATGCTCGTAGCTAGTGTGATGCTTCAAAAATAAAATAAAACTATGTCTAGTATTCACACGATCGAGGACATTTCTGTGTGTCTAGGCCGTGTGTTAGGATCCTTCGCTTCTCCCATGCTCGTATGCGATGCTGTGCAGGGCACACGGTATACCACACGCCCATGTGACAGGCCATGTGTCTCATACGACCATTTCTCTAGAACATGTAACTCGTTGTTGTCGTGTGTACCGAAATAAAATTGAAAAATTAGCTCCAGTATGCACACAGTCTAGGACACGCCCGTGTGTCCAGGCCGTGTGGAACACTCTAGACCGTGTGTCCAGTTTTTTTTATTGATTATTTGTTTATTTTTTAAAAATAAACAAAAAAAGTAAAATAAATAACTAAAATAAAAACACTTGGGTTGCCTCCCAAGAAGCGCTTATTTAGAGTCTAAGCTCGACATTTTCCTTTTTGCGCAAACGGTTAAGGTTGATCTCGGAGCCAAAACTCCTCTCTATCATTATCATTATTACCACAATAAAATTTGAGACAGTAACTGTTTACCTTGAATGTGCCGTATTTAGGATGTGTTACTTCAATTGTACCATATGGAAAAATGGTTTCTACCAAACATGGGTTAGGCCCTCTTGACTTAAACTTCTAAGGAAAAATTCATGGATTCGATTTGTCTAATAGCACTTTGTCCCCAAATTTGATTTGGTTCATTCTCTTCACATCCACATTATGACATTGCTTTGTTTATTCCTTGTGTTTTCTCGGTTTCTCATCAACCTTTATTTTCTATTCATCTAGTTCATCGAGCTATACCATTTGCTCTTCACTTGTCTCTCGAGTTCTATCACTCTGAATAAAATATGATTCCGATATGTTTTCTTAAGTGATTTCCTGCAAAAAAAGTTGAGCCACATGGTTACTAACATCAACAAAATAATTGGTATCATCTTGCTTACTAGGGATTTTAACAAAATCACGTGCCTGAAGAGTAACCTTTTCATCACCTACACTAAGTACAAGTTCAGCATTACCCACATCAATAACCACTCTAGTAGTGGCTAAAAAGAGTCGACCTAAGATCATGGGTACCTCTCTATCCTCATCCATGTCCAATACAACAAAATCAACACGGAATATGAATTTATCTACTTTCACAAGTACATCCTCGATAATACTGTAATACCTTATACCCGACTCGATCGTTGAGCTCGAGTATCAAGATGCCACACCACCATCACACATCACATGCAATCCAAATGGTCTCATTATTAAGTAAACATATTTCATTTTAGCTTTCATAATATTTACAAGTCATACAAATTCTAGTCATTGTTAACACATGCTAAACATTCATCAAGACAGACTTAGAAAACACATTAAACATGCATTAGAACAACATAGCAAAATTTCAAAATAAATCACGTAGGTATCGATACTGTATCAAAGGTATCGATATTTCTCCTAGATGGTATCAAGACATCTTGGAAAATCGATACCCAAACAACATTTTGTTTCTCGTTTAAAATCAAAACCCTATAAATTATTGGTACATTTCATAAAGTATCAATTATTTTACCTCGAGTATCGATACTCGTGATATGGTATCAATACCAAATTTCATTACTGACTTCTTGCACATTCGAAAAATAATGGAGGTATCATTTTTAAAACACAAATATCGATACCTCTACTCCAAACCACAAAAATTCAGCAATTTAAGGCATATAATCCATTCAAAATAATAACTACTCAACATGCAGCTTTTACCTTATCAAATAATCACCAAAACAACCACGATAACGGTTCAATCATTGAAAACAGGTCTGAGTAAGGAATCAACATAATAAGTTCCAAGTCCATATGTCCTAAGAGCAAATAAGCTATGAAAACATCCAAAACATCATGGCAAAATTTATGCAACAAATCTACCACATTATTCAACGTCCATTGACAATACATGCAGTTCATGGCACTTCAACATAGCAAATATTCAAACCAACACAATACCAATGAAATAATTATAACATCAAAAGTGTTAGAAACTAAACCTACAAAATTTCATGAGGACCACAATAATAATTTATCAAAGTGTAACCACATTACCTTATCCCCACAGTTCAAAAAATTATATTAATACCACCTACGGAAATACTAAAGCCTAACTTGGATCACTTCCTTGGTGTCCCAGCACTTGTATCACCCATAACACGTATTCGTCGCCGGAATAGGGTTACAAAGCATTACCGTAAACACCTAACTCAAATCATTCATTCCCAACATTTCATAATCATTGCAAAATCTGAACAAACACATGCATAACGTCTCTAATTCGAGCCCTCGAGGCCTTAGAAACACTTTAGAAATGATTTGGGACTAAATCAAAAACATTTAAAACTTCATGAAAAAAGATGGAAAAATTCACATTGCAGGGGTCACACGGCCGTGTAGCCAGGCCGTATGACTCACACGGCTGAGACAGACGCCCGTGTCTCAGGTCATGTGGACATTCGAAGTAGAGACTCACAGCCGTGTCCTAGCCCGTGTAACTCTCTGACTTGGTTCACACGGCCAATCCACACACCCGTGTAACTCTCGAAATGCAACATCTAAAACCTTACAAGGGACACACGGTTATGTCGCGTGGCCGTGTGTCCCACACGGCTGAGACACACGTCCATGTATTAGGCCGTGTGGACAAGAAATAGGCCAAATTCAAGCCATTTCTTTCACCCAATTCAAGCATACATAAAAAAGCCATTGGCACTTATGACTAAGGTATCAAAACATGTTCAACCATGCATAAAATGACCACTATCAAATGACCAAATTCCATTCAACCAATATACCCTAAAGACACCTCAAACACATACATCAAACATACCTAAATATGTGCATATTTAACCATTTATTCACTTAATTGTGTCCATATCAAAACATATCAAAATGACCTTATCATTTGAACCACTTCTTATATGCATCAACCATTTAAATGTTACCAATCTAGCCATTTCCAAAAGGTTCCAACAACTAACATATATACATACCAAATTAATGTCCAAATGGTCATAATTCAACTAAACATATTTGATTTAAATTCTATATCAATACATATCATAAATGATCATTTTGCAATCATGCCAACATTTATCACTTTAGCCACAAATCATACATCAATTTGATCTTATAAGCACCAACCACTAAGGCATCAAAATAACATAAGTTTCACAAATTCAAAACAACATTTCATGCCAATATCACACACAAGCATACCAATTTGGCCATTCAAAACATATCATCACTAAACCATTTCAACATTAGCCATTAAGCCCAAAAATGCCAAAATGTCATCAATCATAAAACAACATTTACAAGCCAAACATAGTGGTCATATCATCAAGCACAAAACACCTATACATGTAACACCCCAAACCAGGTCTATGCGTTAAGACGAGATTTGGTTTGTCACACCGAACGAACATCCAAAATTCTCTAATGATTTAAGTAAAACAGTAATGCAAAACCTTTAGAAATAAGGTTTATTAAAACTAAGTACAATGATTATGAATTAAGAAAATACTTGCTTGAAATCTTATGTATATATATATTAGTCGAAACCTTAACATAGTTTTAAAAGAATTTGAAAGAAATTGAAAAGTAATTTAGGTGTCCAAAATTGTTATAAAACACAATATTTTTTAAGAAAACTTTATAGATTTAACATAAGCCCATATTAAGAGTCTTAAAATAAAATTAAATCCATCCACACATAAAAATCCATAAAAACATAATTAGAGGCCTTATTACATCATACCCAAAATAGTAATTAAAATAAGTAACTTAAATAAGTTCATAGTTTATGAAACCCAAGCTCGTAGTATGGCCTCCACCAAGTCATCCCCGGCCCAAGTCCACATCAATTTCTATTACTCGAGATGGATAATAAAACGGGGTGAGTTACAAAGAACTCAGTGTGTAACTCACTTACCACCATTATTGGGCCAGACCATCAAGGCATTAATTTGGGCTTGAGCCCAATTACAAATTTTATCAATATAAAAATGAAATAAAGTATATAAAATGCATGTAAAATGAATTTCCCAACCAAGCCTAATTTCCATCCGCTACACACCCTCGTACCAACCAGCACACCTGTGGGGATCAAGTCAACCCACCCCGCCAAACACACCAATCGTAGGCATTTAGCCTTTTAAATAATATTGTAGTGCACTACCGAACTAGATTGTGACATAGTCACCGAACTAGAGGCATTAAGCCAAAATTTGTGGCAGAGCCACCGAACTAGATACGTGGCCACAGGCCTTTCTTCTCTTCATCAATTCCCATCCCATGCATTTATGTATGAATAACAAACTTTAAATCATAAAAATTTTATCAAGTAACCCATAATACAAATGAGTTTTTAATAAAACCTTTCATTTGGGCCTATTAACAATATAGTATTAAACTTTGGCCCATATCTCGAACTAAAGGGTTTTCGGCCCATTAGCGATCTAGCAAACTTTGGCCCATATTTATCGATCTAGCAGTTTTATGGCCCAATTTATCGATCTAGCAGTTTTATGATTTATCGATCTAGCAGTTTTATGGCCCAATTTATCGATCTAGCAGTTTTATGGCCCAATTTGTCGATCTAGCAGTTTTATGGCCCAATTTATCGATCTAGCAGTTTTATGGCCCAATTTATCGATCTAGCAGTTTTATGCATTTACACAAAAGTACTAATTACTACAACATTTTCGATTTGGCCATTTTTACGATTTATCAAATTTCTTACGGTTTAGTATCTAACCCGAAAGATAAGTATGAAGTTACACACCTGGTTATAGTGAGAACTAGACTTTCCCGCTCGTCAACACCTATACGTATCACGATAATTAGAATACTATATTTTATTAACGAAATCAATCTTAGAAATTAACGATCTAACTTTTACCCTCGGATTTTTGAACTACTTCTACTTGCGGTTTCTCCCCGATTGATGGTTCGTTAACCGAATCAAATCCACGAACAAATAATGGTTCGGGAGTACGAACTACTTCAAACAATTGATTCTCCTCGGATGAACGTCCACAACCCGGTGGGAAATCCGGATTCGTTGAAACCGGTCCTTTGTTTATACTTAGGGGGAATAACGGAACCACCCCTCTTCCGAACACTATTCACCGCCCTCTTCTTCCCTATTTTGATTGTCTTCAAAGACAAAAGATCGTTAATCCAATCTAATATTACATCGAAATATGACTAAGGGTTTAAGGGTGAAATTTACTTACCACAAAGATCCTTGTTCCAAAAAATGAGAATCGAGCAAATCGTTCTATGATACTCACGAACACTTGAGTTCCGATCTTCCACTATTGCACTAAAGTATAACGAATAAAAACGTTAATAGAATGAACGTTTATTTCGATCTAAGAAAGCCTTTATACCCCTTATCAAGATTCGGCCATGACAACTATAACTAACATGAACTAAAAAGAATCCTTACCTATTGTCCACGGTTGAAAAAGAGATGATTGAGAAAGATGTTTGTGCAAGATGGAGGATTCGGCTATAAGACCAAAGAAAATAGAAAAATGATTCGGCTATGGTTACATCAACATTCGGCCATGAGAGAAAATAATAGAGAAAGTATGAGTGAAAAGAAATAAAATATAAGAGAAGAGATGATGATGATGATGTTTCGGTTTTCAAAGAGGAGAAAAGAGAAAGAAAAAGATGTGCTTAGGAGCAAAGTACATTCGGCAATGAAGAAAGAAAACGAAAAGAAAGGAATGGCCTTTTTGGTACTAGCAATTTCGGCACTATGAAGAGGCACAAAAAGAATACTAAAGTGATGAGCAAAAATGACCAAATGGTCAAAAGAATTAGGCTTACCAAAAGATCAAATTCGGCCAAAGGAAAAGAGGTTGAAAAGAGAATTGCAACCTTTTGCACAAAATGCTAGGAATGACCAAAACAAACTCCTAATCCTAGCCAACTACTAGCATATTCGGCCAACCTTCCCCCTAGCTATATTGCCGTCCAAATTCATTGGTCAAATGACCATGAATTTGTTTCCAAAACACTTTCCTTGATAAATGCCTTATGTCCCCTTATCTTTCAAAATTTCCTTGATTCCATACTATAAGTTAGCTATTTCCTTATTCCTTTAGTCTACTTACCAAAAATGAAAAGTCCAACCTTACCATATCTATAGCTTGGCCGACACTTACCATAGAAGAGCAAAATAAAAGTTATCTAAATGCTATACAAGGGATTCGAACCACTCCCCTCATGCAATATCTCATGCGCCAACACAACCTTGCCATTTACTCATCTTATGCTACTTTTTAACACTTAATTTAACTTAAGTGTCAATGCCACTTGCTTCACTTCGATAAATTCTCAAACTAAAAATTATTCCATACCCGAATAATTCTATACTCTTCTTCAGGACTATAATAGGCACGAAAAGAAATAAGAAAATTTTCCTTCATAATCTAAACACCAAAACATGCAATAAATCGATACTTGAATTTTAGGGTGTTACAACTCTACCCTCCTAAAAAAAATTTCGTCCTCAAAATTTACCTGGTTGAAAAAGGTGAGGGTATTGTTGCCTAATTGCATCCTCAGGCTCCCACGTAGCTTCCTCCGCTCCATGATTACGCCATAAAACTTTGACCAACGGCACGGTTTTCTTTATTAGCACCTTAACATCTCGGTCTAAGATTTCCTTTGGTTCTTCCTCAAAAGACAAGTCGACTTCAACTCCTTCTCTCCTACCGGCACTATGTGCGAAGGATCCGATCTATAGCGCCAAAGCATGGAAACATGAAAAACATTATGAATCGACTCAACTCGGAGGTAATTCGATCGATAGGCCACTGGACCAACACGCTTCACCACACGATATGGTCCAATGTATCTAGGACTCAACTTGCCCTTCTTCCCAAACACGAAAATCTTCTTCCAAGGTGAGACCTTCAAGAAAACTTGATCCCCACAGCATACTCGATACTTCTACGCCGGATCTGCATACGACTTTTGTCTATCGAAGCTTCCTTTAACCGTGCTCGAATAACTTTTACTTTTTCTTCCGTTTGAGAGATCATTTCGGGACCTAACATCATCGTTCGCCCAATTCGGTCCAACAACTAGGAGAACGACACCTACACGACCATATAATGCCTTGTAGGGTGCCATCCGAATGCTAGGCCGATAGCTATTGTTGTAAGCAAATTACGCCAGCGGTAGAAAATCCTCCCAACTACCTTTGAAGTCGATTACACATCCCCTTAACATGTCTTCCGAATCCGAATTACTCTTTCGATTGACCATCGATTGAGGATGAAAAGCCGTCTTGAAGTTTAGCTTTATTCCCAAAGCTTCATGCAAAGCTTTCCAAAACCGTGGCGTAAACCTAGGATCCCTATCTCGATATAATGAGACACACGGTACCCCATGCAACCTCACGATTTCGGATACGTGCGGCTTAGCCAACTTCGTAACGAGTAATCCGCATGCGAACTGGTAGAAAATGAGCGGTCTTCGTCAAACGATCAACAATTACCCAAAGCGAAGTTTTTCTTAGTAGGTGTTAAAGGTAACCCACTAACAAAATCCATTGTTATCCGCTCCCATTTCCAAAGAGGAATCTTTACCGGTTGTAATAATCGACGGCAATTGATGCTCCGCCTTCACTGGCGACAAGTTAAACATTTTCCCACAAATTCGAAATCTCACGCTTAAACCACGGCCACCAATATTGTTCACGAAGATCCCGATACATCTTATTTCCTCCGGGTGCATAGCATAAGGGCTACTATGCGCCTCCGTAGAATCATTTGTCTCAGATCCGAGTCCTTAGGCATACAAACTATCCCATGAAAACATAACACACCTTCAGCGTTTATGCCAAAATCCTCTATTCCACCATTTTCAACTTGTTGAATTAATGATCCCAATTTCTTATCGATATCTGTTTTTCCTTGATTTGCTCTAACCATAGAGGCTTCACACGAAGTTCCGCTATCGGACTACCATCCTCGTACAAACTCAAATGGGCAAACATTGTTCTCAAATCGAGATACCACCTTACGACTTAACGCGTCTGCTACCACATTAGCTTTTCGGGATGATACTCGATTGAGAAATCGTAGTCCTTTAATGACTCCACCCATCTTCGTTGTCTCAAGTTTAATTCCTTACGAGTAAGAAGATACTTAAGACTCTTGTGATCCGTAAAGATGATAGACTTTTCACCGTAGAGGTAATGCCTCCAAATCTTTAGAGCAAACACTCTGCAGCCTAACTCCAAGTCATGAGTAGGGTAGTTTACTTCGTCACGGTCTCGGTGACGGAAGCATAAGCCACCACTTTCCCACTTTGCATCAATACACCTCCTAAGCCCGTGTGTGGCGCGATCGCGATAAACTATAAACTCCTTTCCGACTTCAGTTGAATCGATCTGGCGCTTAGTTAAAATCTTCTTCAATTTCTCGAAACTTTCTTCTTTGTATCGGTCCATATATATGGTACTCCCTTACGCAAAAGCTTAGTTAGGGGTGCAGCAATCAACGAAAACCCCTCAGCAAAGCGTCTATAGTAACCAGCCAAACCCAAGAAACTCCGAATCTCAGATATTGTCTTTGGTGGTTTTCAATCCAATACAGCCTCAATCTTCCGAGGATCCACCCTTATTCCTTCGGCTGATACCACATGACCCAAGAAAGTCACTTCCCTTAACGTAATTCACATTTATTGAATTTGGCATATAGTTGATTATCTCAAGTAATCGCAATACAATTCGCAAATGCGAGTCATGCTCCTCTTCATTCCTTGAATATACCGAATGTCATCTATGAATACCACCACAACCCGGTCTAAATATGGTTGAAAGACCGGTTCATCATATCCATAAATGCGGTGGTGCATTGGTCAACCCAAACGGCATCACCAAAAACTCATAATGTCCATAACGAGTTCGGAAAGCCGTCTTGTGAATATCCGCTTCTTTCACCTTAAGCTGGTGATAACCCGATCTCAAATCAATTTTGGACAAAATAGAAGCTCCCTTCAATTGATCAAACAGGTCATCAATTCTTGGCAGAGGGTACCTATTCTTGATCGTCAATTTATTTAATTGCCTGTAGTCAATACACATACGCATCGACCCATCTTTCTTCTTAACAAACAAAACCGGTGCTCCCCACGGAGACACACTCGGTCGAATAAAGCCTCGATCTAGCAATTCTTGAATTTGAGCTTTAAGCTCCGCCAACTCCTTCGGTGCCATTCTATAAGGAGCAATGGACACTGGAGCCGTTCGGCAAAAGCTCAATACCAAATTCCACTTCCGATCTGGAGGTACAGGGAAGTTCTTGGAAATACATCCAGAAATTCCTTCACTGTCCTCACATCTTCCACTGATAACTCTTTGGCATCTAAAGCACTAATAAATGCTAAAAATGCTCCATACCCTTTTCGCACCAACTTTTCTGCCTTAAGTGCAGATACCATATTTGCCAAGTAATTCCTTCGCTCGCCTATCATAATTATTTCTTTATCCTCCACCGTCCTTATTGACATCCGCTTTTCAAAGCACAATCCAATTTCGCCGGTGCTTAACCAACCAATCCATGCCCAAAATGATATCGAACTCGCTAAAAGGCAATTCCATCAAATTCGCCAAAAATATTTCTCCTTGAATTTCTAAGGGCACATCTCTCTAAGCAGTTTATTTACCCATACCGATTGTCCTAAAGGACTAATTACCTTCATCTCACTATCGAAAATTTGAGTCTAATTTCAAGTTTCCGGATATGGTGCTAGCAACATACAAATGGGTAGAACCAATATCTATCAAAGCAATAACGGTACATCAAAAATGAAGAACGCGTGCAGTTATCACATCAGTGCATTGCCATCCTCACGGCGTCTAATCGCATATACCAATCATGTCATCTTGCATCCGTGTTGCCTTTAGGACCATTGCCTCGACCAGCTGCACCTTGACCACGTCCGGCCCCATTACCACCACGACTGGTCCACGACCTCTCGGTGGTTCTTTGAATTCCTCTCTTGCGGTGGTGCATCAAGATTACGAGCTTCACGAGTTGTATCCATTCGGCGAGGGCAATTCTTATATTGATGATCCATCGACCGCATTTATAGCAAGCACCCATTTTCTTCCAAAGACTCTCGAATGCCTTTTCCCACAATCAGCACAATCTCGACTACGATTCACGATTCTGGTGTTCTACCTTGAGTGGTTCATCATTCCGAGGCCTCTTGAAACCTTCTTGAAGAACCCGAATACTTCATATCTCTCTTGCCTCTAGCTCGTTCCCGATTCGGCGTTCGAGTTCTTAGCCTCTTCGGCTATCTTGGCCTTTTCCACAAGCGTGGCAAAAGTTCTAACTTGTTGTGGGGCTATTAAAACCCGCAATTCATCATTCAAGCCATCCTCAAAGCGTACTAACGCTCATGATCCGTTGCCACTATTGTTCGAGCATAGCGACTCAAGCGCAAAAACTCGACTTCATAAGTCGCCTGTCTTATTCCTTGGACCAGATTCGTGAATTCCTTCCTTACGGCATCAACATAACTCGTTCCTACATATTTCCCTTGGAAGGAAACTTTAAAGAATTCCCAATTAACTAATGCGACGGTGCCTTCTCGGACGATAAGCCACCATTGGTATGCTCGACCCTTAACAAGGACACCGCTCCCTTAGTTTTTGTTCCACCGTACACTCAAGATCGTCCATAATTCGCTCCCTTTGCCTCAAGCCAATATTCAGCGACATTTGGAGCTACACTGAGACACCTCGAAAACCTCAAGCACCACTTGATTTCAATCGTTCCGATATCGACCCACGAGCTGTTGGCCTAGTTCTAGCTCCAGCGACCCTTTCAAGGACTCGCAGCATTGCTCGCGTCACCGCATTATCTTCTTCCATATGATCATGTGATCCCGTCTCACTTTCAAGTGACGCAGGTGCATCCATTTCCGGCATATGATCCGGCGCTTCAGTTGCGCCTCTAACACCTCGTCCTCTACCATGGCCACGTCTACCGCGTCCACGACCACGTCCTCTAGTGCTCATAGTGACTGATTTAATCTGATTATGAGTTTTATGAATCAGAATACTATTTCAGTGTTTATTAACGATGTTTTATGATATAAAAGAGATAGAGTCGTTTCCGCAACCATATCCTATTGTCTCAATCTCTACGATTTTCAACACCTAAAACTAGAAGTTCTAGAGTGTTTCTTAAGATCATATCACAATGATAATAAACAATCAATATACAGATACTTACTTGACTTGGCGCGGGATGCTCATGGTGCCATACTACCTTTAAATCAAAAAGTCTAGAAATTTGAGTTGTTTCTCAAACAAATATCTTTGTTGAACCCAAACCACAGTAGAGTTTTGAAACTAGCTCGATACCATTAAATGTAACACCCCAAACCAGGTCTATGCGTTAAGGCGAGATTTGGTTTGTCACACGAAACGAACATTCAAAATTCTCTAATGATTTAAGTAAATAAAGATAATGCAAAACCTTTAGAAATAAGGTTTATTAAAACTAAGTACAATGATTATGAATTAAGAAAATACTTGCTTGAAATCTTATATATATATATTAGTGAAACCTTAACATAGTTTTAAAAGAATTTGAAAGAAATTGAAAGGTAATTTAGGTGTCCAAAATTGTTATAAAACACAATATTTTTAAGAAAACTTTATAGATTTAACATAAGCCCATATTAAGAGTCTTAAAATAAAATTAAATCCATCCACACATAAAAATCCATAAAAACATAATTAGAGGCCTTATTACATCATACCCAAAATAGTAATTAAAATAAGTAACTTAACTAAGTTCATAGTTTATGAAACCCAAGCTCGTAGTATGGCCTCCACCAAGTCATCCCCGGCCCAAGTCCACATCAATTTCCATTACTCGAGATGGATAATAAAACGGGGTGAGTTACAAAGAACTCAGTGTGTAACTCACTTACCACCATTATTGGGCCAGACCATCAAGGCATTAATTTGGGCTTGAGCCCAATTACAAATTTTAACAATATAAAAATGAAATAAAGTATATAAAATGCATGTAAAATGAATTTCCCAACCAAGCCTAATTTCCATCCGCTACACACCCCCGTACCAACCAGCACACCTGTGGGGATCAAGTCAACCCACCCCGCCAAACACACCAATCGTAGGCATTTAGCCTTTTAAATAATATTGTAGTGCACTACCGAACTAGATTGTGACATAGTCACCGAACTAGAGGCATTAAGCCAAAATTTGTGGCAGAGCCACCGAACTAGATACGTGGCCACAGGCCTTTCTTCTCTTCATCAATTCCCATCCCATGCATTTATGTATGAATAACAAACTTTAAATCATAAAAATTTTATCAAGTAACCCATAATACAAATGAGTTTTTAATAAAACCTTTCATTTGGGCCTATTAATAATATAGTATTAAACTTTGGCCCATATCTCGAACTAGAGGGTTTTCGGCCCATTAGCGATCTACCAAACTTTGGCCCATATTTATCGATCTAGCAGTTTTATGGCCCAATTTATCGATCTAGCAGTTTTATGGCCCAATTTGTCGATCTAGCAGTTTTATGGCCCAATTTATCGATCTAGCAGTTTTATGGCCCAATTTATCGATCTAGCAGTTTTATGGCCCAATTTATCGATCTAGCAGTTTTATGCATTTACACAAAAGTACTAATTACTACAACATTTTCGATTTGGCCATTTTTACGATTTATCAAATTTCTTACGGTTTAGTATCTAACCCGAAAGATAAGTATGAAATTACACACTGGTTATAGTGAGAACTAGACTTTCCGCTTCGTCAACACCTATACGTATCACGATAATTAGAATACTATATTTTATTAACGAAATCAATCTTAGAAATTAACGATCTAACTTTTACCCTCGGATTTTTGAACTACTTCTACTTGCGGTTTCTCCCGATTGATGGTTCGTTAACCGAATCAAATCCACGAACAAATAATGGTTCGGAGTACGAACTACTTCAAACAATTGATTCTCCTCGGATGAACGTCCACAACCGGTGGGAAATCTCGGATTTTTCAAAGCAGATCCTTTGTTTATACTTAGGGAATAACGGAACCACCCCTCTTCCGAACACTATTCACCGCCCTCTTCTTCCCTATTTTGATTGTCTTCAAAGACAAAAGATCGTTAATCCAATCTAATATTACATGAAATATGACTAAGGGTTTAAGGGTGAAATTTACTTACCACAAAGATCCTTGTTCCAAAAATGAGAATCGAGCAAATCGTTCTATGATACTCACGAACACTTGAGTTCCGGTCTTCCACTATTGCACTAAAGTATAACGAATAAAAACGTTAATAGAATGAACGTTTATTTCGATCTAAGAAAGCCTTTATACCCCTTATCAAGATTCGGCCATGACAACAATAACTAACATGAACTAAAAAGAATCCTTACCTATTGTCCACGGTTGAAAAAGAGATGATTGAGAAAGATGTTTGTGCAAGATGGAGGATTCGGCTATAAGACCAAAGAAAATAGAAAAATGATTCGGCTATGGTTACATCAACATTCGGCCATGAGAGAAAATAATAGAGAAAGTATGAGTGAAAAGAAATAAAATATAAGAGAAGAGATGATGATGATGATGTTTCGGTTTTCAAAGAGGAGAAAAGAGAAAGAAAAAGATGTGCTTAGGAGCAAAGTACATTCGGCAATGAAGAAAGAAAACGAAAAGAAAGGAATGGCCTTTTTGGTACTAGCAATTTCGGCACTATGAAGAGGCACAAAAAGAATACTAAAGTGATGAGCAAAAATGACCAAATGGTCAAAAGAATTAGGCTTACCAAAAGATCAAATTTGGCCAAAGGAAAAGAGGTTGAAAAGAGAATTGCAACCTTTTGCACAAAATGCTAGGAATGACCAAAACAAACTCCTAATCCTAGCCAACTACTAGCATATTCGGCCAACCTTCCCCTAGCCATATTGTTAGTCCAAATTCATTGGTCAAATGACCATGAATTTGTTTCAAAACACTTTCCTTGATAAATGCCTTATGTCCCCTTATCTTTCAAAATTTCCTTGATTCCATACTATAAGTTAGCTATTTCCTTATTCCTTTAGTCTACTTACCAAAAATGAAAAGTCCAACCTTACCATATCTATAGCTTGGCCGACACTTACCATAGAAGAGCAAAATAAAAGTTATCTAAATGCTATACAAAGGATTCGAACCACCCCTCATGCAATATCTCATGCGCCAACACCACCTTGCCATTTACTCATCTTATGCTACTTTTTAACACTTAATTTAACTTAAGTGTCAATGCCACTTGCTTCACTTCGATAAATTCTCAAACTAAAAATTATTCCATACCCGAATAATTCTATACTCTTCTTCAGGACTATAATAGGCACGAAAAGAAATAAGAAAATTTTCCTTCATAATCTAAACACCAAAACATGCAATAAATCGATACTTGAATTTTAAGGTGTTACAATACATGTCATTATAATTGCGACTAAAGCATAAAAATCTATCGATAAAATCAATGGATAATGTGATGGATCTCTGACTAGCTTCCAACCCGATCGAGTTTTCGATAATCTATAAGGTAAAATAACTACATAAGCAATGTATGCTTAGTAAGCTCGTATAAACTTAAACATAGTATTCCATTTCAATAATGAACATTATAGGTTAAATATAAACCTATACCAATGCCTCAATTTTTATCGAACTATAATCATTAACTCACAATGGAATTAGTCTATCAACACCATATATATATCTATCATTCTAGCATAGTATGATTTCATAAGACTTTGAACCCTTCCATTTAATTACTTTAGCTTAAATAACAACATCAATTCATTAATTAGCATATTTGTTCATGAACTAGGTATCATCCATAACATACGTAAACTTCACACGTACAAGTACGTCTTTTAACTCATCATTCCCTTTATGTTTCATCATATTTCATTTCAACTATGAACTTACCAATTTTATTACCTTTTCATACCCATTTCCTTTGTATAATACAATACATAACCATAACATTAACCATGACTACGAGCTAGTGCATTTAACATAGCTCTTTTGAAATCAACCACATGATAAACCATTTCATAAGAAATTACATACTTTTGATTTATACCACCTTTTCATGTACATAAGCAGATTACCAATTGAACACTTACCGTTTCAATGTATTTCATTAAGACTAAGCATGATATAATCTAATCATAAGCTTAGCACAAGCCTAAGCATCATCCACAACTCATGTTAGAGCATTAACTCATAAATCAATTGAAATAACATAGGGTAAGTCATATACATGAACAACATCATTTGAAATCTTCAATTTCATGAGCGTAAACATACTTTCATTGAACATTACCTTTTTATTCCTTTTCATAAATTCATGACATAAGTCATTTGAATACTTATCGTTCCTTTCCTTTTTATACTCGTTGAACCGCTTAGAATAATATCGAATACGTAAGAAAGCTCACACAAAGTGTGCTAAAGATATAGTCGTAGCTCACACGAGCTGTAGAATGGGCCTACTCACATAAGTTGTCAGTCGGAATGTAAACTACACGATGCTGCCCACACAAGCTATCGAGTATCCGCAACTAATGTCGAACCTCAACCATTGGTAGGACATTCAAGACCAGCAACCGAAACATGGTAACCTGGGTCTTCTCACACAAGTTACCGGTCGAAATGTAGCTACACAGTGCTGCTCACACAAGCTGTCAAGTATCCGCAACAAATGTCGAAACTCAGCCACTGGTAGGACATTCAAAACTAGCACCCAAAACATGGTAATCCTAATGACATGTCATTTGTATCCTATATATTCCTAAGGTTCAAACGAGGCTCGATAGTTGTTGAATTTCCATCGTCTCTTTACTCGATAAATTGTATAATAACATATATATATATATATTGGTTCAATCACAACAGAATCACATACTAACATTCAATTAATCAGAATTATACAGAATATAGTTCATACGAACTTACCTGGCTAATTTGCAGAAATAACAAGTACAGGGGCATTTTGGTAATTTTCTGTTCTCCTCTATTTTCCACTAGATCTTGATCTAAATTAGTAATTTTATTCAATCTATTAATTTAGACAGTAAAACAATGTATTTTATACAATTTAGTAATTTTGACATTTTTACAAAATTGCCCCTAAAATTTTACTTTTGTTCAATTTAGTCCTTGAGCCTAAAACATGAAAATTAACCATTTTTAATGCCAATTCACATCAGCTGAATATTCATTGCACACAAAACAACTCATATTTGTAATAATTTCACATCAAATCTTTGTATTTTTACTATTTTAACAATTTAGTCCCTAATCGAAAAATTCATCAAAATTACTTAAGAAAATACTTTTAAATATCAACCAATATATCAAATTCATCATTTAATAGCTAAAATCACATATATTTATCAATGGAAACATTCACAATCTTTAGCAGATTCAAAATCGAAGGTACGGGCTAGCTGGACCTAGTTGCAACGATCTCAAAAACATAAAAATTATTAAAAAAGGACTTACATACATTTACAAAGAGAAAGCCAAAGCTTTAGAGCCTTCCATAGAGGTTTTCTTCTTTCAATTTCGGTGAAGAAGACATGGAAATGATGATAAAACATTTTCATTTTATTCCATTTAATTTAATTATCAAATTACCATTTTACCCTTAAAAACTCAACCAAATTTCACCAAATGCCAAGCCATGTTCATCCACTATCCTCTAAATTGGTTGAATTACTACTTTAGGCCCTCATTTCATGCTTTTATATCCATTAGATACAAATAATGCTATAGCCATTAAATTTTACATCTTTTACGATTTAGTCCTTTTTTATTAATTAACTATCGAAACATTAAATGTTTTCAATGAAACTTTAATACCACATTAATGACACTCTGTAAATATTTATAAAAATATTTATGGCTCAGTTTATAGAAATGAGGTCCCGATACCTTATTTCCTAAAACCACTTGACCTTAAGGTCTTACCACTTGAACTTAATAAATCGCTTATATAACTTAAATTATCAAATCAAAAACCTTTTTAAAACCACATTTGAATAATAATATTTATGAACTTATCGTCAGATTTGGTGGCCCTAAAACCACTATTTCTGACACCACTGAAAAATGGGCTGTTAAAGCACCGCTCACACAACAAACGCTAAATATCTAAAATGGTTAAAGAGAGTGGGTTAAACAAGAGGATGCTATAACACATTGAAATCCATATTCTAACCAAGTCACAATAACATATTCATGCTTCATTAAATCATAACCAGCATATACTCTTATGTATAACTACACTCAACTTATATACAAATAATTCATTTTACAATAGTTCGTCAAGACTAACAATGTATACATACTTTGATAACTCAAAAGTCTAGCTAATATATTCACATGCATTCATACGTTAAATGAAAATGACCAAAACCACAGTTACATACACAATTTACTATGAGAACATACTAACATTTTTATGAAACTTAAATAAACTCATTTAGCATATTATTCACATGTTTATGTATCCATCTCATATCGTATTATCACAATATATAAGATCGCATTTAAATGATAATTTGAAACTTAAGGCTATGAGACATAAAAGTGGGCTCTACCACCACACATCGGATACATGAGTCTCCAACACATCAAGTCACTCATAGAGTCGAACATATCCCAAAAAGTGAAGCATAAAGCTAACACTCTCGAACACACCAAACATGCCCCATTGAATGGAGCTTAGCTCACATTCCTTTATCTCTCCAACCTGTCCTAGGGCCTCAATGCCCAAAAACACAATACATATAGGTCAGTACTCACAATCTTATGACATACCAACTATATCCAACAGTCTCAAAGATCACAAGGCTAAAAAATCTGTTATTAACATACACATTTACTTCACCGTTCATTGCACTTATTCACTGCAAATATCTCATTATAAACAAAACATTATCTCTGTCATTTAGCATGTATAACATGCCTATATTTACACATTTTTAATTACTAATTTAATGCACATCATCTCTGTTCATATTTATCAATTTACATCACAACTTGTACATAATGCATGCTTATCAAATTCACAATTAATTGCACTTTGAGTGCCACAATAATGCTCATTGAGCCATCACATATCCGACCACATATGTGTGCATTAAAATCAGTACATCATATATCACATACAAGTATTCTCACATATTACCTATCATAATAATATCACATTCCACAATTCAACACATATATACTTATCAAAATTCCGCTCGTGTAACACCTCAAACTTGGGCCATGCGTTACGACCGGATCTGACATGTCACATGAAGAAAACGAGTAAGAACTTGTGATTTTTACTAAAGAGTTTGTTATTTGGTTATAGATTAAGAAAAACAAATTTAATTGGAAATATTTGAAAATAATACTACTAATCTTGAAAGGTTGATTGAAGAATCGATAATTGAACTAGTGATCTTTTAAAACCGTGACTTTCGAAAATGACATCGATAATTTGAAAGAGAATCCGAGTTAAATTATTTGTACAATTTTGTTATGAAATCCATTTGCTAATCAATTTTAAATAAAACGTTACTTATGATTTTAGAAAATCCCCATTTAAAACAATTCAAGAAAAATATTAAATACGTCTAAACATAAAGCAAAATAAAACATAATCCAGAGGCCTTATTACAACTTTAAAACACAAAATAGTAAAAGTAATGAAATAAAACGAAAAAGAAGTTCACTAATGTTCGAAAACATTATTTCCAAAGTATGGCCTCCACCGAGTCATCCATGGGCCCAAGTCCTCATTACTAAGCATTACCTGCAAGGATTAAGAAAAAGGGGTGAGTTACTAGAACTCAGTGTATAATCCCCTTACCGTCATCCACTGGCCTGAACCCGCATAGCATAGTCTTGGGCCTAATCCCATTTACATAACAATAATTAATTGAAGTAAATGTATGCAACCCAATCCAATCCATCCATCACACCCCCGACCAGCCAATCACACCTGTGGGGGTTGTAATATCCGGGATGGAGGGGTTATGCATTTTAACTTAAATGTATGTGGTAGCATGCCTGTGTGTGGTTTGAATGTGTTTTGGGGGTTTTGGGGACTTTAGAATGTAGGAGAATGCCTTAGAAAAATATTGGATTTTAAGTCTTCAAGGGGAGCTAAGCAAGATAGGCCTTAAGAAAAATTGTATGGGGTTTTAGACACAAGTAACCAGCTGGCAAAGTGGCAAGGAAGGCGCCACTTAGGGCCTTGGAAAGTGACGCCACAAGCAGAGGAAGGGGGGCTCAGGTTCGAGCAGCAAGGGAAGCAATTGGAGCTTTTATTTTGCAACAAGGAGGAGCAGTAGTGGATGGCGCCGGGACACTAAGTGGATGAGCATTTGATCAGGTCAAATCCTTTCAAAATTCGGCTAGAGAGGGAGGATAAGTGTTGAATCATTCAAATTATTTTGAATGAGAGGAGAAGAGAAAAAGTAGGAGAAAAAGAAGGAAGCTGATAGAGGGAAGAAGAGTTGGCCGGCCAAGGGAGTTCTTTGGTGACAAATTCGGTCAGGTGGGTAAGGGAGGTGTAGCCGAAATTTCTTTAGGGATATAGGTGCATTTCGGGTTCTTTTCTTTCTCTAAGGTGTGCCGAAATTTTTAATGCCATCAAAGTGTTATTCGGTCACTTTCTTTTGCCGAAAATTTGTTCTATTTTCTCATCAACTTTCACCCTTTTCTTTCACAGCGGAACCACACCAGAATTTACCTTTTCTCACTTGTTAGACCTTGGCCGAATCCTTCATAGACCATTAAGGCCACTCATCACTCATCTTCCATCCCTCTTCTCTTCTCTTTTATGTTGGCCGGACCTCCTTCTTGTCATCAAAACTAAATCGCATCAAGTCTCAACCTTCTCTTTTCTTCTTTTCACGATTCATCAAAAGCCGAAAACGCAAGTGACCTTAGCCGAATCTATATTTCTTTGTTGTTTCTTCTTAAAGCCGAAAGTTCACTTCTTTGTCACCTTTTGAAATCGATTCTCTTCTAGGCATCTCTCAAAGCCGAATCACCTTTTCTTCTGTGGTCGAATCTCTCAATAGTCAAAGGGGGGTGAGGTTGATCATTTGATGCAAGCTATTCGATCGATTCTAATAGTGGGGTAAGGAACTCTTTGTCATTTGATCTTCTTTTCTATACCTTTAATTAAGTCAACGCTAAGGAAACTAATCCCTTTTATTCTTTTGGCCGAACTATGAAAGGGGTCTTTCGGGATTCTTGTAGCTAACGATTGGAGAAGTGATCATTCTGGATTTGAATATTCAAGGTAAGTGAAGTGTGGTATTAGGCTGAAGGCCATTTACTTTGGTTCATTAAATGTTAGAATCGAATCTAACATAGACCATGTAGGGATTTCGACATCTCCAAGGACAAGTGACATTTTCGGGATCTAGACAATCAAGGTAAGGGGGTCTTGATATTCAGCCAAAGGCCATATTGTTTATTAAGGTTGGCCGATTCTGACTATGATCTTTTAGGGGTAGATCGATAGGGATTAGGAGAAGTCTCGGGATTCTGATCCATTCTGGTAAGGGTGTTTAAGTTGTAGTTATTCAATTAAGATCTCATATGTTAGTTAACCGGGTTTTCTGATTAAGTGTTGATTCAATGGATGCGAGTAGTACGAGTAAAGGGGAGAAAGGGTAGTGCCTACCCTAAGTTCAATAAACGTTCGGTTTCTCGCTGTTCGTGATTGGCCACCGGGGTATGGGCCAGCGTCGGAAAGGGATAAGCAATTCACTGTTATCCCTGCTAGCGAGAGTGTCGGTATCGATAGTATCGTACTTACGGTTATCAGGTGTGTAGCCTACACTAAATTTCCGATAGATTGATAGTATTAATGATAGCACGTGTTAATAAGAAATCTGTGTGAATGTGGCTATGGGTACCATACTGTGGTACGATGCATTCAGGTACATAAACCCCTTAATATACTCAGTTAATGATGTTATAAGTATGGATATGAGATAAGTATGATTCTGTTATGACTTTGGGGTATATGGCATGATATCTGAATAATATGTTTATTGCATGGGCATATGGGTGATTTCGATAAAGGGGAAGTGTTCCGGTGGTTTTTACCACATTATCCGGTGACTTATGTCACAATATTACATTATCCGGTGACTTATGTCACATATTATATATCCGGTGACTTTTGTCACATATTATGAATCCGGTGACTCTGTCACATTATCTGGTGGCTATGCCACGATTATAGAGGGCGATGTGCGGTTGATTGCAGCAATGGCGCGCTTTGATGGTGTGTAGCGGATGGAGGGTCGATTTAGTAATCCCCACGGTGTGATTGGCAGGTACAGGTGGTGTGTAGCGGATGGATATCTAGGTGGGCTCGGGATTGCATTTCATTTTATATGTGCATGTGATTTAATCTGCCGTTATTTGATTTGCTATGTTATGGGCTTATGGCTAAATGTGATCAAAGTGGGCTTTGCCAAAAATGTTATCGTTAAGACTATGATCGATTGGGTTTTTAGTGTCTTTGTTACACATTAAGTCTGTTGACTCACCCTCGTGGGATATCTTTTCTGGTGATACATAGCGAGATGGACCGGGTCAATGAGGACTAGGTGGTGGCCTTGCTCAACTCGAGATTTCAGTTTTCCTTTTAATAGAATTTACAACATTTTCTTTTATTATTCGGGATTTATTTTTGGGTGATGTTTTTGTAATAAGGCCACCATTAGCTATGTTTTTATACGTTTTAAATTTTTATTTCTGCTATGAAAGACTTCAACTAAATGTTTCAAATTATTTCGATAAACAACTTAAACTGTTTTAACACCTAAACACCTAAGGTTTCCAACTTAATAATAAGTTCCAAATTGGGTTTTTCTTTTGACTTATAAAATTTTCTAAAATCATAAAAATAACGTTTTAATGAGACACGAACTTAAATCACAACACGGTTTTCAACATGAACACACTTCAAATCTATTTTTCTTCGAAATCAACCTATTTTTTTTCAAGATAACAAAACGAGTTTTACTCCAGGAGCATGCCAGATCCGGTCAGGGCTTGTGGGCCGGGTTTGGGGTGTTTCAGGGATCAAGTCAACCCACCCCGCCGCTCACACCAAAATTTGCAGCCAAGCTGCTAGAGTATAATATTTTTGTGGTCAAGCCACCAAAAACATAATTAAGCACAATAATAAATAGATTTGTGGCAATGCCACCAGGCTACACTGCTCTCCATACAGATTTATCCCATCCCATGCAATATATGAAAAATGTATCATACAAAATAAAATAAAATATCCACATATATACAACAACCATTAATCTACTGAATTAATTCGGTGAATCGGCCCATTAAGGCACTTTAATAGTTCGGCCCATTTAGGCATTATAGCAAATCGGCCCATAGGGGCATTTTGGTAAATCGGCTCATAGGGGCATTTTAGTAAATCGGCCCAAAGGGGCATTTTGGTAAATTGGCCCATAGGGGCATTTTTGTAATTTAATAAATTAATGTCGATTTTGACAGATCTTAGAATTAACATCGTTTAAGCCAATACAACGATCTATTCTTCCAACATAATGGTGAGTCATGAATCAGCGGGATTTTGGTGTGAGATTACACACACGACACAGTAAAGACTAAACCTTCTTGGTCGTCGGCACCTATATCACCATAATACTCGATTAACTAACATAAGAGATTTTTCTTAATCCAAATCTAAATCAACGATCTAAAATGCTTACCCTTAGTATCGTGAACGACCACGATTTGTCTATTCTCACCGGATGATGGTCCACAACCCGATGGGAAATCCCGAACTGTCGATACCGCCCTACGTTTGAACTTAGGAGTAGGAATTGAAAATCCACTCCCTTTTTGTCCTCCTATCGCTTTTCCTTTCAAATCGCTACCACTTGCCTCCATTGAAAAAGTCTTGGTCAGTAAAATACTACTATGAGAGAGAGAGTAGTTGTTTAAGGATAGGATTGACACCACTACTTCCGTAGGATCAACAAGTAGAGAAGAACGAGAGATTTAGTTCCTAATATAACCGATTAGTCAAATCCATCGATCCATTTTAACGGAATAACCAAGCATTGAGATATATCGAAATGAACGTTGAAGAAATTCCTTACCTTAACAATAATAGATCCAACTTCCACCGATTGGGCTTAAGGCTAGAAATGAATCGGCAAGGATGGAATATTCGGCCACCCACTAAAACACCAAATCGATCAAGGAAGAAATGCCCAATAAGCAAGCAAGAAGAAGAAGAAATAGTGTGATTAAAGTTTCGGCTATTTAGAGAGAAAAGATCAAGCAAGATTCGGCCATCAAAATATTGGTTTAAGAAGAAGAGAGAAGGATTGAAGAAATGGTGAAAAAGAAAAGGAGAGATGGAAAAAGAGTGCTAGATAGTTTCGGCTAACAAAGTGAAAATGAACAAAATGAGGTGAGTGTTTCGACAACAAAGGAGAAAGGTGAACAATTTTGGCTTTAGAGTTTCGGCAAGCAAAGGAGAAAGAATTGAAAAAGAAAACACCAAAATGCTAAAAGAAAACAAGCCACTCACGCACCAAAACTTTGTAAAAAGCTATATGAAATTCGGCTCCCTCATTCCCCCTACCAAAACCGTGCATCTCTTTACCAAAAAGATCAAGGTTGACCAAAAATTCTTTCCCAAACACCTTCCACAAAATCGGCCAACATGTTCCCCTCCCTTATCCCTTTCCTTTATTTCTTTCCTTGTTTTTCTCTTGCTTTCCTCCTTACCATATTCCTTAGTCTTCTTTCCATCACTAGAAAGTCTTCCTTTCCTTTTTTATAGCCATGGCCGACACTTTGAAAAGAAGCACAAAAAAAAATAATCCAAAAATTTGCACTAGGTGGGATTCGAACTCCACTCCTTATGCCTCTTCATGTGATGCCACACCATTCTGCTACTAGCTCCACTTGTGCTAGCAAAATACACACTTAATTCCTTAAGTCTTGATGCCACTTACCTTCTCTCCTTAAAGTGCTTAATCAAAAAAATTTTACTAAGGCCCAACTCAACCCAAAGTCTTCTTAGGACCCCTAAACATACACAATTAACATTCTTAACTAGCCTAACGCATGATATAATGCAAAACATAAAATCCCGAATTTCAGGATGTTAAAGCTCGCTTTCGCTACATATTTGCATTATTAGCATATCATTATCACTGTCATTTGGCATGTATATCATGCCCACAACCCAACAAAATTCACAATTGTCATCACACATATCTCGTATCACAATATCGTATCATAATAATCAATCCACAATTATTCACATAATAACATACTTTGCCAAAATAAGGCAAGAGAAATAGAAAGCTTACACTCAGAACTTAGGATAAGGGTTTAGACTATTCCTAAGCTCCAAATTAACACTATGAATTTTGTCTACAAGTAGTGATTCTAAACATTCACCGATCACACTTTCGCCTAATTGACAAATGCTTAAACTAGTTTTTCCTTGCCTTACACCTTACTCGAAAAAGGCTCAAACGATTTTGATGCTCCACACATAATAACCACACAATATACCCAATAAAAAATCAGCCAAAAACTCACTTCAAACAATCAAAACACAAGCCTAAGCTAAATTCTCTTGTAATCGAAACCTTCGACATAACAAACTTGAAATTCAAATATCTCGGTCTATACTTAACCTTTTTGCCTAAAACTAATTCCGTTCATCTAATTATTCACCTACAAATCATTCTCAACCTTTAAACTACTCAAGACTACCCAATTCATGGTATTTAAATTTTTGACATGTTTGTGGTAATTTTCACGAAAATTCATTAAAACGTTGGAATCTTCAATGAAATTTTAAAGCAAGTTTAGAAACCTTATAATCATATCAAAACTAATTGAAAAACACTTTGAAACCATATTTTTACCCAAAATCCTGAAATCCACCATTAACGACCCAATTTTCGGCTTTTATTTAAAACATGTGATTTAATGGCTAAAAACTCAATTTAAAGGATCAAATAACATCAAAAACTAATAAGGAATAGAATCATTACCTTAGTTGATGAAAAATCGAATGTCAACAATGGAGAAATCTATGGTGTTCTTGGATGTTTTTCTTGAAATACTATGGAGATTTTTGGCTTGGGGAATGATAGAAATCTAAGGAATTAAGTTTGGGAATCAAAATTGAATGAAAGGAGTTTGGAATACAATGGACGACAAAACAAAACTATGGAGAACAGACTAACGTGGGTTTTATAAAGATGAAGAGGGAAAATAGGGTGAAAATTAAAATTTGGTTTAATTGCCTTTTAAAAACTCATAATTTAGACCTTTTTAGAAATCAATCCTTATTTCAAAATTGAAAGTCTTTTGAACATTATTTCAAAAATTGTTTTAATTTCAAAAATGCCATAGACAAAAACATTTCTGAATACCAGGCTAACGAAATTCCTGAGCTCACTAAAGTTAAAATCCCTATTTTACCTTCGAAACTTCTAGGCCCAATTTTGGGGTGTGACAATTCTCCCCCTCTAAAAAGAATTGTGTCCTTGAAATTTACCTAGTCACTTGCAATCACAAATTATGCTATTTCTACTTTTAAACCAACCATCAAACTTTTCATGCGCACTCTGATTCCTATTCTTCTTAACTTCCTACTGCTTTTTTTAAAGATTCTATTCACTACCACGGACTATTTTATGGTAACTTTGCTAATAGATTCCTCTATTCACTAAGATACTTTTGTGTAAAGAACTCGTAACCATTGTTCCTAATTTAATAGTCTCTATCGGGATTTTCCACTTATTAGCTAAGTCACTCACAATTTACATAGGCGTAGAACCTACATCTACCAACAAGAATAAATAAATGGATTACAAGATAAAAATACCTGAAATCTCGACGATCGAATCTTGATCCTGCGGTTCCCTAATAGCATAAACCAGTGCTGGACCTCTAGACTCAACCTGAGTAGCAACAATATGAGCAACAACTTGCTGCCCAACCAGTCTCCCATTACCTCTACCGCAACCACGACCTCTAGTAGGTGTAGATGCAAGTGAAGAACTCTGAATCTGTGAAACATCTACTATATTTGGGGGATCCCTCAGAAAATATTCCTTCGAACCACACTTAAAACAACCACCTGTTATCTTACAACACTCACCAAGATGCCTACGCTCACAATGTACATAAAGTGGCCATCTAGAACCACTCGACAAACCTCTAGTGCTAACCAAAACACTACTCTGCCACTTAGACTAACTTGGTCGAAACTCATGTTGTACACTCCTATCAGAACTCTGATTGTCACGCCCTCTCCTAGGTGGTCGTCCAGATGTACCATCAGAAGTCCTCTTACTCGATTCCATAACCACAGAACGCGGTGGCTCAACCAAAGTCTCCTCAACTGCTTTGGCTTTCTTAACCAACTCCTCAAACAACTCTGCATTTGGAGCTACCAAGTAAACTTGAATCTCATGATAAAGCCCAAAATGAAACCTCTTACAACGGTCCCTCTAAAAAAGAACTATCTCAGGAGCATACTGTCTAAGTCGTATGTGTTGGGAAATGTGCTCATATTGTAGTAAATATGTAACTATTTTCTATTTATTTGAAGGATGAATAAAGAAATAAAGTCAATTTCACATTTCACTATTATGTCTTTTGTATTTATGTCTTTCATATTTTCATGCATAACGAAATCGTGACAAGCAAATATTAGCTCATTGATTGTCTAAAGTTCAAACTGAAGATAAGTATAATTGTAAAGAACGTTTACACTGCGAGAAAGATGATTTACTTCAGTGGATGATCTAAATAAGTCTGTAATCTCGTAAAAGAATCAAAGTCAACATTTGATACAAATATTGAGAAGGATTATTATGTCGTCTACAATTCTAATTGGGGAGATGGCTAGTCTTGGTTATCGGAGTAGTTGACTCCACGAATAGAGATATAGATTTATTCATTGGTAGAATGATATAATTGACTGGACCCAAGATGAATTAATTCTAAATTCGTTTGTGAATTAATTCACTTGTGACGTTCATGGTGTGATTTACCTAAATCCTAAGTTAGTCACTGACCATGTGTATGCAACTCATGTGCTTTGATATAAGTGGAGGCCTATGCTTTAAAGATGATCAAGCCCATTGCCGGTATGTTGGGTACATGACTTGTGTATGACATGGCTTTACTAGCAACAGTGAAATTCATAGCTTAATTAAAGAGTTAATGATATCCTCTCATTGGCATTGTGTGGATTGATAAATGTGGAACGTGACCACGGGTTGATTGTATGACATGTCATTTGTTGACAATGATCATATTAATGATTAAGAAAACACAATGGTGACAATGAGATAAAATAGGATTTTATTGAGTGAACCGATTTAACTTAAAGGAATCAAAGATATCATATGAGGGTAACATACACATGATGAGGTCATTGGAGAAAGTAGTAGGATGAATTGCATTCTTAAAGAGTATACAATAAGGAGTTTTCAATCATGGTGCTTCTTGTGAACTAACTCCATGATTAAGTAATTGCAAATTATCAGAATGATGCTTTTGGACATAATTGCAATCACTAGAGCCTAATTGTATATGTTTGATTGGTTCCTCTGCTAGCTCAACAAAATCTAAATCGGACTGCATTTGAATCAGAAGAAAATTCTATGACTTTAGGAATAATTTAATTGAGTTGATTTATTCCATGTGGAATTAAATTAGATGGTCGTAAGAATTGTTTAACTAGAGAATTTGATTAAAAAATTTTCTTGAAAAATTAATTTGGAAAATCTAAGTGATTTTTGGAAAAATTAATTTTGATCAAGTAAAATTAAATTAATCAAATCAATTAATATTAATATGATATTTTTGGATGTTAATTTTCAAGTCAGACAATTGGCCCAATGGGTAATTGAACTTGAAAATTGGACATGAGATCGTAAATTGGGTCTGGGAGCCCAAAATTGAGACAAAAACCTAAAAACTGGTCGAACTGGGCCCTGTATGTGAAACCGGACCGACGGTCCAACCGGTGGCTAGACCAGATTGGTTGTCACAAACCTGGACCAAACTTGCAGCAGTCGGACCGACTCAGGGTACGGTAAGGGTGTCACACCTACATCACTGGACATGGCAGTGTCGGTGGTTGTGATGGTGGCGTCCCGTTGGCCGGTGGCGGTTGGTCGTCGTTGGTTGAGTAGTCGAAGAGTTACATTCCTACTGAAATTCTACTAGAGAATTTGATTTCAAATTAACTATTTCAAAAATAATATTATTTTAATAGTTTAATATTAAATTAAATTTAATTAATTTGATATTAAAGTGGTTATCTTATTATTAAATTGAATTTAAAGTTTATCTTGTAGATAAACATTTTATTATTTTAATAAGATTTAATATTAAATTTAATCTAATATTTATCTTGATAGATAATATATTAATTTAATTTTAAAGTGATTAAGTTTAATTATAGTTGAACTCTCTAAACTCTCCCTATATAAAGAGAGCATTAGGTCATTATTTTCATACACTTGAATTCAAGATAAAGTTGTAGAGAGAAAAATCTCTGAAGAGATTATTATAGAAAATTTCTAGAGATATTTTTCTGATTTTCAACTTGACCCAAAAGTTTATAGAAATTACAAAATTACCCCATGGTAAATTTTTTTGGAAAGTTTTCTGATTCGAAGCGAGCCCACACTCAACAGACATGAGCTTGAGAATAGCGGAGAAGACTACTTAGTCAAAGCACTAATGCTAGATGAATTGAAAAGGTACAATTTTGATTAAGTATTTATTACTTTAAAAATCACAACCAAGATCTTATTTTGGAAAAAAAATTAAAACTCTAGTTTTTTCCTAAATTTGTTTTTCGCTACGTTTTCCAAACCCCTTTTTTCCAACAATACGAACTCTGACTCATACTCAACAAAAGTCAGATTACCTTGAACCCAATCTAAGAACCCGCGTTTACGAGCTTCCACGTACTATTTTCCCATAAACTTCCTCTTAAAAACCTCAAAAAAATAACCCCAAGTCAAACGATCAGCAGTAGTACCTCTCTTAATCGTATTCCATAACGGTGAGCCTCATTGTCGAGTAGGGACACAGTACAACCCAACTTCTCCTCATTAGAACAGGGTATCTGTAACATCCCAAAATTGGGCCTAGTAGGATTGAGCCGATTGGGAATTGGGCTTTAGGAAAATTAGAATATTATTTATTTTTGTGTTGGCTTGGGTATGAATTTTGTGTGATAGCATAGTCTTGTGAAGGCTTGTTTTTATTTAGGAAGTTAGAATAATTTTAGTATGGTTTATTTAATGAAGTAGGATTACGTGAGCTTGACACTTAAGTTAATTAAGTGTTCATTTAAAGCATAAGAGGAGTAAGTGGCAAGTTGGTTAAGGAGCTTGAAAGGTAGCTTGAGGTTAGAGGTTCGAGTGGTATGTTTAGCATTTTGAAGGTTTATTTTTGTGTATTAGCATTGATGGCCGGTCAAACTTATTTATGATAGGTGGACTAATAATTTTTGGTAAGTTGAATTGTTGTTTAAGGAAAGCATGGAATAAGGGATAAGATTCCTAAGGTTATGGTAAGATATCTTGAACTTATGGCATGATGAGGGGACAAAGGCATGGAATAGGGAGGATGTTTTGGAAAGTAATCCTAGGCTTTAGTGCATGTATGTGGACGGCATGGGTGTCTAGGTGGGTGGCGAATTTTGTTAGGTGGTTTAGGGGAATATTTGGCCAATTCCTCTTTTGTGCATCTTTTGCATTTTGCTTTTCCTCTCCAAAAACTCTTCTTTGGCCGAATGTTTATTGTACATTTTGTGCAAATTTTGCTTTTTGTTTTAGCCTTCATTTCATTGAACCAAAAATACTATTTTCTTTCTCTCATCTTTCCACTTGAAACTAAAACTTCATTTTGGCATTTTATGCACTTTTCTTTTGGTAAACAAAGAGTTGGGCGAATCTTTCAACCCCATTTCTCTCTTATTCTTTTTCTTTCATTTGGCCGAACCTCTTTCTTCTCCAAACTCATTTCTTTTCTTTCTTCCATTGTTGATTAAACCGAATCCCCATTCACTCATTGTTATTCTCTTTTCTACTTACATTCCCTCACTTTTATTCACATATTTTTCTCCTTTCATTACTATATAGCCAGAAATCTTTCCTTCTCCATTAGAGTTACTTTGGTCGAATATCAAGGAGCACAAGATCCTTTTTGGGATTCTTTTTCAAGCATTAGTAAGAGGAAGCCATAGCCATTAAAGGAAGCTTTTGGGATTTATTCTCCTAAGGAAAGGTGGTAAGTAACATTCGGCTATAGGCTTTGGTTATGAATAGATGTGCAAGCTAATTATTATCAAGTGTTTTGGTAGGAATCTCGATAGGACAAGTGATAAATATGGGAATTCGGTGAATTGGAGGAAACAACGTCTCGAGATTTCGCTAGTATATTCGAGAATTGCTAGAAAATAGGTGTGTAAGATCTCTATACACACTTTATTAATTTACGTGCTATTTTTATTTGCCTTAGATCTTTTGGTTGTGATTTGCTTATGGCTAAGCATGGAATTCAGGTAAGTCCCCTAATTTGTAATTTTTGATATATGATTTGTATGCCATTACATGATGTTAAATGCTATGACATGAAACATGATAATTGATATATAAGCATGTGATGGTGGGATTGATGAGAGGAGGGGGATGAATTATGGACTGTCGTCAGTGGTTTGACCACAAGATGGGTTGGCCCCATCAGATTATTTGTGACCTATGGTCATCAGTGGTTTTGACCACAACGATTGATTAATTTGCGACTAAGTCCCAGTGGTTTGGTACCACCAGTGGTTTTGACCACACTTGATTATTGTGACCTATGGTCATCAGTGGTTTTGACCACACGATGGGTTGGCCCCATCATCTGATTTGTGACTCTAAGTCATCAGTGGTTTTGACCACCAGTGGTTTTGACCACACGGGGTAGAAAAGGAGTATGGATGGCTAGTTGGGTTGCATGTGCATGTTTATTAATGACTTGTGTATGAGTTACTTTACCGGGTGGGGGATTACACACTGAGTCTTGGTGACTCACCCCTTTCCCTTAACATTTTGCAGATGAGTAGATCGCGGAAATGGAGCCGGATGGACTCGAGGTGGCCATGCAGTGGAGTTTTAATAAATGAATTTTGGGTTTAATTATCTTTCTTTTGGATTTATGTTGTTTAATTGTAATAAGGCCTCCTAGGATTATTTTATTATTCTTTGCATGTTTTGAATGTTTTGTTTAAACTATTCGAGGATGTTAAAACGGATGCACATGTTTTCTCAAATTAAAGCATAAAATGTTTTAAGGTACCATCGGGTACATTTGAAATTTGTAAACAACTCGACTCAACAAATATTTATTAAGTATGGTTTTTAACAAAGAAATTTATTTTGAAAGGCATTTCGACAAATTTTAAAATCAGTCTTAAAATGGTTTTCAAAATGTTTTCTCTCAGAGCAAACCAAATTCGGTCGTAATGTTTGGGCCGGGTTTGGGGTGTTACAAAATTGGTATCGAGCAGAGTTCAAAGCTGTTTGTGTGGGGCCCAAGGCCCAAAAATGTTTTAGTAGGCCTTTTTGAAATATTTTGGGTTTGAACAGCATGGCACCGAGTCTCCGGCACCGATCCGCTCAGGTAAGTACTTCTCATTTCTTTGTGAATTATTGTTGGTAGAAGGGTAGGTATGGAACGTAGTTAGTGTGATAGGTGTTGAACATTAGGGCTAGAGACCCCAAACAAAGACATAAGACTTTAAAAGCCTAATTAAACCAACCTACGACCAAGTCGCCGAGTTAGGGTGTGGTAACCTTGGTGCGCATGTCTAGGATTGGATCCGGAAGAGCTTGGTACTTTAGCAGTCCTCGTGACTCACCTCCTCTTCGCGGGATTCCTACCTGGTGCGTAGCTTCGGTTCACCCTAACCAAGAGGACTCGGTCATAGGCAAAATCCTAAATAAAACCCGAAAGGGATTAGCCATGTTTTAAGGAAAACTTCGATTTTAAAATCATTAAATTATTTTTCCGATGGTAGGACAAATTTATCTTCGAAAATTATCAAAATATTCTCGGTTTATCAAAATTACCAAAATACCCCTGGTTTCCAAAATTTTGCTATATCTTCAAATTGAGAATTTCTCGAAAAATACTCCTCAATTTTAGAAATTTCAAAATATCTCGATTTGTCAAAGTTTTCAAAAAACTTGATTTATTACTGAAAATAATTCTGTAGAAAAAAATGACGAAAATACCCTTGGGATAAAAGCCCCGGATGAAACGTCCAGAAGAGTGAATAGGAATGAAAGGTATTAGGGAATGGACGTTCTTCTCTGTGTGAACTAGGACAGAGGACTTAAAACCTTATGTGATCGAAAGAATCTCTATTAAACTCCCTTCATAAAAATTTCTTCGCGAATAACCAAGTGAAACAAAGTACTAATCCATAATTTTTTTTTAAATAGATTAAAAGCGCGATAGTTAGAATGAGCTCTAGAGGACGGGTCGTCGTCGTGGGCCGAAAGGAAGGATGACCGTGTCCGAACCCGTTAGGTCGGGTCAAGGTTCGAGAATGAAGTACCACCGCCACCACCACCTCCAACTTTTGGAGCCGAGGAGCGAGATCGGGCCAGGGGTGAGGCGGTGTCGCAAGTCGTGTTGCGAGTCCTTGAGTTGGTGGTGGGGCTAGTGGAAATTTGGGAGCTCGTAAATCTGTTTCCGGCGACTCCGATCTAACTGAGTGAGGTATTTCGGGGGGTGTGTCGGGAGTGGCACCCAAAGTCTGTGAGTATTGGTTGGAATCCACCGAAAGGATTATGGGTGATTTGGATTTCACCACTGAGGAGAAGTTGAAGGGTATTATCTCCTTGCTTCGGGATGAGTCTTATCGGTGGTGGCTCACCGTAAGGGATGGAGCAGTGTGGCGAAAATCTCACGTGGGAATTCTTGAGGAAGCTTACCAAAAGAAGTATATTGGAACTAGCTATGTAGACGCACATGTAAAAGGCTTTCTTGAACTGGTTCAGGGAAATAAGTCGATGGCGGAATATGAGAAATTTGAGTTCCTCCGGTTGAGTAGGTATGCTCGTAGTATGGTGGGTACCGAGCATGAACGTTGTGTTAGATCGAAGATGGGGTGAGAGATGAGTGAGAATGATGATAGCTCCACAGCCAGAGCGGGAGTTTCTTTGTCCTAGTAGAGAAATCAAAGGTTTTTGAAAGAGGTAAGACAATCCGTTAAGCGGAACCAAAAACGGAATTGGAATAAGAGGAGCTCGGAACCTTCAAGGTTCTCGGGTAATGAAAGAAGAGGACGAGGTTTGATGGGTCGGACCAAGTCATTGGGCTGCGGCCGCTTTGCTACTAATCCTCGATGGCCGCCACGGTGTGATAAGTGTGGCAAGTTTCACAAGGGGGAGTGTTGGAATGGTAATCGAGGATGTTTTGAGTGTGGATCGTTCGATCACCGTGTAAGGGATTATCCCCGGAAGTTAGCTAAGAATAAGCCGGAGGATCGTAACCGTGCTCGGGTTAGAAATGAAGGACCACCACAGAGAGGTCGTGGTAATGGTGATGGTAGCAGGCGTGGCCGAGGTCTTGAAGGTACAGAGGCGAGGCAACCAAGGTTGGTTTATGCGGTTGGCCGTCGCGAGGAGGAAGATGTGCGGATATGACAACGGGTAAGTTCTTATTTCCGAATACCCTCAATTGTCTTATTTGTGGTTACGTTAGTTTGTTCTTTTGAGTTGGTGAAGTGTGGGAAAAATTTGATTATGAACTTGGAGAATGTGTTTAGAAATATGATAATTCTTTAAGATCAGAGTGCGCAGTAGGAGCGTAGTGTGGCGAGATAGGAGGTACGACTGTGAGCTAGTTGGAAATTTCGAGGACGAAATTTCTTTAAGGAGGGTAGAATTGTAACATCCCAAAATTGGGCCTAGTAGGATTGAGCCGATTGGGAATTGGGCTTTAGGAAAATTAGAATATTATTTATTTTTGTGTTGGCTTGGGTATGAATTTTGTGTGATAGCATAGTCTTGTGAAGGCTTGTTTTTATTTAGGAAGTTAGAATAATTTTAGTATGGTTTATTTAATGAAGTAGGATTACGTGAGCTTGACACTTAAGTTAATTAAGTGTTCATTTAAAGCATAAGAGGAGTAAGTGGCAAGTTGGTTAAGGAGCTTGAAAGGTAGCTTGAGGTTAGAGGTTCGAGTGGTATGTTTAGCATTTTGAAGGTTTATTTTTGTGTATTAGCATTGATGGCCGGTCAAACTTATTTATGATAGGTGGACTAATAATTTTTGGTAAGTTGAATTGTTGTTTAAGGAAAGCATGGAATAAGGGATAAGATTCCTAAGGTTATGGTAAGATATCTTGAACTTATGGCATGATGAGGGGACAAAGGCATGGAATAGGAGGATGTTTTGGAAAGTAATCCTAGGCTTTAGTGCATGTATGTGGACGGCATGGGTGTCTAGGTGGGTGGCCGAATTTTGTTAGGTGGTTTAGGGGGGGAATATTTGGCCAATTCCTCTTTTGTGCATCTTTTTGCATTTTGCTTTTCCTCTCCAAAAACTCTTCTTTGGCCGAATGTTTATTGTACATTTTGTGCAAATTTTGCTTTTTGTTTTAGCCTTCATTTCATTGAACCAAAAATACTATTTTCTTTCTCTCATCTTTCCACTTGAAACTAAAACTTCATTTTGGCATTTTATGCACTTTTCTTTTGGTAAACAAAGAGTTGGGCGAATCTTTCAACCCCATTTTCTCTCTTATTCTTTTTCTTTCATTTGGCCGAACCTCTTTCTTCTCCAAACTCATTTCTTTTCTTTCTTCCATTGTTGATTAAACCGAATCCCCATTCACTCATTGTTATTCTCTTTTCTACTTACATTCCCTCACTTTTATTCACATATTTTTCTCCTTTCATTACTATATAGCCGAAATCTTTCCTTCTCCATTAGAGTTACTTTGGTCGAATATCAAGGGAGCACAAGATCCTTTTGGGATTCTTTTTCAAGCATTAGTAAGAGGAAGCCATAGCCATTAAAGGAAGCTTTTGGGATTTATTCTCCTAAGGAAAGGTGGTAAGTAACATTCGGCTATAGGCTTTGGTTATGAATAGATGTGCAAGCTAATTATTATCAAGTGTTTTGGTAGGAATCTCGATAGGACAAGTGATAAATATGGGAATTCGGTGAATTGGAGGAAACAACGTCTCGAGATTTCGCTAGTATATTCGAGAATTGCTAGAAAATAGGTGTGTAAGATCTCTATACACACTTTATTAATTTACGTGCTATTTTTATTTGCCTTAGATCTTTTGGTTGTGATTTGCTTATGGCTAAGCATGGAATTCAGGTAAGTCCCCTAATTTGTAATTTTTGATATATGATTTGTATGCCATTACATGATGTTAAATGCTATGACATGAAACATGATAATTGATATATAAGCATGTGATGGTGGGATTGATGAGAGGAGGGGATGAATTATGGGACTGTCGTCGGTGGTTTTGACCACAAGATGGGTTGGCCCCATCAGATTATTTGTGACCTATGGTCATCGGTGGTTTTGACCACAACGATTGATTAATTTGCGACTAAGTCCCGGTGGTTTGGTACCACCGATGGTTTTGACCACACTTGATTATTGTGACCTATGGTCATCGGTGGTTTTGACCACACGATGGGTTGGCCCCATCATCCGATTTGTGACTCTAAGTCATCGGTGGTTTTGACCACGAGTGGTTTTGACCACACGGGGTAGAAAAGGAGTATGGATGGCTAGTTGGGTTGCATGTGCATGTTTATTAATGACTTGTGTATGAGTTACTTTACCGGGTGGGGATTACACACTCGAGTCTTGGTGACTCACCCTTTCCCTTAACATTTTGCGGATGAGTAGATCGCGGAAATGGAGCCGGATGGACTCGAGGTGGCCATGCAAGTGGAGTTTTAATAAATGAATTTTGGGTTTAATTATCTTTCTTTTGGATTTATGTTGTTTAATTGTAATAAGGCCTCCTAGGATTATTTTATTATTCTTTGCATGTTTTGAATGTTTTGTTTAAACTATTCGAGGATGTTAAAACGGATGCACATGTTTTCTCAAATTAAACATAAAATGTTTTAAGGTACCATCGGGTACATTTGAAATTTGTAAACAACTCGACTCAACAAATATTTATTAAGTATGGTTTTTAACAAAGAAATTTATTTTGAAAGGCATTTCGACAAATTTTAAAATCAGTCTTAAAATGGTTTTCAAAATGTTTTCTCTGTAGCAAACCAAATTCGGTCGTAATGTTTGGGCCGGGTTTGGGGGTGTTACAGTATCTGCTCAAGGATCCTTTCAACTCCTTTCAACCAGTACTCAACTACGATCGGATCAGCCCATTTTACTCTAGAAAAATCTTTACCATCCAACTCCTGAAGATGTTCAAGCGGCAACCCTCGATTAATAGGTACAGGATTGGCAGGTGCAAGAGCAGGGTTATCATTAGCAATCTACTGAAACGCTCCAATCATAGCTTCCATCAGGGGGCTAATAATGTTGCTGAAAACCCAGAGGGGGTTGTGACATTTGATTTCCTTGAGCACCCCAAGAGAAATTTGGATGGTTCCTCCAACCTGCATTATAGTTATTGCTATATGGATTATTTTGAGGTCTATAATTGTTACCAATAAAGTTGACTTACTCATGCTTCATGCTAGAACTGAAGGGTAAACATTCTAAATTAATCATCCCCGCTCCATTCGTATCACATTGCACTACCGAATTCACTTGATTAGAATCAATCAATTTTCTTACCAAGAGCTTCAACCTAATTTGCTAACATAGAAACTGCATAAATATTAAAAACACTGGCTGCTTTAATCAGTTTTGTTCTCATGACTTCCCACTGATAGTTATTTAGTGTCATCTCCTCAATAAACTCTTGAGCTACCTCAGGTGTTTTATTATTCAATTTTCCACCAGTTGCTACATCAATTAGTTGCCTAGTTGATGGACTTAAACTGATGTAAAATGTTTGAACTTGAAACCAAAAAGGTAACCCATGATGAGGGAACCTTCTCAAAAGATCCTTATATCTCTTTCATGAACCATACAATGTCTCCAAATCAATTTGAGTAAAAGAAGAGATGTCGTTCACCAACTTAGCTTTTTTAGCCGGTGGAAAGTACTTCAATAGAAATTTCTCATTCATATGATCCCAACTCGTGATAGAACCCCGTGGAAGTGAATTCAACCCCTATCTGACTTGCTCCTCAATGAAAATAGGAACAACCATAAGCGTATGGCATCATCAGTAATGCCATTGGTCTTGAAAGTGTCACAAATCTCTAGAATGTTAGCCAAATGAGCATTTGAATCTTCATCTTGCAACCCATCAAACTGAAAATGCTGCTTTATCATCTGAATTGTGTTCGATTTCAACTAAAATTTGTTTATAGCACTAGTCGGTTTGACAATACTCGATTCAGCCCCAATTAGAGTGGGCTTAGCATAATCATACATAGTTTGAAGAGCAGGACTTGTAAGAGATAGCTGATTATTTTGATTATCACCCATCTCCATAGTAATATCCTTGTCCTCTTGGTCATCTACTATATTCTGTTGGCTTTTCCTTACTTCTCTAACCTCTCCACGATTTCTACAAGCAGTCTTTTCAATCTCACTATAAAAAAAGTAATGGATCTAACGTGTTTTCTCTAGTCATAAACCAAAAAAGCCTGCCAGAAGTAAACAATCAAAAAATAAGAATGTAAAAATTAAACAAAAAATATTCAAATAAAAATAAAAATAAAAAATGGCTAAATTAAAGAAATAAAGTTTTCCTAATATTTGAGTCCCCGGCAACGGCGCCAAAAACTTGATACAGTCGTAAACCAACTAAAAATCTGACTAAGGCAAGTGCACTTATCAATTAATAGTATAGCTACGGTGAGCAAAGATATCGTTCCCAGGAGGACTACAAGTACTAGTAATTACCGTCTTTCTATTATTTAACCCACAAATTGGAGTGATTGATTAAAACTAAAATTAACTAAACTAATTAACTAAAGAACACAACAAAGAACAAATTAGGAAAATAAACGATTAACAACCAATAAGCGAGACAATATCCAGGAAAGAATTCACCTAGACTTCATCTGTCATTATCAATCTAAATTACGCAATTTCTTCACTTAGTATTTTCGAAACCCTTTTGAAACCGGCTTTTTTTTAAATGAAAATGGAGTTGCCACCAATCTTTTTTTATTTAGGTGTGATCGGGTCACCTTGAAATTTGATCATTTTAATAAAAGGTTAAATTTAGTAAAATGATAATTTTTGGTTTACAAACTCAGGAAATGGGTTCGGGAGTCGGTTACACATGAGGAATGATTAGCACCCTCATAATGCCCAAAATTGGTACCTAGTTGATTACTTGATGTCTTAACATTAAGACTTGTGAATTAGAAGAAAATTTACAATACGATCCCCTTTTTTTTTCCATGATGTTATTTGATTAAAATATGGCTAATTAAATCAAACTTTATGAAAAATGTCATCGTATTTCGAGTTAATCGGGAAGAAAATCATGTCTCGTAAGTCAAGGCACGATGTCTCGAATTCCCAAAAATAAGAAATTAAATCAAATTTTATGAAGAATGTCTTCGTATTTCGAGTTAATTGGGAAGAAAATCATGCCCCGTAAGTTAGGGCACGATGTCTCGAATTCCCGAAAATAAGAATGCTCATTTTTTTAATTATTGCTCAAATCTTATATATTTTTAATTATTATTTCTTCCAAAAAAAGAGAAGGGATGTTCGATCATTTTGGTTCGAGGAGAAAATTGAACCCCGTAAGCTAGGGGCACAGTTTCTCGAATCCTCAAATTAAAGAATATCGCCTTAGTCTTTATTCTTTTATGCGCTTATGCCGAAAAACGAATGTATGTAGCAATTGTTTACAATGTACGATAATGGAGAAAATTATGGTAAAATAACATAAATAATAAAAAAAATGACAATAATATAATGTACAAATGAAAAAAATAAAAAATATTCAATTAATAATATTATCTAATAATACTAATAATGAAATAATATAAAAAAATGCATGATAATAATAGAATTACGTTCATAAAATATTGGTTCTTTGAGTGAAATTTAACAAAATTAATATTAATTAACAACAATAATTACTTAATAATGTTAGTAATATCAATAATTAAAAGTAAGGATCAAAATAAAATAATTGAAAAATCAGACGGTAAAAAAATGAAAAAAAAAAGTAAATATATGGACTTAATTAAATGAATGGAGGATTAAATTAAAATTCAAACAAAACTTAAAGCACAAATTGCAAGAAAAAAAATAAAGGAAAGGGGAATAAAGGACTAAATTAAAAATATAACAAAGCTAAAAGCATAAATTATAAAGAAACAGAACTTAAAGGATTAAATTAAAATAAGATAGAAAACTTTAGGGGGTCAAATGAAAATTATCCCCATCATATTGAGACGTGGCACTCCTCAAGGGGTTCACAGTGGGTCAGGGGACTAAATTGCATAGGAATTTAAATTATGGGGTGAAAATTAAAACAAATAAAATGAGTAGGACTAAATTAAAAAGATGAAAAAAGTGGAAGGACCAAAGCTGCAAAGATCCCCTCCCTTCAAAAACACGCGGATCCTAGCGGAAAACGGGTCTGTTTTTGGGTTGAGTTCAAAACGAAGTCGTTTTGGGGTTTCTGAAGCCAGGCCAAAACGACAGCGTTTTGATATGTCTATATAAGTTAAACTGTAACATCCTAAAAATTGAGTATCGATATGTTGCATAATTTTGGTGCTTAGCTTGTGAATGATTCAATTTGTGTGTTTGAGAAGGCTCGGGATTTATTCGGAATTAGAATAAATTTTAGCAATGAATACTTTATTGAAGTGGAATAAGTAACCTTGATGTTTAAGGAAATTAAGTGATAAAAAGATAGCATAAAAGAGCCATTAGTGAAGAGGTTATGCGCTACATGTATGGTCTTGAGGGGAGAGGTTCGAATCCCCTAGTATGCATTTTGTGAATATTGATTTTTTCTCTTTCCTAGCAAGTGTCGGCCAAGCATCACATTCTTGGTAAGTTAGACTTTTATTTTATGGTATGATGGCTAAGAGATATGGTAAGAGTGAACTTAAGGGAAAGAATCATATGGAAAAGGCAAGTAAGGGGGGACATAAGGCATGAAACAAGGGTGATGTTTTGGAAACTTTGGGGTGGCTAAACTTTGACTTTTGGCCAATTTACTTGGAAGGTTTTGGGGTTAGAAGGGGTTGGCCGAATATTGGTTAGGATTAGGAGCTAGTTGGCCATAATGCTTTAGCAAATTAGTGCATTTTTCTTTTCTCTCCACAACTTCTCTCCCTAGCCGAATGTGTCATGTGCAATAGGTAAATTTTGTTTTGGTTTTGGTTATTTCTTCTAGACCAAATTGATATCATCTTTCATTCTTCCCAAGCTTCTCCTCTTTGTGCCGAAACTATACAATCTTGAAAGGTCATATTCTTTTTCTTTCTTTTTGGCCGAATATACTCCAACCCCAAAATCATCATTGAAAATTTACACATAAACACTTTCTCTTTTATTTCTTATTCCCCTTTCTTTCTTCTTGTAAAGAACTCTTAACATCACTATTTCTTTTCCAAAATCTTTCACCATGGCCGAATGTTGATAAACATCTTCATAGCCGAATTTTCCATTTCTCATATATTTCTTCTCAATCATTTCTTCTATTCAATCTTTGGACAATAGGTAAGAACCCTCTTCGATTCTTTACTTTTTTTTCATCTTTTCTTTTGCCGAATCTACTTTTGTTCGGGAGGGTCTTTTGACCGAAAGTATCCTCTATCTCTTTCTCTTAGACAATCTTTCTCATCTTTATAGTGATATAGAGAAGGCCGAAACTCGGAGTGTTCGTAATCATCATGGATCGCTAGGATTCGGTTCAAAGTGTTAAGGTAAGGGTTTCTATCAAGGATTTCCATATTACTCGTTATTTCGTCAAACATGGGTTACTAATCGGTTTTATCTTAGGAACGTTATCGCTCGATTTTCATCCCGTGAACATAAGATTTCGTGGTAAGCCGATTTCGCCCTTAAGACCTATAAACTAAATTTCCAAAATATTAGTTGGGCTAATATTCTTCTGTCAATGGAGGCAAGCAAGATAGGGTCGAAAAGGGTGGTGAATAGTGATCGGAAGAGGGGCGGATTCGTTATTCCCTCTAGATTCAAGCGAAGGGTTGTTTCAGCAATCTGAGATTTTCCACCTGGTTGTGGACCCTCATCCGGGGAGAATCAATTATTCGAAGTTGTTAGTAGTTCGGAGCCATTAGCTATTCGGGATTTTCCACCGGGTTGTGAACCATCAACCGGGGAGAACCGCCAAATAGTAGTTGTTCGAGATTCTGAGGGTAAGGATCTAGATCGCTTATCTTTAGCATAGATTTATATTAAGTATTAGTGTTCTAATCGAGCGTTATAACGTTTTTAGGTGTTGACGATCAGGAAAGTGTAGTGCTCACCGTAATCAGGTGTGTAATCTTACACCATATCTCGCGGGTTAGATAACCACATCGTAATAATGCTAGATTAAAATCACAAAGTTGGTGAAATCAGGTAAAATGGTTTATTTTATCACTTTAATCGTAAAAACTATGAAATTGGTATCAAGATTATGAAAATTACAAAATTGCCCTTAATGGGCTAAATCGATAAAAGTGACTTAATGGGCCATATGTGATATTTGATAAATGGGCCATATGTGATATTTGATAAATGGGCCATATGTGATAAATGTGAAATGGGCCAGTTTGTGATAACTTTTGTAATGAGCCTTATGTTGAAATTATTATATATGAATGAATTGTCATGCATTTTATATACATGATTGCATGGGTTGGGATAATTGACGAAGAGAAGATGGCTTCGTGCCCAGTTAATGGCTTCGTGCCCAGTTAATGGCTTCATGCCCAGTTTAATATATGGCTTAATGCCCAGTTGGTGTGTTGGCGGGGTGGGTGACTAAAGCTCCCCACAGGTGTGCTGGTTGGTACGGGTGGTGTGTAGCGGTTGGAAATTTAGGCTTGGTTGGGAATTGCATATCGCATGCATTTTATACTTGTTATATTGAACATTTGTAAACGGGCTCAAGCCCAATTAAATGCTTAAATGGTTTTGGCCCAGTGGAATTGGTAAGTGGGTTACACACTGAGTTCTATGTAACTCACCCCGTTTCCTTTACCAATCTCAGGTAACGATCATTAATGGAGGCTTGGGCCGGGGGATGACTTCATGGAGGCCATACTTCGAATGATGGTTTTTGTGAACTTTGAACTACTCTTAAGTATTTTTATTTAATTACTATTTCAGCTATGATGTAATAAGGCCTCTGGTATTATTTTTATGGATTTTTACTTGTGGATGGATTTTAATTATTTTTAAATACTAAAATGGGACTGAGCTATTTTTAATAAATGTTTTCTTAAATTCTCATACAAAAAGGGGGTTTTTCTTAGATATTTTATTCTCGTAAATTTTTCTGTAAAATTCTTTAAGAATCTTGTTTTCAAATTTCCTTTTGAACTCTTCTAAATTTCTCGTAAAATTTTTACCAATTAATTTCTAAGTTTTAATTTATAACTCTTATGTCTTAAACCATAGAGTTTAAATTAACCTCGGTTTTTAATAAACTTCAATTCCAAAATAGTTTTGATGATCTGTTTTATTTAAATCAATAAATGACTAGATGTATGTTCGTTTTGTGTGACATACCAAATCTGGTCTTAACGCATAGACCAGGGTTTGGGGTGTTACATAAACTTTTGAAAAAAAATAATTTTAGCCTGTTCTTTTTAAAAAAACTTCGTTCTCTTTTTTTCTGAAGTGGCTTCAAGTTCGACCACGGGGCCGGTGAGTCTCCGCCATGGCCACTGATCACCGGCGACGGAGACTGCCTCCTCCGGCCAAAAAATTCCCCGGAATCCTTTTCCGCGTATATCTCCGATTTGGAGTTAAAATCACCAAAAACTTAGCCAAAATCTCCGACGAGGCCCTCCATGGACCCTAAGGGGTTCAAGGCTTCTCGAGTCAGAAGGGACCTCCGGTGACAGCGCAAAACAGGTAAAGTTTCTCCCTTTTTTTATTTTTTGTTTCCAAAAGAGAAAAATCAAAATAAAATAATAATAATCAACAATAAAATGTTACCTTTTTGAACTTTTTGGTATTTTTATTTCGATTCTTCTGGTTTTTTTTGTATTTCGATTTCATTTTTTTTATTTCGATGTATTTGATCCCCGTTTTTGTGTTACAAAGATCGATTATTACTGTAACACCCCTCACCCGTATTCACCATCAGAATAGGGTTGCAGAGCTTTACCGGACTTACAACACTTTAAAACATACATTTCATATACAATTTATCAATTCAAATACAGTTCAATCACAATCAATCATAGTGTCCCTTAAACAAGCCTACGAGGCCTTAAACATGCATTGAGAGTGGTTCGGGACTAAACCGATAACTCGAGAAATTTTTCAACACTTAGTAAATTTTTCTCAAAACAGTGGACACACGCCCGTGTGACCAGGCCGTGTGTCTCACACGGCCACCAAACACGCCCATGTCACATGCCGTGTGGACATTCGAAATGGGAGCACATGGCCATGTCCTAGCCCGTGTCCAAACAAGTGAGGTTACTGACTTGGGTCACACGGCCTGTAACGCCCCAAAATTCTTTATTATTAATTCCGTATGTTGTTGTCACAAATATCTGTCAGCTTTAGTGGTTATGTGTTTTGGGAGTGTTTGAGAGGTCCCAAGTTCAAGCTTTGGCTTGGGAAATTTTTTTCTTTTTATTGAATAAACCCCTAACTTTAGCCAGTAGGCTTAAGAATAAATGTTTGTAAAATATGTTAGAATGGGCCTGCTGGTCTAGTGGTTACGTGCAGTGTTAATGTGCAAGGGATCTAGAGTTCAAGTCTCAGCGCTAGCAAGGGGATTTATTTTTACAATGTGGCGGTGATAGAGTTGTGTTTGACCGAACTACAAGGTGTTGGAGGTGTGGGGGACTGTAGTTGCCGAATTTTATGAGAAAATAGGGGGATATAGGAGGTTATCACGATTTGGGGAGTGTTTAGGGGAGAAAAATAAGGGAATTTAAGGATATGGGAGTGTTAGTGCGGAACTTGGACTCTGGTATCTCAAGAGTTCGGCTTTGAGTGGTTCTTCTCTCCATTTGTTTTGTTTTTTTGCCGATTGTTCCCATCCCCATCTTTTTCTTTTCTTGGATTTTTTCTCTTAAATTTTGTTCCCCTTTACCGCCGTTTGCTTCTATAAAAATCTTTCTTCTGTTGCCGAAATTCTGTCGTTTTCACCTCTATCAAATTGTTTTATTCTGTTATTTTTTTCGTCTTTGAGCTTTCTTTTCAAAAATTCGGTTAATAGCTTTTGTTTTCCATTGTGCCGAATTCCTCCTCTTAGTTTCCTACCCAAAAATTTCGACTTGGGCATTGGGTTCTTTAGGTTGTTCTGGCGACTGTTTTTCATCTTTTATTTCCCTTTTTACCTAATTTTTGGTGAGTTTTGTGCTTTGGTTTTACTCTCTAATTCTGTTTGGTTTGGCCATATCTCGCGATAACGTTTTTCTCTCCTTCATTGCTGATCATTCGGTTGTTTTCTCCACTCTCGCACTGTAGTGAGCAAATGATCTCACTGGTTCTTCCTTAGCCAAAACCTCTAGTTCTCTTCTGTCGAGGCTGGTAAGTATAGGTATAAGTAAATACTTTTGGTGTTGTTTCAAAGCTTACCTATTTTCGTTTGGTTCAACTGTCATACGAATAGTGGTTAATAAGTGTTTGGTTGGATTGCAGGAATTAGTGGTCATTCGGTTTCGACAGTTTAAATGGGCAGGCTCGATTGTTCAACGTGGTAAGTGAATGACGGCGAAGTGATTAAGTATTTCTATTAGGGTCGTTTTAATTTCGGTTGATAGGTGACTAATCGAATATTTATGGTGAACTTAGATTTGGATTGCTCAAGGACTGTGTGCGCGTTTCCATAACCAGGTGTGTAATACAATTTCGACTATGGGAATCGGCAAAAGCCAGAATAAGGGAACATAGACGCCACACGAGCGTGCGCTTGCTTATGTGTTAGTCCGTGTGACTAAACATGGGCGTGAGATCGACGAGGCCGGCCATGTGCGATTTCATGGGCTGGGCCAAATTAGGCCATGTGGGCCCCACAGACGTGTGGGTCCCACACGGGCGAACCACACGGACATGTGGAGATATTAGGCCAGGCCACATAATCCACACGTCCAAGGCTGTTTTGGGCCATGTGGACCACACGGGCGTGTGGGTCCTCATGGGCCCGCAATATGGGCCATGGGCCCATTTTTTTTGTTTGACTGTTAAGGTTGCACGTGTAACACCCCTTATCCGTATCCAATACCGGAACAGGGTACGAGGCATTATCGGACTTAAGCCTCACGGTCGCTACTCAGGCTAATAGTGACTACTCTCTTCATTCATCTCAATCACCTCATTCTCAACTTACGAGGCCTCACTCATACACACGAGGGCTCTCGAGACTAATCCGAAACTTACCATGCCACAAGCCAATTCACTCGTTTAATTAGCATACATCCTGCACTGATCGTCACAAGATCATATAAAACAACACATCATGCATTCTCAATAAACCATTCATACTACCAATCTCTCGGTGGTTATCCACTTAGCCCACCATTGATTCTCTTATAGGGTGGTATCGCACACAGCCCACCAATCATTTATACCTATGGTGATTTCGCACTTAGCTCACCAATCATTTATAAGCGATGGTATCGCACACAGCACATCGATTACTAATTTATCAGGTGGTAACGCACACAGCCCACCGATAATAATATAGTTGATGGTATCGCACAAAGCCCAACAATTAATAATTAACCCGGTGGTAACGCACACAGCCCACCGTGAATAACATAATGATGGTATCACACACAGCCCATCACTAACCATCAATAAGATGATATCGCACATAGCTCACCGTTATTTACATTCATGGATAATAATCCACAGTATATCTCTATTTCAAATGTTCATTCGAGAATATCCTCACATGCTTCTATTCTTACTTAACTTTCTACGGATTTTCGTTATCATTCACACAAGACATCAATAAACTGTCTCATGCAACTAAGGTGCATCAACTACACATACCCTACTAGGGGTTCATCATAGATTGAATTCATCTCAATTCGGTTCTACACATACTTGTGCTACTCATGGTACAACCACATACATTCAACATATACATTGAATCATTCGAAATATTAAATAACTCTCTTGAGTCTCATGTACATAGTTCTCATTATCATCATACCCCAATTGGGTCTTACATACACTAACATATCGGTTCCATGTCCCTGACATGGTCTTATACGAATTCTTACATCGAGGCCATATTCCAATATGGTCTTACTCGAGACTTTAACCATCATCATATCATGCTATACACTTCTCCCATTACTCTAGATTCAATCCCATTGACATCTCATCAAATGATATTTCATACATTCATATAGTAAACATACATTCCATTCAACATTGGAATACTAAATTAACTCATACGTAATTGCAACATTCGCACATGAACTTACCTCGATATCGAAAGAGTCGAAAATGACTTTTTGCCCACATTTCTCTTTTCTCCCGTTCTAGGTCAGAATCTCGTTTTCTTCAATCTAGAACAATAAAATTTACTCATTTAATCACTTAATTATCATTTTACAACATAATATCCACTTGGGCAAAAATGACCATTTTGCCCCTATACTTTGGCAAAATTACGATTTTGCCCCTAGGCTCGTAAATAAATTTTTATCACATTTTCTTGATAAATCAGCCTAGATGAACATTTAATCCTCTTACAACTATCCACAATTCCAAACATTTCATGCCTTAATGAACAACTTACAACTTTTGCATTTTAGCCCAAATTAGGTGTTTTCATGACAACACCTTTCACAAAAGTTGTTTCTCCTCATCCTATCATTCATTTTCTTCCATAAAAATTCAGAAACTAGCATAAAATCTCTCATGGCAAGTCCCTAGACTCTCAACCATATTACAAATTAGTCCCCTCTTTAGAAAGCTTAAGCTTTGGGGACTCCAAAAGTACAAAAATTATCAACTAAAACCGTCAAAATCACTTACTTGAGTGAAGATAAGCTTGCTGAAATTTTTGAGCTTCAAAACCCCATTCTTGCTGCCCATTTTTGGTGGAAGAGGAGAAGAAATAAAAAAAAAATATGATAGCTTTTCTTTTTGTCATATTTTATCCATCTTTTCTCACCAAATTTTGACTAAGCATTAAATGCTCTTGTCTCCCATACCACATGGCCGGCCAACTCACTTAAAACAAGGCCAAATTTCACATTTGGGACCTCCAATTAATAATCCATAGCTATTTGGCACCTCTAGCAACAAAAATAGAATTTTCGAACTTTATGCGATTTAGTCATTTTTCACGATTTAGCTAGAAATTGCTAAAATTAAGGCACCAAAATTTTCATGCACCCTTATAAACATGTTATAACACATAAAATAACATGAAAAACAATTTCCTCTATCCTCGGCTTAGTGATTCTGAGATCACTGTTCCGACTAGCCCCTAAATCGGGCTGTTACAACTCTCCCCCTCTTAGGGATTTTCGTCCCCGAAAATCTTACCAGGAGGAATTGCTACCAACATTCTTAAAACGTTTCCATAAACTTCTCGAAAATCAAAAATCCACTTATCCTCAAGTTTCTCTTGTCATCAACCTTTAAGCTATCACACACGAGGTTGAAACATCACTTGCGACCTAGGTACTTCTTCCTCCAGAGTGTATACTCAGTAATCCACTAATTTAGAACTCTGAACACATCCAAATGATCATTCGGATCTTTACCGGTTGATTTACTACAATTTGAATGACATTCCCCTTCTTGGAAATTTTGTCAAACCAATTTCGAAATCTATAAGGTTTTATCTCGCTTTCTCATTAAAGCATTTACCGACTGTAATAACCTTGACTTGTACGCTTTGAAAACTCAAATTTTAGTGGTCAACTACTTCTGACCCTAAACTCAGTCATATCGTGAAATGTACTCTACTGTCAAAACATTTTTGCACCTAACTGTACTTCCTTATTCTTGTATCAGTAGACATGCTACTACCAAATCTCATACCGAAACTTTAGTGTAAGTTCTGGATTCATCACCACTCAAAGTCTATCTCGAGGAGGCATCAACAACAGGAATCTTATCCAACATGGATCTATCATCCAGACATCTGTACTATATCTATTATCTTAAAAGTATTACACTAACTATACTCACCACTGATATAGCTCAAGCTGTTTCACTATTTCATCTCCAAAATCTTCTGTAGTATATGATATCCTCACTCATTAAAATTCAGAAAATGCACATCAATTTTCCCCATGGATCATTACAAAACATCTAGCTCACAACACAGATACAAAAGTGATTGTCCTTGGATCACCAACCTGTCAACTCTTTCTCTCTCGATTGGTGAACTCAAAGATTAGAACTTTCAATCAATAGCTCCCTCTATAGCTTTCAACTCAACCATCACGGTTTAAACATTTCGATGAGCACATCCTTGTATCATGCTCTCTACTCTCGTGCACACAAATTTTTTTTATTCTCTTCACTGATTCACGTGCCAATATACACAGAACTTGAATCATATCTCGATACGTTAATTTACTCTTTTCTCCATACTGAAAACATATCTTAAGCATATTCTCATCTGAGCTTCTCTTGCTATGCTAATCTAAAACCTTTACTATCGTCATACCTCACGATAGCGGGGACATCTCTATCGAATTCATTAACTCTGTTCTACTTGCGAAAACTCATCCCACAACGTGAAACTCACGATTTCACTCCTTATACTAGAATCATCACAAACTTCCTCCTCAAAGTACCGAATAAGGTTACGAGGAGATAAAGGGATGTCAATTCCAATTACTAAATCGATAACCATTTAATCTAATTTTGCAATCAGCTAACTTTCTCGAACAATCTCGATTCTTGAGATAAACAACTACATCACCCCTGAAAGGCAAAAGATATTAACACGTCATACTTAAAGAGATCATTATGATCCATACAATTATGGTTATCATAATTGAACACTCCCACAGTTCAAACATTGTTTCTCTAACCATTTCGTCCTCAACTCCTTAACAATTCCTTTCATTAATGAACATCAGTTTAAGAAGACCTAGATAATCATAAACCTTAGGCTTCCTACTCACTTACAATTGCCTCTATTAAGCACATACCGTGCCACACTCCATACTCATTTCCTTGCGACTCGTTCACAAGTGCCTGTATTCACTCATTCACATGACTTTAGTACAATTCTCCTTTCTACCTCTAGACTCATCTATCTGTCCCATTGATTACTGGAAATAATCAAAGACACACATTCATCATCATTCATGTAGGCACGAAACCAATGCCACACTCCCGAGGTGGCCTTATATGGAGTCACCTCTAAATGCCAATGCCATAACCCGGTTAAGATCTTATATGGACTTCCACATCAAGTATCGATGCCATATTCTGAACATGGTCTTACACGATTCTCATATTCATTACCGATGCCATATTACAAATATGGTCTTATACGGAACCTTAACTCGATGCCGAGGCCATGTCTTAGGCATGGTCTTATACGGGACCTTATCTATTTCATATCTCAATGCTAACCTTTTCATTTTAGTCCTCTAGGATTTGAACCTCATGTTCAACAACAATTACTCTATATAGTAGAGTATCATGTATCAATATGATACAAAGCATCCTCAAAATGCTAACATAATCATTGCACTAACCAAATGCAAACTTGCTCAACTTAACTCTCATAACATCTCGTCATAATTAAACAGTGGTAAGGGGTGAGGTCGTAGCGTCCCATAACTTGACTCTCATGACCACATACATATGATTTAACATTCATCATCAATGAAATATCATCATAGTCACGCAACTCACTCCAAGTGAGTTTTCACATTTTTCATGCCACAATTGTTTCTATCACTCATACTTTCAAACAGTGACTTTACTTACTCAAGTTCCACATTAATATCTACTTGAGTATTCAACATTTGATTCTACTTCCTCTTACTATTGCTTATCAATCTAGAGAATGTCTTACGAGTTTTGAGTACATCGTTTACTTGATTGCCATAGTCCAACTATGGTCTTACTCGTATCACCCATCATAGCCCAGCTATTTCTTTACATGTCATCACGATGCCATAGCCTTGCCACGGTCTTACACAAAATCTCATATCAATACCAATGCCATACCCCTGGTACGGTCTTACATGGAACTCATGACGTTGCCGATGCCATATCCCAGATATGGTCCTACACGGGATCACTATTTGTCACCAATGCCATGTCCCAGACATGGTCTTATATGGGATCACATGTATCGCCATGGTCCAACCATGGTCTTATTCATCATTTTATCATTGAACGACCGTACTCATCCTTGCATTCTACTTAGTCAAACTTCTCAGTTTAACTCTCACACCATAATACTCGTAGTTTCATACAGAGTCACGAAATAAAACATTATACATCATCTATTTTAATAGTCGCACATGAGATTCAGCTATGTGGACATACTGATCATACATCGCTCAAACAATCGTACATACATATATACCCCATTCTCTGGGTAAATTTACTAACTATATGCACCTAACCTAATATGTTGAGTATATAACACCTTATGCACATCCAGCTAATGTAGATAAGCTTCTCATTTCATGCATTATCGTACACATGTCATATGCTTCGACTCATACCTCTTTGAATCTCATCATTGCATAAGAGCATTTCAATTTCCCCATCATCACTTACAAAATTATTGGATTTAGCTCGGCTGGGAACCATCCCTGTTTTAACAAAACAATTTCGTTAGAGCCGGGAGATATTACACTATCACAGTCCACCTATGGCTTGTATAGCTAGACTCTTACTCACGCTAGGTTAGTCTGAGAACCGACTAAACCATAGCTCTGATACCACTAAATGTAACACCACTTACCCGTATCCAATACCGGAATGGGGTACGAGGCGTTACCAGACTTAAGCCTCACGGTCGCTACTTAGGCTAATCGTGACTACTCTCTTCATTCACCTCAATCACCTCATTCTCGACTTACGAGGCCTCACTCATACACACGAGGGCTCTCAAGACTAATCCGAAACTTTTACGATTCTTAAAATCTTTCTTTTCAATTACAGGGCTCACACGCCCGTGTAGAACGAGACACGCCCGTGCATAGGCACACACGCCCATGTCCCCAGACCGTGCCTAAAACCCCAGTATTCTGCCAATTTGCCCATGGTTAAGGCACACGCCCATGCATTTTGGGAGCACGCCCGTGTACCCTATCACACGTCCGTGCCTTTCACCCGTGGTCGACACTGACTAATCACACACGGTTTTGACACGTCCGTGGGCCTACACCGTGTGCCATACCTTAGTATTCTGACTTATTCAACACGGCCTCGACACGCCCGTGTTTTCTTTTAACCGTGTGACCATTCCAATTCTAATTTTAAAGTGCAGACTTCACACGGCCTAGACACACGCCTGTGTGCCTACCCATGTGAACCAGAACAAGGCTATTTTCGAAGCTGTTTGCATCCCTATAGCTTACACAACTTATACTCATCCATCACATTCATAATCACTCAAGTTGAATTGCCATCCCACATAGATGAATACATCTTTTCATGTAACATAATAGCCAACAACTATGGCATTATACAATGAATTAATCAACCTCATGTACTAGCCTTATACATGCCATGACTCATAATGACTTGATACCTCATACCAAGTGTCTCCTCGATAGTGTGAAAATATCTCCGGCGGTCTCCAACCCGAGCTAGCTAAATTAACCTATAAGAGATGAGAAAGAAAGAAGGATAAGAAATAATGCTTAGTAAGTTCATATGCAATTAAGAATCAACTATCAATATTCATATGCTTATACTCAATCACAAGGTATTAGAATTAGTTTTACTCTTGAACTCACAGTTACATATTCAATCGTTCATAATGCTTACTCATTTTGTCTCTTACCACATTCTAACCATATCTCAGCTTAATGCTCGCATTCATTAACTTACCATGCCACAAGCCAATTCACTCGTTTAATTAGCATACATCCTGCACTGATCGTCACAAGATCATATAAAACAACACATCATGCATTCTCAATAAACCATTCATACTACCAATCTCTCGGTGGTTATCCACTTAGCCCACCATTGATTCTCTTATAGGGTGGTATCACACACAGCCCACCAATCATTTATACCTATGGTGATTTTGCACTTAGCTCACCAATCATTTATAAGCGATGGTATCGCATACAGCCCATCGATTACTAATTTATCATGTGGTAACACACACAGCCCACCAATAATAATATAGTTGATGGTATCGCACAAAGCCCATCAATTAATGATTAACCCGGTGGTAACGCACACAGCCCACCGTGAATAACATAATGATGGTATTGCACACAGCCCATCACTAACCATCAATAAGATGATATCGCACATAGCTCACCGTTATTTACATTCATGGATAATAATCCACAGTATATCTCTATTTCAAATGTTCATTCGAGAATATCCTCACATGCTTCTATTCTTACTTAACTTTCTACGGTACTCGTTATCATTCACACAGTACATCAATAAATCTGTCTCATGCAACTAAGGTGCATCAACTACACATACCCCACTAGGGGTTCATCATAGATTGAATTCATCTCAATTCAGTTCTACACATACTTGTGCTACTCATGGTACAACCACATACATTCAACATATACATTGAATCATTCGAAATATTAAATAACTCTCTTGAGTCTCATGCACATAGTTCTCATTATCATCATACCCCAATTGGGTCTTACATACACTAACATATCGGTGCCATGTCCCTGACATGGTCTTATACAAATTCTTACATCGAGGCCATATTCCAATATGGTCTTACTCGAGACTTTAACCATCATCATATCATGCTATACACTTCTCCCATTACTCTAGATTCAATCCCATTGACATCTCATCAAATGATATTTCATACATTCATATAGTAAACATACATTCCATTCAACATTGGAATACTAAATTAACTCATACGTAATTGCAACATTCGCACATGAACTTACCTCGATATCGAAAGAGCCGAAAAGGACTTTTTGCCCACATTTCTCTTTTCTCCCGTTCTAGGTTCGAATCTCGTTTTCTTTAATCTAGAACAATAAAATTTACTCATTTAATCACTTAATGATCATTTTACAACATAATATCCACTTGGGCAAAAATGACCATTTTGCCCCTATACTTTGGCAAAATTATGATTTTGCCCCTAGGCTCGTAAATAAATTTTTATCACATTTTCTTGATAAATAAGCCTAGATGAACATTTAATCCTCTTACAACTATCCACAATTCCAAACATTTCATGCCTTAATGAACAACTTACAACTTTTGCATTTTAGCCCGAATTAGGTGTTTTCATGACAACACCTTTCACAAAAGTTGTTTCTCCTCATCCTATCATTCATTTTCTTCCATAAAAATTCAGCAACTAGCATAAACTCTCTCATGGCAAGTCCCTAGACTCTCAACCATATTACAAATTAGTCCCCTCTTTAGAAAGCTTAAGCTTTGGGGACTCCAAAAGTACAAAAATTATCAACTAAAACCATCAAAATCACTTACTTGAGTGAAGAGAAGCTTGCTGAAATTTTTGAGCTTCAAAACCCCATTCTTGCTGCCCATTTTCAGTGGAAGAGGAGAAGAAATAAAATAAAAGATGATAGCTTTTCTTTTTGTCATATTTTATCCATCTTTTCTCACCAAATTTTGACTAAACATTAAATGCTCTTGTCTCCCATACCACATGGCCGGCCAACTCACTTAAAACAAAGCCAAATTTCACATTTGGGACCTCCAATTAATAATCCATAGCTATTTGGCACCTCTAGCAACAAAAATAGAATTTTCACACTTTATGCGATTTAGTCCTTTTTCACAATTTAGCTAGAAATTGCTAAAATTAAGGCACCAAAATTTTCATGCACCCTTATAAACATGTTATAACACATAAAATAACATGAAAAATAATTTCCTCTATCCTCGGTTTAGTGATTCCGAGATCACTGTTTCGACTAGCCCCTAAATTGGGCTGTTACAGCACGGGTCGCCCAAGACGACTCTGGACCTACTGATTGGGTCGGTAAGCTTTCTTAGACCCCTAATTGACTGAATCACTATTATGCCCCTGTGTGATATAGATATGTATAGGTACACGTATGACTGTATGTTAGCATGCTATTTAAATTATACTGAATACATGTATGATACCATGGTATGACATGACATGATGTCATGATGCATTGCATGGGGGTGGGTTTTATATTGATCGGAGGAAGTGTACTGAAAGGCTTCGAGCCTAAATTATTGGCAGCCCAGCTGTATATTACTATATAGTGCCGTATTCGGTACTCTCTGGAGTGTAGAGATGGGTGGGTTGATTATATCCCCACATGGAGTGTAGGGTTGGACGGAGATGGAGTGTAGAGGCTGGATGAGTAGGATCGTATAATTGATTTATGCATTCTGCATCTTGATTAATGATACTGTAATGGGCCAAGGCCCAAACACATGATTGTTCTATACTGATATGGGCCAAGGCCCAAACTGAAATTATTACTGATACTGAAAAAGGGCTTAGGCCCAGACTATGTTTGTTTTCTGTCTGTTTGCTAAGTATGGGATTACACACTGAGTTTTTGTAAACTCACCCACCTGTTTTAACATTATAGGTAATCCCCAATCATAGGCGGATCGGTGTAGCGGGGGACTCAGAGGTGGCCACACGTCCGCATACATTATCGTATTTGCTTATGTTTTTAAGTATTACTATTTGGGGTATTTTTACTGTAAATGGCCTTTATAGGTTTTTACTTTAATTTGGGATTTTTTTTAGTTTGATTTATAACTGCTAGCAGTAGGATAAGACGCGAGCTTTAAAAAATTCAACTATTTTAGCAAGAAAACCACGAATACGTAACTTATGCAAAAGCTTCCGCGATAAATGACGTTTTGAAAATTAATAACAACTTTTTTATAATGACTCACGTTTTGAAAATGAATGACACGTCTTGGAATCGTCATAAAACAACACAACGAGGTTAAATAAAAAAAAAGGGTTTTTCATTGATATCACACTTTGCGAAAAACACTTCAATGTGACATCGCCAAATTCGGCCATAGCGTCTAGGCCGGGTTTGGGGTGTTACTGTAACTCCCCTTACCCGTATTCGACACCGGAACAGGGTACGAGGCATTACTAGACTTATTCACCAACAATTATGAAATACTGAGACGAAACTTTCCGCTCCAAATCAAAACTTTTCATAATGCCTCTTAAACAAGCCTACGAGGCTTGAATCACACTTTAAGAACGGTTCGGGGTCAAACCGAGTTCCTTTGAAGCTCTCCCGAAAACCTTAGAAAATTTCTCACTAAACAGTCCACACGCCCGTGTGGAGAAAGGGACACGCCCGTGTGGTATAACACATGCTCATATTCCACACCCGTGTGGATTTATTTCTCAATTCAAACTTATAGGGGTTTTCACACGGACACACTCCCGTGTCCCTGGCCCGTGTCCCTCACACGGCCTCGACACGCCCGTGTCTTAGCCCTTGTGCCAAAAACCTTGGCATTCTGTTTATGATGTCATCACTCCAAAAAAATGTCACACGGCCAAGGCACAGGCCCGTGTCCATGGCCGTGCCTTCCACACGGCTGAGACACATGGCCGTGTCTCTGCCCGTTTGTTTACTACTGAGCATATTGAGTTGTAAACCTAGCATGCAAGGGGACACACCGCCTAACCACACGTCTATGAAGTTGACCGTGTGTCATACACGGCCTAGACACACGCCCGTGTGTCTACCCTTGTGGACAAGAACAAGGCTATTTGCCAAGCTCATTCTATCACCCTAACTCATACAAACATGATTCACCTCAAACCTTCAACCCATTCATGCATATTTAAACCAAGTAAATAATTATACTACTTTCACAATCATGGATAACCTCGTCTTTTCGTAGATTAATAAGAAAGAGCCATCAACTATGTCCCTATACAAAAGTGTTCATCTTTGAATGAGCCAACACATTTGCCCAAAATAATATGACATTCAACTAATTCTAGACCCTATACATGCCATACTCAAAATGCTAAGTCTAACTATACCAAGATGTGCTGATAGTGTGGGTGATCCTTTACTTTTCTCCGTATCCCGAGCTGGATCTTCGACACTATAAAACAAGGGAAAAGAAAGAAGGGAGTAAGCTTTAAGCTTAGTAAGTCTGTATGTAAACAATAAGCATCATACCATATGCTAATCAATCATAAAAATTACATACTGTGTATAAACAATTTATATTCTCATGGTTAAGCTTAGTCATCTCAACTCATACCACATCCCAACCACATATCATGAACATTTCTCACATTTACTTGCACATATGCCCTGCGCTTAACACCACAAAGCCACATGAAATTTTTACTTAAACAAGTTTCACGATGAACCCTTCGAAATAATACATGATACCCGGTGGTTTCGCACACAGCCCACCATTAAGCAATAATAGGGTGGTATCGCACATAGCCCACAAACAATGATAATTACGGTGGTATCACACATAGCCCACCAAATGATAATATAAACGATGGTATCGCACACAACCAATCGTGAATAGATAATAAGGTGGTATCGCACACAGCGCACCAACAATTACATATTTAAGGATATTTGTTCGTGCCCACATTTCTATTCCGAGGTTCAATCGAGATTTACCCATTTTCTATCATTTTCAATCAATTTCACCAATAAGCATTTACATCCATACAATGCATCAATAGGTAAAAATATATGTATTAAGGATGTATCGTTTACACATAAACTTACCTCGATGCAAAATATGTTAGTTTGCGGTTTAGTCCGAAACCTTGCATTTTCCCTGGTCAAGGTTGATTCCGCATTCTTCTTAATCTAAAATAATAAAATTTACTCATTTAATCACTACACAAATCATAATACTTTGAAATTTCTACTTAGGCAAAAATGACCATTTTGCCCTTATACCTTGACAAAATTACAATTTTGTTCTTAGGCTCGTAAATCATTTTTCATCGCATTTTCTCATTAAACAAGCCTTGCTGAACATTTATTACTCTTACAACATTTCACAACACCAATCATTTCATGCATTTACTACTCAATTACTACCTTTACAAATAAGTCTCATTTAGGTGTTTTCATGGGAAAACCTTTCACAAAAGTTATTCCCTAACCCACTAAAAATCATTTTCTTCCATAAAAATTCAGCAAACAACATAAACACTCTCATGGAAAATACCTAAAATTTCAACCATTTTGCAAAATAGTCCCCTCATTAGTTAGCTTAAGCTTTGGGGGTTCCAAAAGTACAAAAATTATCAAGAAAGACCTCTAAAGTCACTTACTTGCAAGGGGATAGCTTGGCTGAAAGTTTGAGCTCCAAAACCTCTATTTTCTCTTAAATTTTCGGTGGAAGAAGAAATGGGAATAGTAAAAGATGATATCTTCTTTATTTAATCTTATTTTATTCTTTTTGCCACCTAATTTCACCAAATATTGACCAATTTAATGCTCTTGTCTCCCTTGGCCGGCCATCACCCTTAGGAAGGCCTAATTGTACTTTAAGGACCTCCAATTTAATATTCCATAGCTATTAGACACCTTTAGCTTGTAAAATGAAACTTTCGCACTTTATGCGATTTAGTCCTTTTTCGCAATTAAGCATACAATCACTAAAATTAATGTACCAAAATTTTCATGCAATCATATAATCATGATATAAAACATATAATAATATTAAAAATAATTTCCTTCAACCTTGGATTAGTGGCCCCGAAACCACTGTTCCGACTAGCCCCAAAATCGGGCTGTTACAGCTCTCCCCCATTTAGAGATTTTTGTCCCCGAAAATCTTACCAGTAAAAAGGTTTGGGTACTATTCTCTCATGGCTTCTTCCAGTTCCCACGTAGCCTCTTCTACTTCGTGTTTTTGCCATAACACTTTCACTAAGGCTATACTTTTATTCCTCAACTGCAACTCGATTTCTTTCCTTTTTAAATCCGCGTATGACTTTTTTCGATCTGAAGCAGCTTTCAGACTATCACGGATCACTTTCACTTTCTCCTCGGTTTCTTTAACTAGATCAACCCCGTCTATCACGGATCACTTTCACTTTCTCCTCGGTTTCTTTAACTAGATCAACCCCGTAAATTTGCTTCTCACTAAGCTCTGTCTAATATAAGGGAGTCCTACACTTGTGACCATATAAAGCTTCGTACGGTGCCATCCGTATACTCGACTGATAACTATTGTTGTAGGTGAATTCAACCAAAGGTAGATATTTTTCCCAACTACCTTTAAACTCTAAAACACAGCATCGTAGCATATCTTCTAGAACTTGAATTACTCTTTCGGATTGGCAATCGGTTTGTGGGAGGAACGCCATACTAAAATTCAATTTTGTACCCAAGGCTTCCTGCAACTTCTTCCAAAACCTCGAAGTAAATCTTGGATCTCTATCTGAGATGATGGATACAGGCACCCCATGTAATCTCACCACCTCAGCAATATACAGCTCTGCCAACTTGTCAAGTGAGTAATCCACACGCACCGGTATAAAGTGAGCCGATTTCGTTAATCTATCAATAATAACCCACACAACATCTTTCTTTTTCGGAGTCATAGGTAACCCCGTTACGAAATCCATCATAATTTGGTCCCACTTCCACTCGGGAACCATCACTGGCTGAAGTAATCCCAAAGGTACTTGATGCCCGGCTTTCACTTGTTGACAAATCAAACACTTTGTAACAAACTCGGAGATATCTCTTTTCATACCCGGCCACCAATACAACTCAAATCATTGTACATTTTTGTACTGCCCAGATGTACTGACAAACAACCATTGTGTGCTTCATATAAAATTCTCCGAATGAACTCATCATCTTTAGGTACACAAACTCTATCATGAAACATCAAACAATCATCTGAACCAACCCGAAAATTAGAGTTATTTCTCGATTCGCACTGGGCTCTCTTAACTTGTATCTCACTATCATTCTTTTGAGCTTCACGTATCTGCTGAAGAAATAATGGTCTAGCCCTCAACTCGGCCAATATAGAACCATGATCGGACAATGCTAAGCTCGTACTCATGGCTTTCAAAGCATACAGGGACTTTCTGCTCAAGGCATCCGCAACCACATTCGCTTTCCCAAGGTGGTAATCAATTACTAGCTCATAATCCTTCAATAATTTGAGGCATCGCCGTTGTCGCAAATTCGAATCCTTTTGGTCCATCAACTATTTCAAAATCTTGTGATCGGTGAAGATTCTGCACTTTTCACCATATAAATAATGACGCCAAATCTTTAAAGTGAAAACGATCGCAGTCAACTCCAAATCGTGAGTCAGATAATTCTTCTCATGCAGTTTTAGCTGTCTCGAGGCATAAGCTACTACTTTTCCCTCTTGCATCAGCACATAGCCAAGACCATTTAATGACGCATCACTGTAGACCACAAACTCTTTTCCTGACTCAGGTTGTACTAAAATCGGTGCTTCATTCAACAAAGCTTTTAGTTTCTCGAAACTCTGTTGGCACCTCTCGGTCCATTCAAACTTAACATCTTTATGTAACAGTCCCGTCATCGGGGTAGCAATCATGGAGAACCCTTTAATGAACTGTCTGTAGTAACCTGCTAAGCCCAAGAAGCTCCTAATCTCTGAAACTTCCCGAGATCTTGCTCGGATCAACTCTAATGCCATCACCCAACACAATGTGTCCTAAGAATCCGATCTCCTGGAGCCAAAACTCACTCTTGCTAAACTTAGCATACAACTGCTTATCTCTTAGAGTCTGCAAAACAGTTATTAGGTGCTCCGCGTGCCCGTTCTCATCCCGAGAATAAATTAGTATGTCGTCAATAAAAAGGACTACGAACTTATCTAAGTACGGTTGAAAGATACGGTTTATTAAATCCATAAAGACTGTAGGAGCATTCGTTAATCCAAATAGCATGACAAGGAACTCATAATGCCATACCTCGTCCAAAATGCAGTTTTTGCCACATCTTGCTCCTTAACCCTCAACTGGTAATAGCCAGACCTCAAGTCTATCTTAGAAAACACTGTAGCTCCCTTCTATTGGTCGAAAAAATCATCGATCCTTGGCAAAGGATACTTATTCTTCACTGTCACCTTGTTGAGCTGTCTGTAGTCTATACACAACCTCATCGACCAGTCTTTCTTCTTTACAAAAAGTACTAGAGCACCCCACGGTGAATAGCTCGATCTTGCGAAACCCTTATCCGTTAACTCTTGCAACTGAAACTTTAACTCTTTTAATTCTAGCGGTGCCATTCTATACGGGGCAACCGAAATAGGTGCTATACCTGAAACTAACTTAATACCAAATTCGACCTCTCTAACTAGAGGCAATCTAGGTAACTCTTCCGGAAACACATTCGGATACTTGCACACCACTGGCACTGATTTAATCTTTACCTCTGACTCTTGAGTATTCAACACAAAGGCAAGATAGGACTCATACCCTTTTCTCATGTATTTTTCAGCTACCATAGACGAAATCACTACAGGCATATTACCCGATTTACCTGATTCAACCCGAATGACATCTCCATTTACACATCTCAATTCAATAAACTTACTACCACAGTTTACTAAAACATTATGAGTAGTCAACCAATCCATGCCAAGAATCAGATCAAATTCATCAAACGGCAACAACATGAGATTTGCCAGAAAACATTGACCTCTAATTATCAAGGGACAATTCCTACACACTTTGTCAACTAGTACATGTTTGCCTAACGGGTTTGACACTTTTTATCACAAATTCCATAGACTCAACAATCATACTCATGCTAGATGCCAATTTCATGCAAATATAAGAATGGGTAGACCCCGGATCAATCAAAGCAACAACAGAAATTTCATGAAGAGAAAAAGTATCCGTTATCACATTGGGAGATGATGCCTCTTTGCGAGCGCGAATGGCATAAGTCCTTGCAGGTGCTCGACCCTCCGATCTCACAGCAGAGTCTCTATGTGTACCTCTACTACTAGTCCCACTCCCCAGGTTCCTTTGTGGTCTACCTCTCGAAGGTACATTGCTCGCTCTTACTTCTTATTTTTTTGTCTTTCTCATTCCTCTCTGGACAGTTCCAAATGAAATGGTCAAGTGAGCCACACTTGTAGCAATTACGGTTGTTTCCCCAACACTCCCCAGTGTGTTTTCTACCACAATTTGGACATTCCAATTTATTTGACTTTGCATTGCCCACGCTTTCCATCGAGGTGGCTTGAACTTTCGAGCCCAAATATGCATTACCTCGATCCCGATTTGAATACCCAGCTGAAGCAGTCGTCCGAGGGTTTGTTTCCTTGGACCTTTTTGATTGATTTTGGAACGACTTACTCATCGGCCTCTTCCTTGCATCTCGGGCCCCAATCATAGCTTTTCTCTTTTCCTTATTCAACTCTTCAGCCTTGCAAGCTCTTTTGACCAACACCACAAATTCCTTCAATTCCAAGATTCCACCTAATAATCTGATATCCTCATTCAGTCCATCTTCGAACCTCTTGCACATAATAGCTTATGTAGATACACACTCTTGAGCATACTTGCTGAGCCTAACAAACTCAAGCTCATACTCTGCCACAATCATTTTGCCTTGCTTCAATTTAAGAAACTCTTTCCGTTTCTGGTCAACAAATCGCTGACTTATGTACTTCTTTCGGAACTCTTCTAAGAAGAAGTCCCACGTCACTCTTTCCCTTGGAACTACCGATGTTAATATTTTCCACCAACGTTATGCCAAGTCCCTCAGCAATGACACGGCACATTTTAAGCTCTCCTCAGGTGTGCAAGAGAGTTCATCGAATACTCGCATAGAGTTCTCAAGCCAAAACTCCGCTCTCTCAGGGTCGTCATCTATGTTGGCTCTAAATTCCTCGGCCCCTTGCTTTCGAAGCTTATCGATCAGGGGTTTAGTCATTCTTACCAGATCTATACCTTGAGGAGCCACGGTGACTGGCTGAGGTATAGGTGGGGGTGGAGGAGGTTGAGCATTAGGGTTCGCTCGTAAAAACTCAGTGTACCAATTACTCATCATGTGGAGAAAGGCTTCCCAAGCCTCTTCTCCTTGACCCAAAGTCTCGGGTCTACTTTCTACAGGTGTGGTCCCTTGCGCGGGAGCCGGCGTATTACTAGCAGCGTCGTCAGTAGCAGCTCGGTCGGGATCCATTTACTATACGAAAACATAGTTTAACATTGTTAGGACCACACTATCAATAGGTGTTTATGGCATGTATAGCTAGACTCTCACACACGCTACGGTAGTCCGAGAACTGACTAAACCATAGCTCTAATACCACAAAATGTAACACCCCTTACTCGTATTTGGCACCGAAACATGGTACGAGGCATTTCTAGACTTATACACCAACAATTATGCAATACTGAGACGTAACTTTTCGCTCCAAATTAAAACTTTTCATAATGCCTCTTAAACAAGCCTACGAGGCTTGAATCACACTTTAAGAATGGTTCAGGGTCAAACCGAGTTCCTTTGAAGCTCTCCCGAAAACCTTAGAAAATTTCTCACTAAACAGTCCACACACCCGTGTGGAGAAAGGGACACGCCTGTGTGGTATAACACATGCCCGTGTTCCACACCTGTGTGGATTTATTTCTCAATTCGAACCTACAGGGGTTTTCACATGGCCGAACACACGTCCGTGTCCCTCACACGGCCTCGACACGCCCGTGTCTTAGCCCGTGTGCCAAAAATCTTGGCATTCTATTTATCACATCATCACTCCAAAAAAATGTCACACGGCCAAGGCACACGCCCGTGTCCATGGCCGTGCCTTCCACACGGTTGAGACACACAGCCTTGTCTCTGCCCGTGTGTTTACTACTGAGCATACAGACATGTAAACCTATAATGCAAGGGGACACACAGCCTAACCACACGCCCGTGTGTCTACCCGTGTGGATAAGAACAAGGCTATTTGCCAAGCTCATTTCATCACCCTAACTCATACAAACATGATTCACCTCAAACCTTAAACCCATTCATGCATATTTAAACCAAGTAAATCATTATACTACTTGCACAATCATGGATAACCTCGTCTTTTCGTAGATTAATAAGAAAGAGCCATCAACTATGGCCTTATACAAAAGTGTTCATCTTTGAATGAGCCAACACATTTGGCCAAAAAAATATGACATTCAACTAAGTCTAGACTCTATACATGCCATACTCAAAATGCTAAGTCTAACTATACCAAGATGTGCTGATAGTGTGGGTGATCCTTTTCTTTTCTCCGTATCTCGAGCTGGCTCTTCGACACTATAAAACAAGGGAAAAGAGAGAAGGGAGTAAGCTTTAAACTTAGTAAGTCTATATGTAAAAAATAAGCATCATACCATATGCTAATCAATCATAAAAATTACATATTGTGTATAAAAAATTTATATTCTCATGGTTAAGCTTACTCATCTCAACTCATACCACATCCCAACCACATATTATGAACATTTCTCACATTTACTTGCACATATGACCTGCACTTAACACCACAAAGCCACATGAAATGTTTACTTAAACAAGTTTCACGATGAACCCTTCAAAATAATACATGATACCTGGTGGTTAAGTATTTCGATTAGGGTCGTTTTAATTTCGGTTGACAGGTGACTAATCGAATATTTGTGGTGAACTTAGATTTGGATTGCTCAAGGACTATCTGCGCGTTTCCATAACCAGGTGTGTAATACAATTCCGACTATAGGAATCGGTAAAAGTCGGAATAAGGGAACGTAGATGCCACATGAGCGTACGCTCGCTCGTGTGTTAGTCCGTGTGACTAAACATGGGCGTGAGATCGACGAGGCCGGCCATGTGCGATTTCATGGGCTGGGCTGAATTGGGCCATATGGGCCCCACGGTCGTGTGGGCCAGGCCACGTTATCCACACGTCCAAGGCCGTTTTGGGCCGTGTGGGCCACACAAGCGTGTGGGTCCTCATGGGCCCGCAATATAGGCCGTGGGCCCATTTTCACCGCTGTTTGATTGCAAGGCTGCGCAGGGTCGCCAAGACGCATTGTGGACTCTACCGATTGGGTCGGTAAGCTTACTTAGACCCCTAATTGACTGAATGACTTTTATGCCCCTGTGTGATATAGATATGTATAGGTACACGTATGACTGTATGTTAGCATGCTATTTAAATTGTACTGAATACATGTATGATACCATGGTATGACATGACATGATGTCATGATGCATTGCATGGGGGTGGGTTTTATATTGATCGGAGGAAGTGTCTTGAAGGCTTGAGCCTAAAATCATGTGACCCAGTGCATATTATCAGATAGTGCCGCATTCGGTACCCTCTGGCGTGTAGAGATGGGTGGGTTGATTATATCCCCACATGGAGTGTAGGGTTGGACGGAGATGGAGTGTAGAGGATGGATGGGTAGGATCTGTATACTGATTTATCTGTTACCGCAATGATTAATGATACTGTAATGGGCCAAGGCCCAAACACATGACTGTTCTATACTGATATAGGCCAAGGCCCAAACTGATATTGTTACTGATACTGAAGAAGGGCTTAGGCCCAGACTGTGTTTGTTTTCTTTCTATTTGCTAAGTATGGGATTACACACTGATTTTTTGTAAACTCACCCATCTGTTTTAACTTTACAGGTAATCCCAAGTCATAGGCGGATCAGTGTAGCGGGGGACTCAGAGGTGGCCACACGTCCGCATACATTATCGTATTTGCTAAAGTTTTTAAGTATTACTATTTGGGGTATTTTTATTGTAAATGGCCTTTATGGGTTTTCACTTTAATTTGGGATTTTTTTTTAGTTTGATTTATAACTACTAGCAATAGGATAAGATGCGGGTTTTCAAAAATACAACTATTTTAGCAATAATACCACGAATACGTAACTTATGCAAAAGCTTCCGCAATAAATGACATTTTGAAAATTAATAACAGCTCTTTTATAATGACTCACGTTTTGAAAATGAATGACACGTCTTGGAAACGTCATAAAATAACAAAACGAGGTTAAATAAAAAAAGGGTTTTTTCATCGATATCACACTTTGCGAAAAACACTTCAATGTGACATCACCAAATTCAGCCATAGTGTCTAGGCCGGGTTTGGGGTGTTACTGTAACTCCCCTTACCCGTATTCGACACCGAAACAGGGTACGAGGCATTACTAGTCTTATACACCGACAATTATGAAATATTGAGACAAAACTTTCCGCTCCAAATTAAAACTTTTCATAATGCCTCTTAAACAAGCCTATGAGGCTTGAATCACACTTTAATATTGGTTTGGGGTCAAACCGAGTTCCTTTGAAGCTATCCCGAAAACCTTAGAAAATTTCTCACTAAACAGTCCACACGCCCGTGTGGAGAAAGGGACACGCCCATGTGGTATAACACATGCCCGTGTTCCACACCCGTGTGGATTTATTTCTCAATTCAAACTTACAGGGGTTTTCACACGGCCGGACACACTCCCGTGTCCCTGGCCCGTTTCCCTCACACGGCATCGACACGCCCGTGTCTTAGCCCTTGTGCCAAAAACCTTGGCATTCTGTTTATGACGTCATCACTCCAAAAAAAATGTCACACGGCCAAGGCACAGGCCCGTGTCCATGGCCGTGCCTTCTACACGGCTGAGACACATGGCCGTGTCTCTGCCCGTGTGTTTACTACTGAGCATACTGAGTTGTAAACCTAGCATGCAGGGGAACACACCGCCTAACCACATGCCCATGAAGTTGACCGTGTGTCTTACACAGCCTAGACACTCGCCCGTGTGTCTACCCCTGTGGACAAGAACAAGGCTATTTGCCAAGCTCATTCCATCACCCTAACTCATACAAACATGATTCACCTCAAACCTTCAACCCATTCATGCATATTTAAACCAAGTAAATCACTATACTACTTGCACAATCATGGATAACCTCGTCTTTTCTAGATTAATAAGAAAGAGCCATCAACTATGGCATTATACAAAAGTGTTCATATTTGAATGAGCCAACACATTTGGCCAAAACAATCTGACATTCAACTAAGTCTAGACCCTATACATACCATACTCAAAATGCTAAGTCTAACTATACTAAGATGTGCTGATAGTGTGGGTGATCCTTTGCTTTTCTTTGTATCCCGAGCTGGCTCTTCGACACTATAAAATAAGGGAAAAGAGAGAAGGGAGTAAGCTTTAAGCTCAGTAAGTCTATATGTAAACAATAAGCATCATACCATATGCTAATCAATCATAAACCTTACATACTGTGTATAAACAATTTATATTCTCATGGTTAAGCTTACTCATCTCAACTCATACCACATCCCAACCACATATCATGAACATTTCTCACATTTACTTGCACATATGCCCTGCACTTAACACCACAAAGCCATAAGAAATGTTTACTTAAACAAGTTTCACGATGAACCCTTTAAAATAATACATGATACCCGGTGGTTTCTCACACAGCCCACCATTAAGCAATAATAGGATGGTATCGCACACAGCCCACCAACAATGATAATTATAGTGGTTTCACACATAGCCCACCAAATGATAATATAAACAATGGTATCGCACACAGCCCATCGTGAATAGATAATAAGGTGGTATCGCACACAGCCCACCAATAATTACATATTTACGGATATTTGTCCGTACCTACATTTCTATTTCGAGGTTCAATCGATATTTACCCATTTTCTATCATTTTCAATCAATTTCAACAATAAGCATTTACATCCATACAATGCATCAATAGGAAAAAATATATGTATTAAGGATGTATCGTTTACACATAAACTTACCTCAGTGCAAAATATGTTAGTTTGCGGTTTAGTCCGAAACCTTGCATTTTCCCAGGTCAAGGTTGATTCCACGTTCTTCTTAATCTAAAATAATAAAATTTACTCATTTAATCACTACACAAATCATAATACTTCGAAATTTCTACTTAGGCAAAAATGACAATTTTGCCCTTATACCTTGGCAAAATTACGATTTTGCCCCTTGGCTCGTAAATCATTTTTCATCACATTTTCTCATTAAACAAGCCTAGCGAAACATTTATTACTCTTACAACATTTCACAACACCAATCATTTCATGTATTTACTACTCAATTACTATATTTAATAATAAGTCTCGTTAAGGTGTTTTCATGGGAAAACCTTTCACAAAAGTTATTCCCTAACCCACTAACAATCATTTTCTTCCATAAAAACTCAGCAAACAACATAAACACTCTCATGGTAAATTCCTAAACTTTCAACCATTTTGCAAAATAGTCCCCTCATTAGCTAGCTTAAGCTTTGGGGGTTCCAAAAGTACAAAAATTATCAAGAAAGACCTCTAAAGTCACTTACTTGTAAGGGGATAGCTTGGCTGAAAGTTTGAGCTCCAAAACCTCTATTTTCTCTTCAATTTTCGGTGGAAGGAGAAATGGGAATAGTAAAAGATGATATCTTCTTTATTTAATCTTACTTTATTCATTTTGCCACCTAATTTCACCAAATATTGACCAATTTAATGCTCTTGTCTCCCTTGGCCGGCCATCACCCTTAGGAAGGCCTAATTGCACTTTAAGGACCTCCAATTTAATATTCCATAGCTATTAGACACCTCTAGCTTGTAAAATGAAACTTTCGCACTTTATGTGATTTAGTCCTTTTTCGCAATTAAGCATACAATCACTAAAATTAATGCACCAAAATTTTCATGCACTCATATAATCATGATATAACACATATAATAATATTAAAAATAATTTCCTTCAACCTTGGATTAGTGGTCCCAAAACCACTATTCCGACTAGCCCTAAAATCGGGCTGTTACAGTTACATTTAGTTGTATCAGAGCCAGGTTGCAAAACTCGACTGTGGATTGCGTTTTAAAAACTTGAAATTCCTAAAGAACTATTTTTTAAAATAATTCGAAGTGTTTTGAAAGGTTTTACTTAATGTGTGGTACACCGAGTCTCCGTCACCGATTCTGTAAGTTCTCTCTGAAAACTGTATTATGATTTGTACTGAAACTGTTATAGGTATTATTACTGAGACTACTATAGGTAGTACATCGTACTACAAACATCTTAATAGTGTACACCGGGACTGTAGCAAAATAGATAGATACTACGCTCTACGAAAACAAATACTGAATTACTGATACTGTTTTACATAAAACTTTTTTAATTCAGATAAAACGCAATTCGATAATTAGTACAAGAGGTACTCTCGGACGGGGTACAAGAGACCGTGGTAGAGGCCGTAGAGGTGCTCGAGTTGGGTCCTTGTCATCTGGCCACATACCTAATTTGGAAACCAATGAGACACCGGCTTCGCCTGTGACTGAGACTGGGTCTCATGATCGAACAGCTGGGGACAACGCACTATCTCAAGCCATGTTAAGAATTCTAGAGAGGGTCGATGGGACCAATACTGGTACTGGGGGCCGAGGGTCGGTTACGGAACAACTTCGGTCTACTGGAGCTGAGATTTTTAGGGGTATTGCTGAGGTTGCCCCTAACATGGTTGAGTACTGGATAGAGGCCACGGAGAGAATTATGGATGACATGGACTGCACCCCCAAGCAAAAATTAAAGGGTGTTGTTTCGCTGCTACGAGAGTAGGCATATTGGTGGTGGCTCACGGTAAAGGAGGGCACTCAGGCCGATCAACTGTCTTGGGAGTTTTTCAAGACTGCCTTCTAGGGAAAGTATGTGGGGGCCAGCTATGTAAATGCTCGGGGGAAAAAGTTTCTGAATTTGACTCAGGGGGATAGATCAGTGGCCGAGTTTGAGGCTGAATTTCTACGACTGAGCAGCTATGCGAGAGGTATGGTGGCTATTGAGTACGAGCGATGTGTTTACTTCGAGGATGGCCTTAGGGACAGCCTAAGGGTTTTGATAGCTCCACAGAGGGAGCGAGACTTTGCTGCACTGGTAGATAAGGCGATAATCACCGAGGAAGTGAAGCGCACTGAACGCTAAAACAGAGAAAGAGGTAGGAACAAGAGGGATTCAGAGCCCTCGAGTTCCACTCAGAGGCCTAAGAAAAAGGCCGGGGTTGATGGGCCAATCAGAGTTGGGGCCCCTATTGCTACTACTAGACAGACGCCGTCATGGCAAGTGCTGGAAAAAAAACTAGGGCATGTTTGGGGTGCGGTTCATTGGAGCACCATATTAGAGAGTTTCCACGGAGGCCTAATCAGAGGCAAGCTCCTGGCATGGGTACTTTGTAACAACCCGATTTTGGGGCTAGTCGGAATAGTGGTTTGGGAACTACTAATCCGAGACTAGGGGATTATTTTTAATAATTTTATGTGTGTTATATCAAGATTATATGGGTGCATGAAAAAATTTTGGTGCCTTAATTTTAGCGATTGTATGCTCAATTGCGAAAAAGGACTAAACGCATAAAGTGCGAAAGTTTCATTTTACAAGCTAGAGGTGTTAAATAGCTATAGAATTTTAATTGGAGGTTCCTAATGTGCAATTAGGCCTTGTTTAGTGTGGTGGCCGACCATAGGGACAAGAAAAGACATGGTCAATTGGTTAGGTGAGGTTTTGGTGACTTAATTGATAAATTAAAATAAAATAAGAAGAAAGATGATAACACATATCATCTTCATCATCTTGTACCGAAAATACCAGCAAAAAGGGGGTTTTAAAAGCTTATAAATTTCAAAAACTTATTGATAAATCGTAATATATACATATTTTAATCCCATATTTAGCATACTTTTTGGATGAATTATCCCTTGAATTGTGGAATTCGATGCTCCTAATCCTTTAATTTCATGTTTTATACTTAGGACAGCATAGGAGGATGAAAAGAACGAGAAACGGGCTAAAAACGAACCAAATGGGCCAAAGTAGAGATCTACACAGCCTGGGCCCAAGCCACACAGCCGTGCCCCTTTAGCAGGCTTGACCATGGCCTGGATTCGACTCACACGGGCGTGTTGCACGGGCGTGTCCCAGCCGTGACAAAGAGGAATTTCACTCGGAATAGGGTACTTAGAGGCAAAGAAAGATATTCCAAAACCCTATATATACAACCTAAAGGCCAACCCTGGGGGGGCGTCCAGCTAGGCCAAGGAGCCAAGCCGGAGAGGTCAGAATTGTGGGATCTACTCGAAGAAAGTCAGTTGATTCATCTCAAGAAGCCGAAATCATACTCAAGACGGAGGATCTCTCATTCAATTCCTTCAGGGGGTTTTAGGGTTTTCTTATGTTTTGTTTTATCTTTTCTTCTGAGATGTATTCTTTTATGATTATGAACTAAACCCCTCAGATACCTGAGGGGGATGAAACCTAAAACGGATCTTGTTATTGTTTTCTGAACTATATGATAAATACTTGATTTGTTCTTAACTATGTGTTCTTAATTCTTGTTTTGATATTTCAGGATATTGATTCAAGTATTGATGTGCTTAGGCAGATGAGAAATATTTCCCGTTAAAGAGTAGATCTAGCATAGTTAAGCGGAGTTGATCGCAACCCGAGAGATAGGATGACGAAAATCTGTCGGATTAGGGTCAAACCTAATATGGGAGTCCATAGATCAAGTTAATGCAATCCTAGGGGTTTTAATTAGAAAGAGATTTCAATTAATCAACCTAGGGTTAGGCGTTAGTAGCCTCGAGAGAGGTATTAATATAAATTAGGGAATCCTACGGATCAGTCAAGTGAATAAATAAATGCAGTTCGAGAGTTAAATAACAAGTGAAGTCTAGGTGGATTCCTCCTTGGGTATTGTCTTAATCAATTGGTTTTTCCCACAAGTATTTCCCCAATTCATTCTCTTTGTCTTAGCGTCTTTAGCTTAGTAGTTAGTTAATTTTAGATTAAACAACAAATCTCTTAATTCTTAGGCTAAATAATAAAAAGAAAGTCAGTATTAGTACTTTTGGTTCCTTTGGGTTCGACAATCCGGTCTTGCCACTAAGCTATACTAATGTTCGATAGGTGCACTTGCCTCAATCGTGGTGATAGTTAGTTTCTAGGCTCGATCATTCATTATATAAATATTAAGACTCTCGACACACACGATCAAGTTTTTGGCGCCATTACCGTGGAACTAAAATATTAATAACGCTCAATTTTTATTACTTTAGCCATTTTTATTTTTTCAATTTACTTTTATTCTATTTTTAACTTTGCTAATATTCTTTCTTTTATTTGTTCCTAGCAGGTACCTCTAGTTTATGACTAGAAGGAACACGACAGGACCCTTAATTTACAACAGTTATATTGAAGGTACCGTTCGCAAAAATCGAAGAGAAATAAGGCGAAGCTTAAATTACATAGAAGAAGAGCAAGAAGATGAAATCGATACTACAGAAGAGATGGCTGAGAATAATCCGCTACCTCCAGAGGTGGCTGAAAATCATGCTCCTCGAACTATGTATGATTATGCTAAATCTAATTTAATAGGAACTGAGTCAAGTATTGTTAGACCTGCTATTGCTGCAAATAATTTTGAACTGAAACCTAACACAATTCAGATGATACAGTAATTTGTTCAGTTTGATGGTTTGCAGGATGAAGATCCAAATAATCACTTGGCAAATTTCCTAGAATTTTACGATACTTTCAAAATAAATGGCGTTTCTGATGATGCCATCCGTCTTCAGTTATTTCCCTTTTCTTTGAGGAATAAAGCCAAACAATGGTTGACTTCTCTTCCACGAGGGTCAATCACTACATGGGATCAAAAGACCGAAAAAATTTTATTAAAATATTTTTCGCCGACTAAAATGGCTAAGTTGAGGAATGATATCTCTTCTTTTGTGCAGATGGATTTAGAGACATTTTATGACGCATGGGAGAGATATAAGGACTTACTAAGAAGGTGCCCTCACCATGGGTTACCTCTATGGCTACAGGTTCAAACCTTTTACAATGGTGTAAACCCTTCAACCGGGTAGTTGATTGATTCAGCTGCCGGCGAAACCTTGAATAACAAAACACCTGAGGCTGCCTATGAGTTTATTGAAGAGATGTCACTAAATAATTATCAGTGGCAAGTCACGAGGACAAGGCCAACAAAAGCCACTAGTGTTTTCAACCTCGACGCAGTAACCATGCTATCAAACCAGGTAGAACTTTTAACTAAGAAAATTGATGGTTTATGTGGTTCTTCGAAGGTACATCCAGCTATGCAGTGCGATATAAATGGAGGAGGGATGAGCAATACAGAATATCCACCTTACAACCCGAGTGCTGAAAACGAGCAAGTTCACTATATGGGTAATAATTTTAAATCTCAAAATAACCCTTATAGTAACAACTATAATCCAGGTTGGAAGAACCACCCAAATTTCTCGTGGGGTGGTCAACGAAATCAGAGACAACAACCCCCTCCAAACTTCCAACAACAGCCCTACCCATAGGAAAAGAAGCCGAACCTTGAGGAGATGCTAACAAAATTCATAGCGGTGTCAGAAACTCGTTTCCAAAACACCGAGACAACACTTAAAAATCAACAAGCATCGATTCAAGGGATCGAGAACCAGCTAGAGGAACTTGCTAAGCTGATCTCCGAACAACCGCAAGGAAGCCTACCAAGCAACACTGAGACTAACCCAAAGGAGCAAATTCAAGCCATAACAGCTCATGATAGTGTAGGGTTAGATGAGCCTAATTTAAGGAAAGAGAATGTGGTAGAGGAAGGTAAGGTTGAGGTGAACCATGACAAACTAAAACCGATAATTAAAGAGTACCAACCTCGTATACCATACCCCGATGCGATGAAGAAAGACAACACAGATGAACAATTCGGTAAATTTCTTAAAATTTTAAAGAAACTAAATATTAACTTACCGTTTCTCGAAGCTCTTTCGCAGATGCCAGATTCAAGGAAATATTTAAAAGAGCTTCTGACAAACAAGCGGAAGTTAGACGAGGAGTCGCATGTGGAACTAAACGCAGTGTGCTCAGCAATGTTACAAAATAGACTACCACGAAAATTAAAAGATCCAGGGAGTTTTACAATTCCATGTTTAATTGGTAGTTTATCTGTTGATAATGCTTTAGCTGATTTAGGGGCAAGTATAAATGTTATGCCTTATAAAATGTTTAAACAGCCAGGTCTAGGGAAACCCAAAAAAGCTAGGATGAGCATTCAATTAGCTGATAAAACTATTAGAATTCCAAGGGGTATAATTGAAGATGTACTCGTGAAAATTGATAAATTCGTACTCCCGGTAGACTTTGTCGTTTTAGACATGGATGAGGACAACACGATCCCTTTAATTTTAGGAAGACCCTTTTTAGCAACTGATAAACCGTAAAAGTAACATATTTTAATCTCACATTTAGCATGCTTTTGGATGAATTATCCCTTATTTTATGTAATTTAGTGCTCTTAATACTTTATTTTCATGTTTTATACTCAGGGAAGCACCGGAGGATGAAAAGAACAGAAAACGGGCTTAAAACGGGCCAAATGGACCAAAGCACGAAATCGGCACGGCCTGGACCCAAGACAACACAGCCGTGCCTCATTAATGAAGTCCAACACGGCCTGGCCACGATTCACACGGGTGTGTGCCATGGCCGTGCCCCTGCCTTGACAAAGAGCAATTTCACTCGGATTTGGATACTTAGGGGCAAAGAAACACATTCCAAAAGCCTATATATACACCCTAAGTATGACCTAAAAGGGGGAGCCCAATGCTATCGTCTAGGGACGTCTTGCTAGGCTAGAGAAGGCAGATTTGTGGGGATTCACTCGAGGATAGCCAGTTGATTCATCTCTAGAAGCCGAAATTATACTCAAGACGGAGGATCTCCTCTTCAGTTCCTTCAGGGAGTTTTAGGGATTTCTTATGTTTTGTGTAACACCCCAAACCCGGCCCAAACACCATGACCGGATCTGGCATGTCACTAAGAAGATTTAGTAAAACATGTTGCATTTTTTTTGAAAAAAACGTTGGTTGAGTCTAAACATTTATACTGGAAAACTTAATAATTTGATAATTTGTATAAGATATAAATTCTATATGATGACTTTATGAATTAAAAACTGAAACGTAGTACATGCCCTGGTTTCAATTTTATCGAATAATTCAAGTGTCTGAAAGTAAAGCCCAAAAACCGAGAATATAAAACTAATGGCCCATGGCCTTATTACAATAAAATATAAACCAGACAAATTGAAAATACTAAGGGAAAATAATTAAAACAACGTCCTTTATTGAATCATAAAAACACTCTTGCATGACCACCTTGCGCTCCTCTCCAGCCCGGTCCGATGCACTAGGTGTCACCTGGAAAAATGTTAAACAACGGGGTGAGTCATAAGACTCAGTGTGCAACCCTCATGCACCATCAGATTGGGCCTTAGCCCCACAGAACAGATAACAGAGTATAATATATCAGAACATATGCAAAGCCCATCCCAATCCTAGGTTTCCATCCGCTACACACCACCCTTACCTGCCAATCACACCATTGGGGATTTCTACAATCACCCTCACCGCTACACACTACCGATGGCAGTCATGCTGCAGTTAGCTGCTCATTGTCAGATTTGTGACATCGTCACAAGAACAGATCGTGGCAGAGCCACTACAACAGATCGTGGCAGAGCCACCAGAACAGAACACTTCCCCTTTTATCAATCACCCAACCCCGTGCAACATAGAAATCGGCATACATATCATATCATGTTCACGGAGACATTCAATTAAGAATGACAGAAATCACTAACCTGGTGATTCGCCTTTACCCACCACGGGTTTTCAACAGCCATGCCAATATTTCGGCATTTAACAGAATATAACAGGTTTATATGCATACTAATCAAGTAATCTAAATGGTGTGAGAATGTTACACACCTGATTACCGATAAAATGATACTTCCTATGTCGACGCTATCCGTAGTCGACACAACTGCTATTTGCCTAAGGTGTTGTTCAGAAGCCGCCAATCTCGAACACCGACACGCACGCGTTTCTTAAACTTAGGGATTGGGTTTCTGGACCCAATCCTCTCCTTTGCCTGATCCATATTTGGTTCCATCAAAAGTCCTTGTCAGAACTACTATAACGAAATAGGGTTGTTGAACCATAACATATGGTTAAGATCTCAAATGTGTTAGCAAATCTAACGGAAATCTAAAGAGAACCCCCTTACCTTAAAATCCCGAAATTAGAGACTAATAATTTCCGGCTTTTAGATCTAGACGATCAGGTTTCCTTCAAATCCCAGAATGCCGCCCAAAATGCAAAAAGAGGGAAAGTATTAGCCTCAATCGACAGCCTTAACAAACCAAGTGGCCATTCGGCCTTGACTCCTAAAAACTAAAAGAGATCTTAAGAAATAACAAGAGTCGACACCTACCTTAATAGAGGAGATTTGGCTACTCTTAGGAGATTTCGGCTTTTAAGAAAATCTCAGAAAAAATGAACGAGAGGAATACAGATGCGTTTTCGGCTTTTGGAAGAACTAGGAATTGAAAAGATGGGCAAGGAAGTAGATAGAGAGATTCGGCCAAAGAGTTTGAAAGAGAAGAGAAGGTAAATTGCAGGGGTTTTAGTTTCTGACAGAAAGAAAATAAAAAGAAGAAAAGATGATTCTAGTTGCCGAAAAAGAGAGAAAACTTGAGTCTATTCTCAGGAAACACAATAAAAATTCGGCACACCCCCCTTGCCTATACTGAACCGATTTTCCCCCTCTCCTGTGTTTGATTTTCGGCCAACTCTGCAACCAAGAGATCACTCTTATCATTCTATCCCTTATCCCTAACAGAACAATCATCCAACAGAGACCCATACCACATCACTACTTCCCCTTTATCAGCATTATATCCACATAATTTAAAACATAAAATCCCCTATTTTGTAGCCACATTGCCGTCCCCCCTAGCTCTCCTTGGGCTGCCGAAATTAGCCCAATTTCTTGGGCTCTAAGCGGCCATACTGAGGCCCCCTCCTTTGCCTATTGGCGCCACTTATAGCTCCCTCCTACTACGCCTCTTGTTCCTAGGCCACAAGCCCATTATGCCTATTTCACTCTCAATACTTTATTTAAACCCCATAGTCCCTAAACAAAATATTTAGCCAAGACCTCAGCCCATTCCCGAGCCCAATTTGCACCTCTAATACTTAAATTAACACATTAAACGTATCCACCCATTAAACGCATAGGCCCAAAAATTCAGGATGTTACAGTTTTACCCCCTTAAAGAAATTTCGTCCTCGAAATTTCCAGCTAGCTATTAATCATACTACCCAAGTCTCACCACTATGCTTCCGCTGCGAACTCTAATTCTAAAGCCAAAAGAAACACTTAGGATAATATGATAGAGCATGCACCGGTATTCGCATCTGGAGCGTCCTCGTCCCCTTGGCGACGTGCTGCATAGACCAAAGCTGGCTGCCTCGCCTCAGCATAACCTGGACCTCTACCTGGTGCTTTACGACCATGTCCTGTGCCATTGTCACCATTGGCTTGACCACGGCCCCTTGGTGTTTGTTGACCACCTCTTCCCGGCTGTGCATTCCCTTCCGGGTTTTAGTTATAGATTTTGGCCTAACAACAAATCCTCGTGGCTAGGGTGAACAGTCACTATGCACCAGGTAGGATTCCAGCGAAGAGGAGGTGAGTCACTAGGACTGCTTAAGTACCAAGCTCTCCCTGAATCCACTCCTAGACATGCGTATGCCTGTTGCCACACCCTAGTCTTGTGACTTGTTTGCAGGTTTGTTCAGTTGGATTAAGTCTTATGGAATTGAAGAGTTGTTTAACTAGGCCTAAGGTCCATCAAGCTCTAACTAGAATAATCTACGTCCCTTAAAGCCCATCAAGCCCACATACATATATAACACACAGTGAGTTCTGAATACTTACAGCGGACTTAGGTCGAGACGCAGGTGCCATGCCGAGAAAACCATCCTGTGTTATTTATAAACATGCATGTTTCCAAAACCCATCTTTAGAAAATGTTTTGAGCCCAAACCCCAAAGCCGAGTTTTGAACTTGGCTCTAATACCAATTTGTAACACCCCAAACTCGACCCAAACACTACGACCGGATCTGGCATGTCACTAAGAAGATTTAGTAAAACATGTTGCATTTTTTTTTTGAAAAAACGTTGGTTGAGTCTAAACATTTATACCAGAAAACTAATGATTTGATAATTTGTATAAGATATAAATTCTATATGATGACTTTATGAATTAAAAACTGAAACGTAGTACATGCCCTGGTTTCAATTTTATCGGATAATTCAAGTGTCTGAAAGTAAAGCCCAAAAACCGAGCATATAAAACTAATGGCCCATGGCCTTATTACAATAAAATATAAACCAGACAAATTGAAAATACTAAGGGAAAATAATTAAAACAACGTCCTTTATTGAATCATAAAAACACTCCTGCATGACCACCTTGTGCTCCTCTCCAGCCCAGTCCGATGCACTAGGTATCACCTGGAAAAATGTTAAACAACGGGGTGAGTCATAAGACTCAGTGTGCAACCCTCATGCACCATCAGATTGGGCCTTAGCCCCACAGAACAGATAACAGAGTATAATATATCAGAACATATGCAAAGCCCATCCCAATCCTAGGTTTCCATCCGCTACACACCACCCTTACCTGCCAATCACACCATTGAGGATTTCTACAATCACCATCACCGCTACACACCACCGATGGCAGTCATGCTGCAGTTAGCTGCTCATCGTCAGATTTGTGACATCGTCACCAGAACAGATCGTGGCAGAGCCACTACAACAGATCGTGGCAGAGCCACTAGAACAGAACACTTCCCCTTTTATCAATCACCCAACCCCGTGCAACATAGAAATCGGCATACATATCATATATTGTTAACGGAGACATTCAATTAAGAATGACAGAAATCACTAACCTGGTGATTCGCCTTTACAAACCACGGGTTTTCAACAGCCATGCCAATATTTCGGCATTTAACAGAATATAACAGGTTTATATGCATACTAATCAAGCAATCTAAATGGTGTGAGAATGTTACACACCTGATTACCGATAAAACGATACTTCCTATATCGACGCTATCCGTAGTCGACACAACTGCTATCTGCCTAAGGTGTTGTTCAGAAGCCGCCAATCTCAAACTGCTGACACCGCACGTTTCTTAAACTTAGGGATTGGGTTTACAGACCCAATCCTCTCCTTTGCCTGATCCATATTTGGTTCCATCAAAAGTCCTTGTCAGAACTACTATAACGAAATAGGATTGTTGAACCATAACATATGGTTAAGATCTCAAATGTATTAGCAAATCTAACGAAAATCTAAAGAGAACCCCCTTACCTTAAAATCCTGAAATTAGAGACTAGCGATTTTTGGCTTTTAGATCTAGACGATCAGGTTTCCTTCAAATCCTGGAATGCCGCCCAAAACGCAAAAAGAGGGAAAGTATTAGCCTCAATCGACAGCCTTAACAAACCAAGTGGCCATTCGGCCTTGACTCCTAAAAACCAAAAGAGATCTTAAGAAATAACAAGAGTCGACACCTACCTTAATAGAGGAGATTCGGCTACTCTTAGGAGATTTCGAATTTTAAGAAAATCTCAGAAAAGATGAACGCGAGGAATACAGATGCGTTTTTGGCTTTTGGAAGAACTAGGATTTGAAAAGATGGGCAAGGAAGTAGATAGAGAGATTCGGCCAAAGAGTTTGAAAGAGAAGAGAAGGTAAATTGTAGGGGTTTCGGTTTCTGACAGAAAGAAAATAAAAAGAAGAAAAGATGATTCTAGTTGCCGAAAAAGAGAGAAAACTTGAGACTATTCTCAGGAAACACAATGAAAAATTCGGTACACCCCCTTGCCTATACTGAACCGATTTTCCCCCTCTCCTGTGTTTGATTTTCGTCCAACTTTGCAACCAAGAGATCACTCTTATCATTCTATCCCTTATCCCTAACAGAACACTCATCCAACAGAGACCCATACCATATCACTACTTCCCCTTTATCAGCATTATATCCACATAATTTAAAACATAAAATCCCCTATTTTGTAGCCACATTGCCGTCCCCCCCAGCTCTCCTTGGGCTGCCGAAATTAGCCCAATTTCTTGGGCTCCAAGCAGCCATACAGAGGCCCCCTCCTTTGCCTATTGGCGCCACTTATAGCTCCCTCCTACTGCGCCTCTTGTTCCTGGGCCACAAGCCCATTATGCCTATTTCTCTCTCAATACTTTATTTAAACCCCATAGTCCCTAAACAAAATATTTAGCCAAGACCTCGGCCCATTCCCGAGCCCAATTTGCACCTCTAATACTTAAATTAACACATTAAACGTATCCACCCATTAAACGCATATGCCCAAAAATTTAGGATGTTACATTTTGTTTTATCTTTTCTTCTGAGATGTTTTCTTTTATTGTTATGAACTAAACCCTCAAATACCTGAGGGGGTTGAAACCTAAGATGAATCTTGTTATCGTTTGCTGAACTATCTGATAAATATTTGACTTGTTCTTAATTATGTGTTCTTAATTCTTGTGTTGATATTTCCGGGATATTGATTCAAGTTTGATGTGCTTAGGTGGATGAGCAAAAGTCCCTGTCTAAGAGTAGATCTAGCATAGTTAAGCGGAGTTGATCGCGCGCCTAGAGATAGGGTGACGAGATTTTGTCGGATTAGGGTGAAACCTAATATGGGAGTCCATAGATCGAGTTAATGCAATTCTAGGGGTTTTAATTAGAAAGAGATTTCAATTAATCAACCTAGGGTTAGACATTATTCGCTTCGAGAGAGGGTTTAATATACATTAGGGAATCTTACGAATCAAGTCAAATGAATAAATCGTCTGGTTCAGAGTTAGATAACAAGTGAAGTCTAGGTGGATTCTTCCTTGGGTGTCGTCTTAATCAATTGGTTTTTCCTCAAGTTATTTTCCCCAAATTCATTCTTCTTTGTCTTAGAGTCTTTAATTTAGTAGTTAATTAATTTAGATTAAACAACAAATTCCCTTTATTTTAGGCTAGATAATAAAAAGAGAGTTAGTATTAGTACTTTTAGTTCCTTTGGGTTCGACATTCCGGTCTTGCCACTAAACTATACTACTGTTTGATAGGTGCGCTTGCCTCAAATCGTTGTCATAGTTAGTTTTCAGGTTCGATCATTCTTTTTATAAATTTTAAGTCTTTGACATCGCAAAAACAACGATCAAGTTTTTGGCGCCATTGCCGGGGAACTAAAATATTAAGAACGCTCTATTTTTATTACTTTAGCCATTTTTACTTTTTGCAATTTAATTTAATTTTTTATTTTTAACTTAGCTAATTTTTCTTCTGTTATTGTTTCCTCCTTTCAGGTACCTCTAGTTTATGACTAGAAGGAACCCGACAGGACCCCTAATCTACGACAGTGATATTGAAAGAACAGTTCACAGAAATTGTAAAGAGATAAGGCGAAGCTTAAACTACATAGAAGGAGAGCAAGAAGGCGAAACCAATCCTACTGAAGATATGGCCGAAAATCATGCTCCACGTACTATGTATGATTATGCTAAACCTAGTTTAACAGGAACTGAATCTAGTATTGTTAGGCCTACTATTGCTGCAAATAATTTTAAACTGAAACCTAACACTATACAGATGATACAACAGTTTGTTCAGTTTGATGGTTTGCGGGATGAAGATCCTAACACACACTTAGCAAATTTTCTAGAATTCTGTGATACCTTCAAGATAAACGGCGTTTCTGATGATGCCATCCATCTTCGGTTATTTCCCTTTTCTTTGAGGAATAAAGCCAAACAGTGGTTATATTCTCTTCCACGAGGGTCAATCACTACATGGGATCAAATGACCGAAAATTTTTTACTAAAATATTTTTCGCCGGCCAAAACGGCCAAATTGAGGAATGATATCTCTTCTTTTGTGCAGATGGATTTAGAGACACTTTATGATGCATGGGAGAGATACAAAGACTTGCTGAGAAGGTGTCCACACCATGGATTACCCTTGTGGCTACAGGTCCAAACCTTTTACAATGGTGTGAACCCTTCAACAAGGCAACTAATCGATTCAGCTGCCGGCGGAACCCTAAACAACAAAACCCCTGAAGCGGCTTACGAGTTTATAGAAGAGATGTCACTGAATAACTATCAGTGGCAAGTTACAAGGATAAGGCCAGCCAAAGCATCCGGAGTTTTCAACATCGATGCAGTAACCGCGCTATCAAACCAGGTAGAATTATTACATAAAAAATTTGATGGTTTATATAGTTCTTCTTGAGCACATCCGATTTATGTAGTGCAACGCAAGTGAAGGAGTGGTGAATCTCGAGTACCCACCCTACGGACAGGGCATGGAGAGCGAACAAATGAACAATATGGGTAACAATTTCCGATCTAACAATAACCCTTATAGTAATACTTATAATCCAGGTTGGAAGAACCACCCCAATTTCTCATGGGGTGGTCAAAGAAATCAAAGGCAACAACCATCCCAAAACTTCCAACAACAGCCCTACCCACAGGAAAAGAAGCCAAACCTTGAAGAGATACTGACAAACTTCATAGCAGCCTCAGAAATACGTTCCCAAAATAAAGAAACACGTTTCCAAAAGATAGAAACAAAACTTGAGGCATTGACACAAGAGTTCAAGGATCAAATCGGGCAACTCGCTAAGCAAATCTCCGAGAGACCACATGGAAGACTACCGAGCAACACCGAAACTAACCCAAGGGAGCAAGTCCAAGCCATAACAGCTCAAGATAGTGAAGGGTTAGACGAGCCCAATTTGAGGCAAGAGAATGTGGTCAAAGAAGGTAAGGTTGAGGTAGGTAATAATAAGCCAAAATCTGTAATCAAAGAGTACCAACCTTGCATACCATATCCCGAAGCATTAAGGAGAGACGACACAGAGGAACAGTTCGGTAAGTTTCTTAAAATTTTAAAGAAATTACATATTAACTTACCGTTACTTGAAGCTCTTACGCGGATGCAAGACTCTAGAAAATTCCTAAAAGAGCTGTTGACAAAAAAGCGAAGGATAGACGAAGCATCACATGTGGAACTAAACGCAATGTGCTCGGTAGTATTGCAAAATAGACTACCACGAAAAGTAAAAGATCCAGGGAGTTTTACAATTCCATGCTTAATTGGTAGTTTATCTATTGATAATGCGTTAGCTGATTTAGGGGCAAGCATAAATGTCATGCCTTATAAATTGTTTAAACAACTAGGTCTAGGAGGCCCAAACAAACTAGGATGAGCATTCAATTGGTGATAAAACGGTTAGAATTCCTAGGGGCATAATTGAAGATGTACTCGTAAAAATTGACAAATTTGTATTCCCAGTAGACTTTGTCGTTTTAGACATGGATGAGGACAACACGATCGCTCTAATTTTAGGAAGACCATTCTTAGCAACTGCTAGAACTAAAATCGATGTTGATGCAGGCGAACTTATACTCTGTGTAGGTGACGAGACAGTCACTCTTCAAGCCCTCGATTCAACTAGAACATCGAATAATCAAGGTGAGAAAATAAATTTGAATGATAACCATTCGGTTAACCCTTCTTTTCAGGAAGCACCACAAAAGAATACAACTGTACCTGATCCTATACCATGTGCAACAAAGAAATAACTCATGAGGAACGAGGGATTCGGATCGATGATCTAGACGAGTGGAAGACACATTTTAAGGAAAAATTAGGGATACACAAAGCAGAACCAGAGCCACTCCACGCGGCAAACAAGTTCAAAATCGGAGATCAAGTATTGTTAGATAAAGCAGACCCTTGAATATCTCCTCCTGACCCTAATACAAACAAAGAAATCCCTTTTAGGGTAATCAGTGTTTCCCCATACAGAACAGTCGAGGTAAGTAATCCTATTTTTGGTACTTTCAATATAAACGTATCTCGACTTGAACTCTATTATGATAATGAAACTGATAGCATGAAGGACTTTCAACTCCTCAAACCACCCTGATGATTCGAGTGAGAGGTAAGTCTAGCTTAAGACTATAAACGAGCGCTTCTCAGGAGGTAACCCGAGCACTAACTCTATTTTTCTTATATTTTAGTTTATTTTATTTTCACCTTTATTTCTCATCTGAAACAACTAACTATAAACTAACCAAAGGCCAATTTCCAGACCACACGGCCTTACACACGGCCGTGGTCGTGGCTGTGTGGAAGTACCAAATCTCCGTACTGACACTACAGAGATGGTACGAGTCAGGATAAATCATATCTTCGAGTCACAGACCCAACTACCCGTGGCCGACACTGTTAGATTAGACACGGGCGTGGTGACTTGAACATGGGTGTGGAAGACACGAACGACGCCCAAACACGACTGTGCGATGCGGCCGTGGTCGGCACTGGTAGTTTACACACGGGCGTGGCAACCAGAACATGGACGTGGGAGAAACAATACGATTCTCAACACGGCCGTGCGAGGCAGCCGTATGACTTAGCACGCCCACGGTACACGGGCGTGGGGTTGTACCAGGCTTAAAAATCTATTTAAACCCCCTCCTTTTTCTCTTCCCTTACTCACTTTCCTACTCCCCATCCCCTTTATTCTATCCCATTATTCAGACCCCCCTACTTTTCTTCTCCAATACATTCCCAAAACCCTTGAGCTACACCAAATGCCGAAGAAGCGGAAGGAATCAAGCATAGTCTTCCAGAGGGAGACCGATCTATATAAGTTCATGACGGCCGCTTCAATCATTCGACGAGCCAAGGACATTTGAGGCCATTTAGTTTTTACTTCGTTTTTCTCTTTTGCTTCAATTTCCTTATCTTTACTTTTCTTCTGCTTAACTTAGTTTATTTTATTTTAGTTTCTTAATTTTAGGTTCTACAGTCTGCTAGGGAATCACACCAGGAACCATGACCACCAACTCACATGACCTTAGAAATCACGCCCACCTCATGAACCATCCAACAATAAGGACTCTACGGTCCATTTATCTTTTCCTTTAATTTTATTCTATTTTTTATTTTCTTCACTTTAGCTTGCTTTTCTTTAATTATTTAATTAGTATAGTTTTAATTATTATTATATCCTGGCTAATCCTCCATGAGCTACCCAATTTCTTCATCTAGCGCAGGATCGTCAACAAGAACGCCTCCTCCAACTTATCTTTCACCTCCAACGCAAGGATTTCATCCCTAATTCAGGGAGTTTCCCCTCTCTCCATATCTTTTGAATTTATACTTAATTGTCTATATATATATATATATATATATCTTTGTACATTGAGGGCAATGTACATCTTAAGTGTGGAGGGGTTAACTATAGTATTATTTGAAAAATCCCTGAATTATGCATTGTTCTAAAGTAAGCTTCTCATATTATGATTAGAATGAAATTCCCTTTGATTTATGATTTTTATTGATGCGTTTTGGATTAAGTCATTGATAATTGTGCATTGATAATTAAATTCTAAGATACTAGAGAATCAAGCATGATAAGTCTATTTTTCAGAAATTAAAATTTTTTCTAGGTTGTCTAACTGAATTTAAATATTACTTTGAAGTTTGAAATTTACGAGGTTGACATCAAAATACCCATAATTTTTGTGAGATTTTGAGCCTTATAGAGCATATATTCTTTTTCTTGCTCACTTTTTGATTATGAGTGTGTCAACATTGATTTGTTATTCTAGAACTTGCATTGATTATACATGTCGAGACCACACCTTTGATTTGATATACAGAGATGATAAAGGCACCTAGGATTTAACCCACTTACTCCACTAAAAACTTACCTTCATAATTAACCCCTAGTGAACCCCGTTGAGTCCTAACAAACCTTTTTATTGACTTACCCGCTAATACTAAACCAAAACCCTTTGTATTTGTTATCACCATTCTTCTTGACTACCCTTTTTGTCGAGATTTGATTTTGAGCAGTTGCCTAACTATGTTCTATATTTCAATTGTTATAGTACTTTCTTATTATTGTAAATATTTGATTACTTGTTCTTAAAAAAAAATCGAAGTATATTCATTATTAGTTTTGTGATTAAATGAGCTTATACGTTTGAATTCCAAATATTGAAGAAGAAGTTCAAATTATTAGTACTATTAGTTTTCAATTGATGTAATTACTTATATTTAGTTCGTTGTTTCTGGTTAGGTAATTTGTCAATTCAATCTCTATTCTAACCCTCTAATTTAGCCTTTATCCACACCTTTAACCTAAGCCCCGTTACAACCATGTTAAAGACCTTTTAATTTGTGCATCATTTCATATTATAGTGGTGGAGATTTTATTTTCATGCAAGCCTATGGGATTAACTCTTCATGTTTGACTTTTGAGTGCTTAATTCTGAACCTTAAACACTTGAGTGATTTGAGTGAATCTTTTTTGAGGATGTCAATCCTTGTCGGTTTTGAATCAAAGGTAATTATTTAGATGAAGGGAAACACCTATATTTTATGCTACAAATGTATGACTTAGATTGTTTGAATCTTTAGGACTCTTTGAGTTGAATTATCCATGTATAAATTATCTTTGAATTATGATGAAACATTATCGATAAATATTATGAATTGAGGGAAGTTTGTTTTAATTATGAGTTGAGAATTTTGCTTGAGGACAAGCAAAAGCTTAAGTGTGGGGGTATTTGATAAACCGTAAAAGTAACACATTTTAATCTCACATTTAGCATGCTTTTGGATGAATTATCCCTTATTTTATGTAATTTGGTGCTCTTAATCCTTTATTTTCATGTTTTATACTCAGGGAAGCACCGGAGGATGAAAAGAACGGAAAAGGGGCTTAAAACGGGCCAAATGGGCCAAAGCACGAAATCGGCACGGCCTGGACCCAAGACCACACGGCCGTGCCTCATTAATGAAGTCCAACACGGCCTGGCCACGACTCACACGGGCGTGTGCCATGGCCGTGCCCCTACTGTGACAAAGAGCAATTTCACTCGAATTTGGATACTTAGGGGCAAAGAAACACATTCCAAAAGCCTATATATACACCCTAAGTATGACCTAAAAGGGGGAGCCCAAGGCTATCATCTAGGGGCATCTTGCTAGGCCAGAGAAGGCAGATTTGTGGGGATTCACTCAAGGATAGCCAGTTGATTCATCTCTAGAAGCCGGAATTATACTCAAGACAGAGGATCTCCTCTTCAATTCCTTCAGGGAGTTTTAGGGATTTCTTATGTTTTGTTTTATCTTTTCTTCTGAGATGTTTTCTTTTATTTTTATGAACTAAACCCCTCGATATACGAGGGGATGAAACCTAAGATGAATCTTGTTATCGTTTCTTTGAACTATATGATAAATATTTGACTTGTTCTTAATTATGTGTTCTTAATTCTTGTGTTGATATTTCTGGGATATTTATTCAAGTTTGATGTGCTTAGGTGGAGGAGCAAAAGTCCCTATCTAAGAGTAGATCTAGCATAGTTAAGCGGAGTTGATCGCGCACCTAGAGATAAGGTGACGAGATTTTGCCGGATTAGGGTGAAACCTAATATGGGAGTCCATAGATCGAGTTAATGCAATTCTAGGGGTTTTAATTAGAAAGAGATTTCAATTAATCAACCTAGGGTTAGACGTTATTCGCTTCGAGAGAGAGTTTAATATACATTAGGGAATCTTACGGATCAAGTCAAATGAATAAATCGTCTGGTTCAGAGTTAGATAACAAGTGAAGTCTAGGTGGATTCTTCCTTGGGTGTCGTCTTAATCAATTGGTTTTTCCTCAAGTTATTTTCCCCAAATTCATTCTTCTTTGTCTTAGAGTCTTTAATTTAGTAGTTAATTAATTTAGATTAAACAGCAAATTCCCTTTATTTTAGGCTAGATAATAAAAAGAGAGTTAGTATTAGTACTTTTAGTTCCTTTGGGTTCGACATTCCGGTCTTGCCACTAAACTATACTACTGTTCGATAGGTGCGCTTGCCTCAAATCATTGTCATAGTTAGTTTTCAGGTTCGATCATTCTTTTTATAAATTTTAAGACTTTGACATCGCAAAAACAACGATCAGCAACTGCTAGAACTAAAATTGATGTTGATACAGGTGAACTCATACTCCGTGTAGGTAACAAATCAATCAGTCTTCAGGCTCTTGACTCGACTAGGACATCAAGTAATCAAGAAGAGAAAATTAATTTTATTAATGACCATTCAGTTAAACCTTCTTTTCAGGAAGCACCACAGAACCACACAACTGAGCCAGATCCTAAATATCATGACAACAAGGAAGTAATTCATAAGGATTGAAGGCTTGATATTGATGAACTAGACGAGTGGAAAACACATTTCAAGGAGAAACTAGGAACACACGAAGTAAAACCGAGAGAACCCCCAAACGAGCTTAAAGGAACAACAAATCACTTCAAAATAGGAGATCAGGTATTGTTGGATGAGAAAGACCCTCGAGTCGCTATCTCAGACTGTAATACAAACGAAGAAATCCTTTTTACGGTACTGAATGTCTTCCCATACGGAACAGTCGAGGTAAGTAATCCTATATCTGGCACTTTTAAGGTAAACGCTACTCGACTCAAACTTTATCATGATAGTAGAACTGATAGCATGAGAGAGGATGTTCAACTCTTCACACCACCCTGATTATGCGAATGAGAGGTGAGTCTAGCTTAAGACTTTAAACGAGCGCTTCTCAGGAGGTAACCCGAGCACTAACCCTAATAAATAAGTTTAGTTTTATTTCTTTCCATATTTAGGCACAGATTTCCATACCACACGGCCTTGAACACGGCCGTGGCTGTGGCCGTGTGAACACCATGAATTTCCGTACTGACATGGCAGAGGTAGTACGAACCAAGGACGAAAAATATCTTCAAGCCACGAGCTCCGACTAAACACCACGGCCGTGTGACACAGCCGTGGTTGACACTATTTTATCAACACGGGCATGGCGACTTGCACATAGGCATGGGAGAGGCGAACAACCCCCCCACGCGGCCATGCGATATGGCCGTGCGATGCAACACGCCCATGGTACACGGGCGTGGGGATGTACTTGATTTGAAAACTCCATTTAAAACACCCATTTCCTTTCTCACTATTCTTTCCCTTCATTTTCCCTTCCCCTTCCCTCATTCCTTTTCATTCACCATCCTCACCATGATCCCCATGCTGAAAAAGCGGAAGGACCCTAGCACAGTCTCCCCGTGTGAGACTGATCTACATAAGTTTATGCCGGCCGCTTTATCGGCCCAACAAGCCAAGGACATTTGAGTCCATTTATTCTACCTATGTCTTTTCTTTTCTCCTATATTTTTCTTCTCTTTATTTTTCTTATCTTTAAATACATATTTAGTATGTTTAGAATTTTTCTTATTATTTCCTGGCTATTTCTTCACAAGTTCCCCAATTTCTTCATCTAGCGCAGCGATTGTGGGCAGCCACCATACCACCACCAGAGACGCCTCCTCCAACTTATCTTTTACCTCCGAATCAAATTTCTACACTCTCAACTCAAGGAATCCATCCGAAATTCAGGAAGTTTCACCTCTCTCCCTCTCTTTTGATTTTCTTAATGAATTGTGCATATATATCTTTGTACATTGAGGGCAATGTACATCTTAAGTATGGGGGGTGAATTTTATTTTTTCATTATTCTCAAATCTCTGAATTAATTCTTGTGGAGAGGTGTCAACAATACTTTCCCTAAATGATATCTTGTTTTTAAGTAATTTGCTCATGTTACGATTAGAATGAAATTTCCTTTAATTTATGATTTTTATTGATATGTTTTGGATTAAGTCATTGTTAATTGTGCAGTGATGATTTAAACTTTAGGAGACTAGAGAATCAAGCATGATAAGTTTATTTTCAGAATTAAAAATTTATAGGTTGTCTACCTGAATCTAATTATTACCTTGAAGTTTGAAATTTACAAAGTTGACATCAAAAGCCATAATTTTTGTGAGATCTTGAGCCTTTTAGAGCATATTCTTTTTCTTGCTCACTTTATTGATTATGAGTGTGTCAACATTGATTTGTTATTCTAGAACTTGCTTTGATTATACATGTCGAGACCACACCTTTGATTTGATATACAGAGATGATAAAGGCACTTAGGTTTTAACCCACTTACTCCACTAAAAGCCTACCCTCACAATTAACCCCTAGTAAACCCCTTTGATCCTAACAACCCTTTTATTGACTCACCCACTAATATTAAGTCAAAACCCATCTTGTATTTGTTATCACCATTTCTCTTAACCACCCTTATATCGAGTTTTGATTTGATCGGTTGCCTAATTATTTTATTCATTTTAGTAGTTGAATCCATCTTTTATTATATGATTTGTTCTTAAAAAAGTTAGAAAATCTATTCATCATTAATTTTATGTTCTATGAGCTTAAAACAGTTAAATTCACATCTTTAGAAGAAGCTCGTGTTATTAGTATTACAAGTTTTCAATTGATGTAATTATTCGTTATCAGTTCATTGTTCTAGTTAGGTAATTTGTCAGGTCAATCTCGATTCTAACCCTCTAATTCAGCCTTTATCCACACCTTTAACCTAAGCCCCGTTACAACCCTTTTAAAGACCTTTTGATTTGTGTATCATCTCATATTATAGTGGTGGAGATTTGATTTTCAAGCAAGCCTATGGGATTAACTTTTCATGTTTGACTTTTTGAGTGCTTAATTTGAACCTTAAAAACTTTGAGTGATTTGAGTGAATCTTTAGTGAGGATGTCAATCCTTGTCAGGTTTTGAATCAAAGGTAACTATTTAGGTAAGGGGAAACACCTATTTTTCGTACTATAAAAACTATGACTTTGATTGTTTGAATCTTTAGGAACCTTCTGGTTAAATTATCAATGTATGAATTACCTATGAATTATGATGAAACATTGTTGATGAAGGTTATGAATTGACGAAATTCTATTTTAATTGTGAATTGAGAATTTTGCTTGAGGACAAGCAAAAGCTTAAGTGTGCGGGTATTTGATAAACTATAATATATACGTATTTTAATCCCACATTTAGCATACTTTTTGGATGAATTATCCCATGAATTGTGGAATTCGATGCTCCTAATCCTTTAGTTTCATGTTTTATACTTAGGAGAGCATAAGAGGATGAAAAAAATGAAAAACGGGCTAAAACAGACCAAATGAGCCAAAGTAGAGATCCACACGGCCTGGGCCCAAGCCATACGGCCGTGCCCCTTTAGCACGCTTAACCACGGCCTGGATTCGACTCACACAGGCGTGTTGCACGGGCGTGTCCCTGCCGTGAAAAAGAGGAATTTCACTCAGAATAGGGTACTTAGAGGAAAAGAAAGATATTCCAAAAGCCTATATATACACCCTAAAGGCCAACCCTGGGGGCGTCCAGCTAGGCCAATGAGCCAAGCTGGAGAGGTCAGAATTGTGGGATCTACTCGAAGAAAGCCAGTTGATTCATCTCAAGAAGCCAAAATCATACTCAAGACAGAGGATCTCTCCTTCAATTCCTTCAGGGGTAGGGTTTTCTTATGTTTTGTTTTATCTTTTCTTCTGAGATGTATTCTTTTATGATTATGAACTAAACTCCTCAGATACCTGAGGGGGATGAAACCTAAAACGGATCTTGTTATTATTTTCTGAACTATATGATAAATACTTGATTTGTCCTTAACTATGTGTTCTTAATTCTTATTTTGATATTTTAGGATATTGGTTCAAGTATTGATGTGCTTAGGCAGAGGAGGAATATTCCCTATTTAAGAGTAGATCTAGCATAGTTAAGCGGAGTTGATCGCAACCCTAGAGATAGGATGACGAAAATCTGTCAGATTAGGGTCAAACCTAATATGGAAGTACATAGATCGAGTTAATGCAATCCTAGGGGTTTTAATTAGAAAGAGATTTCAATTAATCAACCTAGGGTTAGACGTTAGTAGCCTCGAGAGAGGTATTAATATAAATTAGGGAATCCTACGGATCAGGTCAAGTGAATAATTCGTCTGGTTCAGAGTTAAGTAACAAGTGAAGTCTAGGTGGATTCCTCTTTGGGTATTGTCTTAATCAATTGGTTTTTCCCACAAGTATTTCCCCAATTCATTCTCTTTGTCTTAGCGTCTTTAGCTTAGTAGTTAGTTAAATTTAGATTAAACAACAAATCTCTTAATTCTTAGGCTCAATAATAAAAAGAAAGTCAGTATTAGTACTTTTGGTTCCTTTGGGTTCGATAATCCGGTCTTGCCACTAAGCTATACTACTGTTCGATAGGTGCACTTGCCTCAATCGTGGTGATAGTTAGTTTCTAGGATTGATCATTCATTATATAAATATTAAGACTCTCAACACACACGATCACTTATCTTCTCACAAGTAAGTGATTTTGGTGGTTTTATTTGATAATTTTTGTACTTTTGGAACCCCTAAAGCTTAAGCTAGCTAATGAGGGGACTATTTTGAAAAATGGTTGAAAGTCTAGGGATTTTTCATGTGAGTGCTTGTGTTTTTGCTGAGTTTTTAGGGAAGAAAATGAATTGTGGTTGTTAAATAAACAACTTTTGTGAAAGGTGTTTCTATAAAAACACCTAAAAAGGGCCTATTTGTAAAGGTTATAAATTGAGTAGTAAATGCATGAAATCATTGGAATTGTGAATTATTGTAAGAGAAATAAATGTTTAGCTAGGCTTGTTTAATGAGGAAATTTGATGAAAAATGATTTACGAGCCTAGGGGCAAAATCGTAATTTTGCCAAAGTATAAGGGCAAAACGGTCATTTTTGCCAAAGTAGAAATTTTGAAGTGTCTTGAATTACGTAGTAATTAAATGAGTAAATTTCATTATTATAGATCAAGAAGAGCGCGAAAACGACCTTGACTGGGGAAAAGGCAAGGTTTCGGGCTAAACCGTAAATTAACATATTTTGTATTGTGGTAAGTTTATGTGTAAACGATACATCCTTAATACATATGTTTTTACCTATTGATGCATTGTATGGATGTAAATGCTTATTGGTGAGATTGATTGAAAATGGTAGAAAATGGGCAATTCTCGAATAAACCTCGAAATAAAAATGTGAGTACGGATAATTATCCGTAAATATGTAATTGTTGGTGGATTGTGTGCGATACCACCTTGTTATTTATTCACGATGGGCTGTGTGTGATACCATCGAAAATATATATTATCATTTGCTAGGCTATGTGCGATACCACCGTAATTATCATTGTTGGTGGGTTGTGTGCGATACCACTTTTATTATCATTGTTGGTGGGCTGTGTGCGAAACCACCGGTTATCTTGCATCATTCCGAAGGGTTCATCGAGAAACTTGTTTAAGTGTAGATTTCATGTGGCTTTGTGGTGATAAGTGCAGGGCATATGTGCAAGTAAATGTGAGTAAAGCGTATGATATGTGTTTGGGATGTCATAAGGCTTGAAATGAGTAAGCATAATTATGAGGATATGAATGGCTTTTACATAGCATGTAATGTTGACTGATTATTATGTGGTATGATACTTATTCTTTACATATAGACTTACTAAGCTTAAAGCTTACTCCCTTCTCTCTTTTCCCTTGTTTTATAGTGTCGAAGAGCCAGCTCGGGATACAGAGATAAGCAAAGGATTACCCACACTATCAGCTCATCTTGGTATAGTTAGACTTAACATTTTGAGTATGGCATGTATAGGGACTAGACTTAGTTGAATGTCATATTGTTTTGGCCAAATGTGTTGGCTCATTCAAAGATGAACTCTTTTGTATAAGGCCATAGTTGGTGGCTCTTTCTTACTAATCTATGAAAAGATGAGGTTATTCATGAATGTGCAAGATGCATGATTGGTTTATCTAGTTTAAATATGCATGAATGGGTTGAAGAATTGATGTGAATCATGTTTGTATGAGTTGGGGTGATAGAAAGAGCTTGGCAAATAGCCTTATTCTTGTCCACATGGGTAGACACACGGGCGTGTGTCTAGGCCTGTGTGTCACACGATCAACCTCATGGGCGTGTGGTTAGGCCGTGTGTCCCTTTGCATGCTAGCTGACAAAGTGTGTAGGAATTGTCCTTAGACAAATAGAGGTCATTATTTTTCGGCAAATCTCATGTTGTTGCCATTTGATGAATTTGACCTGATTCTTGGCATCCATCGGTATAGTATTTGGAGTTGGAGTTGATGATTATGAAATCAATGCATGTACTCCCGATCGCGACCTTATGTGGGGTCGTCTTAGCCTTCTATGATGACATTGTCTACTCCTTTCCTCCTCTGACTATAGATATGGCTTACCGTGAAGTCTAAACCATGTCATGTAATCCGAAGAGGTCGCTAAATTCGGCCGGACAATTGATTCGCGCATAAGTATGAAATCATACCTATATTCCTAGATGTAGATATATTTGGCATGAAATTTTGGCCAATCTTTATCGGTTCTCCCCCACAAGTCGATCTTGTGAAGTTCATCGAGATCTTAGGGTGACAACGGAATACTTCACATAAACCCAAACTGGCGCATCACTCAATCAAATTTGTGCATCTCAATCGTTGCAAAAACTATCAATGACAATTTGACATTCAATATATTTCGATTTGCCAAAAATTCGGTCAGGATGCATTCTTCAATTCTCAGATCAGAGTATGGCATTCATTCAAACTATAGTACAGAATTATAAATTTTATTACATACCTGATATTAAATTTCAAATCCTTACATAAATATTATATAATTCAAAAATTCAAAAACTAACATCAGTTTCTGATCGTTGATCTAACAATAGTCGGATATCTTTGAGCTTGTCTGGTATACTCACATGACTCACGTCATTGTTCCACTTATTCAAATTATATATTATTTTAAAAATATAATAATGAAAAAAAATATTATGATAACTCTATTATTAAATGAATTTTACCTTATTGTAGTGAGAATTCATAAGGGGTGTTTACTCGGGGATGTAAAAATGGTAGGTGGTACCATGCCCATGACTGAAGAAAGAGTATGCAACCACCGATTTTAATTTTTTGTGCTTCATTGTCCGACACATCTCTCGGTATAATTTCGCCAACACAGCTGATCCCCAACTGAGTCGCCTTGCTTCCTTTAAGTTAACTAGTTGTAGGAGCCACCTTAAATGTACCAGATTTCAAAATTTATCTGGCATTAGAAGACCCTCGATTAACCTCAATATGAACGCTTGCGCGTATTGTTGTCTTTCAACGGCACTAGCGAAGTTGTCGATATACGAGAAATTTTCTTCTAACCATTTCATCTCTATCAGACTACAACTAAACTTGTCTGGCACCTTGCCTAATAGTTGGTAGCAAATTGCGCTCCAATCGCCAACGCCCACTACCCTCATAATGACTGCCACATCAACCGGCAAACCAAGTTGTAATTCTACATCCGCAAGTGTAATTGTACACTCACCGCACGGAAGATGAAAAATGTGTGTCTCAAGTCTCAATCTTTCCACCAAAGCGTTGATAAGTGCGGGCCCCAATTTAATGCCCTTGAGCATACGAGACACGTGTAAGAATCCCACCTCTTGCAATGTTGTTCAATAACACGCAGTGCCCTCACACTTAAATTGTGTATATACATCTCGATAATCCGATCTTCGGTTTGATTATCTGAACATAAAAAATTTATAAAACTAATAATGTTAATGACTTAAAAATTATATTAATTAAAATAAAAAAATTAATATTATTTTCTTACCATTTGTAATTGGACGTTGGAAATGTGTTTGTCATCCAAATGAATAAAAGGCATTGACATTTTTAAAATTATAAAAATTAAATAAAATCAAAGAAATTACGAAATATAAAATTAAGACAAGAAGAATTTGAGAGAAATTGAATGAAAAATTGAGAATAAAATAGTTGAGAGAATTGAAAGAATAGATGAATAGGATTGAGAGAATTCGGAGAATAGGATTTGAATGAAAAAAATGAATTGGGTATATATAACAAATAAACTAACAATTAGAAGAAAAAAATTCTAGCCGTTTGAAAAAAAACGTTGAAAATTAAACTAGCCATTGGATTTTCTAACCGTTGCAAAAAAAATACCGTTGGACGAAAATGCATTGACATGATGATTTTCTACCAAAGATGGTGATAAGAAAAGGTGAAAGCTCTTACAGGAGGAATTTTCTATTTCTCTTTTCAAAATTAACCTATTTCCTTAAATTTGAAAAAATCTGACTTAATTCCCTAATTAACTTCTAAAATTGGTATTTTACCTAATAAACCCAAAAATTAATTAGAATATGTTAAATATAATTGTATAATATAATTTTTAATAACAATATTTATATAACTGTATAGTCTAGTGTTAAATATAATTATAACGCTAAATCAAAAAATAATTATTATTATAACGCAACTTTCGACAAGAAGTCAGTGTCACAACTTAAAGGGTCTCCTATTGGCAAAAGTTTTTCAGATTTTATCTTTTTGGCAAATTTTCAAATTGCATCGAAGAGATGCAGCATTGTGCTAGCATTAGATATAGGACCACTTACAATTTCTCCACTGGAAATCAAATCGATAAATGGTGTCAATCGAGCCACATGTCTAGGACCCTTTTGAAAAACAACTTATTTCTTTAAATAATTTTAAAATCAGTCTAAAATTCAAAAAAAAAAATTCTAAAATTAAGGGCTTGAAATTAAAAGAAAAGAAAAGCCAACTCATGAGATTGGGTGTGTGGATGAAGGGCTGAATATCATCTCAAGATGTCATAATATCTCGCTATGCTCGTGATTGTTGAAACAATTTAGTCATTTTCTTCTGACCAAAATTTGGCAAGTTTTCAAATTGCATTGTAGAGATGCAGCCTGCGCTAGCATTAGATATAGGTCCACTGGAAATCAATCTTATTGATTGATATCTCTTTATCCATCTCTGCTCTTCTTTTTACCTTTTTGCCATCAAGATAGATGACGTTGAGCACCACCGGGATCCATCTTCACTGCACACTATTCATCAAAAATTTCTAAACTTGTATTATAACTCTTAAAAAATTATATTATAACAATAATTTATGTTTATAATCAAAATTATATTATTTAAATCCTAAAAAATTTCTAAAATTATGACAAAAAAAATGTTATAAACAGTTTCACAATATATTTATTTATAAATATTTATGACTAAAAAAATATGAATATAACTTATTTACTCGTCCATACTATATATTATAAAAATAATTTATTTATTTAAAAAAAATTATAATTTTTTTTATAAAAGGTTAAAGTATCTTGCAAGTCCCTATCTTATAAGGATTGTGTCAAATTAGTCCATGTAACACCTCATACCTGACCTGGTCATCGGGTCTGAGCTATGAAATGCCACAACCATTTCTGGATTAACGTCATTTAGTCATAATTTATTTCTCCATCATTATACCAAAGTAATTTCACAAACATGATTATTACATCATTATATCATAACATATTTCGAACCAATGTGAATCACTTGGTCACTGAACTCTCTTGGGTTTGATCCTTGGAACACTCAGGTGTTCCATTGTAACACTAAAATATTACAACTGGCCTGTCACACTTGCAGTACACTGCACGTAGATTAATTATTTTAGTGTTGATTCTCCTCCCTGGTGTTCGCACGCCGATGGCAGAAGTGATCACTTCCACTACGATGAATCATCATATGTTGTTGATCGTTTGCAGGTCTACTATTAGGGGTTGGTTCTGGAACTGTATTTGTAGGGCTTTGTGTATTTCCCGAAAGTTCCTCAAGTACTTTTTTACTCCGAGGTTTAAATTTATTCATGTAACTTTCTTCAAGGAAAATAGCTTGAGTTGGAACTATCACAATTTTTTCTTTCGAGTTATAAAACAAACCACTATTTGTTCCCTTTGGATATCCTACAAACAAGCACAATTCTTTCCATGAGTCCAACTTCCTTGCATCCAATACGTGGGTTGGGTATCCCAGATCCTTAAATGGTTTTGATTCGACTTCCTATCATGTCACAATTCGTATAGAGTTTTTGATGCTGCCTTAGTTGGCATATCATTCAAAATATAGGAAGTCGTTTGTACTACATATCCCCAAAAAGATATTGGCAGCTTCGAATAACTTAGCATTGAACGAACCATCTCTAACAACGTTCAATTACTTCTCTCTGCCACGCCATTCTGTTGTGGAGTGTCGGGTGCGGTTAACTAGGATAGAATCTTATTCTCCATGAGGTACCCTAAGAACTCATTTAATAAATATTTCTCACCTCGATCAAACCGAAGTGCCTTTATAGGTAAACCTAGTTGTTTCTTCACTTCCACACAAAACTTTGTGAGCTTATCAAAGGTTTCACTCTTACGGGGCATTAGGTACACATACCTATATCTGGAATAATCATCAATAAAGGTTACAAAAACTCGTAATCACTTTTTGCACTGACGCTCATGGGGCCACATACGTCAGTGTGCACAAGTTCTAGGGGTTTTATAGCTCTCGTTCCATTTGCATTAAAAGATCACTTAGTCATATTACATTCCAAGCAAGATACACATTGTGGAAGATCAACTTCTTTAAGCAAACTTAAAGTTCCATGTTTCACAAGTCTAGTGATTCTTTCTTGGTTAATATGATCAACTCTCAAATGCCAAAGGTACGTTTCATTAGAGTGAAAAGTTTTAAGTCTTTTATTCAAAATTTCAATATCAAGCACTGTGTACATCTTTGGCTTGATAAAATAGAGATTATTTGACATCCATCTATTATAGATAAATTTGCAATTTCTAAATATTGAAATATTATTATTAAAAGTCACTATCAAGTCATCTTTATATAAACATGCAACAGAAATAAAATGTCTTTTGAAACTTGGTACATAGAAAATGACTTTTAAAATAATCTTCCAAAAATTATCAAAATAAATATATACATTTCCCACAGCTTCAGTTGCCACAATTTTCCTGTTTCCAGTCCACAATGATAGACTCTTATATCTAAGATCTTTCATCTCCCTCGAACCCCTGTAGAGAAACACATATGTGATTAGTGGCTCCTAAATTAATGGCCCAGTGGTCTATTGAATTTTCCACTAAACAAGATTCTATCATAAAGAGTTTCATACCTTTGCCTTTCGTGGCTAGGTATTCCTTCCACTCTTTATTGTTTGTCTTGAAGTGCCCTTTCTTACATTGCAATACTAATATTAAAAGTCACGGTCAAATCGTCTTTATATAAACATGCAATAGAAACCAATTTTCTTTTGAAACTTGGTACATAGAAAATATCTTTCAAAATAATCTTCCTAAAATTATCAAAATAAATATTTACATGCAACACCCCTAAATCGTATTCGTCGCCAGATTAAGGTTACAGAGCATTACCGAACAATCAGAAACATTTAAACTAAATATCATTCAACAATATAAACACATCATAAACCAATCAAATACATACATCCCGTCCCTAAATAGAGCCCTCGAGGTCCTAAAAATATCTTAGAAATAAATCGAGACCAATTCGAAACAACTTGGAAAGTCTAGGAAAAAAAGTCACAAAAATTTGGAAATAGGGGTCACACGCCTGTGTGGCCAGGCTATGTGCGACACATGGCTAAGAAACACGCATGTGTCTCAGGCCGTGTAACCTTCGAACTAGGGACACACGCCATGTCTCAACCCGTGTCCTCACCCGTCTAACTCTCTGAGTTACCCCACATGCCCGTGTTCCAGGTCGTGTGTTATGCCGTCTAACTCACTAACTTGCACCCTAAGAAAATCATCAAATGACACACGACCGTGTCACCAGGCTGTGTGCCTCACATGGCTAAGTCACATGCCTGTGTCTCAGGCCGTGTGGACCCAAATTTACCTAAAATCAAACCATTTCCAAGACCATTTCATGCATAAACATTTAGACCAATTGTGCACACTTTCTAAACACCAAAACTTTATCTAAACATACAAATATTTTCCATTTCAAGAATCCTAATTCAACTAACTAATATGCAATTCAAAGGCACCACAATTAACATCCAAACATAACACTAGCCAAAAACACTTTAGTTCATGCATATAATCTAATTCAAAACACTTACCAAGACCTATATCAAATAACCATTTTCATAACATTATAAAACACCAACATGGAACCTTATATATAAGCATTTGGAAGTGCCCAAAATGACAATACTTGGTGAAGCATTAAAGTACACCAAACCAACCGTAACTTTCAAAGCATAAACATACCAAAATACCAATACAAAACATCCTATGCCCTTCAACCTTATATTCATCTATATATATACATGCCACTACCCTAAGAGTCACAAAAACTACCAAATTGAATGATCCTTCCAAAATGTCTGCGATGGTTATCTACAAAACAATCCACAAAAATCAATAAGCTTACAAAGCTTAGTAAGGACATAGTATAACACTTAATCTAAATACCATTAATTATAATTCATATAATATTTGGTTTAGAGTTACTGGAGTATAACAAGGGGCATGAAAGTGCAATCAGGGGTACCAAAGTACAAACAGGGGTACAAAAGTACAAACAGGGGCACGAGAGTGTAATCAGGGGTACTGAAGTACAAACAGGGGCACGTAAGTGTAATTAAGGGTACTGAAGTACAAACAAGGGCACAAGAGTGCTATTAGGGGTACCAAAGTATAAACAAGGGCACGAGAGTGCAATCAGAGGTACTAAAGTACAAACAAGGGCACGTAAGTGCAATCAGGGGTACCAAAGTACAAACAGGAGCACGAGAGTGCTATCATTCAATAATTAACTATAAACATTTAATTAAAGAACTATATAATAAGAATGCAAGTAAAAATTTATTTACGTAATAAAACACTATGAACTTACCTACTATTCAATTCTGACAAACACACAGTGACTAATCCGCTATTTTCCCTTTTCCCCGATTATTGTCTTTTTTATCCAAGTTTTGATCTATATAATAATTAAATACAATATATTAATCTCACACATTTTTCACATTCCATTCAATGTATATAACCCTTAATTTTTCATTAATTACACATTTTTCCTAAACTTTTATAACTTTTCCAATTTAGTCCTCTAACCCGAAAATCATCAAATTGACTATTTACCAAGAATCAAACTACAGCCAAATATTCTATGCCCTTAAGCAATCCCTATCATTCATCAATTTCACTATGAAACCTTGAAATTTTAACATTTTAACAATTTAATCCTTAAATCAAAATCTAACAAAAATCACTTCACAAAACAACCAAATGCCACGATCAAAGCTTCAAACATATAACTATCATCACAAACAACTAATATTCATCAATGATAACTTCAACAATTTTTAATTCGTTCAAAAACGAAGGTCCGAACTAGCTGGACCTAGTTGTAACGATCTCAAAAACATAAAAAATACAAGAAACGGAACTAGAATGAGCTTGCATGCAAAGAAATTGTGCTAGCCGAACCCAAAGCTTCTCAACAATGGTGTTTTCTTTTAATTTCGGTGAAACCATGTACTAAAGAAGATGATAGCATCATTTTTATCATTTTTCTTAAGTTATAATTTTTAATTTACCTTTTTGTCCTTTAAATAAAACCTTCATTTAAGCTAATTACTACCCATTATCGTCCATTACATATACAGTGATGGTCTAATTACCATATAGGTCCTCCCTCATATAAGTTAAACCATTAAATCATCCAATTGCAATAATTGACCAATTTTGCACTTTTCTTTCAAATTTGTCATTTTTCTTTAATTAGCTAACTAAACGTTAAAATTTCTTAAACAAACTTTAATACGACCCTAATGACTACGTAAATATTCTACAAATACTATTTACGAACCAACACGTCAGAAATTTGTGGTCTCGAAACCACTGTTCAGTCACCACTTAAAAATGGGTCGTTATAGTACATATCCCACTACTTTAGTTGCCATAGTTGTTGTAACACCCATAACCCGTCTTCGTCGCCGGATGAAGGTTGCAAAGTGTTAACATATGAATCGTAACAGTGAACCATAAAAAGAACATCAATTAAGCTTACTTATAAATTCTAAAAACTAGATATAATCATAAAGACCAAACACAGTTTGAGCCTTAAATCACGTCTATGAAACTTTTTAAAAAAAAAACATTTTGGAAACAATCTGGGATGAATTTAAAAAAAAAAATCAGAAAGTTTGGGAAAAAGTTGAAAAATTGAGAAACAGGGGTCACACATACCATTTCATTAATATAACGCTCTTAAAATATCCTAAATCATACCAAAACAAACAACCTAAGAATCATAACCAATATGCCATTTTAGGCACCTCAAATCATACCCATTCATAATGAACTACATACACACCAAACATATAAATGTATATATAGATTGAGTCATTCATTCATAACCAAGAACTCTTGTTTTTACAACTATAGAACTTCCATTTATAAACATAAACTAGATGCCATAATATGTACATAAATAAACAAACAAAATGACCTATATACATGCCACAATTACCCACAACAACAAAATTTCTACCGAATCAAAATGATGATAGGTGTGAGCTTCCTTGCTGATCCGGTCGACACGTTCTAAGTTCCAAAAATCTATAAAAAAACATATAGAAAATAGTAAGTATACCAAATATTCAAAAATAATTCAAATTGATCCATTTCAATAATTGCAATACTCAACAACTACCAAAAGAACTTGATCCATATATAACCCTCAACCATTTAGCAACACTATTCACATTATTAATATAACTAACTCAAGTATTTCAGCCACCCCATATTTCATGAGCAAATCTTCCATTTATCAATTGGATGATTATGAATTCAAAGTTCAATTTCATGAGAGATTCAATTTCAACTTTCGTTAACATATTTTCAATATTTAACCCACACGTATTTTCGATGAAAGTTCGTAATTCACTCCAATATACAGATATAACTGAAATATTCAGTTTTTCCCAAATGGGTCAACCTATGAAAATAATTGCCTAGCCAGGGCTTATTATTCCGTATTCTCCAGTTTTTAACAAATGCGAGAATTGGGAACCTAAATTCGTATTCACCAGTCCACAACGTATGAAAGAACTGGGAACCTAATTCCATATTCAGCAATCTGCAACAAATGCAAGAAATGGGTACCTAAAGCATAATTTCATCCGGTTGTTGAACTTCTTGATCTAAAGCATAATTTAATTTAATTAAATCCATTTAAATCTCAAATCCAACAAATTTATGCATTTGAACATAATCATGACAGTCATTCTTTTATGCAATCCATTAACCATTTATACTAAAATCTGAAATCCATGCCCTTCTCTAAAATTCAACTTATTGAATGAGATTTAGAAGTATTGTAATCTTAGATTTTGGCACCAATCGAAGATAGTACTGCCATATGAGATTTTCCACACATAATTATAAGGAACATAGAAATTATTTTAGTTCTATACGTTCAAAGTTTGAAAATCAACAAGTTTTCATTTTTCAATAAAAATATGTTTAAAAGTATAAAAAAAGAAACAAACTACATGGAGATCCATTAATAAAACTATCAACAGGTTAAAAACAAATTTACCCAAAGGTACCTACTAGCCGAATTTCACAAAATTTATACTCAGTCTATTTCAATCTTTTTTTATCATGAAATTTTCATGAAATTTTTACTATTTCAAAAATAAATTCCTAAACTTAAAACTATTCAAAATCACTTAATAAAATCTTTATTCTTAGCTACTAGCTCTAATAATCTACTAACAAGATTTAAAACACATCCATTTCATTCATGGTAAGTCTTTAGATTTTTAACGATTTTGCAAAATAACACCCGGGTTAACTAGATTTAACTAGTACGAACTCAAAGACCTAAAAATAATCAAAAACGGGTAAGAAATAGCTTACATGCAAAGCTCATAACCCTAACCGATGCTTGAAACTTTCCCCAACAATGGTATTCGGCCAAAGTAAGAAAAAGAAACCCCCAAAGATGAAAAAGATGAGATTATTACACCTTTCGTCCATTACCATTCATTATTTAATTACTATATTAGCATTTTAAAAAAAAATTATCAAATTTAAACCAAAATCAAGTCATCATTATCCACTATCTATAAACATGGTATTTTTATCCATTTAGTCCTTTTATATAATGTCCCGCAAACATTTACTACTTTTACTATGGAACATCACATTTATAACTATCATGAATTAATCCTTCTACTTAATTTACCAACTAAACCTTAAAATTTCTTATTGAAAAATTAATACGACATTAAGAAATATTATTTATTATTAAATTAATAATATTTACCAACTCGCTTTTTGGATCGTGGTTTCAAACCATTATTTCCGTCACCACTGAAAATCAGGATGTTATAGTTGTCTTGTTTTTGGTCCGCAACGATAGACTCTTATCTTTAAGATCTTTCGTCTCCTCGAACCCTTGTAGAGAAACACATACATGATCAGTGACTCTCGAATCAATGACTCGGTGGATAATGATGACTTGATTTAAATCTTCCATTAAATAACCCACTAAGGTCTCTAGGCCACCACAAGTGGAAATGAAGAAAATCAGAAAGCCTAAAGACTTATCTAAGTCTAAATGCTTCTTCTGCAGTAAAAAATGTCACTTCAAGACGAACTGTAAAGAGTGGAAGGAATACCTAGCCACCAAAGGCAAAGGTATTAAATCTTCCATTAAATAAGATTCTATCATAAAGAGTTTCATACCTTTGCCTTTGGTGGCTAGGTATTCCTTCCACTCTTTACAGTTCGTCTTGAAGTGACCTTTCTTACTGCAGAAGAAGCATTTAGACTTAGATAAGTCTTTAGGCTTTCTGGTTCTCTTCATTTCCACTTGTGGTGGCTTAGAGACCTTAGTCTTGCCTTTCTTAACGTGTTTTCCCTTCCCTTTTGAGGAAGAAGAGACATCTATGTTTGCTTCTGCTCTTCAGATAGGATAACTGTCATTCAACACCAACTCATAGGATTGTAACTCCTTCATGAGTTGTGTAAGCGTCAGGGTCTTGTTCCCAAGGTTATATGCAGCCCGAAAGCCTGTAAATTCCTTGGACAAACTCTTGAACACCATTTCAATTTGAGTGTTTTTGTCAAAATTGGCCTCATTATCTGCGGCCACGGCAGAGTATCCCATAAGAGTAATTATATGGACTTTGACAGGAGTGCTAGGCTTTTGCTGGGCATTCATCAAACTAGTAATTTTCTACTGTTGAGCCAAGGCAGCTTGGCCTCCGAACATGTCATCTAGTTTTTCTAGATTTGTTTTGGCAGTCTTATAGCTCTCCAATTTCTTATAAAGGGTGTTGATCATGTTTACCAACATATAGCAACAAGCTATCTCATTAGACTCCTCCCAGCATTTTCTAGCCTCAACTTGACTGGTCAGAGGGCACTTATTATCAAGAAATGTTTTAAGTTTTTCACAGCTTAGGACAATCATTAGGTTCCTATAACACCCCTTGTAACACCCCAAACCCAGCCTAGACGTTATGGCCGAATCCGGAGAAGTCACAGAGAATGGGTTTAGTTGCGTAAAATCATTTCAGTTACTTAACTCATACGTTTTTATCCATTTTGAAACCGTTAATTTATTAGTTTATTTGCCAAAACCTATTCTACAGCGGAAGTCTAACAAAACCGTTACATTACAGAATCAGATTCGTATTTTTAGGAAAACCATTTTTTTTTTGCGTAAAAATCGTCAATTTCATAAAACAATTTAACCAAGCATGCAAAAACAATCAGCAAACCAAAATCAACAGTTTAAAACTAAAAAATCCAGAGAGTCCCAAAAATTACAAACTCTCAAAATGAATACCAAAAACATGGATAAAATCATAAATTGCTAAGTTTAAATAATTTACGGTCATGTGGTCACCGTTGAGTCTCTGCCGCACCGATCTGCCTAAGTCTGTGGATTACCTGACAAAACAGATAATAGATGTGAGTTTACAAAAACTCAGTGTGTAACCCATCAAAATTAAGTATACAACACATGTAATTAAATACTGAAATAAAGCAGATATCTGATTTCATATTCGAATTGAGATCAGATTGATTCAGACACAAAGAGAGACATGCATAAATCCTACCTCCATCCTCTACACACCATCTCTGACCATCCTATCACACCATGTTGGTTTTGAAACACCCACCCATCCCTACACATCACATCGTGCCATGAAGACACATATCAAAATATATATATATGCAACCAAGCTGCCAGAATATAGGCGTTTAACGCCGAACAGAATACTTCCTCCTCATATACAAATCCCACCCCAATAACAGATACAAAAATCAGATACAGATATAATAGATTTAACATGCTCAACATGCAAATATACAGATATCAGATATACGTATAATAGTACAGTCAGGCATACATTCAGTATCCTACTCAGATCAGTCAATTAGGATATCATAACATACAGTTTAGGGTTTAATTAACCCTTATCGACCCTACAGTAGGCCCACAGTCGATCGGAGCGACCAATGTGACCCTAGGGAGAATTTTAGAAAAATGGGCCCACATACCCGTGTGGTTTCCCCGTGTGGGCCCACATGCCCAGTTTGGCCTTGCCCGTGTGGCCCACGCGGCCTGGCCCAAAATCTACACGTCCATATGACATGCCCATGTAGGCCCACACGCCCAACTTGGCCTAGCCCGTTTGGACCACACGGCTACACTCAGGCCACTACACGGCCGTGTCCTGCGCACGGCCAAGCCTTCATCGATCACACGGTCGTGTCTCGCACACGGGCGACCATATGCCCATGTGGCATCGACAGTGCAGTTTTTTGGGTTTTGCCAAAACTCAGTTTTTCACGTTTTGGGAATACACCTAGTATCATTTTGATGCGAACACACTTCCGAGATCACCAGAACCTAAAATCGATAAACCCAAGTCCAAAATCAGTCATAATTCAAAGATTGACCCGAAACCACTAAATCGACAACAGTCCAATTCTATGTTCATCACTTACCCCTAACACTCCGAATGATGTCGGCTACGATTCCACGAGAGAAAAGTCCCCTTCTTCCCGATTCGCTGCTGCCAAAACTCAAAATCAACAATGGAAAGAAAAGAAAAGCATTAATTTGAACAGTAAAATGATTCCCTCAACCCACACAAAAGTCACCTAAAGCACTAATCAAAAAGCACAAAATCACTGAAGAATCTGAAAATCTGGAATTGGTTGACAAGATAAATTTCGAACACAAGATAGCAAAAAGATTTTTGCCAGGCAACAAAGAAAAATGTCAACTATGGGAAATTGGGAAGAGAGAGAAAAATACAAATTTTGAGAAGAGAAGAAAATAAACAGGATCTCCCATAATCCCACAATTTTCTCCCACTTACCCACAACTGATAACTCCCTCAGAATTTGTGCTCAACCAAAACTTTGTCTGACACCCGAGCAAAAATAAATACCCATGTTAATGCAGGGATTCGAACACAGGACCTTCAACACACCAGTTCCCTAACCACTGGAACCAGCAGGCTCATTCTGATATGGATTTACAGGAAATTTAATATGAGCCTACCAAACAAGGATAAGGCTTGATCCAAAAATAACAAAATTAACAAAGGTGAGACTTAAACCCAAGACCTAAAACACACACCCAGAACACTTAACCACTGAAGTAGATACAGATTTGTGTCAGATAGTTACAAAATCAGAAATAAATTATTCAGGGTATTACACCCCTTGTCTGTCTCTGTCACCGAATTAGGGTTACAAGATTTTACAACATATAACCAGACAAGAACATACCATTTCAATTTAAAATATTAACTTAAAACGACCATCAACAGATAAACATTCGATACTCATGCTAAGCATACAAAAATGAAACTTAAATTGAGCCTATGAACCTCTAGAATTAATTCAAAAATAAGCAGGGACTAGTTCGAATCATGTTAGAAAAAAGGTAAAATTAGAAAACAAGGGTTACACGGTCGTGTGGGTAGGCCGTGTGATAAGGCTAAGGCCGTGTGGTGCAATAGCACACATCCGTGTCTGAAACTCATGTAACAGACTGATACCGTGTATAAAAGGGTCACACGATTGTGTCACCAGGCCATTTAACAGACTGTAGTTGTGTGAATCTAAAATCACCAAAATCAATAGAGCACATTGTGAGGCTCATGGCCGTGTGTGCCTAAAAGTACCTTCAAATAGAAGTCATACAAATTCATGCTTACTTAGGCCACAAGTATACCATTAACCAATTCAACCTATTCAAATCAAACCAAAAACATACCAAATCATGTCATTTACCTAATTCTAACCAATATGCCATAAGGTACCATCACAAACAACTTTCAAACTTATCTATCAACTTCATTTACTATCAAGTTCACACTTAGCCAAATAATGTCATATAAAGTGTCAAAACACTATAATTCCATTCACCAACTAACAAACATTTAACAAGGCATGTGTACTAACATATTTAACTATCAAAGAAACAATGTACATATCATTTCATGTCATCCCAACCAAATTCCAACCAAAGTTTTACCTAATCAAGCATTTCCATATCACATTATAAGTCATCCATATGTATTTCATTCCCTCATATATATATACATCCCAACACATATCAAGCTCAATATCACATTCAAATCTCTATATCAAACCATGATCAACCATGCTTTTAGCCAACAAGCATACTTATACAAGCATAAACATATCATTTGTAATGAACACTTATATACATATACAAGTTACCCCTATTACATGCCAAAAAATCGAATTATAATGGTTTCAAAATCTACCAAAAGATGGCTGGACAATGTGATCTTTAAGCTGATTCGATCGTTCGATTTTGCAAAACGATATATAGAAGGAAACAGGAAAACAACACGAGTAAGCTACATTAAGCTTAGTAAGTTCATAGGTTGAAACAATATAACATACCTTATGATTACATTTATAAATTAACAAAATCTTTAACCAAAACATAATCTTGTCATCACAATCAAGTCAACGGGTGAGACCTCAATACACAAAAGCTATAAACCATTCAAAGTGTACAAAATCATTCAAATACCAAGTCACGATATAAAAATGGATTACATGATCGTATTTAAAAATCATTCTCAAACATTATTTTCAAATTTCAAATTCATGTCATTATATCATTTAACCATCAAGATTTAGCTCGATGAACTACACGAACAGATATGGATACGCGGTTATCCACCCAAAATACGCCAGAATGCTCAATCGAGCCAATCCGACCAAGAACACACCTAGGCACCAAGTGCAAAGCCCATAGGCTTTACATCCACCCTCAGAAACACACCAAGATGACTGTAAATATAACTTAGCAATCCGCAACAAATGTTGGATTCTAGTATACTCAGTGTATAATAACAAGTCATATACCATTATCTCATTACATATCAATCCCGTACCGCACGCAAAATAACCTATTGGCATGCCAATTGTATCATATCCTATGTTCATCTGGGCTCGATACATGTAACGATATATCTTTTTTTCAATTTAATTCTTTTTCTCACATTTTATCAATTTGTAACAATTCACATATATATTCAACATATCCAATTTTCACAAATCAATATAAACATTACAAATTTATACAAAACTATACCATATGAACTTACCAAGGCTAAATGGTAGATATAGCAATATCAGGGACTAGTAAGTAATTTTCTCTTTTCCACGATTATCTACCGGTTCTTGATCTGTACAGTAATTTATTTCAATTTATCAGCCTAAATGATCTTATAACATGTAATTTAATGCATATTAACTCCTATTAACATTTTTCACAATTTCCTTAAATTTTTACACTTGTTCAATTTAGTCCCTAAAACTGAAACACGTTTATTTTCAAAATTAATCCCTAACCCTTAGTGAAAAATTCATAATCATCCTTATACAACCCTCTAATTCTGAAATTTTACAAGAAAATCAATCCAATTTCAACATTTTATCATTTAACCCCTAAACTCAAAACTATACAAAATCACTTTACAAATTAGTCCAAATTCATCATCAAGCTTCAAAATAAACCATTAACAACTAAAAAGATTCAAGAATATCTATGGCAAGTTTTCAAAACTTTATTAATATTTCAAAATAGTCACTAGGCTTAGCTAGATTAAGCTACAACGATTTTAAAAACATAAAATTTATAATAAAAAAACAAGTGAAAAATAGACTTACATGCACAAGTATAAGCAAGGTCGAAGCTTAGTCTCCTTAAAAATGGTGGTTTGGTTGCAAACAAGAAGAAATGAAGAAGATGATAATTGTTTTGCCTTTTACATTTGTTTAATCTTTTATTTATTTACCAAAATGTCAGTAATCATACATATTTTTAATCTAAATCATATATACATACCGTCCACTATCTTGAATATGGTTAAATTTCCATATAAATTCATTCAATTATGTTTTTGTACTCAATTAACCCTATAAAACTAATAGCGATTGACTTTTGTAACTTTTACGATTTAGTCTTTTTTCTTTAATTAGCTAACCAAACATCAAAATTATCGAACCAAATTTCAATATGACACTAATGACCTCATAAATATTAAATAATTAGTATTTACGGACTCACACGTCAGAATTGTGGTCCCAAAACCACTATTTTTGATACTACTGAAAATGGATTGTTACAGTTTGTTTTCCATTCCTTATAGTTATTTTCGTTCAGTTTGTTTTCAGTGAATATGTTTAATAAGGGAGTAGTTGTCATTTTTCAACTAAAAATAAAACATTCATTCATTCATTAATATTTTTATATTAAGCAAATATTTGAAAATGTTTTGCAATATTACGATATTCATTAAAACGATGCATGTGTCTTACACTAAACCTTGAAAACATTTGTAAGTCATTGAATGATAATTCCTACACCCATTGAATCCAGTCACCATGGGGTGATCATGATCAACTAGTAAGAACATGGATTTCTATCCAATTAGTACATGAACCTAATTCCTCAGACATTCACACATACTAAAACTCTAATTTAAGTAGAGCTTAGTGGGAAGCTACTTAACCAAAAGATCTTAAGTGTATAACCATCAACTAAACACCTATTACATCATGCACCACAAATGAGTCATCGTGGAATAATCTCACTGAGTATATGTAACATCCTAGAATTAGGGGTTCTGCATTTTGTGCTAATTGAGGTGTTGGGCTGGTTTAGCATGTTATTTTGGTGTGTTTGGAGGTCCTGGGGAGGCTCGGGTTCGAGCCAGAACTTTAGAAAATTTTGCTTTTTGGGCACTTTGGAGGGGAGAGCTAGCTGGGGCAGGCCTTATGTGTAATTACTTGTAATTGTTGGCACAAGAAGGAGTGTGGTGTGGTGGCAAGTGACACCACTTAAGGTGCAAGGGAGTGGCGTCACAAGGGAGCAGAAGGAGGGAGGAGTTCGAGTCTCCTCTGCAGCAAGTGCCGCTTTATTTTTTTATGCTCAAGGTGGTAAGGTGTTGGCTTTCGGCTGGACTCTTCTTGGTGGTTGTTGAAGGAGTCAAGCATTTGAAATGAGTGGACATGAGGGGTTGGTGGAGTTTGAATTGGTCAAACCAATTCAAATGGGTGTTGGAGAGTGAAAGTAGGAGCAAAAGAAGGGATTTGGTGAAGGTGGAAGGTGTTGGTCGAATTTGGGGAGCTTGGAGGGGGAAATTTCGGCTATGTGTTGTTGAGGCGAGGGAGTGCCGAATGGGTGAGAGAGTTTTTATTTTCCATTTCGGGTTGCCTAATTTTTGTGTGTGTGCCGGAATTCCCTAAGTGCATCTAAGGTCTCTTCATGTGTGTTTCTTTTTGTTTTCTCAATTTCTTCTAATCTTTTCCCTTTTGTTGTCAAACCTTCCCATTCGTGCATTGCTTTTCCTTCAAGGTTACCAAAGGCACCTTTGGCCGAACCTAGTCTTGACTCATCTATACCTAAGCCGAATCTCTCCTCACCATCCTTCCTTTTCCATTCAACTTTCTTTTCTTCTCTTTGCTACACTCTTCTCCAAAGCCGAAACCCCTTTTTCTTTTGCATTGCTTCCATTTTCTTCATTCTTTTCCGTCCTCTTTATTTTTATCTTGAGCCGAACCACCTTTGCTCATCTACCATTATCAACCGAATATCAAGAAGCATCTCTGTGGGTTGCCAGAAGTCTCTTCTTTAGTAGGGTCCTATCGTGCAAGGTAAGAGGGACTCTCTCATTTCTTTCTCATTCTTTTTCGGTTCTGTGTGGTCATAGCCGAATGACTATTTTGGTTCTGATGGTTAAATTCCGGCTAATCCCTTCTCTTCTTTCTTGTTTTGGAACGTTTACTCTAGGAAACCTTAAAAGCCGAACATCTTGAAGACCGAAGCCTAAAGATCTGTTGATTGCCGAATCTTACCTTTCTATTCGGGTTTTAAGGTAAGGAGCCCTCTTTTGTTCTTTGTGTTGAGCCTCTATTCATTACTCTGTCATAATCAAACCCCTTGTTGGGGAAATTGTTATTTCATCATAGTTCTGAACTGATCAAGTCTCTTCGTGGATGTGAGTGCTAGCCTATCTAAGGAAGGGAGTGGACCTGTAGTCCCTGCTCCTAAATTTAAAAGACGTGTTGTGTCGGCGGTTCGAGACTTTTTGCCGGGGTGTGGTAGAGAGCTGATGTCTGCCTGGGATAGACAAATAGCTGTTATCCCTGCTAGTGAGAGCATCGACGTAGAGAGTCTAGTTTTACATGTAATCAGGTGTGTAATGCTCACACTTTACTTTAGTAATTTTTGTTAATAACTGAGTTGGCTGAAAGCCGAAACAACTATTTAGATAGTCGCGATACCCTCGTGGGTAAGGTTGGAGACACCGGGTAAGTACCTATATGGTTCTATTTTCGAAAGTATGTATGTATGATACAATTCACCGCTGTGCTTTGGAAGCATGTTTGCATTCATTTCAGTATGTTAATATGTGCATGGGCTTGGGATATGATGTAAAGGGGAAGTGTTATTTAGGGGCTGTCACAGTGGTTTGGTACCACAGTGGGTTGGTCCCACATATCTTATTCAGTGACTATGTCTCATTGGTTTGGTACCACGGTGGTTTGTCACCACACATATATGTAATTCAGTGACTTGTCTCAGTGGTTTGGTACCACAGTGGGTTGGCCCCACAAATATTTATCAGGGATTGTCACAGTGGTTTGGTACCACAGTGGGTTGGCCCCACACATATAATTAGTGACTCACATCACGATGATCAGTATCACGGTGGTCCGGAACCACAAGTGGCTCGGTGCCACGGGCGTTTGGCTGATTCAGGTGATGTAGAGGATGGAAAACTAGGTTAGGTTGGGCTGCATTGCATTCATGTGTAATATGATGTATTGTGTGGGCTAAGGCCCAATAGGCATCTGTGGGCTTAAGGCCCAGATTGCATTATAAGGGGATTTACACACTGAGTCTTGGTGACTCACCCCTCTGCTTAATTTTGCAGGTAATTCATAGATTGCGGTTTTGGAGCCGAGGCGGACTTCGAGGTGGCCATGCATTGTTTTTCTCGTAAACTTTCGGTTCTTTTTTAATATTACTTTTTAATTCTGGGATTCTATTATGTAATAATGCCACTATAACTTTAAACTTGGGATTTATGATTGCACTATGATTATACATAAAACTACATATTTAATATGAGGTTTTTTTTTCTAAAATACAAACATAAACCAGTATTTTCTTTTAAAATGATGTTACCAAAAGATGACATGTGAATAACTTATTAATTCAGAGATTTTATTAAAATCGCAACATTGTTTTCAACTGTCACGTTTTATGAAATTCCTTAAATTTGACTTATGACAAATAAACCTGATTTCGATATTCAATTCATTTTAAACAATTATTTTGAATTTTCTCTAAAATGAAATAACTCAATGCGAAGTTTCTCCAAATCACGATATTTAGTTAGAATTTTAAAAATTTCCTTTCCTTGTGACATACCAGATTCGGTCGTAACGTTTAGGCCGAGTTTGGGGTGTTACAGTATGTAACACCCCTAACCCGTCTCCATCACTGGATTAGGGTTATGGAGTATTACTAAATAATCAGAAACATTTGGACATCATATCATTCAATATTATAATCACAACATATAACATTCATACTCATGCATATTGTCCCTAAATCAAGCCTTCGAGGCCCTAAAAATAGCTTAGAAACAATATAGGACCAATTTGAATCAATTTAGGAAGATTTGGGGAAAAGTAGTAAAATTTGAAAATAGGGGACACACGACCGTGTGGCTAGGCCGTGTGCCTCACTCATTTGAGAGACACGCCCGTGTCTCTGGCCGTGTAACCTTTGAACTAGGGACACACGGTCGTGTCCCAGCCCGTGTCCTCACCCGTGTAACTCTCTAAGTAGGTTCACACGATCGTGTCGCATGTCCGTGTGCCAGGCCGTGTAACTCTCGAAATTTCTCTACACACCGGTGTGCCAAGTCGTGTGTTAGGCCGTGTAACTCACTGACTTGCATACAAAAGACCATTAGGTGTCACACAGCAATGTCGTAAGGTCGTGTGAGGGACACATGCCCGTGTCTTAGGCCTTGTGAGCTCAAATATACCTATTTCTTGCTCAATTTCACTTCCTTATTGTATAGGTACCTACACACTTTCAATTACACATATGGGAAGTGCAATTCAACTTCAAACATACTTTAACATAATCACATATTCACTCTATGCATCAAGCATTTATCAACCTTGACACCTCAATGTATTCCATCACAATTGATTTCCAACTTGTAGCTACAAACACATCTATCAATATAAACATACATCCATTTCATTATAGGCTCAAGTTGACTCATAGCATACCATTTTACACTATGACCTTTTAAACACATTTAAGTAACAAGTAAGAGTTCATAAGTTGTTCAAATGCATAACATATCACAACATACTTCTCAAAAGCTAGGCATTTCACAAGACAATACATAAGGTCCTAGTATATGCCATATACCAAAATTGAGAAGTTATGTCTACCAAGATTCCCGGATAGTGTGATTCCTAGCGTTGACTCGATCTTCTTAGCCTTCAAAATGTGTTCTACAAAATGAACAAATTTAAAGGTAAGCTTAAATGAAGCTTAGTAAGTTCGTTTAGAATTTTATAACCTTTCCAATCCAACATAGATTTAATCAACTTAAGCATAAAGATTTTCCATTATACACTGTTTATAATGGTAATTACAACCAATTCAATAGTTCAGTATACTCAGTGAACATTGCTTGATTGAACTTTTCATCAGTATATCCGTAGATTTCTACTCATTTGAGCTTCACTCAGTATAATAGTAGAATTTGATCAATTAAACATCAGTCAATATAACAATAAGATTTGCTCAGTTAAACTCTATTCATTATAACAGTATGATTTCCTTGATTGAGCTTCATTCAGTATAACAGTAAGGTTTGGCTTGATAGAGCGTACTTCCAGTATATGAAACAGCATTCGTTAACAACATGTTAACAAGAATGTAATCATTTAGGAGTATAATTAAACATACGAACTTACCGAACTAATTTGCAGAAGATTCCAAAGTACAGGGACTATTCCGCGGTTTTCCCTTTTCCACGATTATCAGCACGTTCTTGATCTAACAATAATAATTTCATTCCATCAATTAGAATAACAACACAATTTGATCCTTTCATGCAACTAAATTCTTTTTGGCAAATTACCTATTTGCCCTTTAGTTTTCCTTCTTATTCAATTTAGTCCTCAAACCCTAATCATGCAATTTACTCATTTTTTTAAACACCCATGATACCCAAATATTATATAATTTCATATCAGTCCCTATTTGCAATAATTTTACCTCTAATACAAAAAATTTGTCATTTAATCAATTTAGTCCCTAAACATCAAAATCATAAAAAATCACTTTTCAAAATATTCTATTCTATCAACAAAGCTCCATATTTCATCATAAACTTTAAGAAATAGTCTCATTCATCAATGGAAAATTTTATAACATTTAACAGTTTCACAAATTGGTCCTCGATTTAGATAGACCAAACTGATGCGAACTTAAAACATAAAAATTACTAAAAACGGGCATCAAAACGCTTACCAAATCAAAGTTTAAAATTCAAGGTTGAAAAACCCTAGCTTTTCCTTTCTTTGCCATGAAGAAGATGAAGAGAAATGAGAATTTTCTTTAAATTTTAGGTTTAATTTAATATATATACTTATGGCATTTTTGTAAATACTTTAACTTTCTTAATTAAGCTTTAATAAATCATAATTAAGCCTAATTAAATCACTTTAATTAAACATAACCTCATCAAATCCCAGTAACTACTTTTCCATGGTTAAATTCTCCATTTAGTCCCTTTAATTTAACTACTCAACCTTTGCAGTTTTTACAATTCAGTCCTTTTTACTTATTAAACTATCCAAACAAATAAATTTTTCAACCAAAACTTAATATGACCCTAGAGACCTTGTAAATATACTAATTAAATAATATTCACGAAGTATTTTGTCGGAATTATGGTCTCGAAACCACTGTTTTCGACACCACTGAAAGTCGGGCTGTTACAGAGTAGCACTGTGACTAGTTGTCCTATTTGAAGATAGAACTTCTTGTTATATTGCATGATAATACCTACCATAGAGGCCGATCGAACTTTAATACGATTAGAAGACAATTCTACTTACTTTCAAGAAATCTCCTCAGTGAGGTCCACATGACAATCCTACCGTGGGGTAGTTAAATGGTCATGCCATCACAAGAGACTATTGATGGAGGCCGTAGGTCTTGTTTAGGGACCTTTTCTCACTCAATATTTTAAAAAATATGCAAGGTTTTTAATGTTTTGTTTCAACCATGAATGATCAATATATGCATGACAAGTAAATGTGGCATTCTTCCCTAAACCATATGACATGTTTATCATACATATGCATGAACTCACATTCGTAGTCATATAAATATCATCATACTTATCACATATATAAAAGCATAAAAAATTAAATGACCTTGACTAGCCAAACTTTCCCCAATTCCATCCTAAAAAAAAAAAAATACAAAAGCATACTTTGAGTCTTCTATTTTACCACCACGAACTTCTAATGCGGTATCGATTCATGTTTCTGATGCGGTATTGGTTCATGTTTCTTCTGACGGCCTATTGCAGACGGTCATGGGCTCCCAGGTCTTTTCAATTTCAATTTTTTTTTCAGATTTTTTCCTTTGACTTTCCTTTGACCGCCGGGTAAATAGTAGTGTTGTTTGGCACGACGATGATACCATTAAAAAAATATTCTTTAAACCCAATGTACTCGTATTTTTTGAATATTTTTACAAAATTCATACCGATGCCACCTGACACAATGACGACACATAAAAATATTTTCTTTTTAAATGCAATGATGGTTGAATGATTGGGGGAATTTGGGGAATGCCGCCTGACATGTTAGTAGCACCGACTATACATTATTGAATTTTTCTATTTTTGTAAATAATTAGTAGTGTACCTTTTCCGTTAAATAATTTTTTTACATTATTGGAGTAAAAAAAGCTCAATAAATTACAGAAATTACTTGTATTTTTATTTTATATTTAAAATTCAAATAAACCATTATACTTATAATTATAATTACTAAATTACTAAATAAATCATTATGATAATTATAATTTGAAAGTATAACTTCTCTTGTTTTATATTTTCTCCTTAACCAAAACTTTTGTTTTACTGTTAAGAGAAAAATAAATTTTTTAAAATTAGAATTAAATTTTATTTAGGAAATACTTAAACTAATCATTATAAAAGAAGAAACAGGATTAAATATGAAAATGTTAGATTATAAGTTAGTTGTTTGAGTTACAAAATACTTCTTTAATTATTATCCTAATTTTTTTTTCTACCAAACTGCTTCTTTATTTATTACCCTATAATTTTTATACTTAATTAATTATTAATAATTTACCCTATAAACCTTTTGTTTCTATTTTATAAAATAGTATTTTTCATATTAAATTTTAACTTTTTAAAAAAACTCATAATACAATATCATTTTTTAAAAAAATTGATAACTTTCTTTTATAAAATTTTTAAGTGTTTTTCGTTTTTTATATTTTAATTGATATATACAATTAAATTCGTGCATTACACAATATGCTCACTAGTTAAAATAATGAAAAAAAATAAATTTATTTGAAAGTTAAGATTACATCCATGATCTAAATACGTGTAGGAATGAGATTATATTCTATATTATGATTTATTAATAATAATTGAAAATATAAATTTAGTAAATGATCAGTCTGTAGCATTATAAATCATAATATAACATTTAACCAACCAAACACATTTGTATCCTAACTAATAATGCAAATCGCTTTGCTAATACAAATCACTATATTTTTTAAATTGGATTTGTGATCGAATTAGTCAGGTTATCAATTTGTTGGTTCAATTGATCTGACTAAAAATTTATTAAAAATAAAAAAATTTCAAAAAATCTAATTCAACTGTTGTGGAGTAGTAATTACAGTTTGGATGGTTCTAAAAGTTGAGTCAGACATATATATCATAACATTGTGTGGTGATGCTTCTCATCAGTGTTTTCTTTTGTTTTCGTTCTTTTTCATTTTTGTTTTTGCAAGCTCCTCTTATTTGTGCTAATGGAGTTCGGAATACCCTTATTCCATATATTCATCAGCTTTCTTCTTGTTTTGTTAATGGCAATTCGAAGCGTGAGGAAATCTAAAGCTAGGAGTTTAACTCAAAGGTTGATTCCAGGGCCACGGAAATTACCTTTGATCGGAAATCTGCACCAGCTCGCTGGTCCTACTCTACCCCATCGCACCCTGCGTAACTTGGCTACGAAATATGGCGCCGTCATGCACCTGCAACTCGGTCAAGTTTCAACTGTGGTCATTTCTTCTGCAGAAATGGCTGAAGAGATTATGAAAACACATGATATTGTCTTTGCTTCTAGGCCTTTACTCGTTGCGGCCAAGATTATAACTTATGAATGCACTGATATTGTCTTTTCACCATATGGAGAGTATTGGAGAAATCTGCGAAAAATTTGCACAGCGGAGCTTCTGAGTGCGTCTCGGGTCGCCTCCTTCCGATCGATAAGAGAAGAGGAAGTGTTGAATCTCGTCAAAACCATAAAATCAAATGATGGGTTGGCTGTGAATCTGAGCCAGAAAGTTTTTTCAATGACTTATGGCATAACAGCGAGGGCAGCCTTTGGCAAGAAATGCAAATATCAAGATTCTTTCATATCAGTTGTTGCGGAGCAAACGAAGCTGGTTTCTGGTTTCTTTGTTTCCGAATTTTTTCCTTCACTTCAATTCCTGGATGTTGTTTCGGGTATGAAGTATAGAGTTGAAAAGACTCGTGCAGAAGCTGATAGGATTCTTGAGAGCATTGTCAATGATCACAAAGAAAGTAGAGCAAGAGGCAGAAGTAAAGATGACAGGGAAGATCTGGTTGATCTTCTTTTAAGGCTTCAGGAAGATGACGAATTCCCTTTAACTGATAACAATGTCAAAGCCATCATATTAGTGAGTCCATTATCTTTTACTGGAATTTGGTAATTGTTGTCAAAATTTTTATGGCCATAATGTTATTTATAATTTTGTTTTAGGATATTTTCACTGCCGGAAGTGAGACATCTGCATCAACTGTAGAATGGGCATTGTCGGAAATGATAAAAAATCCAAGAGTTATGACAAAAGCACAAGCAGAGGTAAGGCAGGTATTCCAAGGAAAAGGAAATGTGGATGAAACAGGCATTCATCAACTTCAATATCTAAAGTGTGTTATAAAAGAAACCTTAAGACTGCACCCTATTTTACCTTTATTGCTTCCAAGAGAATGTAGCAAGAATTGTGAGATTAATGGATTTGAGATACCTTCCAAGACCAGAGTGATTATCAATGCCTGGGCAATTGGGAGAGATCCAAATCATTGGGCTCAGCCTGAAAAATTTGAGCCTGAAAGGTTTATCAACAGTTCAGTAGATTTCTTGGGAACAAATTTTGAGTTCATTCCATTTGGTGCTGGGAGAAGGATATGTCCAGGCATATTATTTGCAGTGCCAAATCTAGAGCTACCACTTGCCCAACTGTTGTTCCATTTTGATTGGCAGTTGCCGAAGCAAGAAGATATAGATATGACTGAGGAGTTTGGCTTGTCCGTGAGGAGGAAAAATGATCTAGTCTTAGTTCCTACTCCTTACCATGCTTCTATTATCGTTTCTTAGAAGCACAAGGAGGATATATTTGTCTAGGCATATTATAGGTTAAATTCTGCTCTTAGTACTTATATTTTGTGAAAGTTATGGATTTAGTTATTGTATTTTAATTTGATTAATTTTAGTGTCCATACTTTTTCGAATTGGTCACTTTTAGTCAAAACCCAAACAGTAGTAGTTAAATCAGTTTGGTTAAATTTAATTATTCCTGTACTATATTTACATATGTAGATTTGATCCATATTCTTCAATTAGATCATTTTAAGTCTCTATACTTTTCTAATTTTGATATTTCAATCTTGACACAAGTAGTAATAGTTAATCATTAATTGGATTTTTAGTAACTAATATTCAGAAAAAATAAGATAATATGGTATTACACATAAGATAATATATCTGGCACATAAACTTTGGAAATAATAAAACTTATATACTGAAGTAAAAATTGTTCCCAGCACTCATCGACACGTAGTCGAAGTAATATCTACTCGATCTATCCTATGGCATGCCAATAATATTTAACTCTGCCCGAACAGTTGAATGATTATTTTATAAATTTTAAAAGTTGGAGATAACTTAATAAAAAAAATTTAATAGTTGGATGGCTATTTATGGAATTTATCCTTAAATTTAAACCGGACACGGAAGCATGGGGACTAGACTTGTCCATGGGCCAGGCTGCCCGGCCCGAAGTCCCGCCCGAAAAGTGGGAGGGTTTAAGTAAAATTATAGGCCCGAAAAATGAGCTTGAGCAAAAATAAATTTTTTTACTGTTTTTTGTTGTTTTTTATTATTTTGTTACTATTTTCTTATTGTTTTTTTTACTATTTTGCTATTATTTCACAATATGTTACTACTATTTTGTTGTTATTATTTTGAATTGTATAACTCTTGTTTTATTATTAATTTTGTTACTATTTTAGAGGTATTTTTTATTAAGTTACACATATCTTAGTGTTATTTAAGTATACATATTTTTTAAAAAATTTATTTTTAATTTATTGAGAAACATTTATTTTAATATTTTTGATGTATTATATTTTTTAAAAATATATATATATATAAAATAATATGAAAAATTAATATAGGTGCATCAAACTAAGTTCAAATTTTAACATTTTTATTTAAACTAAACTTAAATAAAATTTTAAACCTATTTTTTAAATTAAATATAAATTTAACAAACGCACTTAAAATTTTAATTAGACGTGACCCGATCATGAACATCTATGATACGAACGACGAAGTTATGAAGATCATTGATTACGATGCCTACCCACATTATAAAGAAACCATGTAGTTCTGAATATCATTGATTTCAATCCCTACGGACCCTACCCACATTATTAAGAAAGAGAGTCGCAAATAATTGAAGGCACTGGAGGCAGTTTTCGTTGATCGAGAAAGTGGTGGCAGAGAGAGGTAATCAATCAAAAGTTGAATGTAAATGGTCTTTTTATCTCATGGTGCTAGTAGTCAATCTCAAATTGACAAAAAGGAAAAGTTATGAAACAGGTGGTTAGCAAAATTAGAGCAAATTGGGATTAACTATCCACTTTGTCACGCAACGTTATCAAAATGAAATTTTGTAATTTTGTTATTTAAATTTTAAAATATTTTTATTTTAATTATTCAAGCGTTAATTATATAATTTAAATTATGTTTATACTTTAATTTTAGTCATTTAATTTTAAAAAAAAAATTTAAATATTGATAAAAGTAAAATAAAAATATTAAGGATTGAAGTGAAAAACAGTAGAAACTAAAATAATGTATTAAAAATTTATCAAATTGTATATGTTTATCCTCTTTCAGAAGTTATAATTTTTTTAATATTAAAATCTTAAATTTCAAAACATTAAAATCAATTAAATAAAGGGATAAATCCCAAAATTATATATGAACTATAGTTTGATGTGCAATTGTATATATGAACTTTAATTTTGTGCAATTTTATACATGAAATTTTGATTTGATCCAATTCTTGTAAATTATTAACATAATTATTGGTATAACATCATTTTATGTTTACATAAATAATTGTATTTATCCAATATAAAAATAAATTGATGTATTTATTTCTTTAAATGTGCATTATTAAATCAAAATTAAAGTTTCTAGCATACATTTGAACCACAATTAGAGTTTCATGTATATAATTGCACCAAATCAAATTTCATGTACAATTTTGAGATTTATCCTTTAAATAAATTATTGAAACTTTTTATCTATTGATAGTGTTAACCGATTTGTTACTATAATATCAGAACTAATTAAATTAATTAATTTAATTCCTTCTAAATTTTATTTTATATTTCCATATCAAAATAACTCAAATAACACATCTTTAATAATTGTCTATGAAGCTAAATTTATTATTATATTATCTTAAATCCTCCTTTAAAAATAAAGCAAAATTCCCTTTTGATTAAAAAATTAATTAATTTTATCTTTCTATTCCTAACAAAACCAATTTTTTTAATCACAAGAGATTTTTTCTTTGCTTTTAGCTTAGCATGAATTTAAGATCATATAATCAAAAGAAATTTAGATTTTATTGAAAATTATTAAATATGAGTTATAGGAGTTGATTTAATTTGAAAACAGAAAATAAAATTTTAAATTTTATATGGAGATTAAATTAATTAATTTAATGTATTTCAATATTATAGTAATAAAGAGATAAAAAATTTCAAGAATTTATTTAATTGATTATGATTTTTTTTGAAATTTAAAATTTTAATATTGAGAAAAAATTAGAACTTTTGAAATGGGTAAACAGGTTAAAATTTGACATTTTTTTTTATGTATTATTTGAGTTTCAATCTTTTTTTTATTTTAATCTTTCATTTTTTAATCTATTAAATTTTTTTTTTCGATTGACTGTTAGCTCGATTGACATTGATATTGTTGTCAGTGCAGGAGGACGTGAGTTCGAATACGCTGAAATATATTATTCTCCTATTTAAGGGTTGGGAAGGGGCTATGGGTAGTTTTAAGCTTTGTATAAAAAAAAGAGCAGATATGATAAAAACTTATAATGCGATTAATGTTTTTCTTTTAAAAAAGAGAACCAAAATAATATGTCATAGGAAACCGTCATAGGCTTCTTTCATAACTGACCCAAATAAATTTATTTATCAAAATGATTCAAGTGCAAAATATTATACGAAAATGAACTGGTGTCGACAACGAAAACTCCAGCACCTATTAAAATATTATTATTATTTTTTTAATTTTAAAATATCCTTATCTTTTAAGTGTATTTGAAAAAGAAAATACATACAGGTACCGGTGAACCCAATGGCAACACAAAAAAAAATATTTTTTTATGGATCGTATAATCATGAGACAATAATTACAGAATGATAGAAAGCGATTCCGACAATCAAATGGCCGGCACCAACATACTCTGTAAAAAATAGGTAAATTTCGTACAAAATTTATACTGGATATTTTCATATATAATCATTTTATTTAGATCAATTTTAAGAAAAAGACGTCATTGGTGTTAATTCGAAATTTACAGTTTGAATGGTCCAAAAAGTTGAGTCAAAGATATATATTATAACATTTTGAGGTGATGCTTCTCATCAGTGTTTTCTTTTGTTTTCGTTCTTTTTCTTTTCTGTTTTTACAAGCTCCTCTTCTTTGTGCTAATGGAGTTCGAAATACCCTTATTCCATATATTCATCAGCTTTCTTCTTGTTTTGTTAATGGCAATTTGAAGCGTGAGGAAATCTAAAGCTAGGAGTTTAACTCAAAGGTTGATTCCAGGGCCACGGAAATTACCTTTGATCGGAAATCTGCACCAGCTCGCTGGTCCTACTCTACCCCATCGCACCCTGCGTGACTTGGCTACGAAATATGGCGCCATCATGCACCTGCAACTCGGTCAAATTTCAACTGTGGTCATTTCTTCTGTAGAAATGGCTGAAGAGATTATGAAAACTATTGACAGTCATCCATTCTTTGGAAAGTCAAAGATATGGGTATCAAAATGTTGACACTAGAATTATGAGATTTAAGGCACCAAAAGTGAGATTGAGATTTGGCATAAGATAATTGCAATTTTTGGTCCCTAATTGTATAGTGACTTTGCAAGTTGATCCCTGGACCTCAACTATAAATAGGCCTAACCTTTTCTCATTTTCATCAACCCACATTTGCCATTCTCTACTTAAGGCATTGTTCTCTCTCTTTGTAAATCTTTACTTGTATTTTGGAGTGAAATATATTTGGTAGTGCCCGAGGACGTAGGCAAAATTTGCTGAACCTCGTTAAAATTCTAGTGTTCTTTATTGTATTATTTTGCATATTTTGTGAGTGTGATTGTAGTGATTTATTGTGCTATTAAATTACGATAGAGGGATATTCTGGCTAGGAAAGACCTGGTAATTAAGCGATCCTTGTGATTCACCTCTCTTTCCTGGGAATTGAACTTAGTGTGATTTTTCAGTACAATAATTTTACTCTTTTACACACTTCCGCACAACAATTGGTATCAGCGCTAGATTCGTACTTGGGGAATACGATCGTTTACGATACTATTTGCGTATACGGTATTGTTCATCCACAATACTATTCACGTTGACTCAGACCGCTCACGATACGATGAGTTGGGATTGAGGAGAAAATGGCAAATGCATCGTCATCAGCAAAGACTACTGTGACCAATGCAAAATTTGAAGTAGAGAAATTTGATGGTACCAATAATTTTGGTATGTGGCAATGTGAGATCTTGGATGTCTTATGTCGCAAGAAGAATTTGGATATAGCCCTTGAAGAAAAACGACAAGATGGATGACAAGGAGTGGGCCAAGATCAATAGACAGGCATGTGGTACAATTCGCCTATGTTTGGCCAAAGAGCAGAAGTACTTTATCATGAGGGAGACATCAGCGAAGAAGTTATGGGATATACTGGAAGAAAAGTTTCTAACGAAAAGTCTTGAAAATAGGCTTTATATGAAAAAGAAACTTTATTGATTCACGTATGCACTTGGTATGTCGATGAATGACCATGTTAACTCATTCAATAAAATTTTAGCAGACTTGCTAAATTTGGATGAGAAATTTGAAGATGAAGACAATGCATTATTGTTGTTGAATTCTCTTCCTGATGAATATGATCATCTTACCACCACATTGCTTCATGGGAAGGATACGATCACATTTGATGCAGTTTGTAGTGCGTTGTATAGATCTGAGACTCGAAAGAAAGATAAAAGAGATCAGAGATACAATCGTAGAAGTCTTAATAAAGAAGAGGTCGTTCGCACAAAGCAACAAATCTGGTAGAAGGAGTAAGTCCAAAGGGAGACCTGCTAAAGATGAATGTGGTTTTTTGTCGTGAGAAAGGGCATTGGAAAAAGAATTGTCCTAAGTTACAAAAGGGCAAGGCTATTTCTGATGCATGTGTAGCGGAGCATGATGAGGAGTCAGACTTTAGCTTGGTTGGCATGGCAATGGCATGTCATACAGATGAGTGGATTTTGGATTCGGGATGTACTTACCATATGTGTCCTAATAAGGACTGGTTTTCTAGTCTTAAAGAACTAGAAGGTGGAGTTGTTTTTATGGGCAATGACAGCGCTTGTAAGACAATGGGAGTAGGTACAATTCAATTGAAGAATCACGACGGCTCAATTCAAGTCTTGAAAAATGTTCGCTACGTACCTAGCTTGAAGAAAAATCTCATCTCATTAGGGGTCCTAGAATCTAAAGGGCTCACAATTACTTTGAGAGATGGATTACTAAAGGTAGTAGCTGGGGTATTGATGGTGATGAAAGGCACAAGAAGGAATAACCTATACTATTTAAATGGAAGTACAGTTATTGGATCAACATCAACAGCTTCTGCGAAAGATGCAGATTCAGAGGCTACCAGGTTATGGCATATGCGATTGGGACATGCTGGTGAAAAAGCTTTGCAGAATTTGGCGAAGAAAGGCTTGTTGAAAGGTGCAAATTCTTACAAATTGGAATTCCGTGAACATTGTGTTTTGGGGCAAGCGAGACGAGGTAAAATTTGGTTCAAGAATTCACAATCTAAAGGAATTCGGACTACGTTCACAATGATGTGTGGGGACCTACCAAAGTGGCTTCTTTGGGAGGTATGCACTATTTTGTTACTTTTGTTGATGATTATTCAAGAAAAGTATGAGTGTATCTAATGAAAAGAAAAAGTGAAGTTTTGGATGCATTTCTAAAATGGAAAAAGATGGTGGAGACTCAGATTGGTCGAAAGGTCAAACGACTTTGATCAGACAATGGTACTGAGTACAAGAATGATCCATTTCTACAAGTATGTCAAGATGAGGGAATTGTGCGACACTTCACTATTCGGGATACACCACAGCAGAATGGGGTGGTATAACGTATGAATCGGACTATACTAGAGAAAGTTCGATGTATGTTGTCCAATGCTGGCTTGGGCAAGGAATTTTGGGCTGAGGCAGTTATATATGCGTGCCATCTAATTAACCGGTTGCCATCAGCTTCAATAAATGAAAAAACTCCTATGGTGATGTGGACTGGTAAACCTGCTGCTGATTATGATTCTTTACATGTTTTTGGTTCCACTGCATATTATCATGTAAAAGAATCTAAGTTAGACCCAAGAGCAAAGAAAGCATTATTCTTAGGTATAACTGGTGGAGTAAAAGGATACCGTCTCTGGTGTCCTGATACAAGGAAGATTGTTTTTAGTAGAGATATGACTTTTGATGAATCAACCATGATAAAGAACAAGGATTCACAAAAGGATGACAAAACCAGTAGTACTTTGCAGCAGGTGGAGCTTGAAAAGGTTAGTGATGATCCAGCTAATATTGAAGGAACAAATGATGAAGAAGTTTCAACCTAAGAACTTCTACAGCAACAAGATTTAATTGCATATAGGAGGCCAAGAAGAGAGATTTGTATGCCTGCTCGCTTTAATGATATGGTGGCCTATGCACTTCCAATTGCAGATGATGATGTTCCTTCTACTTACACAGAAGCAAGAAGTAACCCTGATGGTGTAAAGTGGAAGCAAACTATGAATGAAGAAATGCAGTTTCTTCATAAAAATAGGACTTTGGAGTTGGTGACACTGCCTAAAGGAAAGAAGGCAATTGGATGCAAATGGGTATATGCAAAGAAGGAATGATTTCTTGGTAAAAATGAAATTCGATACAAGGCTAGATTGGTAGTAAAGGGTTATGCTCAGAAAGAAGGAATAGACTACAATGAAGTGTTTTCTCCAGTTGTGAAGCATTCGTCTATTCAGATTTTGCTAGCCTTGGTTGCGCAATATGATCTTGAACTAGTTCAGCTCGATGTGAAGACTGCATTTTTATACGGTGATTTGGAAGAGGAAATCTATATGACTCAGCCAGATGGATTCAAGGTTACTGATAAAGAAAATTGGGTTTGCAAACTGACAAAGTCACTTTATGGATTGAAACTATCTCCGAGGCAGTGGTACAAGTGATTTGATCAGTTCATGAAAGGGCAAAGGTACACAAGAAGTAAATTTGATCAATGCGCGTATTTTCAAAAGCTACAAGAAGGAATTTTCATATACTTGCTCTTATATGTTGATGATATGTTGATAGCATCTAAGAGTAAAGTTGAAATTGAGAGAATGAATACTCAACTCAACCTTGAGTTAGAGATGAAAGATCTAGGTGAAGCTAAAAAGATTCTTGGAATGGAAATATGTAGAGATAGAGCTCGTAAGTGCGAGTTAGCTTGTCTCGAAGCAATATTTGAAAAAGGTACTACTGTTAGCTTTGGCATGAATGAGCAAACAAAACTCGTAAGTACCCGCTGGCTTCTCATTTCAAGCTTTACGCACAACTATCTCCTTCGATTTATCTGTAACAAGAATACATGTTACAAGTTCCGTATTCTAATGCAAAGAGGTAGCTTGATGTATGCAATGGTGTGTACAAGGCCTGACATTTCACAGGCAGTTAGTATAGTGAGCAGGTATGTAACAACCCTTACCCGTATTCGAGCCTGAACAGGGTTTGAGGTATTACCTAACTGATCTTACTTTAACATCTCAAATAGGGTTATAAAAAATTTCGTTTAAACCCATCATTTGCACAAACTCGTCCTAAGAGGCCTTAAACATACTTCCGAGAAGTATAGAAACTATTCCGGGGACTTTTACGAGTTCGAGAAACTTTTTAACAAAACAGGGATCACACGCCCGTGTAGGTCTAGGGACACACCCGTGTTCCCCTAAGACATGCCCGTGTCTTTCGCTCGTGGTTAACACTGACTAATTTCACACGGCCTTGACACGCCCGTGGCTGTGGTCCGTGTGCTATAACTTAGCATTCTGACTTATCCATACAGCCTATACACACGCACGTGTGCTTCAGCCGTGGGGCGAATTAAATTACAAGTGCAAAGTGCAGACTTCACACGGCCTAGGTACACGCCCATATGCTAGCCGTGCCTCCCACATGGTCTAGACACACGCCCGTGTGTCTACCCATGTGGACAATTACCAGGCTATCTACCAAGCCCTTTACCATCCTACATTGCATACATTCGTACACTATTTCAAAACATTCTCAAATCATGAATTAAAACACCTGAATTAACACATTTGATTCATGAAAATGAAGTCTTCCTCCCATACAAGGGGTAGAACTATTTCTAGTACAATTTCAGTCGACTTTAGCCATCATCTATGTCTATATACAATCGTCCCATAACTCATCTAGGCCAACACATTTGGCACATTAACAATGACTTAATCAACCTTAAGTACTAGCCCTATACATACCATGACTCATAAGGACTTGAAACCTCATACCTAGTGTCTGCTCGATAGTGTGAAAACATCTTCGGTGATCTCCAACCCGAGCTAGCTAAATTAACCTATAAGAGATGAGAAAGGAAGAGGAGTAAGCAATAATGCTTAGTAATTTCATATGCATATAATAATCAGATATTGATAATCATTGATTATACTTAACCTTAAGGTATTATAATGAGTTTCTTTTTTTCATCTCAAACTCATAGTTACCTACACAATCACCTTTGAAGCTTACTCATTCTATCTCTTACCACTTTCTAACCATGCCACGAGCCAAATGCTTACATTCATTCATTTGCATACCTGCACTCAACACCACAATTCACATGATACAACACATCACTATTTCTTAATAGATTAACCACACAGCTAAATCACTCGGTGGTTTCGCACTTAGCCCACCACAATTCAATAGTAAGGTAGTATCGCACAAAGCCTACTGTAACATCCTAGATTAGGGGTTATGCGTTTGGAGCATAACCCAAGTGCTAGTGAGTTTTAAGGGTATTTGGAGATGTTTTAAGAGTTTTTAGAACTTTAGAATGAAGGTGAAAGCTTTGGAAAAATTTTGGATTTAAGTGTAAAAGAGGAAATTAGGTCGAGGAGGCCTTAAGAATAATTTGTGGGCGTTTTGGGTCATGAAAGGGGGCTTGTAAAGTGGCTTAAGGACGCCACTTAAGGCACGGGAATGACGCCAACAAGGGTCTAGAGTTCGAGTCTTGAGGGCAGCATGGGAGTGTTTTATTTTTGTATTTTGCATCAAGAAGGGAGGTTGGGTCAAGACGGCTTTAAGGAAATATGCAAAGTGGTCTTTGGACATAAAGCAAGGCCTTGGTAAAGTGGGCGCAAGGCGCCAACAAGGGGGTGGAGGTGACTTTCGCGCAGTCGTTGGTCTCGAAGGCAGAGGAAGCGAATGGGATTTTATTTTTATGCCTCAAGTAGGAGCTTGGCTTGGGAGGCTTTAAAATAAATTGTGGCGGGTTTATGTCACAAAACGCCTTGGCAGAGTGGCTCAGGCGTTACTGTAAGCTTGCTCCCAGCAGTCTTGGGTTCGAGGTGGTGAGCGGCAAGGAGCGTTTTATTTTTATTTTGCGCGTCGATTGGAAAGGTGGTGGACAAAGCATGTGGACTTCTTTGGATGAAGATAAAGGCTTGGTTAATCCTTTTAATTTCGGCTAAGTGTAGGATATATGTGAATTTAATTTGTTTATTTTTAATGTGAGATAAGAAGATAATTAAGGTTTTATTTTATTTTAAGTTGGTAGATAATAGATAATTGTTTTTTTTTATTTATTTATTTTAGATGGGTAGGATAATTGAAGATTTATTTTAGTTATTTTGAATATGTGTAAAAGAGATAAAATAAGAGATTAAATTGGGATTTGATAATTGAAGTTTTATTTTATTTTATTTAGATAGATAGATAGAAGATTAAGGAGAAGATAATAATTGTTTTAATTTAGTTATTTTTGAATAAGCTTAAGATTAAATAGGAGATGGATAAATGTTGACTTATTCAATTTATTTTGAATAAGTGTTGAAGAGGGAAATAAGAGATTGATTTGGATTTGATAAGTGGAGATAGGTGTGCCGAATTGTGTAGTTAAATAGGAGTGATCACCTGTTGGAATTCTTTTCTCCAATTATTTTTCCTTTAGCCGAAATTCTCCTCTCAACTCACTCCCTCATTGTGCCGAATTCTAAGAAGCCAAAAAGGCCATTTGTGTTTCTTCTTCTCCTCTATTTGTTAGCATTAGCCGAATCCTATAAGCTTCCTTTCTCTTTTCTTTGCTTGGCACCCAAAAGAAACATCATAGCTGAATACACTTTCTTTCTCTTGTGGCCGACTTTTCCATCAACATTTGAAGGGCTTAGCCGAACCTTGTAAGTGCTTTTCTTCTATTTGTATTTTTCTTTTATTAATAACCATAGCCGAATCTCAAAGGAGGCCGTATTCTTTTTCCTTCTATCGCAAGTTTCAAAAGCCGAAAGTCAACATCCCTTTTATCCTGTCGACATTTAGAGCTAGTGGACGATTCGTGTGGTGGTGGTAAGTGTTCTCTCCTTTGATAATCGATTTTGAGTTTTCTTCATAAGCGTGCCGAAATCAAGAGTTTAGGCTCTAATTTCTAAGGTTGGACGAATGGCCCTATAACTCTTATTAAATGTGTTAAGACCGATTGTAGGGAAGGTACTGACCTAGTGCAAGAGATCTTTCGGGATTCTTATAGCCAACGTTTGTGGAAGTGATCTTTCGGGATTTAGTTAGTAAGGTAAGTTAGTAAGTATTCGGCCAAAGGCCATTTTATTAGTTGTTAAGTGATGACCGATTGTGACTATGATGGTTTAGGGGCTAATCGACAGGAATAAGCAAAGCCTTCGGGATTTGGTAGGAGACCAAATCGGCATTTAGGGAGGAGGAAAAACCTGCTCATCGTGTTAGATTCAAGTAGTTCGGGATTTCGCTAAATAGTAAGGTGTGTGATTAACCCACCATTTTTAGGGTATATGATATGTATGTGAAATGTGTATGTGTTATGAATGTGCTAACTAGTGCAAAGTGGAAATTGTGATATGGATACCCTCAAGGGGTATGTTGATAATCGGTAAGTACCAAACCCGATGATATGTGATTATTAATATGAATATGTGATAATATGCTTGATGAACATGCTCATGCATCATTACATTGTATCATTATTTTATGTGGCATGTGCATGGGTGGGATATGATATGAAAGAAGGTACGGGTGTACTTCGAGTACGTGGTTTGATGTTAGCCTTGAGCTACATCGTGGATTGACGTTGATCGAGGTCACGTTGTGGATTAATTTTGCGATTTAGTTCGCGTGGCTTGATGAGTGGCTATGTGCCTCATCGTGGTTGATATCGGCTATGTGCCATATCGTGGTTGATGAGTGACTATGTGTCCCATCGTGGTTTTGGTGTTAGCTACGGCTACATCGTGGATTGGCGCTGACTGAGGTCGCGTTGTGGATTATTGTGCTTAATTGCACGTGGATGGCAGTGATTGCCTTTGGAGTGAAAAGGAGAGGGTGATTTGATAATCCCCTGGTGTGTGGTAGGCTGGATAAGGGGGTGTGTAGAGGATGGACCCTAGGCTGGGTTGGGCTTCATAATTGCATGATTTTGTATGTGAACATATGTGAAAGTGGGCCAAGCCCAGTGATATGTGGATTAATGTGGAAAGGGGCCAAGCCCAGTATATGAATGTGGATCATTGTGGAAATGGGCTAAGCCCGATATGTGGAAATTATGCGGTTAATTACCCTCGTTAACCTGATAAGTGACATGAATATGGGCCAAGCCTGTAATGTGTTATTATGTGAATATGTTATCTTGTTATCTCGATATATGGGTTAATATGTGGTTAACATGTGGGTGGAATTCAAAGTGGATTAATTACACACTGAGTCCGTGTGACTCACCCAAATTTTTATTAAACATCGCAGATGATTCGTGGTGATTGGACCGGGTTGGAGTGGATACGAGGTGGCCCATGCAGAAGACATCTTCTTTATTTTGTTCATATTATTACTAAGAACTTTTGTTTAATTATTTATTGTAATAAGGCCCAGTTAAAGTATTTGAACATTTTTTTATTATGTTTAAGCTAGATGACGATTAAATTCTTATTTGGAAGTGCTTTTATGTTTAGCAACTCATATTTTTAAAATTTATAAAAGTTTTAAATCTGGGAAATTGTAACAACTTAGATTTATTGGGAGTTTTAAACACACAATGTTTTATTAAAGACAAAATTTTTAATGTTTTTCCCAAAAGTGAAATCAGTCTTCAAACGTTTTTCCGCAGTGACATACCAGATCCGGTCAAGGCTCGTGGGCCGGGTTTGGGGTGTTACAGTTTGGTATCAGAGCCTGGTTCAAAACTCGGCTTTGAGGTTTTGGGCCCGAAAGTAGTTTTCAAAAAAAAAAAATGGGCTTTTCAAAATATGGGCTTTATTTGAGTTTTTCGGCATGGCACCAGATCTCCTACTCAAGTCCACTGTAAGTACTTCTAATTATTGAAGTGATTTGTTTATGTGAACTGTTATGGGCTTATTTGGGCTCGTAGATTAGAATAGTAGGGCTATTGAAACCTAGGGCTAGTGCACTCAAACACATGCATAAGACTTAAGGCCATTAAACAAACCTGTGAAGTAAGTCGTCGAGTTAAGGTGTGGCAACCATTGTATGCATGTCTAGGATTGGTATTCAGTAAGAGCTTGGTACTTAAGCAGTCCTAGCGACTCACCTCCTCTTTACTCGAATCCTACCTGGTGCGTAGCTACGGTTCACCCTAACCAAGAGGACTTATTCATAGGCTAAACCCAGTAACTAAAACCCGAAAGGGACCAGCTGTATTTTTTTTTATATATAAAAACCTTAGTTTTTAAATCCTTAAATTACCCCTTCGATTTGTAACAAAATCTATTTTGAAAATTTCTCGAAAAATTTTCCAAATTGCCAAATTACTAAAATACCCCTGGTGGAAGAATTACGAAAATGCCCTTGGTTTCTAAAAGTACCATATTACCCTTGATTTTAAATAAAATTCCTCTATTTTGCAAAAGTGTCCAAAAACTCTATTTTGCAAAAATTCAATGTACTTTGATTTGGGAAAATTACTAAAATGCTCCTGTGTTGTAAATTACTAAAATACCCCTGACTTCCGAAATTACCAAAATAACCCAGATTTCTGAAATTTCCGCAATACTTTTGATTTGGAAATTTTCAAAATACCCTTAAGTTTTGAAATTTTTGAAGTAACCTTTGATTTGTAAAGATTTTGAATTGATCCTGATTTATTACCAAAATACCTCTGTAGGACAAATGACGGAAATACCCCTGAGATAGAAACGGGCAGAAATGTCCAGTGAATGTGTGTGGTGGATACCACTGAATGAATGTGTTCTTATTGATGAATGAATGTGTCTCTATTGAGGAATGAATGTGACTCTCTGAATTAGAGTAGTGAACTTGAACTGAAACTTTGTTCGATCGAAAGAACCACTTCTAGAAATTCTTTTCATAAAATTGTTCGCGGTTAAATAGTGGAACAAATACTAATGCATAAAACTTTTAATCAGATTAAATCGCGACGTTAGAGATGAGTTCTAGGGACGTGGTCGGCGTGGACGCCGTAGAGGTAGAATGGGTGTTATCGGAACCAGTAGGAGGTCGGTCATGGGTCGAACGGAAGTCGCCGCCGCACGATGGGCGCGGAGGATCAAGATCAGACAGGAGAAGATGACGCAGTATCGCGGGCCATGTTGCGAGTGCTCGAGCGAGTAGCAGGAGCTAGTGTAAGAAACGGAGCTCGAAAGTCAGTGTCGGAAAGGCTTAGGTCGAACGGAGCCGAAGTTTTTAGAGGAGTGTCAGGAGTAGCTCCGAATGTAGCGGAGTATTGGTTGGAGGCAGTCGAAAGAATCTTGGACGATTTAGACTGTACTGCTGGGGAAAAGTTGAAAGGTGCGGTCTCGTTGCTACGAGATGAAGCTTATCGATGGTGGCTCACTGTCAAACAAGGTGTCCCGGCAGATCGATTGGATTGGGATTTCTTTAAGGCTAAGTTTGAAGGGAAGTATGTGGGAGCCAGTTACTTAGACTTGCAAAGGAAAGCGTTTCTAAACTTGGTTCAAGGAAGCAAGTCAGTAGTAGAGTATGAAGCGGAATTTGTGCGGTTAAGTCAGTACGCCAAAGGAATCGTGGCTACTGATTATGAGAGGTGTGTTCGATTCGAAGACGGATTGCGGGATGAGTTGCGAGAGTTGATTGCTCCGCACAGAGAAAGAGACTTCGCCATTTTGGTAGAGAAAGCTCGGATAGCTGAAGAAGTTAAGAGGACTGTAAGAGAAAACTGAGAAAAGAATAGGAGCGGGAATAAGAGAAGTTTTGGACCGTCGGCATCGTCTGGAGATGTTCAGAAAAGACCAAGGATCGAGAATTTTGTACGTGCACCAGTACCAGTTGCTGAGAATCGGAATCGTTCATGTGCTAAGTGTGGAAGAGCTCATTTAGGAGAATGTTGGGGAAATAGTAAGGAATGTTACCGATGTGGGTCTAAGGCTCATTTGGTTAAGAAATGTCCTCAAGTGATGGATAGGGCTCGAGGTCAAGGTCATGGAACACCAAGCGATGGTGTTGAAGGTTCGGATGTGAGGCAACCAAGGTTGGCTTAGGCAACCAAGGTATGTTCCCTAACCTTGGAATCTCTTTATTGCCTTGATTGTTATAAGCTAGTTCGTTCTCGTGGTGCTAGTGAATGTGTAAGGAATCTTGAATGTGAATCTCGAGATAGTATCTAAGAAATGTGTTAGTATTATTAAAATCAAAGTGCGCAGCAGTAGAGTAGTGTGATGAGTTCGATAGTAAGTAATTTCGAGGACGAAATTATTTTTAAGGAGGGTAGAACTCAGAACATCCTAGATTAGGGGTTATGCGTTTGGAGCATAACCCAAGTGCTAGTGGGTTTTAAGGGTATTTGGAGATGTTTTAAGAGTTTTTAGAACTTTAGAATGAAGGTGAAAGCTTTGGAAAAATTTTGGATTTAAGTGTAAAAGAGGAAATTAAAATGAGGAGGCCTTAAGAATAATTTGTGGGCGTTTTGGGTCATGAAAGGGGGCTTGGTAAAGTGGCTTAAGGACGCCACTTAAGGCCCGGGAATGACGCCAACAAGGGTCTAGAGTTCGAGTCTTGAGGCGGCATGGGAGTGTTTTATTTTTGTATTTTGCATCAAGAAGGGAGGTTGGATCAAGACGGCTTTAAGGAAATATGCAAAGTGGTCTTTGGACATAAAGCAGGCCTTGGTAAAGTGGCTGCAAGGCACCACTTAAGGGCCTGGAGGTGACGCCTGGCGCAGGTCGTTGGTTCGAGTTGCAGAGGAAGCGAATGGGATTTTATTTTTATGCGTCAAGTAGGAGCTTGGCTTGGGAGGCTTTAAAAGAAATTGTGGCGGGTTTATGTCACAAAAACGCCTTGGCAGAGTGGCCTGCGGCGTTACCTGTAAGCTTGCTCCAGCAGGTCTTGGGTTCGAGGCTGGTGAGCGGCAATGAGCGTTTTATTTTTATTTTGGGTCAGACTGGAAAGGTGGGGGACAGCATGTGGACTTCTTTGGATGAAGATAAAGGCTTGGTTAATCCTTTTTAATTTCGGCTAAGTGTAGGATATATGTGAATTTAATTTGTTTATTTTTAATGTGAGATAAGAAGATAATTAAGGTTTTATTTTATTTTAAGTTGGTAGATAATAGATAATTGTTTTTTTTATTATTTATTTATTTTAGATGGGTAGGATAATTGAAGATTTATTTTAGTTATTTTGAATATGTGTAAAAGAGATAAAATAAGAGATTAAATTGGGATTTGATAATTGAAGTTTTATTTTATTTTATTTAGATAGATAGATAGAAGATTAAGGAGAAGATAATAATTGTTTTAATTTAGTTATTTTTGAATAAGCTTAAGATTAAATAGGAGATGGATAAATGTTGACTTATTCAATTTATTTTGAATAAGTGTTGAAGAGGGAAATAAGAGATTGATTTGGATTTGATAAGTGGAGATAGGTGTGCCGAATTGTGTAGTTAAATAGGAGTGATCACCTGTTGGAATTCTTTTCTCCAATTATTTTTCCTTTAGCCGAAATTCTCCTCTCAACTCACTCCCTCATTGTGCCGAATTCTAAGAAGCCAAAAAGGCCATTTGTGTTTCTTCTTCTCCTCTATTTGTTAGCATTAGCTTAATCCTATAAGCTTCCTTTCTCTTTTCTTTGCTTGGCACCCAAAAGAAACATCATAGCTGAATACACTTTCTTTCTCTTGTGGCCGACTTTTCCATCAACATTTGAAGGGCTTAGCTAGTAACCTTGTAAGTGCTTTTCTTCTATTTGTATTTTTCTTTTATTAATAACCATAGCCGAATCTCAAAGGAGGCCGTATTCTTTTTTCCTTCTATCGCAAGTTTCAAAAGCCGAAAGTCAACATCCCTTTTATCCCGTCGACATTTAGAGCTAGTGGACGATTCGTGTGGTGGTGGTAAGTGTTCTCTCCTTTGATAATCGATTTTGAGTTTTCTTCATAAGCGTGCGTCGAAATCAAGAGTTTAGGCTCTAATTTCCAAGGTTGGCCGAATGGCCCTATAACTCTTATTAAATGTGTTAAGACCGATTGTAGGGAAGGTACACCTAGTGCAAGAGATCTTTCGGGATTCTTATAGCCAACGTTTGTGGAAGTGATCTTTCGGGATTTAGTTAGTAAGGTAAGCGGTGTAAGTATTCGCCAAAGGCCATTTTATTAGTTGTTAAGTGATGACCGATTGTGACTATGATGGTTTAGGGGCTAATCGACAGGAATAAGCAAAGCCTTCGGGATTTGGTAGGAGACCAAATCGGCATTTAGAGAGGAGGAAAAACCCCGTTCATCGTGTTAGATTCAAGTAGTTCGGGATTTCGCTAAATAGTAAGGTGTGTGATTAACCCACCATTTTCCGTATATGATATGTATGTGAAATGTGTATGTGTTATGAATGTGCTAACTAGTGCAAGTGGAAATTGTGATATGGATACCCTCGGGGTATGTTGATAATCCGGTAAGTACCAAACCGATGATATGTGATTATTAATATGAATATGTGATAATATGCTTGATGAACATGCTCATGCATCATTACATTGTATCATTATTTTATGTGGCATGTGCATGGGTGGGATATGATATGAAAGAAGGTACGGGTGTACTTCGAGTACGTGGTTTGATGTTAGCCTTGAGCTACATCGTGGATTGACGTTGGATCGAGGTCACGTTGTGGATTAATTGCGATTTAGTTCGCGTGGCTTGATGAGTGGCTATGTGCCTCATCGTGGTTGATATCGGCTATGTGCCATATCGTGGTTGATGAGTGACTATGTGTCCCATCGTGGTTTTGGTGTTAGCTACGACTACATCGTGGATTGGCGCTGACTGAGGTCGCGTTGTGGATTATTGTGCTTAATTGCACGTGGGACGGCGAGTGATTGCCTTTGGAGTGAAAAGGAGAGGGTGATTTGATAATCCCCTGGTGTGTGGTAGGCTGGATAAGGGGGTGTGTAGAGGATGGACCCTAGGCTGGGTTGGGCTTCATAATTGCATGATTTTGTATGTGAACATATGTGAAAGTGGGCCAAGCCCAGTGATATGTGGATTAATGTGGAAAGGGCCAAGCCCAAAGATATGAATGTGGATCATTTTGGAAATGGGCTAAGCCCGATATGTGGAAATTATGCGGTTAATTACCCCGTTAACCCGATAAGTGACATGAATATGGGCCAAGCCTGAATGTGTTATTATGTGAATATGTTATCTTGTTATCTGATATATGGGTTAATATGTGGTTAACATGTGGGTGGAATTCAGTGGATTAATTACACACTGAGTCCGTGTGACTCACCCAAATTTTTATTAAACATCGCAGATGATTCGTGGTGATTGGACCGGGTTGGAGTGGATACGAGGTGGCCCATGCAGAAGACATCTTCTTTATTTTGTTCATATTATTACTAAGAACTTTTGTTTAATTATTTATTGTAATAAGGCCCAGTTAAAGTATTTGAACATTTTTTTATTATGTTTAAGCTAGATGACGATTAAATTCTTATTTGGAAGTGCTTTTATGTTTAGCAACTCATATTTTTAAAATTTATAAAAGTTTTAAATCTGGGAAATTGTAACAACTTAGATTTATTGGGAGTTTTAAACACACAATGTTTTATTAAAGACAAAATTTTTAATGTTTTTCCCAAAAGTGAAATCAGTCTTCAAACGTTTTTCCGCAGTGACATACCAGATCCGGTCAAGGCTCGTGGGCCGGGTTTGGGGTGTTACACCTACCAAATAGGATAATTATAGTGGTTTTGCACATAGCCTACTAGATAATATGCTTAATGATAGCATCGCACACATCCCATCGTAGTTAAGCATTTAGGGTGGTATCGCACTTAGCCGACCACAATTATTTATAATTCCGGTTGTATCGCACTTAGCCCACCAACTGGAATAAAACAAGCGATGGTATCGCACACAGCCCATCGTTTAATAATTAATAAGGTGGTAACGCACACAACCCACCGTTATTGTACATTCATGGATAGTTATCCACATGCATTTATCTATTTCAAATGTTCACCCGGGAACATCCTCACACACTACCATTCTTACTTAGCTTTCTACTATAATAGTTCGCATTCACACAATGTATTAATAATTATAACTTATGCAACCGAAGTGCATCATTTACACATAACCCACTATGGGTTCATCATATACCGAATTCATCTCAATTCAGTTCTAACACATACCCGTACCTCTCATGGTACAACACATTCATTCTCAATTTCAAAATACTTGTTGAGTCACTAAAATTGTTAAGTAACTCCCTTGAGTCTTATACACATAATGTCACATTGACATCATACCCTCGATAGGGTCATACATGAATTAACATATCGATGCCATGTCCCCGACATGGTCTTATACGAAATATCACATCGATGCCATATCCCTGACATGGTCTTATTGTAACATCCCGATTTAGGGCCTAGTCAGAATAGTGGTGCGATACCACAAATCCGAATTAGTAAAATGAGTTTTGAGGTTTAAGATATGTTTGCATGATAGTATGAAAGTTTCATGTAGAAATTTTATGAAATTGTCATTGAATGGTCCATTAGGACTAAATTGTAAAAGTTGCAAAATTTGAGATTCTAGAAGCTTTTAGTATGAAATAGCTTTGGAATATTAATTAGAAGTCCTTAAATAGAAATTTCCCAAATTTTAATTTTTGGACAAAAATGGACATGAGTTAGAAATTTTGAAAGTTTAGTGAGAAGGGCATTTTGGTCATTTATCAATTAAATGATTAAAAAGGGAAAAAGATGATAAAAATCTTATTCATCTTCTTCCCTTGTGCTTAGAAAATTTGAGAGACTCTATAGCTAGGGTTCTTCAATTTTTGAAGCTTGCTAGTAAGTGCATCCTAGCCCCGCTTTTTTTAATATTCTTCGTATTTTTGGAGTCCTCGTATTATGAATTAGCTATTTATAGCTAGAAGTTGAGCTAGAATTCATGTTCATAAATCTACCCATGTATGACATGCTTGTAAAATGATGTTTTATGAAAGATTATGAGAGTTTGATGTTAGATAAACATCTTTTCCTAAATGAATTTCATGAAAAATGCTAGTAAGGACTAGTTTGTAAAAGTTGTGAAATTTGTCATACATGATAGAAATAGTGAGAATTGATTGTTGCTATAGTTAAGAGAATGAATCAGCTAAGCATGAAGTTCACGAAAGTTGAATAAAAATCACTTTACGAGCCTTGGGGCAAAAGTGTAATTATGAGGAAGTTTAGGGGCAAAATGGTAATTTTTGCTAAAGTATGAGTTAAGAGTCAATTCAGTCAATGTGTGTATTAAATAAGCTAAATTATTATTATAGATCAAGAAAAACGAAGCCCGGATCGAAATCGAGGCAAGAACAAAGTCGAGGACTAAATTGCATTTCTACATACATTTTGTACATTGAGGTAAGTTTGTATGATTTCTAAGCTTTATGATTAATATCATTGAATTGCTTAATATGATGTAGAATATATCTTAATTCCATGAGATTTTTGATGCTATGTTAAACAAAGAAATCAATGAGATTAAGTATGAGAAAGTCCCGATTGAAGTTGAATTACTTAGGATACTAGATCTATCACATGAGACAAGGAAGCCCGTATAAGACCAAGCCAAGGCATGGCATCGGCAATCAAGCAAGTTATCATGTAAGACCAAGACAAGTCTTGGCATTGAATAGTTATTATGAGATGAAGACCCATATAAGCCCAAGCCAAGGCATGGCATTGGTGAGTCTCCATGTAAAGATGTCATGTAAGTCCAAGACAAGTCTTGGCATTGAAAAGCTATCATGAGATAGAGATCCCATGTAAGTCCAAGCCAAGGCATAGCATTGGTGAGTAACAAGGAAGATTTCATGTAAGTCCAAGCCAAGGCTCGGCATTAACCCGTTCATGAGTAAAGATACTAAGTATGACCATGTCAAGACATGGCAATGGTAAGTTCCCAATGGAACACACAAGGAAGACTTCGTATAAGTCCATGTCAAGACATGGCATCGACACCAAGCTGAGAGATCCCATGTAAGACCATATCTAGGGTATGGCTTTGGCATCGATATATTTGTGAGATGAGATTCAGTATCCTCGGTTATTCATAGTAATTCATCGAGCAAAAGAGTAAAGAATAAATAAGAAAGCAAGAAAGTTAAGCAAGTAAAGCTATCATCAAAGTATGCTAGTCATGGTGAATTAAGAGTATTATTCATGTTACGAATGATGAAGTTAAGATTATGCTTACCGTATCAAAGTATGCTAATCTATATGATTAAGTGATACAGGTACCTTGTTTACCTTACAAGTACGAGACTAGTAAGTACCATGATAAGTGTAAGAATCATTAAGAGTAAGTAAGCTCAAGCATGTGAATTTAGCAATGCCTTTGCTTATGATGAATGAGTATGTTAAGTATATATATACATATATACGTTGTTATATGCATTACAAGCAAACTTACTAAGCGAAATGCTTACGTCTTTAATTCTTTCCTTTCATGTAGTCCCGCCAAGCTAATCTCGTGGATCATCGTCATCGGAGCTCGGAGCACACTATCAATCGCTATTTTGGTATATCCAAGTTGTTTATATTAAGTATGGCATGTATAGGAAGCATTTCATTTTGAGTTATGTTTTGGAATTAGCCAAAGTGTTGGCTATCAAGCTTAGTATTCTTTTTATTTTGTATATGGCCAAAGAGATGGGTCATGAATGATTAAGTATGTATGTTTTTATCTATCAATGAAGTATGCATCCTTGTTCAGGTTAGATGTAATACTTGAGTTATTGAATTGAGTATTAGATTGATCTTGATATCAGGGTAGCAAGTGGCTTGGAAAATAGCCTCTAGGTGCCCACACGGATAGACACACGGGCATGTGTCTAAGCCGTGTGTCCCCTGCACATTAGTGTTTTAAGTCAGAATAGACCACGGGCTAATCACACGGCCGTATGTTTAGACCGTGTGTGACACACGGTTAGCACATTGGCGTGTGCCCTGGCCGTGTGAAGTCTGCACCTTGCACTTGTAAATTGAATTGCCACACGGCTGAAGTACACGGGCGTGTGTATGGACCGTGTGGATAAGTCAGAATACCAAAGTTTAGCACACGGGCCAAAGCCACGGGCGTGTCAAGGCCGTGTAAAATTAGTCAGTGTCGACCACGGGTGGAAGACACGGGCATGTCTTAGGGGTACACGGGCGTGTCCGAAGTCATATGGGCGTGTGACCCCTGTTCCAAGGAAAATTTCCCGATTGAGTTTCGAAAGTTTCCGGATAGGTGTTTAAGGCCTCGTAGGCCCATGAAACGTATGTTTTGATTAAGAAAGAGAAGTTTCTGTTTCGAAACAAAATTTTACAGCCCGTAAGTACATGTTTCCTTAAGTTCAAGTATGGTAATGTCTCGCATCCAGTCTCAGTCTCGGACTTTGGTATGGGGTGTTACACTTATTCAATATCTCACACCGAGGCCATATTCTAATATGGTCTTACACGGAACCTTAACTATCATCATTTCATACTATTTGCATTTCTTACTCTTCTTAGATTATATCTAATAATTTCCTTTATTGACATCTCGTCAAAACGTATTTAATGTATACATGAAGGCAACATACAATTTATACAACATCGAATATTAAATATCTCACGTAAGATTTCATTATTCGCATACGAACTTACCTCGATACCGAAAAGGGTAAAAAGGGAGTCTATTTGCCCACATTTCTCTTTTCTCCCATTCTAGGTCCGAATCTCGTTTTCTTCGATCTAGAACAATAAAATTTACTCATTTAATCACTTAATGATCATATTACAACATAATCTCTACTAAGGCAAAAATGACCATTTTGCCCCTATATTTTGGCAAAATTACGATTTTTCCCCTGGGCTCGTTAATAAATTTTCATCCATCTTCTTTACTAATCGAGCCTAGCCTATTCATATTACCTTCTATAGCAACTCAAAATTTCAACTATTTCATGCACTTATTACCAATTTGCAACATTTGCATCTTAGTCCTAAATAGATGTTTTCATGACAATACCTTTCATAAAAGTTGTTTCTCATCTTCCTAACATTCATTTTCTTCCATAAAAACTCAGCAACCAACATAAACTCTCTCATGGCAAGTCCCTAGACTTTCAACCATATTGCAAATTAGTCCCCTCATTAGCTAGCTTAAGCTTTGGGGACTCCAAAAACACAAAAATCATCAAAAATAATCATTAAAAGGACTTACTTGTAAGGATGGGATGTAGCTAAAATTTTCAAGCTTTCAAACCCTTAAGCTTGCTGATATTTTCGGTTGGAGAAGAAAACAAAATGAAAAGATGATAGCCTTGGCTTATTTCCTCATATTTTATTCATTTTGTCAACTTATCTCACCAACTATTGACCAAAATAAATGCTCTTGTCCCCTATGCATGCTATGGCCGGCCAACTCATTTAAACAAGGCCAAATTGCACATTTGGGACCTCCAATTAATATTCTATAGCTATTTCGCACCTCTAGGATTTAGTCTTTTTTCGCGATTAAGCCCTCAATCCCTAAAATTAAAGCACCAAAATTCTCATGCTTCTTCATAAAAATATTATAACACATAAAATAATATCAAAATAATTTTCTCCAACCTCGGATTAGTGATCCCGAGATCACTGTTCCGACTAGCCCCTAAATCGGGCTGTTACAATTCTCCCCCCTTAGGGATTTTCGTCCCCGAAAATCTTACCAGGAGAAGTTGCTCTTAACATTCCTGAAAAGTTCCCACCAACTCTTTAAAATCACAAATTGACTTATCCTCAAGTTTCTCTCGCCCACAACCTTTAAGTTATAGTACACAAGGTCGAAGCACAACTTGAGACCTAAATTACTCTTCCTCTCGGGCATAAATACTTAGTAATCTTACAACTGTGAACTCGGCACATGCCAAAATGATCATTCGGTCCCTTATCGCATACTTCACTAAAATTCAGATGACACCCCCTCCTTGGAAATCAAGCCACTTCAAATTTGAAATCTATTGTATTTTATCTCACTTTATCACTAGGATATTCACCGACTGTAATAGTCCTGACTTGCACGCTTTGAAAATTCAGCTTTTAGTGGTCGACTACTTTTGACCATCAACTCAATCATATCGTGATATGTACTCATTCGTCAAAACATTTATGCATATAACTGCGCTTTTTCTTAGTCTTGCATGAGTAGACATGCTATTACTAAGTCTCATACCAACCTTCTGTATAAGTTCTGAATTTATCAACATACAAATTCTACCTCAAGTAACATTAACAAATGAAATCTTATTCGACCCGAATTTTAACATCTTGGTCAAACTCACTCAGATCTTATTTAAAATACCATCCATGGCATTAACTAACCATACAGAAGTCATAGGCTTCTTGCCATACTTACTTACAATTGCCCTTATTTAGCACCTACCGTGCTACACCTTGTAATCGCTTCTTCGTGACTCATTCATGAGTACCTGTATTCACTCATTCACATGACTTTAGTACAATTCTCATGTGTACTTCTAACTCCTCTATTTATCCCATTAATCACTAGGGATAGTCAAAGAAGCATATACCTTGTCACTAAGACAGATACGAAGTCAATGCCACATCCCTGAGGCGGTCTTACATGGAATCACTATTAAATGACAATGCCATACCCCAGATAAGGTCTTATATGGAATTTCACATCAAGTATCGATGCCATATCCCGAATATGGTATTATACGATTCTCATTTTCATTACCGAAGCCATATCTCGAATATGGTCTTATACGGGATCTCATCTATTTCATATCTTGATGATAGCATTTTCACATTCAATATGGTCTATTAGGACTTCAACATTTCGTTCGACATTAACTACTCAATTTAATAGAGTATCATGCATCAATATGACACCAAGAATTCTCAATTATGCCAACATGAATGTTGCATTAATCACATGCAACTTACAAACTCTTTTTCTTGACTCATACTGAACTCAACACTAAAACTTTCAGTTAAAAGTACCTTTAATGACTTTCAACTTAACCATCATGGTTAAAATGTTTCAATGAGCATACCGCTGTATCATGCTCCTTACTCATGTACACATAGAATTTCATTCTCCTCACTGATTCATGCTTAAGTATACATATAACTGGAATTATATCTCAATACATCAATCTACTCTTTTCTTATCACGGAGAATATATTTCAAACACACTCTCGTTTGAGTTTCTCTTGGTATGCTAATCTAAAACCTTTAATATGGCTATATCCCAAGATAGCATGGACATCTCAATCGAGTGCCTTAACTCTATTCAGCTTTCCCGAAAACCCATCGCACAATGCGAAACTTCTGATTTCGCTTCTTATACTAGAATTATTACCAACTTTCTCCTCAAAATACACGAACAAGGTTACAAAGAGATAAAGGAATGTCGATTCTAATTAACTAAATCAGCAACCGTTTAATCTGATTTTACAATCAGCTTACATTCTCACACTATCATGATTCATGAGAAGAACAACTGTATTACCCCTGAAAGGCAACAGATAATAACACGTAATACTCAAAGAGATCATCATAATCCATACAACTATGGTTGTCATGATCAAACACTCTCGCAGTTCAAATATTGTCTCTCTAACCATTTCCGTCCTCAAAACTCCTTAACTATTCCTTTCATTAATGAACATCAATTTAAGAAGGTCTCAATAACATACACCTCAGGCTTCCTACTCACTTGAGTCAAATAGCCTAGGCTAACTTTCTCTTTGCTCTTAACATTGCATAATCAATATAATCGTTAAAGTATTCAAACATACTTATCAAAACTATTTCTCATTCTCTAATCACATTTATCTCTATATACAATAATAATTGTCTCGTCACTAAACTCTTTTACTCCATACCCATGAGCTTACTCAACTCGACTCTCATAAGCATTTCATCATAATTCAACAGTGGTAAGGGGGTGAGATCATAGATCCCCTAACTTGACTCTCGTGACTACATATATATGATTTTACATTCATCATAAATGAAATATCATTGTAGTCATACAACTCGCTCCAGGCGAGTTTTCACGCTTACTCGTGCTATAATTGTTTCTATCGCTCATAATCTCAAACAGTGACTTCACTTACTCAAGTTCCACATTAATGTCTACTCGAGTACTCAACATTTAACTCTAATTTCTCTTACCATCACTTATCAGATTAAAGAATGTCTTACGGGTTTGAGTACGTCGTTTACCTGATTTCCATAGTGCAACTATGGTCTTACTCGTATCACAACATCATAGCCCAGCTATTACTTTACATGTCATCACGATGCCATAGTCTCACTATGGTCTTACACGAATTCTCATATTAATACCAATGCCATATCCCAGATACGGTCTTACATGGAAACTCATTTTGATGCTGATGCCATATCCTAGATATGGCCTTGCACGGGATCTTATATCAATATCGACGCCATATCCCGGATATGGTCTTACACGATTTTACACCGAAGCCAGGTCCCAGACATGGTCTTACACGGAATCACTATTTGACGCCGACGCCATATCCCAGATATGGTCTTATACGGGATCACGTATCGTTGCCAATGCCATGCCCCAGACATGGTCTTATATGGGATCACATGTATTGCCATGGTCCAACCATGGTCTTATTCATCCATTTATCATTAAATGACCGTACTTATCTCATGCATTCTACTTAGTCAAGCTTCTCAGTTTAACTCCCACATTATAATATGTGTGGCTTCATAACAGAGTCATAAAACAAAACATTATACATCATCTACTTTAACAGTTGCACATGAGATTCAACTATGTGGACATATTGATCATACATCATTCAAACAGTCGTACGTACACACATATCCCGTTCTCTGGACATATTTACTCACTATATGCCCCTAACCAAAAAGGCTGAGTATTTAACACCGTATGCATATCAAGCCAATACAGATAAGCTTATCACTTTATAACTCTCAGTTCGATCCTCAACTTAGCATTATCTCATTTCACACCTTATCCCACACAGGTCATAAACTTCTATTCATACCTCTCTGAATTTTCGACAATGCATAAGCGCATTTCAATTTCCCCATTATCACTTACAACATTATTGGATTTAGCTCGGTTGGGAATCATCTCTGTCTTAACAAAACAATTTCGTTAGAGCCGGGAGATATCACATTATCACGGTCCACCTATGGAATGTATAGCTAGACTCTTATTCACGCTAGGTTAGTCTGAGAACTGACTGAACCATGCTCTGATACCACTAAATGTAACACCCCTTATCTGTATTCGAGCCTGAACAGGGTTTAAGGCATTACCTAACTGATCTTACTTTAACATCTCAAATAGGGTTATAAAAAATTTCGTTTAAACCCATCATTTGCACAAACTCGACCTAAGAGGCCTTAAACATACTTCCGAGAAGTATTGGAACTATTCTGGGAACTTTAACGAGTTTGAGAAACTTTTTAACAAAACAGGGGTCACACGCCCGTTTAGGTCTAGGGACACGCCCGTGTTCCCCTAAGGCATGCCCGTGTCTTCCGCCCGTGGTCGACACTAACTAATTTCAAACGGCCTTGACACGCCCGTGGCCATGGCCCGTGTGCTATAACTTAGCATTCTGACTTATCCATACGGCATATACACACGCCTGTGTGCTTCAGCCGTGGGGCGAATTAAATTACAAGTGCAAAGTGTAGACTTCACACGGCCTAGGTACATGCCCATGTGCTAGTCGTGCCTCCCACATGGTCTAGACACACGCCCGCGTGTCTACCCATGTGGACAATTATCAAGCTATGTACCAAGCCCTTTACCATCCTACATTACACACATTCGTACACTATTTCAAAACATTCTCAAATCATCAATTAAAACACCTGAATTAACATATTTGATTCATGAAAATGAAGTCTTCCTCCCATACATGGGGTAGAACTATTTTTAGTACAATTTCAGTCGACTTTAGCCATCATCTATGTCTATATACAATCGTCCCATAACTCATCTAGGCCAACACATTTGGCACATTAACAATGACTTAATCAACCTTAAGTACTAGCCCTATACATTCCATGACTCATAAGGACTTGAAACCTCATACCAAGTGTCTGCTCGATAGTGTGAAAACATCTCGGCGATCTCTAACCCGAGCTAGCTAAATTAACCTATAAGAGATGAGAAAGGAAGAGGAGTAAGCAATAATGCTTAGTAAGTTCATATGCATATAATAATCAGATATTGATAATCATTGATTATACTTAACCTTAAGGTATTATAATGAGTTTCTTCTTTTCATCTCAAACTCATAGTTACCTACACAATCACCTTTGAAGCTTACTCATTCTATCTCTTACCACTTTCTAACCATGCCACGAGCCAAATGCTTACATTCATTCATTTGCATACCTGCACTCAACACCACAATTCACATGATACAACACATCAGTATTTCGCAATAGATTAACCACACAGCTAAATCACTCGGTGGTTTCGCACTTAGCCCACCATAATCCAATAGTAAGGTAGTATCGCACAAAGCCTACCAAATAGGATAATTATAGTGGTTTCGTACATAGCCCACTAGATAATATGCTTAACGATAGCATCACACACAGCCCATCGAAGTTAAGCATTTAGGGTGGTATCGCACTTAGCCCACCACAATTATTTATATTTTTGGTGGTATCGCACTTAGCCCACCAACTGGAATAAAACAAGCGATGGTATCGCACACAGCCCATCGTTTAATAATTAATAAGGTGGTAACGCACACAACCCACCGTTATTGTACATTCATGGATAGTTATCCACATGCATTTATCTATTTCCAATGTTCACCCAGGAACATCCTCACACACTACCATTCTTACTTAGCTTTCTACTATAATCATTCGCATTCACACAATGCATTAATTATTATACCTTATGCAACCAAAGTGCATCATTTACACATAACCCACTATGGGTTCATCATATACCGAATTCATCTCAATTCAGTTCTAACACATATCCGTACCTCTCATGGTACAACACTTTCATTCTCAATTTCAAAATAATTTTCTCCAACCTCAGATTAGTGATCCCGAGATCACTGTTCCGACTAGCCCCTAAATCCGGCTGTTACAAGGTATATGCATAATATTGGAAAAGGACATTGACAAGCTGTGAAATGGATTCTACGATATATTCAGAAGACCATGGATGTTGGATTACTGTTCAAGCAGGATACTATACTTGGTAAATGTGTTATTGGGTACGTGGATTCTGACTATACAGGTGATTTGGACAAACGAAGATAAACCATCGATTATGTGTTTACACTTGCTGGAGGACCAATAAGTTAGAAGTCTACACTGCAGTCTACAGTTGCGTTGTCAACCACAGAACCGAATACATGGCTGTAACAGAGGCTGTAAAGGAAGCTATTTGGTTACAAGGTATGGTTAAAACCTTGGGATTGGTTCAGAAGCATATTAATGTGTATTGTGATAGTCAAAGTGCTATTCATTTAGCAAAGAATTAAGTCTATAATGCTCGTACAAAGCATATCGACATACGATTCCATTTTGTACGGGAAATTATTGATGAGGGAAAATTCATCTTCAGAAGATTAAGACTGCAGATAATCCGGCAGATATGATGACCAAGGTGGTAACAACAACCAAGTTCGAACATTGTTTGAACTTGATCAATATCCTGCAAGTTTAACAGTTGAGAAGGCACTATCAAGTATTGTTGACAAAAGGCAGAAAGAATTGTGTGAAGATAAGATTATCCTAATCAAATCTTCAAGGTGGAGATTATTGGCAATCATCCATACTTTGGAAAGTCAAAGATATGGGTATCAAAATGTTGGCACTAGAAATATGAGATTTAAGGCACCAAAAGTGGGATTAAGATTTGGCATAAGATAATTGCAATTTTCGGTCCCTAATTGTATAGTGACTTTGCAAGTTGATCCTTGAACCTCAACTATAAATAGGCCCAACCATTTCTCATTTTCATCAACCCACATTTGCCATTCTCTACTTAAGGCATTTTTCTCTCTCTTTGTAAATCTTCACTTGTATCTTGGAGTGAAATATATTTGGTAGTGCCCGAGGACGTAGGCAAAATTTGCTGAACCTCGTTAAAATTCTAGTGTTCTTTATTGTATTATTTTGCATATTTTGTGAGTGTGATTATAGTGATTTATTGTGCTACTAAATTACGATAGAGGGATATTCTGGCTAGGAAAGACCTGGTACTTAAGCGATCCTTGTGATCCACCTCTCTTTCTTGGGAATTAAACTTAGTGTGATTTTTCAGTACAATAATTTTTCTCTTTTACACGCTTCCGCACAAAAAAAACACATTATATTGTCTTTGCTTCTAGGCCTTTACTCGTTGCGACCAAGATTATAACTTATGAATGCACTGATATTGTCTTTTCACCATATGGAAAGTATTGGAGAAATCTGCAAAAAATTTGCACATCGGAGCTTCTGAGTGCGTCTCGAGTCGCCTCCTTTCGATCGATAAAAGAAGAGGAAGTGTTGAATCTCGTCGAAACCATAATATCAAATGATGGGCTGGCTATGAATCTGAGCCAGAAAGTTTTTTCAATGACTTATGGCATAACAACGAGGGTAGCCTTTGGCAAGAAATGCAAATATCAAGATTCTTTCATACTAGTTGTTGCGGAGCAAACAAAGCTGGTTTCTGGTTTCTTTGTTTTCAAATTTTTTCCTTCACTTCAATTCCTGGATGTTGTTTTGGGTATATGTAAACACAAATCATGGTTTAAACAAAATTTAAGCAGTCGAAAAATCAAACAGAAATACTTCTAGCCATTGTCCAAACTAAAATGTCAAAATTGAGACGTTGTAGCACTACTTATCGAGTGCATCAAACAACCGATGAGGACGTCGTATTTAGATCTACGAAAACACAAAATTTGGAAAACACAAAAAATCGCCAAAACCTTCTAAGCACTCAAAAACCTCACTAGATGGAATTGTTTTCAGAAAATGTTTTGGTGCTTAGGGACCTTAAGCTTGAGGGTATGTGATAGGTGGTTTTTGATGAGGAATCACCACCATACGTACAGATGTAGATTTAGTTCACATTCTTCAATTAGATCATTTTAAGTCAATATAATTTTTTAATTTTGATATTTCTGTATTGACACAAGTAATAGTGGTTAATCATTAATTCGATTTTTACTAAGTAATATATGGGAAAAAAAAGCTACACATATGATAATTTATTTGACTCATAAACTTTGGAAATAATAAAACTTATATATTGAATTTAACAATTTTCTTTTGCTGAGGATTGAAATTTTAAAATTTGAAAAAGTACATGAACTAAAAATGACCCAATTAAAGTATAAAGATTAAAATTAGTAACTACCTACTTACATGTTTTATACCAATCCACACTTCAAATACCATTTCATATGTTTATATGCACTCCAGCCATTACCAAAACATGTCATTATCAATAAGCAATAACCATTCATATTACACTTTCATACCAAACTTGCATATACCATATATATATTTATCAACTTCCAAAATCACATCCCAAACATAGCTATATGCAAGAAGGACTCTACTAGGTACATGACATTTAATTAGCAAAGGAAATTCACCAACTTTGTTGAGTCCAAAATTTTGTCTAGATGTTGAAATCGATGCTTGAGATCTTGTATATGAATTCATGTGTGTTTAAACCTTAGGTTGATGACCTTAGAAAGTAATTTAGGATAAATGCAGTCGAGAGATAAGTTTACCGAGTAAATCGTGGATTTATCTCGATTAGGAAAGTGGGGTCGAGAGATAAGCATGTACTGGTCGATTAGTTAAGTAGTAGAGGCTGAGAGGTAATACTAGTTAATTAATAACTAATTCCGTAACAAAACCCGAACTCTGAAGTTAATTGCAACCATTGAAGCGAGTTAATCTTCTGTATGTTAATTGAGAGATTTTCGATTGTTAACTTTATTTTTGTAATGCCCCAAAATTTTTATTTTGTTTCTGTTAAAATGTGCCACAACTGTGTATCTGCTTCAGTGGTTATGTATTCTGGGTGTGTGTGTGAGGTCCCAAGTTCAAGCCCTACCTTTGACAAATTTTGATATTTTCTTGATCTAAGCCTTGTGTTTGGGGAGTGGGCTTATATTTAATTATTGGTAGAATCATACCAGAATGGGCCTACTGGTCTGGTGGTTGAGTTGAGTGTTAATTGTTGAAGGTCTTGTGTTCGAATCCCTGTGCGAGCGTGGGTATTATTTTTGCTCGATTTTGCGCAAGTGTTCCAGTGCAGTTGGAATTCTGAGTTGAGGGGTTAGTGGGAGAAAATTGTGGGATGAGGGAGTTATCAGAATATTTTATTTTGATTTTATTTTTAATTCTTTTTGAAATTTTCTCTCTCATCTTCCAAAATTTCTTTTCTGACGTCAGTCATCTTTTTCTTTGGGGTTTTCAACTTCTTTCCTCTTCTGGTAAAATCTTTACTTCATCTTTCTCCCTCTTCAATTTGGTTGGCAATCCTATTGCTGAAATTGTGCTTCTGAATCGTTGGGTTTCTTCTTGGTTGGTAAGTGAGTTTTTTGTTTCTGTGAATATGGTTTTGGATTTTGGTGAAGGCAATTCATTGTAATCAGTTAGTGATAATTCCATTTAGGAGCAGATTGTGGAGCAGGGAATCATACCTCGTCGGTTTAGTGGGCTTTGGGGCGGTTTTTCATCGACAGTAAGTCGGTTCTGTATTGATTCGAGTAGGGAATTTGTTAAAATGATTTGCTAAATCAATGTTAGATACTCTATTTATAGGTTTTCGAAGGCTCGAATGTGGTTTCACGACAAATCCGTACCAGGTGTGTACCCGAAAACATAAAAAACGGGATTCGGTGAAAGCTGAAATTGCAATCACCCTTGTGGTAGGTCGTGTACGATAACACAGCCGTGTGATCAACGAAGGCCAGGCCGTGCGCAAGACACGACCGTGTGATGCCCGGGGTGTGGCCATGTGGGCCACATGGGCTAAACCGAACTGGGCGTGTGGGCCACACGGACACGCCACATGGGCGTGTGATATCTGGGCCAGTCCGTGTGATCCACACGGGCAAGGCCAATCTGGGCGTGTGAGCCCACACGGGCAAACCACATGGGTGTGTGGGCCCATTTAGCTAAAATGTTTCTTAGGGTTGCACAAGTCGCCCAAGTCGACTGTGAACCTACTGTAGGGTCAGTAAGCGTTACTTAGACCCTAAATTGTGTGACTTGAATATATAATATATGTATTGAACATGTTAAGTTTATGCATGTTTACCGATTCGTATGTATGACTGGTAATTGGATTTCAGCATGTAAGCGTGTAATTCTGTATGTCTGCATTGAGCTTGCTTAGTTGCATCTGCATTGGGGTGGGATGATTAATTATTAGAGGAAGTGTACTGAAAGGCTTTCATGCCTATTATCTGGCAGCTCAGCTGCAATATTACTAATATGTGCCACATTCGGTACGACTTGGTGTGTAGGGCTGGGTGGGTGTTTTAAACCCCACATGGTGTTTAGGGATGGTCGGAGATGGTGTGTAGAGGCTGGTGGCTAGGATACTAATTTCTGTTATTGTATGCATACTATATCTGAGATGGCCTAAGGCCCTAATTTAAATCTGAAACTGTATCTGAATGTGCTAAAGCCTAAACTGTATCTGAATCTGTAATGGGCTTAGGCCCCAGACTACATTTGACTAATAACTATTGTTCGACTGCATGCATGTCTTCTGTGGGGATTACACACTGAGTTTACGTAAACTCACCCCTTTCTGTTTTATCTGTATAGAAAATCCCCAGACTTAGACAGATCGATGCGGCGGAGGACTCAGCGGTGACCACATGACTATTGAACTGCTTTAAAATTCATTTATGGTTTTTATTTCATATTTCGTTTGATGTATTTTTTATGTAATATGAGACTTTTGGACTGTTTGCTTTTATTTTGGATTTTAACTGTTTCCATGGATTTCTAAACTACAAAACTCAACAAAAACTCAGTTTAATTATAAACAACGTTTTTTCTAAACGCGAACGTTTTCTTTTAAAAAATATCACGGTTTTAAAAGCTTCCGCTACAGAATATGTTTTTAAACGAATCAAATTAACGAGAAAATACTTTTGAAGTTGACGAGAGATAAATAGAAGCTAGTAAACGGAAACGGTTTAAACTTGATAATTCAATTTCAAATCCCATTCCATGTGACATCGCCAGATTCGGCCATAACGCCTAGGTCGGGTTTGGGGTGTTACAATTTTAGTAGTTTAGTTTTTATTTTACAATATTCAATTTTAATATTAATTTTTGTAATATGATTTTTAGTGATTACTGTTTAGACCTCCTAGTGTAGATAATATATTTAGATTTAATTCAACCTCCATTGGGTAAGATCCTCGGAATATTTCCCTGTGTTCCATTGTAACACAAAACTATATTACAATTTAACATGTTTGCTTGTAGATACTGCACTGATTTTATATACTCATCAACTTCCAAAATCACATCCCAAACATAGCTACATGCAAGAAGGACTTTACTAGGTACATGTCATTTAACTAGCAAAAGAAATTCACCAACTTTATTGAGTCTGGGATTGTGTCTGGATGCTGAAGTCGATGCTCGAGATCTAGTATATAACCTAACCTGTGCATGGAAAACAAACTGTACGCTGAGTAATAATCATGTTATCTTGTCAAATGCAAACCATATTGCCAAAAGCACCAATTATGCCATACGGTTCAATTGAACATGTTTAAAAGGATTAAACTAGAATCAATTGTAATAGCATATCATGTCCCGAATCGAATCGATTGATTCGACCAATTTCGTAACAGTGTTATGGGCTTATAATCTGGTTCACATAGTATTTCAAAATAATCGATCATTTCAAATACCATTTTCACATTTTACATTTTAAGTCCCTATTAACCTGACTCGGACTTGGACTCAAACGGATACACGAATCCAACCAACACACCAATTTGGCACCCAGTACCTCATCGGACAATTTCGAAGTAAATAGATTGCACCCAATACTCATCGTATAATTGAAGTAAAAATTTTTCCTAGCACTCATTAACACGTAGCCGAAGTAACATGTACTCGATCTATCCTATGGCATGCCAATTATATCTGACACTGGCCGAACAGTTAATAGGGTAACAACCATTCGATTTCGAATATATTTCAATTTCACAATTCATCATATTCAATTCATCAACCAAATAGTCATTTCATATGCATAATAGCATGAATCAATCCAATTCAAAGTCAATTTCACACATTTTCATCAATTTACACTATTTTCAATTTTATTCAATTTACTTCTCAATCTCAAAAAATCAAACATTTTCATGCCAATTCAATTCAACTAATCAATCTCAACTTACCTCAATATCTTACCATTCTATACAATGCAATTATGTAACAATTTAAGCAATTTGAATTGTAGAAATACAAACCGAAAACTCCGAGCTATCTGTCGACGGCTTTAGCTTTTCGTTTCCCTCTTGAGGAATCTGGGTTGGCGTTAGTTCCGGATTAACGTCAACATATAACACCATCAATATACAACCAAATTCATAATCAATTGTCATTTTATACAAATTTTGCTTTTTATTCAATTTAGTCTCTAAAATCGGGACTAACATAACTTTCAATTTAAAACTCCAAATTGAAATATAACTTTACTATCGTCCATTAGGGACCTCCAATTTCTTACTTCTACAGCTGATTTTATATTTTATTCAGTTTAGTCCCTAATGTACGAAACTATCAATTAAACTTAATAATTTAGTCATTTTCATATCTAAGCTTATAATCTATCAATTTAACACCTAAAACTTTCAATTTTCAACTATGAAAACTTTCATAATTTTAACAGTTTTACAAATTTTTACATGTGATAGCTAGATTAAGCTCCCATGATCTCGGAAACATAAAATTTACAAGAAAAGAACTACATTGCACTAATATATATATATTTTTATTAAAAGCTTCGAAACCCCTTCAATGGCGTGGAGTTCTCTTCTTATTTTCTTAAATTCTGTGGAGAAGACGATTCCTCCCTCATCCCATCGAAATTTGGCATTTATAGGTAGGATTATTAACTTACTGACATTAGTTTAACTAAACAAAGACTAATTTAATTAGATTAATGATTACTTAATCTTACCGTCCACTAGGTCAAGTGTTAACATGGTCTAATTTCCATTTTAGGTCTTAGATTAATTTCCAATTAAGTCCTCAACTCACTTTTTAATTAAAAATCTATAGCGATTGAATTTTTACAATTTAGTTCCTAGGCCCTAATTAATCACTAATTCAGAAAAATTACCTATCTAAAATCGAATCTACTTATATAATAACTCTGTAAATATTTAATAATAATATTTATGGAAACAAGATCCCAAACTCGTATTTTTTGACACCACTGATTTTTAGATCGTTACAGCACGGGCCACGACACAGGGGCACCAAGCAATGTCATTTTGCTTCGATGTTTTTGGCACAAGGGCGTCGTGTGCGGCATAAGGGCACTGCTTTAAATCCATTGGCTTCGAACTTTATGGTGCACAGGATTTTGAGGAAGGGTGCCACCAACCCTTTTGATTGGGAGTAAGTGAATCAAACCAGATTTCATTAAATTAAAGATACATTAAATAAAAAAATTAAAAAGGAAATGAGAGTATTCTATTAAATTTAACGATGGAGTGACCGATTTGGTCAATTTCTTTAACAACAGTGACTAAATTGACAATTTTTTTAGGTGACCAAAATAAGAATGAATTAATTTTTAGAGTGACTAATGGGTAGTTTATCTACTATTGAAACAAAATTGTTTTTAAAATGTTTAAAATAAAATTTATGTATAAATTTTTAAAACTTTTTAAAATTTTAAATTTTATTATATTTAATGCTCAAAGAATTAAAAAAAAAACTAAATACAATATAAAAAATAATTTATAAAATTTTTATGCATTTAAAAGGTTTTAAAAATCTTAAAGACTATTTTTAAACAAATTTACAAGTTTTAGAGTTTAAAGTTATGTTTTAAAAAACTAAAGAAACACACTTTATCAAAATTTAAATATATTACATAAATTTAAAGAAGTACTTTTGTTATGCAGTGAGTATTAAATATTTTTAATTTTTATTTAAATAATTGCACTTTTATACTAACACATACTAAAGAAAAGAACATTTGATACTGTCAAAAAAAAAAAAAAAATAGACGAAGAGAATAAATGAAAACCATTGTTGATAATTGAGTTTGAATTTCAAAAGGTCTAGTTAGCTCCTAGTACCTATACTTTCTCACATTAGAAATTTACTGTATTTATCTTTAATCTTAGGTACTTAATTCAATCAGCTCTTATAATTGAAGTCCAAATGATAATTAAATTGGATTATGCGACATCTATAAAATAAAAAAATATTCACGTAACTAATATTGCACTCGTTGAAGGCCAAATAAATAAATAAAAATATTAACTGGTTTTCGATTTTGAGTTCAGGATAATAAAGTTTTTCAGCATTGTTTCATATGAGCAAAGTGAAACACGCAACTTTAAGTTGGTCACATAATTATTCTTTTAATTTTAAAAATACCAATGTTATTTGAATCGGACCAAATCAACTGGTCAGATCAATTAGATCGGGAATTGGTGGATATACCGATCCAAATAGTAACTTTAAACATATTAGATCAAGAATCAGTACGAATTGATTGATCCAGTTAAAAACCTGATTGAATCGAAGTATTTTAATTTTTAATAATTTTTTAATTGAATCAATCAGACCGACGAACAGGCTTAACCAATTCAATCACCGGTCCAATTTTGAAAACATTGAAAAATACCATATAATTTAGTGGAATTTCTTTTAAGGTATTATGAATAGGAATTCAATTATTAAATAAAAAAGAGGAGAGGAATTAAACTTTTAAGATTAAAAATAAATGAATTAAATTTTAAAGGCGTGAATAATACAAATATTAGAGTATCTTTAATTATACTTAACTAACCTAATATTTTTTTATAATTTGTTTGTAATTCGAAACTGGTTGGACTATTTGAACAAAAAAAAAATTAAGAAATGAGAAAAATTATAAATATTAATATTTGAATAAAAAATTCAATATTATACCATTATTTCTTCAAAGAAAAATATATATACCATCATTATATATAGTGTTTGAGGGGAAAATTTAGAATCTAAATTACCTATACTAACAGGAGCAATAAAATTGACCGTCGATATACGGTATTTTATTTAAAAAAAGTTTGGATAAAGTATAGAAATAGTCATTAAACTATTGACATTATTTTATTTTGGTCATTTAATTATTAATTTTTTTAATTTAGTCACTAAATTTTTTGAAATTAAATATTTCAGTTATTCTCTCATTAATTACCATTAGATGAGTGACAAAAAGGTGACGGGTAATTTTTTTATTAGTCTAATAACAAATTTAGTCATATGGTATTTACATATTTTATTAATGTGATCCTAAATATAAAAAAGTCAACAAATTTAGCTCTCAATGTTTACAAAATTTATCATTTTAGTTCAAATTCTACAAAATTTAATAAATTTAGCCCTCAATATTTACAAAATTACAACTTTTGATTTTCAAAAATTTTAAAAATTGCATGAAAGTTTAAATTTGTATCATTTATCGGTGTCCTTGCAATATGTGAAGAAAGGTTGTTCATCATATCCTTTTAACCCTATAACAGTCGGTGTGGCAGTAAAGCAAAATGCCAAAGAGTACTCTTTTTAACAAGTAGCAGAGTATAAACATATGCCATGTTCTAATTCAATGTCACTATGGCTATAGACTTTTCAAGTCGCATAGTGTATGACATGTCTTAAATCAAACTGATAATGAATTAATTACTGGTTTGCGGGATTTGAAGGCCGACCCGATGATGAATTCCACAAATTGCGGAGTGTTAGGATCAACCCGATTAAGCAACAAGTAAAAAAAAATAGCAGAAGAAATTGAGAAATTGAACACATAAATTTAACGTGGAAAAATCCCTCCAAAGAGGATAAAAAAACCACAGGCAAAATAATTTTACTATAATGACAAAAGAACGAAGAGTACAAAAGATGGAGATAAAAACTAAACCCTGAAAATTCGAAAACAAAGAACCCTCAAAACGTAAACACAAAATTCTCTAAATGTATTATGAGTTCTAATCTCTAATGGGTGTATTTTCTAAGGTTGTAAAAGAGCCTATTTATAGGCTAAATTCATAGGTCAAATAATAATAAAATAATCTAAACTAATTAGTGTTTGATTGAAACAAATAAACAGGGTTTAACTAGAAGATTGTTTCTCAAATTTGACTGAAATAGGAGTCATACTTAACAAATCTCCACATTGACTCATATTTCCACAATGCCATCTTTGCCAAAGCCTGTTACGAGCCTATCTTGAACCATGCAGGGAATTAACTGAGTCGACCTATGCTTAGAAACTGGAAGACTTTTAGCCTTCGACTTGTACACTTCCAAATCAAAACTAACCTAGGTTTGATTTTCACGAACACAGTGCCCTAACTTTTCAAAACCTGCATCCAAAAGAGAACATATCTTCAACGAAACGGTCATACCTTTTTCCCTCCTATGACCAAGTTGCCTCCGCTCCAAACGAGTTAACTTCGACTCTGTAACGGACGTGGGATATCCGATTTCACCAATCACTGTAGAACCTTCCAAAATATGAAAACTGCCAGTTCTTTTACCTTTTAACAAAACAAGAGCTCCACAAGATACTTTAATGCCGCTCGACTCGATGTTGATTCTACATCCTTTCAAGTCTAAAATACTCAATGAGATGAGATTCTTTCGTAAATCAGGTACATACCTGACATCTGAGAGTGTCCTAATCGTCCCATCGTGTATCCTAATTTTAACAGTACCAATACCAATTACCTTACTAAATGAATTGTTTCCCATGCGCACAACTCCACCTTCAATCGAACTGTATGTGGAGAACCATTCTCTATTGGGACACATGTGGAAAGAACATCCCGAATCTAGGATCCACTCGGACGTGAGCTTGGAGTTATCGCTCGTTGACACTAACAAGAAATCATCACCGCTTTTATCGGCCAAATTAGCACCAGCTACATATTCCTCGTTACTCTCAGTAGCTCTTTTATTTCGCAGTTTATAACAATCTGCTTTGACGTGACCTAACTTTTTACAATAGCGACACCTTTTGTCTCGTTTCTTTGATGCTACCAAAATGGAAGTTTTCCTATCTGCCTTGCTATCCAAAACAAACTCATTGTTAAGTTTGTCTCTACTCAACAAATGACCCTTCACATATTTGAACGAGAGTTTGTCTCTACCATAAATCAGGGTCTCCCTGAAAGACTTGTATGAAGGGGGTAAAGAGCACAATAATAACATAGCCTGATCTTCATCGTCAATCTGAACCTCAACGTTCTTTAAATCATTTAAAAGAGTAATGAATTGACTGATGTGATCTCTAAGAAGCTCACCTTCGTTCATGCGAAACGTAAAAAAACGTTGTTTCAACACTAAACGATTAGCCAGAGACTTAGTCGCATAAAAAGTTTCTAACCTTTTCCACAAGGCAGATGAGGTTTTCTCCATCAATTGCAGACAACCTTTTCATCAAGATTGCAGACAAGGCCTTTTCATCAAGCTCTTCCCATTCTGTTTGATTTAGATTCTCAGGCTTTTTCCCGGTAACAACCTTTTTCAAGCCGGTTTGAACTAGAATTGCCATCAACCAAACTTGCCACAGATTGAAACTTGTCTCGCCATCGAACTTCTCAATTTCAAACCTTGTTGCTGTCATATCTGAATAGACTGATCTATGAAAATTGAACTAGCTCTGATACCACTTGTTAGGATCGACCCGATTAAGCAACAAGTAAAAAAATAGCGGAAGAAATTGAGAAATTGAACACACAAATTTAACGTGGAAAAACCCCTCCAAAGAGGATAAAAAAACCACAGGCAAAGACAATTTTACTACAATGACAAAAGAACAAAGAGTACAAAAGATGGAGATAAAAACTAAATCCTAAAAACCTAAAAACAAAAAAACCTCAAAACGTAAACACAAAATTCTCTAAATGTGTTATGAGTTCTAATCTCTAATGGGTGTATTTTCTAAGGTTGTAAAAGAGCCTATTTATAGGCTAAATTCATAGGTCAAATAATAAAAAAATAATCTAAACTAATCAGTGTTTGATTGAAACAAATAAACAGGGTTTAACTAAAAGATTATTTCTCAAATTTGATTGAAATAGGAGTCATACTTAACACGGAGAGCTGCAATCAAGTGCTTGATCGTCCCTAAGAAATATTTCAAGAAGGCTTTACCACAAGCCATCAATAAGATGGGAACAGATGAAAGAGCTCTTACTAGAGTGGTTGCCACTCGGGCGGAGGTAGACATAGTACGTATTAAGGAGGAATATCAATGAAGAAATAGTGTGACCCTGGAAAAAGCTATTGCTGGAGATACTTCTGGAGACTGAGAAAATGCTGCTTGCGTTGATTGAAGCTAGAGACATCTGAGTTGATTTCCTATGCTCAGTTGTTGATATGGATATGTAGTTTGCGATTTGAGTTGAGAGTTACGCATGTTTGGTTGGGTTGGGTTGGTTGTCTGAACAAGGCTTTTGTACATCGCTGCTTCCGTGTTAGAACTTTCAAGATGATGTGATTGTAGATATATTTTCCAATAATATGCAAGGCGAGTGTTGCTGCGGTACTCGCTAAATTGATTAGTCACACATATATTTATGTTCATTTTAAAAAATATGAGTTACTCGAATATGATTACTTTTGAAAAAAAGTTAACAATTAAAAAACAGATAAAGCGAGTACTTCAAGCAAAAAAATAGAAATACTGAGTACTTCACTTAAAATCTTTGTTCTGGTAGCATAATTTATCGAAATTTGTGATTTTGTAAACATTGAGGGTTAAATTTATTGATTCTTTTAGAATTTAAATTAAAATAACAAATTTCACAAACACTGAGGGCTAATTTTGTTGATTTTTTTTATATTTTGGATAAAATTGATAGAATACGTAAACATTAGAGGGCTAAATTTATTATTAGATCAATTTAAAAAACCCACTACAACATTCTGTCACTTATCTAACAACAAATAAAAGGAGAGTGACTAAAATATTTAATTTCAAAAAGTTTAATGATTAAATTAAAAAAATTAATAATTGAATGATCAAAATATAACGAAATCAATTGTTTAATAATCATTTTTGTACTTTACCCAAAAAAATTTAATCTATCGTGAGAATTATATACTGACCATAATGAAATATGTTGGTATAAGTTTGACATTTACTAACATAAAAGCATTTCGTCAATATAAACTTAGCTATAGTGACAGATTTTAACTTGTAAGTATCAAATCCCCAACCAATAAATTTTATAAATGTTTGATTTTTTTTCCATATCATCTGCACACATGGATATAGAATTAAAATAATAAATGTAGAAGGAAGGGATAAGTTTAGAAAATGTTTTGAAATAGATTCAACACGCTGGAGATTATGGTAGGTTTTCCAGGGCATTGATATCCTAATATCCTTCATCAAAGTTGTTACCTTCTTTAAGATTTATAGGGAGAATAAAAACTGTAACAGCCCGATTTAGGGGCTAGTCGGAACAGTGATCTCGAAATCATTAATTCGAGGTTAGAGAAAATTATTTGCATGATATTTTATGTGTTATAATATGTTTATAAAGAGGCATGAAAATTTTGGTGCCTTAATTTTAGCGGATTTTAGCTAAATTGTGAAAAAGGACTAAATCGCATAAAGTGCGAAAGTTCTATTTTATTTGCTAGAGGTGCCAAATAGCTATGGATTATTAATTGGAGGTCCCAATTGTACAATTTGGCCTTATTTAAGTGAGTTGGCCGGCCATAATAATATATAGGGGACAAGAGCATTTATTATGATAGAAAGATGGTGATATTAGTTGGAAAATTGAATAAAATAAGATGATATAAGCTAAAGTTATCATCTTTTTATTTAGTATTCTTCTCCAACCGAAAATATCAACCATGGGAGGGCTTTGAAAGCTTGAAATTTCAGCAGCTCATTTTCTCTTCAAGTAAGTCACTTTGATGGTTATTTTTGATGATTTTTGTATTTTTGGAGTCCTCAAAGCTTAAGCTAGCTATTGGGAGGACTAGTTTGCATTATGGGTGAAAGTCTAGGGACTTACCATGCTAGATTTCATGTTGTTTAATGATTTTTATGGGAGAAAATGAATGATAGGATGATGAGAAACAACTTTTGTGAAAGGTGTTGCCATGAAAACACCTAATTGGGACTAAAATGCAAAAGTTGAAATTTGTTCATTAAGGCATGAAATAGATGGAATTGTGGATAGTTGTAAGAGGATTAAATGTTCATCTAGGCTTGCTTAACAAGAAATTGAGATGAAAATTTATTTACGAGCCTAGGGGCAAAATCATAATTTTGCCAAAGTGTAGGGGCAAAATAGTCATTTTTGCCTAAAGTGTATATTATGGTGCATTATGATTCATAAGTAATTAAATCAGTAAATTTCATTGTTCTAGATCAAAGAAAACGAGTTTCGGACCTAGAACGGATGAAAAGAGAAATGTGGGCGAAAATGTCCCTTTTTGGCCCTTTCGACATCGAGGTAAGTTCATGTGCAAATGTTGCAATTATGTATGAGTTAATTTAATGTTCCAATGTTGTATGGAATGTATATTTACTCTATGAATGTATGAAATATCTTTGATGAGAGGTCAAAAGAATTGAATTTAAGAGTAATGGGAAATGTATGTAGAATGATATGATGTTAGTTAAAGTCTCGTGCAAGACCATATTCGAATATGGCCTCGATGTAGGAATTTGTATAAGACCATGTCAGGGACATGGCATCGATATGTTAATGCAAGTAAGACCTTATTGGGGTATAAATTCTATGTCACATTATGAGTATGAGACTCAAGAGAGTTATTTAATAACTTGAGTGATTCAACGTATATGTTGAAAGAAAGAAAGTATGTGGTTGTACCATGAAAAGCACAAGTGTGTGTTAGAATTGAATTGATATGGATTCAGTATATGATGAACCCTTATTGGATTATGTGTATTCAATACGCCTTAGTTGTATGAGATAGATTCATTTATGCATTGTGTGAATGCGAACGAGTATCGTAGAAAGTTAAGTAAGAATAGAAGTATGTGAGGATGTTCTCGGATGAACATTTGAAATAGAGATATACATGTGGATTATTATCCATGAATGTAAAATAATAGTGAGCTATGTGCGACATCACCTTATTGATGGTAATGATGGGCTGTGTGCGATACCATCACTTATAAATACTTGGTGAGCTAAGTGCGAAATCACCATAAGTATAAATGATTGGTGGGCTGTGTGCGATACCACCCTATTAGAGATTCAATAGTGGGCTAAGTGCGAAACCACCGAGAGATTAATAGTATGAGTATCTTATTGAAAATGCTTGATGAGCTATTTTATATGATCATGTGGTGATCAGTGCAGGAATATGTACTAATTAAATGAGCAATTGGCTTGTGGCAAGGTAAGAATGTGGTAAGAGATTGAATAAGTAAGTTTCAAGAATAGTTGAGTAAGTAACCATGAGTTTATGAGAGACACTCTTCATGATACTTTGTAATTATGTATATTCAATGAATATCAATATTTGACACATTATGCAGATGAGCTTACTAAGCATTATTGCTTGCTCCTTTACTTTTCTCATCTCTTATAGGTTATATTAACTAGCTCGGGTTGGAGGCCGCCGGAGATGTTTTCACACTATCGAGCAGACCCTTGGTATGAGGTATCAAGTCCTTAGAAGTCATGGCATGTATAGGGCTAGTACTTGAGGTTGATTAAGTCATTGATAATGTGTCAAATTGTATTGGCCTAAGAGAATCTAAGTTGGTTGTATTTGTATTGGGAGTAGTTCTCCCTAGTGTATGGGATAAAGACTTTATCTCTTTAATGATTAAATGTGTTAATTCATGTGTTTTAATTGATGATTTGAGAATGTTTTGAAGTAGTATATGAATGTTTGCAAACGGGAGTGGTAAAAGGCTTGGTAAGATAGCCACTAAGTGCCCACACGGATAGACACTGCAGGCGTGTGTCTAGGGTGTGTGTCTCCTGCACCTTAGTATCTTAAGTCAGATTAGACCACGGGCTGGTCACACGGCCATTTGTCCAGGCCGTGTGATACACACGGTTGGCACATGGGCGTGTTCCAAGGCCGTGTGAAGTCTGCACTTGACACTTAGAAATTCAATTGTCACACGGCCGACACACACGGGCGTGTGTACTGCACGATGCGGTGGATAAGTCGAGAATGCCAAGGTTTGGCACTCGGGCGTGGCCGCGGGCGTGTCAGCCGTGTGTAATTTGCCAAGTATCATCCACGGGTGAAAGACACGGGCATGTTTTAGGGGTGCAGGCGTGTCCCAAGTCACACGGACGTGTAACCCCCTGTTCGAGAGAAAGTTTCGGATGAGTTTCGAAAGTTTCGGGACGTAAGTCCGAGGCCTCAGAGGCCCATGAAATGTCTGATTTGATTAAGAAAGAGACGTTTTTAATTCGGAACAAAATTTTATAGCCCGTAAATACATGTTTTAGCAAGTTCAAGCATAGTAATGTCTCGTATCCGATCTAAGCCTCAGACTCGGGTATGGGGTGTTACAAAAACTTTGCGATGCACTAATCAGAAGTGTACAATAAAAAATAATGTATTTCTCCAAATTTGAAGTTTTATTCTTATATTAATCATTTTGGATTATCAAGACTTTTATTTTAAAATTTGATAGTACTATGTTGAAAGATATAGTTGAAAAATTTTAAGAAAATAGAGTGTTGAATGAAAGTGATGGTTGTAGTGAGTAATTCTACTATTTTTCAAACCAATCCAATAAGGGATTCAAGTTTTATCATATTTTGGTATAGCAATTCATTTTTGTATCTAAAGATCTGGATCACTCACTTCTAAGTTCTCATCCTAAGAACTTAGGTAGTAAACAAAACATGTTTATTCTCTCAAATGCACTCTAAAAAATATGTTCCATAATGAACCCATACAAGTCTCTCAAATATATAAGAGTTACGAGACTTTCTAACATACTAAAGATCAATTGCAATTAATTTTCTTATTAAACATCGGCTAAAATAGCAAGATACATATGATAATAAAGACCGATGCAAATGGACTATTATAGATAATCTTCAATGCTATCTCGATTCAATCTCCACAATTTAAAATATTCGATTGCTTGATCAAGTCCAATTCAATCTTCAAGATAAGTTGCTTCAAATTGATTAATATTCATAGTTGAGCGTACATACTTTTGTAATATTAGCATCATTCAAAACTCAAAAAATTTATATAAAAAATTATCAACTCAAAGCCTGCCGTAATATTAACTGTAGTGACTATTACCGTTGACACTTCCAGAATACTAGCTTTAGGAATTAATAAAGATCACAAATTGGGATTTTATTTTGAAGGGAAAGTTAGAAATCATTGTTGATCACAAGTCCTTGTAAATTGAACGATAGAGTACAAGTGGGCATAAACTTACAATATTGGGTGCTATGTTAGTTTTGTTTTAATGCTTTCAGTTTCTGTAAATGATAATCTTTTTAGTAAAATGGAATGGCTTTTTTAATATTTCATCCACATAATAGGTTTTAATCTTTTGGAGTTCACAACGTATAACTTATAAAATGTTTTTTAATGGTTAATAATCTATTGGATTTTCACTGCAATTAGCCTTTGAATATGGATGGAATTGTTACATGGTGGGGGCATAGTGTAGCTCATGTCTATTAAAGTATGCTAGTACTAAATAAGTTGTAATTGTTCAAAGAATCTGTTAGTAGTTGAGGAAATTGTTAGTAGCTGTTAGTGATTTGTTAGTAGTTAGTTAATAGTAGTTGGTTTGCTGGAAATGTGTATAAATACATGTATTAAGCTTTGAAATCATTTAAGCAATAATTCATAGAAATTTCAATATCAAGTATTTTAGTTTACGGTCTAGTCATTCTATTTTTGCTATTAGTCTGGGATTCTTTCACAGTATCAATTTCCAAGTTCATGGATGTATGAGTTGTGCATAGTAATGACATCTAACGTACCTGTCAATGAGGTCACTCTGACGACCTCTGTCACCCCTCACTCAGCTCAACAATTTTTTCTGGATGAAGAGAACTTCTACAAAATGGTGTACTCATTTCCGAAACACGACACAGTTAAGCTCAGATTTGAAATGTTTGTTCAATGGCAGTATCAATTAAAGCTGGTAATTTATGCGTATGGGCTTACCAAATTTGTTGATGGTTCGCTGGTGGCACTGTCGCAATTCATTTCTGATGCTGAAGTGAGGTTATATCCTAATACTGCTTATTCTTCTTTTGTTAAACAAAATAAACTCCTTGCCTCTTGGTTGATTTCCACCATTAGTGGAGAACTATTACCAACTTTTACAGGGGCCACCACCGCACACGAAATATAGAGCAAGGCATCTCGGCTCTTTGCGGCGGAGTCAGATGTGAAGGTGGCGCGTCTGAAGCACGATCTCCATTCCATCAAGAAGGGAGATCTGTTGATAGTAGAGTATTTAGCTCAAATCAAGCGGTTGTGTGATCTTTTGTCGGCCTCCGGTCACACTGTTTCAGACAGGGAGCAGGTTCATGTCGTTCTTGCTAGCTTGTTGATCGAGTTCAAATCGGTGATCACGATGGCTGCCTTCTCTCCGGTGCCATTATCGATGGAGCGCTTGGTGGAGATATTTTTTAAGTGCGAGAATCGTCAAAGGAGGTTTGTGGTTAAGACTCTTATTCATGCCAATCTTGTTCAGATATCGTCAAAAGATCTAGATCTAGGATCTCTAAGGGTGCCGTTTCAGGGAGGAGGTCAGTTCCTTACGCATGGTCGTGGCCTGAGTTTGCAGGGGGCGCATTCAATGCCAGATTTGCAGTCGCTTTGACCACCTAGCGCAGCGGTGCTACTAACGTTATGACTAGCCGTCTGACAATGCACAGGTGTTGTCGTTACCTCGTCCTTCGTCCAATGATGCTACGCCTTTCTCTTATTTGGCTGCTGCTACAAGAAACATTAGCAATTTTGGGTATGGTAATACTAACCCTAATAATATGTGGGCTGACCAATCCTTTTCTAATGATAGGTGGGCGAATAATTCATTTGGGCCTAATGAGAACATTGGGCATGCTAACCCATTTGCTAACAATGTAGAGTTTGGGCTTGGAAAATTTGGATACTATGGTCACAAGGAAAATGGGCCACCAGCAATGATTGGGCCATCTTTAAACAAGGGAATTGAGAAGCATGCCATGCCCGGGTCGTATGGTCACATGGAATTTCGGCCACATACGGGTAATGGAGTGTGTCACACTTGATCCAAAAAGTCCAGAGCAAGATGTTTTCAAGGGCCGAACCATGATGCTGGTGTTGGGCCATTCGTTCAGGAACCTATCATGGAGTGTGACGGTCTTCCACGGATTCCTGATGTGTCTAGATCTGAATACTTGAATGGAAATAGGTCTAACGCCAGTGTTGGGTCAAATTTTTGCATTAACACAATTAATGCTGAAGAGATGTATATCCCTGAACCCGTGAAAAATAATAATAACACAGTGTGGTACCCTGACTCGAGAGCCACTCATCATGTGTGTAAAGAGGCGTCCGCACTGAATACCTCTACTCCATATCCAAGTAAGACCCCACTCTTGATGGGTGAAGGTATGCATGCTAAAATTGAGTATGTGGGTAATTCTACTCTAGCTAGAGAAATAAATTGCTACATTTGTCGAATGTTTTACATGTACCAAATATTTGTAAGAATTTGTTGTCTGTATCACAGTTTGCTCGCGAAAAAAATGTGTTCTTTGAATTTCACCCATTTCATTGTGTGGTTAAGGATATCCTGACTCGGGATGTGCTTTTGCGGGCCACACTCATGAGGGCTTGTACAAATTTTCACCATTTGTCAATAAGGTCACTCCCAGTGTCACTATGTCCACCATGAGTACTGAATTGGGACCGAATCAATCCGAAGCTACTATGTTTGACTTGTGGCATCGTAAGATGGGAATTGTAAAGTTCGACGACCCATCAGGACTTAATGTGGCAGGAAATCTGTTACCCAGTCATTCTGATAAAGGGGTAAACGCAATAATCGAGAGTAGAGGTAAGAGAACCAAAATTGATGTGGCGGAAGTAAAAACCCCACTGAGATGGGTTTGGAAAAAGATGGTAGAGGAAGGATTAATCATGCAAGACTTAGAGGAGAGACTCAGAGGAGTGAGGAACTACTATGAGTTCCATGATGAAGAGGGTCATGAGATCTAAGAGTGCATTGAGTTCAGGGCCCTGGTCCAAAATCTGATGGATAATAAAGAAATTGAATTTTATGAAGATGTCAAGGGCTTGGAAGGAGGAGATGTTTATGCTTCAGAGGAAGGATCAATAGAGAAAGTCCACAAGGTCAATCACCCGGTAGTGATTATTTCACGACCAAGAAGTAATGAAGTGGGAGTACAAATGGCACCAAGGGTCATAATTCAGAAACTTGTAGCTTTTCCCTACAAGGACAGCAAAAGGGTTCCATGGAATTATGATTGCAATGTGATGATCCTGGGAGAAGAGAACTCGGTTAGCGCTTCAGAAGAAGACCAGGATGTGGGTTTCTACACGCGCAGTGGGAGGCGCTATGATCCATCAAATGCAAGAGTTGAGCCCGTAAAAGGAAAAGCCTTGGCGGTTGAACAAAAGAAAGAAAAGACGGCTAGACTTGAATCACCTGTTAATGAGTCGGTAACTGAGAAATAGGCTAAGGAATTCTTGAAATTCTTAAAGCGTAGCGAGTATACTGTTGTAGAACAGCTACACAAACAACTAGCTCGCATATCACTACTAGCTTTGCTCTTGAGCTCAGAGACACATCATAGTGCATTGATGAAAGTGTTAAATGAAACTTATGTCGCTCATGATATCTCTGTAAACAAGCTAAACCGTCTGGTTAATAATATAAGTGCTGAAAATTTCATCTTTTTCAATGACGATGAAATACCTCCAGAGGGCATGGGATCTACGAAGGCCCTACATATCACTACCGACTGCAAAGGATATACATTGCCAGAGGTGTTAATTGATAATGGATCTGCACTGAATGTCTTGCCCTTATCCACATTGATTAGGTTGCCTGTGGATAGCTCTCATATGAAGACGTGCCAAAACATAGTGAGAGCATTCGATGGTACTGAAAGGAGGGTGATTGGAAGGATTGAGATACCCCTTTTGATTGGTCCAAACACGTATGAGGTAGATTTCTTGGTGATGGACATCAAGCCTTCTTATAATTTCTTATTGGGGAGGCCTTGAATTCACTCAGCAGGGGCAGTGCCGTCGTCACTGCACCAAAAGCTAAAGTTGATAACAGAGGGTCGACTGGTAACGATAAACACGGAAGAAGACATTATTGCATCCGCAACCAGTGACACGCCATACATAGGGGCAGGCAATGAAGCGATCGATCGCTAGAATTGTGAATGTAACCTTCATAGTCAAAGGGAACAAGATCCCGATACCCAAAATATCCAAAACTACGAGGATGGGCCTACAGCTGACGGTTGGGAAAAGAGCCTTGCTTGGAAGGAGACTCGGGAAATACCTCTAAGGGAGAGTCAAGGAACCAATTCTGATGAATAAACGAGATCACTTTGGCTTAGGATATAAGCTAGATGCGATGCAAAGGAAGAAGGAGCTAGAGAAGAAGCAAGAAAGGAGAAGAGCGCGACTGAGTGGGAAAGAGGTCAAGTAGGAACCAATGACCTTTCCCCATATATCCAGAACATTCGTGTCAAGAGGAACTATTTACCCTGGATGAAAGATGTCAAGAAAGGAAGCTGCGGAAGAAATGTTGAGAAATTTGAGTATCAATGCCATATCCAAAGAAGAAATTAGGGAAGAGAATTTATCAGGCATTTTCCCTTATATACCTGGAAGTGTTCTAAACAATTGGACTGCGGAAGAGATTCCTGTAATTTTTAGAGATAATTCAGAGTAATGTTCAAAACATACTTATTGCTCTAAGCCTAGGAGCAATAAGAATCCCTTTTGTGAAAAAGGCATATGTCCAATATTTTTATTTTAATAAAAAATGTATCTTTGTATCTCATTTTGGAAAATATTCTTTTATTTATTCCATTTCATTCATACTCATACCACACAAATAATTATTCTTAGATTCATCTTTTCTTTGGTCTTCCTTAGTTCCTACAACAGGTCTCCAGATATCAATGATATGAGCAACGCTGTCACTGACTCAGAGTCTCCTTTTGAGCAAGATATGTGTATATAGGATTCTCAGGACTTCAAAGATGAGCGAGAATGTAACCTATCTCCTGATTTGTTAAGGAGGGTAGAACAGGATGAGAAACAAATCCTACCTTACAAAGAGCCAGTGCAAATTGTGAGCCTAGGAGAAGAAAAAGAAGTGAAGATTGGAGCTTGCATCGCAGCAGAGACAAAGCGAGACCTCATTAAGTCACTTCAAGAATTCAAAGACGTCTTTGTATGGTCGTATCAAGATATGCCTGGGTTAAATACAGATATTGTGGTACACAGGCTCCCCATAAAGGTAGAGTGCAAGCCAGTTCAACAGAAGCTCCGGAGGATGAGGCCCGACGTCTTACTGAAAATAAAAAAAGAGGTTAAGAAACAATTCGACGCCGGTTTCCTGCAAGTGGTCAAATACTCAGAGTGGATAGCTAATATAGTCCCCATCCCTAAGAAAGATGGGAAAGTACGAATGTATGTAGACTACAGAGATTTAAACAAAGCCAGCCCGAAGGACAATTTTCCGTTGCCTCATATCGACACCTTAGTGGACAACACAATAGGTTATTCACTGTTCTCCTTCATGAATGGTTTCTCTGGTTACAACCAGATAAAGATGCATCCTGAAGACATTGAAAAGACGACATTTGTAACCTTGTGGGGAACATTTTGCTATAAAGTGATGCCATTCGGACTGAAAAATGTGGGAGCGACGTATCAAAGAGCCATGGTAACTTTGTTTCATGATATGATGCACAAAGAAATCGAGGTTTATGTCGACGATATGATTGCAAAGTCTAGAATAGAAAAGGAGCATATACAAGTCTTGAGGAAATTGTTCTTGAGGTTGAGAAAATTTCAGCTAAAGCTCAATCCAGCAAAATGTACCTTTGGGACTAGGTCGGGGAAGTTGCTAGGATTTGTAGTCAGTGAAAAGGGGATCGAGATTGACCCGGACAAAGTCAAGGCTATACAGAAGTTGCCTCCACCGCGCACTCAAAAAGAGGTCCGGGGTTTCTTAGGGAGATTAAATTACATCGCCAGGTTCATTTCACAATTAACCGAGAAACGCAACCCCATATTCCGTCTCTTCAAGAAACATAATTCAGGTGTATGGGATGAAGAATGCCAGAAAAATTTCGACAAGGTCAAACATTACTTGTCTAATGATTCAGTACTAATGCCACCTAACCAGATAAGCTGCTGATACTGTACTTGGCGGTATTTGGGAATTTCATGGGATGTGTGCTCGGCCAACATGATGAGTCAGGAAAGAAAGAAATAGCGATATACTATCTCAGTAAGAAGTTCACTGAATGTGAGACAAGATATTCGCCAATTGAGAAGTTGTGTTGAGCCTTAATTTGGACAACCCGGAGACTGAAACAGTACATGCTGTACCATACAACTTGGCTAATCTCAAAAATGGACCCTCTAAAGTACATGATGAAGTCGACCTCTCTGAATGGAAGAATGGCCCAATGGCAAATTCTACTTTCCGAATTTGATATAGTCTATGTGAACCAGAAGGCAGTAAAAGAGAGCGCAGTAGCAGATTTTCTAGCCAATAGAGCTCTAGATGATTACGAGCCTTTAAACTTTAATTTCCTAAACGAAGATCTAATGTATGTTGCGACCACTGAAGAAGATGCTCAGAAAGGACATCCTTGGAAACTAAATTTTGACGGAGTGTCAAACGCTATAGGTAATAGAATAAGGGCAGTCATGGTATCCCCAAACGGAGATCATTATCCTTTTACTAGTAAATTGGATTTTGATTGCACGAACAATATGGCAGAATACGAAGCATGCATCATAGGTATCCGTGCAGCCATAGAACGCAAGATCAAGGTACTGGGGGTATATGGGGATTCTGCACTAGTGATCTATCAACTCAAAGGTGAATGGGAGACGAGAGACCCCAAATTGATCAATTATTAAAGGCTAGTACTTGAGTTAATTGAGGAGTTTGATGACATCACCTTCTACTACCTCCCGCAAGATGAAAATCAGATGGCCGACACCTTGAATACTTTAACTTCCAAGATCAGAGTGAACAAACAAGAGGATGTAAAGCCTATCCAGATGAGTATTTATGAGGCTCCGGCCCATTGTTACAATATCGAGGAAGAAGAAAATGACGATCACCCTTGGTACCATGATATACTATGATATATAAAGAATCGTGAATACCCTGGCCAAGCAACTGAGAATGAAAAAGGGACGTTGAGAAGACTGGCTAGTGACTATGTCTTAGATGGGGAGATCCTATACAAAAGAACAAAAGATCAGGTGCTACTAAGATATGTGGACGCTGTTGAGGCTAAAAAAATCTTGGAAGAAGTCCATGAGGGTGTTCGCGGAACACATGCTAATGGTTTTACAATGTTTAGGCAAATCATGAGATTCATATATTATTGGTCCACTATGGAACAGGATTGTATCAGTTATTCCAAGAGATGCCATAAGTGCCAAATTTATGGAGACAAAATTCATGTGTCTCATTCACCTCTTTATGTTATGACTTCTCCATGGCCTTTCTCTATGTGGGGTATGGATATCATTAGGCCAATCTCGCCAAAAGCTTCTAATGAGCATCGATTCATATTTGTAGTTATTGATTACTTTACCAAGTGGGTAGAGGCCACTTCATATGCCAACGTCACAAAGTCGGCAGTTAGCAAATTCTTGAAGAAAGAGATCATATGTCGGTGTGGGATGCCAGAAAGAATTATATCTGACAATGCATTGAATTTGAACAACAGCACAGTAACGGAGGTTTGTAGTCAATTCAAGATCAAACACCACAACTCGTCACCATATCGCCCAAAAATGAATGGTGCGGTGGAGGCAGCCAATAAGAACATTAAGAAGATCGTGGGGAAAATGACTGACACTTATAAAGATTGGCATGAGAAGTTACCATTTTCCCTCTATGTCTATCGAACATCTGTCAAAACCTTCATCGGAGCAACACCTTTCTCTTTGGTTTATGGAATGGAGGCGGTTTTGCCCATTGAAGTCGAGATTCCTTCCCTCCAAGTTTTGTCAAAAATAAAGTTAGATGAAGCAGAATAGATCCAGTCTGGATATGATCAGTTGAACTTGATCGAAGAAAAGAGGCTAAGGGTTACCCGTCATGGTCAGGTGTACCAAAAATGAATGATGCGAGCTTATGAAAATAAGGTTCGCCCCAGAGAATTCCATGAAGGGACCTGATATTGAAAAAGATCCTTCCCATACAAAAATACTTTAGAGGAAAGTGGATGGCAAACTGGGATTGACCTTATGTGGTAAATAAACCCTTTTCTGGAGGAGCTTTGATTTTGACCGAGATGGATGGCAAAAACTTGCCTAATCCTGTGAATTTGGATTTAGTCAAGAAATACTTCATCTAAAAAAATGAGAATTGGCCAAAGCGAAAACCCGCAAAGGGCACCTTGATACCAAAGGGGTTTTAAGTTGAAAACTCAGAAAAGGGCAGCTAATATTTTGATTGAAGATTGAACATGTGATGGTAGGGTCTTCTCAAAAGGAAGAACGTTACGTCTTGGGGCATCAACGAAGTACTCTGGATCTCCTAAACACACATCAGGCTCAAAATGGTCCTCAAGAAGTTTGTGCATATTTGGGGCACCTAATTTCATCTTACTCATTTTTTTATTTTAGCAACATTTGCTATTTTGATTAATCTATTCATTTCGAGCCTTGCTCCCAATAAATTTCAATCTTGTCTATTGTTACAATCTTTTTCAAGCACTTTTACATTGAAATAACGATTAATAGACTAATAATATTCAAGTAAAAGGATTTCTTGAATATTGCTCTGAAAGTTTTCTAAATAGTACAAGGACTTGAAACAGGACCACTAGTCAGAATTAACCAAATCTAAGGGTTGGAAAGGTTTGAGAACGAATAGTTTAAATTGTAATTATTTCTTCGGATTTTCTGTCAAAGATACCAGCTGAACAAGAAGGCAGGGTAATGCGTCAGTGACAGAACCTTGATGAACGACGAGCAATGTCAACCTAAGCGTTAAAAGGGGATCATTCTCGAAAAAAAATGACATTTTGCATTCATGCAAACATCATTCATACACACCTAGTTAGAAGCATTTGATTCATTTTGATCATAACATCCTAATACTTGGCATAAATATAGGCCCATGAAATGGATTCTACAGGTCATGTTCCCTAGAGAACGGTGTAACAGACCAGTGAAACCACAAATCCTCCACTCCAGAAGTGGCAGTGGGATGGATTGAAGTCATCGTGGTAGATCTTATCTCCCTGAAGTTGCAGTGGAGCAGATTAAAACCACAAATCTTATCTCCCTGAAGTTGCAGTAGAGCAAATTGAAGATAGCAAATATTATCTCTCTGAAGTTGCAGTAGAGCAGATTAAAGTTATAAACCTTGTCTACTTAAAGTTGCAGTGGAGCAGATTGAAGATAGCAAATCTTATCTCTCTCTGGTTCTGATGAGAAGCGATTAAAGCTATAAACCTTATCTACCTGAAGTTGCAGTGGAGCAGATTGAAGATAGCAAATGTTATCTCTCTGAAGTTGCAGTAGAGTAGATTAAAGCTATAAACCTTATCTCCTTGAAGTTGTAGTGGAGCAGATTGAAGATAGAAAATCTTATCTCTCTGAAGTTACAGTAAAGCAGATTAAAGCTATAAACCTTCTCTCCCTGAAGTTGCAGTGGAGCAGATTGAAGTAGAAAATCTTATCTCTCTAAAGTTGTAGTAGAGCAGATTAAAGATATAAACCTTATCTCCCTGAAGTTGCAGTGGAGCAGGTTGAAGTTACAAGTCTTATCTCCCTGAAGTTGCAGTGGAGCAGATTAAAGCGACAAGTCCTATACCTCTGAGGTTGCAGTGGGTCGGATTAAATCTACCATAGCAAGTCTTATTTCCCTGAAGTTGCAGCGGAATAGACTAAAGCTACAAGCTACAGATCTTATCTCCCTGAAGTTGCAGCGAAATAGGTTAAAGATACGAACATCTCTCCGAAGTTGCAGTGAGTTGGAATGAGGCTACTTGAAGAAGAGAAGCACCAAAGAAGTCGAGATTCGATAAGATCAGGCAAAATTGGCCCTTTTTAAAGTCTTTGTTTCATTCCCGTTACACGACAAAGAGCAAAGAGGGGCAGTTGTAACAGGCCAATTTAGCTCGGGCCCAAATAAACCAAACCAATCAGCCCAAACAAAAAAAGATGAAAATAAAAATAAAAAAAACCTATTACCTAAATTACAAAGCCCAAAAAAATTAAAACCCTAATGGCCCAAATGGCCCAAAAGCCTAAACATTTTCAGTAAAACAAAAGAAACCCTAAGCCTCTTCGCGCCGCAGCCTCTCCACGTCGTAGGCGTGCCGTCTACCACTCCTCTGCCACTGTCACCTGCAAAAAGGAATAACAAAGACCGGAGCAAGCGCAAACACACAAAGCAGTAGAAACAACAAATAAAAAAACAAAAGAATAGTAACGGACAGTGTTGTAGTTCGGCTATAAAAGACATAACAGCCACCATATATTTTTTTTACACTTGCACTAGAGTAATCAAAAAACAGAAAACAAAAACTTCAAAGGTGATTTGGTTCATTTTTATCTCTTATTTATTTATTTTATTTTTTTAAAAAAAATAAAAAAACGAAGAAATATACCAAAAAAAAAGTGAAAACCTTGAAATCGATTCAAAGAAAAGGTGTGGTATTTTCGTTTTTTTATTTATTTTCAAAATAAATAAATAAAATACTAATAAGAAAATAAAAAGGATTCTTTTTTTTTACCTGTCGGAGTGGTCATCAGTCCGCTAGGTCGTCGAATCCCTTAGGATTCGGCCAAAGGCCGCGGCAGAGAACGACGAGGTTGAGGGTTTTCATCATTTGTTTTTCATTTGGGCCTATTTTTTTTGTGATTTCAACTCCAACAAGGAGTTTTACGCGAAAAATAAAAAAAAAGGGTTCGGTTGATTTTTCGACCACCATGGACGGCGACGCCGTCGCTGGTGATCGGTAGCCAGCGCGACGGCGACTCCCCAGACCGGCGACTGGACCTGGGGCCTTTGAGAGAGAAGATGAGAGCTTTTTTTGTTTTTTTTTTTCTGAAATGGGATAAAATGAAATTTTTGGGGAAATTTTGGCTTTTATAAGCAGGCGAAACGATGCCGTTTTGGAGGAGTTCAAAAGGCCCCAAAACGGCGTCGTTTTGGTGCCGAACCGAACCGACTCGACCCGTCCGCATAGGATCCGCGCTTTTTTTAGCGGAAGGGTCTATTTTCACTTTTGGCCCTTCCGCTTTTTCATAATGTTTCAATAGAGTCCTAATTTCACTATTTTTACCTTTAAATATTTTACCCTTTAATTTTACATTGCTTTCAATTAAATCCTCAATTCACTGATCTGCTGAAGAAAGGATGCGTGTCCTGGGGATGGGGTTAATTTCTTATTTAGTCCTCGCTTATTTTTGCGCTCTTCATTTTAGTCTTTTACTTATTTATTTTATCTTAATTTATCCTTTAAATTTAATTTGGGTTACGATTAAGTCCCTCATTTATTTTAATTCATTTATTTATTTATTTGCCTATTTATTATTTCTTTACTTTTTGTTTTATTCATTTTTTTATCGGGCATCTATTTGTTTATTTTATTGTCATTATTATTATTGTTATTATTTATTTTAATAGTTATTTTATTTTTTTTCTTTGATTGTTCATATTAGTATTAAAGTAGTATATATTATGTGATTATCGTGAATTGTTTTTATTAGTACATTCATATTATTGTTATTTACTAGCGCGACATTTTTATTCGCATATCATCGCTCCATTTTTTACATTACCTTTATATTATTAAAATCACATCATGAATCACGTTTAGATATATTTACCTATTGTCGTATTATCCCCAAATAAGATAAATACCCATCGTTTTAAATTTTACATATGTTATTTAAAAAAAAAGGGAAAATTTTAAAATAGGCAGTATTTCGTATTTGGATATTCGAGGAGTCGTGCCCTAACTTACGGGATTTTTGATTTTTCTCGTTGAATCTAAATGACCAAATATCCTTTTAAAATTAAAATACGTGAGATCTAATATAAAAAAATAAAAAATAAAAGGCTAGCTCATTTTCGAGAATTTGAGACGTCGTGTCCTAACTTACGGGATGCGGCCTTTTGTTACCTGGAGATAAGAAAGCCTTTTACATACATTTTGATCTATTTAAAAGATTTTACTAAAAAAATATATACATTAATACAAAGAGGGGTCGTATTTTAAATTCTTTTCGAGTTTTCAACTTTCGACATTAAGACATTAATTAATCAATTAGGTACCAATTTTGGGCGTTACGAGGGTGCTAATCCTTCCTCGTACGTAACCGACTCCCGAACTCATTTCCTGAATTTTGTAGATCGAAAAGTATCGTTTTAATAAGTCTAACATTTTATTAAAATGAGTTTTAAGGTGACCCAATCACACCCAAATAAAAATGATTAGTGGTGACTCCCATTTTCATTTTTTATAAATAAAAGTCGATTTTAAAAAAGGTTTTGACACCCTCTTTTCGCAGCTTACCACTGGTTGACTTATTCTCTGTCATAGACATACGTACTTTATGGTTACAGTCCTCTATGGTACAGGCTTCATTTCTAACACATTCCAAATTCCCCTTTTTCCTTGACTCATTCAACATTCACAAGTCTGACAACATGGCTAACCATCCACGGGGGTGCCCTACCATTGAGGTGGCCTCGCACTTTACTATTTTATTCTGGCTAACCTTTCATCTCATTCCCAATCGTCAGACGACTGATGGTAACATTTAAATCCCTATTGATCCATACTTTCTGTTACCTCTCGGCGAAATTCTGCCATTGTAATCTTTAGCGAACATCTATGTGGTCTATTCTGTGTTACTTACTCCTAGTTAAGTTACTTGCCTCTTAGTAAATGCTCGATCATCCTTCGCTACTTGACTGTTTGGGTGACCAATATCTCTTAGTAGTCCTCAGTGGACCTACCAGGCGCTAGATGCCCCTTCTTACTTACGGATCCTTAGTTTTATGTTTTGCTCAAACATCTCATGGTCATCATCAATCCTGCTGTTGTCTGCTTGAGTTGTACTTAAATTTTATTTTCCTCATTTTGACAGCTCCTGGGCTCCTTGCCCTAACAGACCTTTACTCGTTGCTATAGCCGAACTATGATCTTTCACAATCTACTTCACATATTTAATGTCCTGGCGAACTAACTCGTGTTTAATGTCCCGACGAACTACTAAAGGATGCCATAACTTCTTTTAGCTATAGTCATACTCCTTTCTATCATGATGTCATAACATCTTTCAACTACGGTTGGACTCATGACCCCGGCATGATCTTTCTGTTTACTTCTCCATTTCACACCATCCATTCCTCCATATCACCAATCCTAACCAGGAAGCTCGAACACCGTAATATCCCCTCATTCACATATCACGGTTTGCAGTACGCAATATCGTATGGCGATATATAACAAAATCATTTTTTTCATTCCTAACTTAGTCTAACCCCTTGTTAGTCTCCCCTCTCCTACCATGCATACACTAATCATACATACCATACAAAACATCGTTATGAAATGCATTACGTCAAATAATCATTCAAAAATCATCTACGAATACAATCAACATTAACATGGCAATTTCTCATAACAACATTTAACAACCAGAAGACGAAGTGTAGATACTCTTCTTGTTTTCTTATCCATGACAGCTTAGCTAGTCCAATTGCCAGAGCCTCCTTCTTCTTGGAAACTAAGCATGAAAACCATGTTTTGGTTAACCCAATGGTGGCAAATTCTTAGCAACCCAGAACCTTAAATTGTAGAGAATTTATATAAGTCTTATTCTATTTCTTTCTTTAGTTCCTAAACACATAGGGAGGTAATGAGACTTACCAGTTCCTTTATATCTCTATTACCAGCCATAAACTCACACCTCTACTATTGCATACTGAGCTCCCTTCATCCGCATCCCCTTTCTTTTTAGAACGATTGGAGAAGATGATGTTGAGGAAAGAATAAAATTTATCAACAGAATTTAAAAAAAAAAAATTCCTCCACTCATGTTTTATATATACTCCTTAAGCACGGTCCTTATCGGCCATAACCACCATTCATTCTTAATCATTTTGTCTCCCACTTTGGAACTAGCTGATTCCATCCCAACCGAACCAAAATTCAAATATTCACAGTTCAGCAACTAAAATTTTCTAATCTCCCATCAGAGCTGGACAATTCTACTAGTCCGTTCAATTAGATCCTAGCTTTCCAAAATCCAGAGTCAATTTGGGTAACCAGGTGTTACAACATCTTTCGAGAAAAACTCCATCCCAACTTGTAAATCGCCAACATTTAATGAAGAACTTGCATGAACTAGTCTTCTATGAGGAAGTTCTAAAAATTCTAACCCACCTTTAGCATAAACGTCGACATTAATCATGTGGGGTGAAGGTTCATATGTTGTGAAATCCAAATGGGTTCCTCTAGAATTGTCCAAACCTTCATCGTCAGAACCACTCTCTTCTTGTTCAATAGAAATGACCTCTAGTTCAAAAAATAATGCAATTTTCAAACCATCCTTCCCGAACTCCTAGATTGGATCATTACCGGTTTTAGCTCCCTCTTCGTTATCAACCCAGTTGTATGTCCAGGGTTGGATGCCCTTTCACCGGTGCAAGTTGTAGGGAGTACATCATCCATTCTTGTAATCCCTACGTTACAACCAAAATTACTTGACTTGATGGCATACCCGTATAAGTGTTTTTAGCATAAAACATTGGCGTTCGAAGTTGAAATCAAAAGCACTCACAAAATGTCATGCTGAGGTGTCCAAGTTCGGGTTAGCAACTAACCCAGACTATTGGCCCAACTGTACGCCAAAGTTGAAATCGGGGGTTGAAATTAATGAATGCCTTCCCATTAATGATTTCGACATTTCCTAATAGGAGCTTTGTAACAATATTGTGAACCCATTGCACAATCGTGTGGCTGAACTTTCTACTTCTTGTTCCCGATACAAATTCATTAGAACTATTTTTGAACTTGGAGCACCTTCCTTGACATCGAAAAAGTGAGCATATAACTCTAGTATAGAATTTCCACTAGAGCAATGCGAATCGAGCATCACCTCGATCTCTATGGCACCTTTGAGCAATACGAATCTAACAGGGTTTAGTGACATTAGATATCTATATTTCAAACTTCAAATTCTTCTCCGGCTTGAAGTCGATACTTTCCTTCTAATTTTTTTACCGAAAATCATACAATTTTATGCTTTTTTTGAAAACCAATTCTTTAGATTGGGCTCATACAAAAATAGCCCCAATTTTGAATTGACCATCATAATAAATAACGATTCTAATTCGTCTACTCATTTTCAACCAAATAACATGTTTCACATGTTTAAAACCAAAACATTATATAGAAAAATGAGTACTCATTATTCAAATTCAAAAAACGATACTTGAACTAATTTACTTTGTTGGGTCGATTTTTGAAATTTATATTTTTAACATCAACAATCTTCTCATTATACAAATCTTTTTTATGAAAATAATCTTCTCAAAGTTTAAGTATGGAACCTCTACAAAGAATGTCTTCATTTTATAGGAAATACTACCCCCAAATATCAAGCATAACTTCAAAATTTTGGAAAAGATTGGACATGACAAGTCTAAAAAATGCTTTTAAAAACATTTTACTGAAAAGTTTTTAAAATATGCTTATTGTTAGAAGCGCTTTTTAATAAAAAATTTGGATGTGATTTCTGCATATTATACTGGATTCTCGGGCCTGAGAATCCTGTGTTTAGGGTTAGGGTTTAGCAGGAAAGAAAATGCATGTTGGAGGCATTTTCTGTTAACCCTAACCTTAGCAGGGAATCCTATGATAAAATTTCAGAACTTGGGAATCCCAAGATAATTTTCAAACACCCCATCCCAGGAATCTTAGACGGCCATGGGCTCCTACATATTTTTCTTAATTTTTTTCCCTTGGTTGCCTATATAAAGGGGGGTTTTCCTCCCCCTACTCCATTAGCTCCCTCGCCCACCGTCCATTAAAGAAAAAAAAACATTTTTGTTTTCATTTTTTTGGTTGAGTGTTGAAATTTTGGGAGAGGAAGTTTGTTTGTGTTGGAGTTTTAAGGAAAAATTATGATAGTTTTAAGGTATGTTTGACTTCACGGTGATGCAATGGTACCTAGAGACCCACACATTTCATTTCCCTTGTGAGGAGTACAATATCACCTTAAACTATGTCGTATTGCAACTTATGCTCCTACTTTATGACGGTTATACAGTCACGAGTTGAAGTATAATTAAGACTCCTAGATGACGGTGGTTATGTAGTCATGGGTTCAAGTATAACTCGATCTCCCAGTTGATGTGGTTATGCGGTCATGGGTTCAATTTTCATGCCACCAGAAGAGGATGCTTTATAAACCCTATACATAAGTTTGAGATCATGATCATAGGGGGGAAATGGGCTCACCAGTAACCAACTTATTCTTTTTCTCCATCAAATAGTATCCTTAATCTCATTGTCTAAAACTTGTGTTAGAGGTGGGGGCAAGAAGACTTTCAAGGAGGAGTGACAATGATGGTGGAGAAAAGCTAAAACATGACTCGGGGCGTCAGTAGTTGCTGTGATTAGAAAACTCATTAATAACTAAAATTGCTGCCACCTTGACTCAGGCTTCAACTTTCTCCACTGTCACTGTCACTCCCCCTTGAAAATCTTCTTATCCTCCACATTTGACACATTTTTTGAACAATGAGATTAAGGATACTACTTTGGTGAAGAAAAAGAATACTGGTGAACCCATTTTTTCCCTATTATTATGATATCAAACTTATGTACGGGGTTTATAAAGCATCCTCTTTTGGTGGTTTGAAACTTAAACCTGTGACCACATAACCATCGTCAATTGGAAGCCCTAGTTATACTTCAAGCCGTGACCGTATAACCACCATGAACTGGGAATCTGAATTGCAATGCGACATCTTCTAAGGTGATGGTGCACTCCCCACACCGGAAATAAAATGTGTGGGTCTCTGAATGCCACCGTATCACCGTGAACTCAAATATACCTCAAAAGTATCACAAATTCTCCCTAAAACACAAAGACAAATAAATCTTTCTCCCCAAATTTTCAACACCCAACGCAAAAAAAAAATTTGGAAAGACGAAAACGCTTCTTTTTAGAAGAGTTTTTAGCTTAGGTGGGGGTGCGTTTAACTCCTTGGCTACCACATCAACTGCATGAGGGATTTTCTATTTCTCTCTCCAAAATTGACATATTTTCCTAAAGTTGAAAAAATTAGGCCTAATTCCCTAATTAACTTTTAAAATCAACAATTTTCCTAATTAACCCATTATTATTTTTATATTATTTCAATAACTTCTCGTAATTTCATGAAAAATATATGGCATTCAAAATTATTAAATTTCATCCTTTTTGTAAAGGAGTCACATCAATCTAATATACAGATCCAGTTGTCGCAACCCTAGACTTATGCAAAGACATGTCTCCTGTAATTTAATTTTAACCAAAAAGATCCAAATCATATTGATACTGCTGGCCAAAATTGACTCAAGTATTAGTTCATTATTTCCAAAAACAGAAAAAAAATCAATTCTTCAATTTCTTTCTTTCAAAAATCAAAATTCTTCTTTAAGTTATTACTAAAAGGGTAAACTATCAAAATAGTCACATTTATTTATCTCATGTTACATTTTAGTCACTTACGTTAACGTGTTGTAATATTTTAGCCACTGAGGTGTTAATTGTCGTTAATAGTATAACGGTGAGTTGACGTGGCACGCTAAATCATCATTTCAAACAAAAATTTTAGGTTAAATTATATAATTGGTCCCCTATTTTTTCATTTTGAGCAATTTTTTTCTTTTATGTTCTTTTTACTCTCTTTTTTTCCCCATTCTCTTCTGCTTCTCCTTTTTTTTCCCTCTCTTCTCTATCTTTATTTTCCACATAATTAACTCAAAGAAATGGGATTTCAAATATGAGGCATCTACAAATTATGTCAAACAGTCAACTAAAGGTTACTTGTTAATGTGTAGCATTTAACCATACGATGGATTTAAGGGCCTGGTTGCACAAAAATTGTTTAAGGCAGCTCTTGAACCGCCATTGGAATATGGGGAAGGGAGAAGGAAACATAAAAGAAAAAAAGAAAAGTTAAAAGAACATAAAATAGATGGAAAAAGGAGGGAAACAGAGGGAGAAGCATAAGAGAATGAAAAATAAAGAAAAAAAAAGAAAGTTAAAAGAACATTAAATAAAAAAAAATTAAATTACTCAAAATGAAAAAATATTGGGAACAACTGTATAATTTAACCTAAAATTTTTGTTTGAAATTATGATTTAACGTGCCACGTCAAATTATCGTTAGACCGTTAACGGCAATTAACGGCTCAGTGACTAAAATGTTACAACACGGTAGCATAAGTAACTAAAACGTAACATTACAAACATAAGTAACTAAAATGTAATCTAAGACAAACAAAAATGACTATTTTAATAGTTTATCCTTACTAAAAATGGAGTTCTAGATATCCTTATTCTAATTTTTTTTATCTAAATAATACAAAAATTAATTAAAAATATGAAGGGTAAAGCTAAATTATCGACGACACCCTTTTTTAAATATTATTTTATTTATTTTTATTAAAATATTTTTTATAATTGGTGACACACATTGGCGGCACAATAAAAAATACTCTATTTCATAGTTAATCTACAATTTATCCTATATTCATAATTATTTTAATAAAAAAACCCTTATTTCAGATCATCATCAGCTTTCTCCTTTTTTTGTGTTTATGGTAGCAATCACAAGTGTAAGGAAATCTAAAGCTAGGAATTTAACTCAAGTTGATTCCAGGGCCACGAAAATTACCTTTGATAGGAAGTCTTCACCAACCTGCTGGTCCTGGTCTACCCCATTGCACCTTACGAGATTTGGCTACCAAACATGGCCCCATTATGCACCTGCAACTTGCTCAAGTTTCCACAATGGTCGGTTCTTCTCCAGAAATGAATTAGTTAAATAGTCACGAGCATAGAGAGATATTATGACATTTTTAAATGTTATTTAGCCTTCCATCCACACACAATGTTAAGATCAACAAGAAGTTATGAATAACATTTCTGACTTCATTCTTATTATTGATGGAAAAGAACAGTGTATTTAATACATGAAGAGAGTAGCTAACTGCTTAACTAATTAACTAACTGTTAACTAATTCAGTTTAACAACTAACTAACTCTTTTTAACTAGCTGCTGAAGAGTTACTCATAACATGCCCCATACTTATTGTCTCTCTTCATGTAACTTCAGTACCATTGGTGACAACTCTGAGTTGACTCCTGAACTTATTGAATAATCCTGCTGATAACAGTTTTATCAGTATGTCTGCAATCTGTTCTTGACTTGGTACATGACCCACTTGAAACGATCTGCTTGCAACTTTCTCTCGCACAAAAAACAAATCCAACTCAACATGTTTGAATTTTGAATGCATGACAGGATTTCCTGCTACTGCCACAGCAGCTGAGCTATCACACCACACCAATGCCTTGCTCTTAACTGGAGCACATAGTTCTGACAACAAAGACTGAATCCAGACCATTTCTGTAGTGACATGGGCAAGGCTTCTATACTCTGCCTCAGCTGTAGACCCGGAGACCACTTGCTGCTTTCTAGAACTCCAAGAGACTGGATTTCTTCCAAGAAACACACAATAATTGGATATTGATCGACGATCATCAGTGTCTGACCCCAACTGGCATCTGAAAACCCTTCAAGCAAGAACTTTTGAACTTTGAGTAAACTGTAACCCATGATCCAAGGTCCCTTGCAAATAACGTAGGGTTCTTTTGACAGCTTTAAAATGTAAGTCCAACGGCTTATGCATGAACTGGCAAACTTTGTTGGCAGAGAAAGCTATGTCTGGTCTTGTAATCACGACATACTACAGAGCACCAACTATGCTTATATACAAATGTTCATCTTTAATAGGACCGCCTTCATGAGCTGATAAATGACAAGTTGTTATCATATGTATAGGTGAGCCGTTCGACTTTTCCATAGAGGCCCTTCGAAGGAGATCAAGTATATACTTCTTTTGACTAAGAAAAATCCCATTTGAAGTGTAGTTGCCTTCAATGCCCAGAAAATAACTCAACCTTCCCAAGTCTTTCAAGGAGAATTGAACATCAAGCTCTTTAACAAACTGATCTATGGCTGGAGAGTTAGTCCCAGTGACAATAATGTCCTCGACATATACTAGGACATAGAGCAGTTGAGACCCCAAATGATGAACAAAAAGAGAATTGTCAGCTTTTGAAACTTCAAATTTTGCAGCTAAAAGGAAGTCTTTTAGCTTGTGGAACCAGGCCCGAGGGGCTTACTTAAGGCCATACAAAGCCTTTCTCAACTTGCAGACCAACTGCTGACCATCATTCTCTTGTTGTTCAAAACCTAGTGGTTGCACCATATAGATTTCCTCCTGCAAATCACCATTCAAGAAGGCATTATTAATGTCTACTTGTCTGAGAGACCATCCCAAGGAAACAGCTAGTGCCAGAACCACTCGAATCATTGTTGGTTTGACCACAGGACTGAAAGTCTCCTGAAAGTCAATACCTACCTCTTGAAGATACCCTTTGACAACTAACCTGCCTTTGTATCGAGCCACTGAGCCATCAGCATTTCTTTTGACTTTAAAAATCCATTTGCACCCTACAGCCCTATGACCTGCAGGTAAAGGCATAAGGTCCCAAGTGTGATTGGCAAGCAAGGCATTATACTCAGTTTGCGTTGATGCTGTCTAGGCTGAACTTTGGAATGCTTCTATAATAGATGTAGGCTCTTTTTCAGTCATAACCAAGGTGAACATCTTAGGCTTGAATATACCACTTTTTGACCGAGTTTGCATCGGATATGCATTCACAAAAGAAGCAGCCCTTCCAAAAATGAGCAGGCTGATTAGCTGCTGAGGAGTCTGCATGTAGACTCATAGAAAAAGAAGACTGATCAACAGGAGACCTTATGGTAGAAGAAGACTGAATCGACCCTTCCACGGGAGATGTTAGAATTGGCTTTGAATAAGAAAAAGTGTGAGCTGATGGGGCAGTAGCTACCACCATGGGAAAATGGGATTTTTGATGGACAGACCTGATGGAGTCTAAATTAGAATGAGAGTGTAAGGAGAAACCATTCTGAAAGGGGAACTGTGTATCATCGAAGATAACATGTCGAGAGACAAATACTCAACCATATTTATCAAGGCATTTGTAACCTTTTTGATTTGTCCCAACTCCAAGAAACACGCAATGTTTGGACCAAAATTGATGTTTGTGCTGATGGAATGGCCTCAAATAAGCAAAACAGGCACAGCCAAATACCTTTAGTTGAGAATAGGCAGGTCTAACTTTGTAAAGCATCTCATAAGGGCTACTCTTCTGTAGAAAGGGAATAGGTAACCTGTTGATCAAATGGACATCATGAGCAAAGGCATAGGACCAAAACTCCAAAGGTAGGGATGCCTGAGCTAGGAGAGTCAGTCCCATATCAACAATCTGTCTATGCTTCCTTTCAGCAAACCCATTCTGTTATGAAGTGTGAGGACATGTGACCCTATGCTGGATGCCAAGTCGAGAAAGCTCCTTTGACAACGACTGATACTCTGCCCCTAGTCAGTCTGAAGCATCTTGATGGAACAACCAAATTGAACTTGAACCTTTCGATGGAAGTGAAAAAAACACCTGAAGACCTCAGATTTGGACTTGAGAAAAATACACCCATGTGTACCTGCTATACATATAAAAAAAGATACATTATAGGTGAAGCCATTGGATTATACATGTGCCGGTCCCTAAACATCAGATTCCACTAGTTCAAAAGGTAATGAGTACAGAGTTTTTGAAGAACTGAAAGGAAACTTGTGAGCTTTGCCTAACTAACAAGCTGAACAAACATGAGATAAACTATTGTGGTTGAAAAAATATTATAGCCACATAAAACATCAACAAGAACGCTAGTACAAGGATGGCCAAGTCTGTTATGCCATAGTGCAGTAGAAGAAGCAAGTTGAGCCGTGCATAAGCGTGCTGATCTTGACTGTGGAATAGCAATAGGTTTGTTGGAAGTAGGACGAGAAACATCAAATACGTAGAGGCCATTATGCATGTGGCCCACTAGAAAGGTTTTCCTTGTCTGAATATCCTTCACAAAACATAGCAATAGGTGAAATTCAAAATAAACCGCATTATCCCTTGCAAACTGACCTACTGACAGTAAATTCTTGCACACAGTAGGAACATGGAGAACATTCTTAAGGCGCAAGAGCCTAGAACCAGCCAATAAAGTAGAAGAGCTTATGTTAGCTATGAAGATGGAGTCACCATTTCCCATAGACACCTAACTCGTACCTATATAAGGAGAAACAGTTGTGAGACTAGTCATGTCAGGAGTGATGTGATTTGTGGCCCCTGAGTCTGGATACCAGGCTTGATCATGAACAGCCAAGGAAAAAGGTCGTGGAGGTGGTGGATTGACGGAAGGAGAAGGTTGGAAAAATGAACCACAACAGTGGGATATAGGAGAGCAAGTAGGTGCAGGAGCTTAAGTGTGGGGGTATTTGATAAACCATAATCTACACATATTTTAACCCCATGTTTGGGTTAATTTTGGATGATTTTCCATTGAATTTGATGAATTCAATGCTCCTAATCTATTAAATTCATGTTTTATACTCAGGAGAGCTTAGGGAGTCGAAAGGAACGAGAAACGGGTCAAAAATGGGCAAAACGAGCCTACTTAGGAAATCAACACGGCCTGGACCATTGGACATGGCCGTGTGTTTCGAGCAAGGATCAGCCACGGCCTGGAATATCGACCATGGGTAGATCACACGGTCGTGTGTGGCGAACAGGATCGACCACGGCCAAGGGAGTCCACCACGGGAGTGTCACACGGGCGTGTCCCTGCCGAAACTAGGATGAATTCTATTCGGAATAGGATACATGTGGGCCAAGTAAGGCATCTCAAAACTTATATAAACACCCTAGGGGGAAACCTAAAAGGAGAGCTCGACGGGACGTTAAATAGACGCCGAGTAGAAGGAGAAAATACTCCAAGACAGTTGTCGAGAACAGCTTAGGAGAAAGATCTCCATCAAGACTGAGGATCTCCCATCAAGTTCTTTAGAAGTTTTTGGGTTTTCTTATGTTTTGTTGTTTTTCCTCTTTTATGATGTTTCCCTCTTTTGGTATGAACTAAATCCCTTAGATACCTAAGGGGATGAAACCTAAGACAGATCTTATTATTATTTGATTTATGAGATAAATACTTGTGCTTATTCTTAATTGTGAGTTCTTATTCTTGTTTTGATAATTCAGGTTATTGATTCAAGTCGAATGTGCTTATTCAATGGAGCAAAAGTCCATGTCTAAGAGTAGATCAACACAATTAAGCAGAGTTGATTGCAACCCTAGAGATAGGGCGACGAAAATCTGTCGAATTAGGGTCAAACCTAATAAGGGAATCCATAGATCAAGTTAATGCGACAATAGGGGTTTTAATTAGAAAGAGATTTCAATTAATCAACCTAGAGTCAGTTGTTAGTAGCCTCGAGAGAGGTATTAATATAATTTAGGGATTTCTACGGATTAAGCCAAGTGAATAAATCGCATGAATCAAAAGTAATAAGTGAAGTCTAGGTGGATTCTTCCTTAGGTATTGCCTATCTCATATAAGTTGTCCGAAAGTATTTTCCCAATTTACTCTGTCGCGTTCATAGTTAGTTAAATTAGTTAGTTAAATTTTAGATTAAAAATAAATCCCCTTAATTATTAGGCTAGATAATAAAAAGATAGTTAATACTAGTACTCTTGGTCCTTGATGATACGATATTCTGGACTCACCACAGCTATACTACTGTTCGATAGGTGCGCTTGCCTTTGTCGAAATAATAGTTAGTTTCGAGCTCCATCAAGTTTTTGGCGCCATTACCGGGGACTAAGATATTAGGAACACTAAATTTTTATTACTTTAGCCATTTTATTTCTTTGCAATTTAATTTAATTTTTATTTTTATTTACTAACTTTTCTCCTTCTTGCTTCTGGCAGGAGTCTCTAGTTTATGACTAGAAGAAACCCGTCAGGACCTTTACTTTACGACAGTGAGATTGAAAGTACAGCTCGCAGAAACCGAAGAGAGATAAAGTGAAGCTTACAATACATACAAGAAGAGCAAGAGAACGATATCACTAATACCGAGGAGATGGTTGATCCCCAGAATAATCAGCTACCTCCTGTGGTGGCCGCAAACCCGGTGAATCAAAATCCTGCTCTTCGTACTATGTTTGATTATGCTAAACCTAATTTAACAGGAACCGAATCAAGTATTATTAGACCTGCTATTGCTGCAAATAATTTTGAACTGAAACCTAACACTATACATATGATTCAACAATTTGTTCAGTTTGATAGTTTGCAGGATGAGGATCCAAACAATCACTTAGCAAATTTTCTTGAGTTTTGCGACACTTTCAAGATTAATGGCATTTCTGATGATGTCATTCGCCTTCGGTTGTTTCCCTTTTCGTTGAGGAACAAAGCTAAACAGTGGTTAAACTCGTTACCACGAGGATCAATCACTACATGAGAACAAATGACCAAAAAAATTTTGTTAAAATATTTTCCGCCGGCTAAAATGGCTAAGTTGAGGAATGATATTTCTTCTTTTGTGCGGATGGATCTAGAAACACTCTACGATGCATGAGAGAGATATAAGGATCTACTAAGGAGATGCCCTCACCATGGGTTACCCTTGTGGCTACAGGTTCAAACCTTTTACAACGGTGTGAACCCCTCAACTAGGCAGTTGATTGATTCAGCCGCCGGTGGAACCCTAAATAACAAAACCACTGAAGCGACCTATGAGTTTATAGAGGAGATGTCACTGAATAACTATCAGTGGCAAGTTATAAGGATAAGGCAAACAAAAGCCGCCAGTGTTTTCAACCTCGACGCAGTAACAATGCTATCAAATCAGGTAGAACTTCTTAGTAAGAAAATTGATGGTTTGTGTGGTTCTTCGCAGGTATATCCAGTGATGCAGTGCGATACAAATGGAGGAGGGACGAACAGTACAGAATATCCACCTTACAACCCTGGCGTAGAAAGCAAGCAGATGAGCTATGTGGGTAATAATTTTAGATCTCAAAATAACCCCTATAGTAACAATTATAATCCAGGTTGGAGGAACCACCCAAACTTTTCATGGGGTGGTCAAGGAAATCAGTGAAACTAAACCTAGAAGAGATGCTAAACCTAGAAGAGATGATAACAAAATTCATCGCGGTGTCAGAGACACGTTTCCAAAACACCGAAACAGCGCTAAAAAATCAACAAGCATCGATTCAAGGGATCGAGAACCAATTAAGACAACTTGCTAAGATCATATCTGAACGACCACAAGGAAGCTTGCCAAGCAACACTGAAACTAACCCAAAGGAGCAACTTCATGCCGTTTCTGCTCACGATAGTGAAGGGTTAGATGAATTGAAATTAAGGAAAGATAATGTGGCAGAGGAGGGTAAGGTTAAGGTAAGCCATGATAAACCAAATCCGGTAATTACAGAGTACCAACCTCGTCACAAAGAAAGACCGCACAGATGAACAATTCGGTAAATTTCTTAAAATTTTAAAAAAATTACATATTAACTTACCGTTTCTTGAGGCTCTTTCACATATGCCAAATTTAAAGAAATTTTTAAAAGAGACAAACAAACAGAAGTTAGACGATACGTCGCATGTGGAGCTAAACGCAGTGTTCTCAGTAATTCTACAAAATAAACTACCATGAAATTTAAAAGATCCAGGGAGTTTTACAATTTCGTGCTTAATTGGTAGTTTATCTGTTAATAACACTTTGACTGATTTAGGGGCAAGCATAAATGTTATGCCTTATAAAATGTTTAAACAGCTAGGTCTAGGGAAACCCAAACAAACTAGGATGAACATCCAATTAGCTGATAAAACCATTAGAGCTTCTAGGGGTATAATTGAAGATGTATTAGTAAAAATTGACAAATTCATATTCCTAGTAGACTTTGTCGTTTTAGACATAAATGAGGACAAAAATATTCCTTTAATTTTAGGAAGACCCTTTTTAGCAACTGCTAAAACTAAAATTGATGTTGGTACAGGGGAACTCATACTTCGTGTAGGTGATGAAACGATCACTCTTCAGGCTCTTGACTCGGCGAGGACATCGAGTGGTAAAGGTGAAAACATAAATTCTATTAATGACCATTTGGTTCAACCTTCTTTTCAGAAAGCACCACGAAATTACACATCTAAGCCACATCCTAGACCTCGTGCCAACAAGGAAATAACTCATGAGGAACGAAGGCTTTAGATCGATGAACTAGACGAGTGGAAGACACATTTCAAGGAGAAACTAAAAACACATGAAGCAAAAACGAGGCAACTCCATGTCAAACTTAAAGATGGGACATACCAATTTTAGATCGGGGATCAAGTATTGTTGGACAAGATAGACCCTCGAATTGCCACTTCAGACCTTAACACTAATGAAGAGATTCCTTTCACGGTAATCAATGTCTTCCCATAAGGAACAGTCGAGGTAACTAATCCTAAATTCGGCACTTTTAAGGAAAACACCGCTCGACTCAAACTATATAGTGATTCTAGAATTGATAGCAAGAGAGAGGAGTGTTAACTCCTCGACCCACCATGAGATATGCGAATTAGAGGTAAGTCTAGCTTAAGAGTTTAAACGAGCGCTTCTCGGGAGGCAACCCGAGCACTAACCCCTTTAATTTTCATATCTTTGATTTTTAGCACCTAACTAAAAACTAACCAAGTTAACAAAGTGTAGGTTTCTGTACCACACGGCCTTACACACAGGCGTGGCCATGGCCGTGTGGACATCACGGATTTGCACACTGGCGTGGCAGAGATCGTACGAACCAAGGATGAAAAATCCCCAAATCACGGACGGCAATAAAATGCCACGACCGTGCGATACGGTCGTGGTCGACACTGAGAAAGTCACACGGGTATGAGACACGTCCGTGCTTTGAGGCTGTGGCCGACACTAAGAAAGATACACGGGTGTGGAAACCTCTACACAAGCGTGGGAGAAACGAACAAGCCACCACACGACCGTGTGATATGGCCGTGTGCCTTAACATGCCAACAGCACACGGGCGTGGGCAGCAACCAGGTTCCTGATTCTTATTTAAAACCCCCTTTCTTCTCACTTTCTCCCCAAATTCTTCTTCTCCCAACCCCCAGAAACCACACCCTTTTCTCTTCTCATTATCTTCTCCCTTCATTTTCCTTTCCCCTTCCCCTCATTCTTTTTCTTTCACCATCCTCACCACCATCTCTATGTTGAAGAAGCAAAAGGACCCTAGCACAGTCTCCCCGTGCGAGATCGATCTACATAAGTTCATGCCGGCCGCTTTATTTACTCGACAAGACAAGGACCTTTGAGTCCATTTAGTTTTTCTTTTTCTTTTCTGTTCTCTTTTATTTTCCTTCTCTTTATCTTTCTTGTGCTAAATCTATATTATTATATTTTGATTTCTTTAATTTAGGTTCTAAAGGCTGTTAGGGAATCACCACACCACGACCCTAGTATCCACCACCACCGGCATATCCTCTTCCAACTCGGCTCGAATTTCCCTCGTTTCTTTTCTTTGACTCCATCCAAACTTCAGGAAGTTTCACTTATCTCCCTCTTATGATTTTCTTACTATATTGTGAATATCTATTTTTGTACATTGAGGACAATGTACATCTAAAGTGTGGGGGGTGAATTTTATTCTTAAAAAAAAGTTCCTAACTTTTTGCATTATTCTCAAATCCCTAAATTTTGTCTTTTTCTCAAGCCACTTTCTCATATCACTGTTAGAATGAAATTTCTTTTGATTTATGATGTCCATTGATATGTTTTGGATTAAGTCATAGTTAATTGTGCATTGATGATTTAAACTTTAAGATATTAGAGAATCAAGCATGATAAGTCTATTTTTCGTAATTAAAATTTCTAGGTTGTTTTCCTAAATTCAAATATTACTTTGAAGTTTGAAATTTGCAAGGTTGACATTAAAAACCATAATTTTTGTGAGATTTTGAGCCTTTTAGAGCATATTCTTTTCTTGCTCACTTTATTAATTATGAGTGAGTCAACATTGATTTGTTATTCTAAAACTTACTTCGATCATACATGTCGAGACCACACCTCTGATTTGATATACTGAGATGATAAAGGCACCTAGGTTTTAACCCACTTATTCCACTAAAAAAGGTGACCCGTTTAATTAACCCCTAGTGACCCTTTTGAAACCTAATCAACCATTTCTTGACTCACCCATTAATATTAACCCAAAACCCACTTTGTATTTGTTATCACCATTTCTCTTGACTACCCTTATATCAAGATTTGATTTGATCGGTTGCTTAACTATTTTCTTTATTTCAGTTGTTAAATTCTACCTTATTATTATTGTATGTGCTTATTCTTAAAAAAATGAAGTATATTCATTATTAGTTATATGTTATTTGAGCTTATGATTTAATTTCACATTTTGAGAAGAAGCTCGTGTTATTAGTGATGAATTCTTAATTGTTGTAATTATTTAAGTTTTAGTTATTTTTCTAGTTAGGTAATTTATCAATTCAATCTCGATACTAACCCTCTAATTCAGCCTTTATCCACACCTTTAACCCAAGCCTCATTACAACCCTTTTTAAAGACCTTTTGATTTGTGTATCATCTCATTTTACAGTGGTGGAGATTTGATTTTCAGGCAAGCCTATGGGATTAACTTTTCATGTTAGACTTTTTGAGTGCTTAATTTGAACCTTAAACACTTTGAGTGATTTGAGTGAATCTTTAGTGAGGATGTCAATTCTTGTCGATTTTGGATCAAAGGTAATTTATTTAGATGAGGGGAGACACCTATATTTTCATGCTATAAAAATTTATGACTTAAATTGTTTGAACCTTTAGGACTCTTTTAGTTAAATTATCAATGTATGAATTATCTATGAATTATGATGAAACATTATTGATGAGGATTATGAATTGAGGGAGTTAATTTTAATTGTGAGTTGAGGATTTTGCTTGAGGACAAGCAAACGCTTAAGTGTGGGGGTATTTGATAAACCATAATCTACACATATTTTAACCCCATGCTTGGCTTAATTTTGGATAATTTTCCATTGAATTTGATGAATTCAATGCTCCTAATCTCTTAAATTCATGTTTTATACTCAGGAGAGCTTAGGGAGTCGAAAGGAACGAGAAACAGGTCAAAAAGGGGCAAAACGGGCCTACTTAGGAAATCAACACGGCCTGGACCATTGGACATGGCCGTGTGTTTCGAGCAAGGATCATCCACGGCCTGGAATATCGACCACGGGTAGATCACACGGTCGTGTGTGGCGAACAGGATCGACCACGGCCAAGGGAGTCCACCACGGGAGTGTCACACGGGCGTGTCCTTGCCGAAACTAGGATGAATTCTTTTCGGAATAGGATACATGTGGGCCAAGTAAGGTATCTCAAAGCTTATATAAACACCCTAGGGGGCAACCTAAAAGGAGAGCTCGACAGGACGTTAAATAGACGCCGAGTAGAAGGAGAAAATACTCCAAGACAGCTGTCGAGAACAGCTTAGGAGAAAGATCTCCATCAAGACTGAGGATCTCCCATCAAGTTCTTTAGAAGTTTTTGGGTTTTCTTATGTTTTGTTGTTTTTCCTCTTTTATGATGTTTCCCTCTTTTGGTATGAACTAAATCCCTTAGATACCTAAGGGGATGAAACCTAAGACAGATCTTATTATTATTTGATTTATGAGATAAATACTTGTGCTTATTCTTAATTGTGAGTTCTTATTCTTGTTTTGATAATTCAAAGGTTATTGATTCAAGTCGAATGTGCTTATTCAAAGTGGAGCAAAAGTCCTGTCTCAAGAGTAGATCAACACAATTAAGCGGAGTTGATTGCAACCCCAGAGATAGAGGCGATTTAAAATCATTGGATTAGGGTCAAACCTAATAAGGGAATTCATAGATCAAGTTAATGCGACAATGGGGGTTTTAATTAGAAAGAGATTTCAATTAATCAACCTAGAGTCAGTTGTTAGTAGCCTCGAGAGAGGTATTAATATAATTTAGGGATTTCTACTGATTAAGCCAAATGAATAAATCGCATGAATCAAAAGTAATAAGTGAAGTCTAGGTGGATTCTTCCTTAGGTATTGCCTATCTCATATAAGTTATCCGAAAGTATTTTCCCAATTTACTCTCTGTCGCGTTCATAGTTAGTTAAATTATTTAGTTAAATTTTAGATTAAAAATAAATCCCCTTAATTATTAGGCTAGATAATAAAAAGATAGTTAATACTAGTACTCTTGGTCCTTAAGGATACGATATTCCAGACTTACCACAGCTATACTACTGTTCGATAGGTGCGCTTGCCTTTGTCGAAATAATAGTTAGTTTCGAGCTCCATCAACTCTTTACTGGTAAGATTCGCTTTCTTGAGAGAGTATAGAGCGTGGCGCATACTCGAGATTTTGATATTGGATTTGGCACCAAACCTTCTTTCAATGATCGTCCAATTATCAAAACTAGTCTTGGACACCGTGAGATGTACCAAGACATCATCTGTGACTGTAGACAACAATCAAGAAGCTAGGAACTTGTCTTGCTTCTTATGAACAAGAAAAGTAGGATTATCAACTAATTGACCGTCATTACCAGGTACGAGAGGGGTAGGAAATGGAACTGTGCCTAGCACAAACCTTTCAAGGTCGTATCCTTCAAGAATTAACAAGATTTGATGCTTCCATAAGAGAAAATTATGCTCACCAAGTTTGATTTTGTCATGTTTGGAGAAGTAATGAATAATCTGTAAAGCAATACTAGGACCCTGCGAATGAACTACTTCCCCAGTGTTAGACGAGTGTCGGGGTATGTCAATCGTAGGTACAACTTCAGTAGCCATTAAAACAGAAGGAAAGAAGAGAGAGAAAAAAATTAGCTATGCTAAGAAAACCTTAGCTCTGATACCATGTTAAGATTAATAAGAAGTTATGAATAACGTTTCTGACTTTATTCTTATTATTGATGGAAAAGAATAGTGTATTTAATACATGAAGAGAGTAGCTAACTGCTTAACTAATTAACTAACTGTTAACTAATTCAGTTTAACAACTAACTAATTCTTTTTAACTAGCTGCTGAAGAGTTACTCATAACAATCTCATCGGTTGATTTCTTTTTCTCTTTTCAAGCTCCAGCGAAATTGGTTATAAAACTCAATTTTAGAAAATTCTTTTCAAGTTTTTGTTGGTTTTAATATTATTTAAGGAAATAAATTGTTTTTGTCAGCGAAATTGTAGAATGCACTTTCTAAAAGTACTTTCTTATAAAATGCAAGCATTCGACTTGGCTCGTTAGTTAAGAGTGGTATTTCATTCATGATTGGATTCAAATTCTCTCCACCTTCTCTGCTTTCTTTTCATCGCCATCATCTTCAAAACTACAAAAGCAAACTCCTAACGCAGATTACAAATAAATTTGACGAAATCTTATGAAATAACTACCGGTAATATAAAGGGTTATTGAATGGGTATATCCCACATTAATGAAGTACAAGCTATCAAACAAAGTTTTTATATAGCTTAACTTCATATTTTCATTGAAAATTGGGCCATAGATTTGTTATATATATATATATATATTATTGTGTATCATATTACTTGTGTTTGTGTTAAAATGTATTGTAATTTTACTTTTTGTATTTTTCTTTGGCTGTTGGTGCGAAAATAGTGGAGCAGTTACAGTGCATTTTTAACTTCTTTGTCCCTGCCTATTTACTGTTTTACTTTTCTATTACTAGTATAAATAGATGGTTGACTTTCTCATTTTTCACACTGAACAGAAATACAACCCTCTCTGGAAATATTTTTTTCCTCTGCTTTCTGTATTTTCCCTAAATCACTTTAGAGAAAATTTTGTCTAGACCGACTATGACCCCTCTAAATTTTTTGGAATACAATTATACCGATCAAAACGAATTCATTTCTAAAACAATAAACTTACCATGTTGCAGTAATTTCTAATTTCATTTGTTATTTCCAGTAAGTGCTAAAAAATTTGTTTTACAATAAATTATTACCAACAATAACAGTAAGCACCCACAATGAATCTTTGGATTGACGATAATGCATATGTTATGCAAGCTTTCATGAGCTCTGGCCACCGCCCCCCTCCTCTACTTTAATAATTTCTCTTCCAACTCCCCGTATATATCTTCATCCATGCCCCTTCCTATTTTCTTTTTTTTTTTCTTTTTTAATCTTTGTTTATTCATGGATTAACAATACCCATTTTTTATTTTTTATTTTAAAATGAAAATTTAAATTTCTTTATAATATTTTGAATTTAAGATGAAAAATACTGAAGGCTAATTTTATAGTTATAAAATTTAATTGAAACAATATTTAAATATTCTTATTATGTTGGATTTTTGTAACTGCCATGTGAATTTTTCTACCATCTCTTTAATGAAAATTAAATTTAAATAATTGCAGATGTGGCTTGATTGGCACCATTTATCGATTTGACTTCTGATGGAGAAATTAATGAATCAAAAGTATAATGAAACTGGTCCTTTATCTAATGCTAGTGCAGCGGTGCATCTCTTCAATGCAATTTGAAAACTTGCAAACATTTTTTGTCAGCAAAGTTAGAAGAAAATGAATAAATTGGTTGAATAGTGAGTGGTATTTAATACACATTCAGGCTTCATTTTTCTTAAGAGTACAAAATGTTTTTGAGAAATACTGTTGAAAAGTTATATGAAAAAATATAATTTATTAATTTAAGATATTTTTTATTGTTATCAGAAAAAGTTGTGGGAAGTTAAAATGTTTAATTTTAAATATGATGTTGAGAAATAAAAATAAACTAAATGATATTTAAATAATTTAATATACTAATATATAAAAATATAAAAACCTATTAGACAATTAATATAAATTATATTTATAGTTTAATTTAAACATATAAATCATATTAGAGAAAATTAAGATTTTTTATTAATTTACATGCTCATTGTTAAATGTTATTTTTTTTTCTTTAGGAAAAATGCTAAGTTAAAACTTAAAAAATTGATTTTTATGGATTCATTTAGTTGTAAAATAAATATGATGTGACAATCAATTAAATTTTATTTGGTTGGAAAGAAATGAATAAGGGTATTTTAATATAAAAAAATTTCAGCTTTTATGGTTAGATCTAAAAGTTAGTTTAAAAATCACTTTTCATTCCAAACTCACCTTATTCTTTATTGTTTATTGAAACAAAAGGTCAACACAATGAAGAACAAGGCTTAAATCTCATAAGTCGATTTCTTTCCTCTCTTTTTTCGTCTTTCCAAGCTCGCAAATTTGGTTATAAAAGTCGATTTTAGAAGAAATTTTAAATTTTAAGTCGGTTTTAAGATTATTTAAGGAAATAAATTATTTGGTTGTTGACAAGACAAAATACTTTTTATAAGACACATTTTTTTAAAAATATTTTTTTACAAAATGCATTTTTTACTTGAAAAGTTCTTGGCTAGTTAGTTAAATGTGTGGTATTTAACATTAGGCTTCTTGGGGATGATTTTAGTGACAAAAGAATAGTTGAAAAGGTCATTACAACCCTTCCAGAGAAGTGTGAGTCAAAAATTTCTTCCTTGGAGGACTTTAGAGACCTGTCAACTATATCCTTGACAGAGCTGATAAATGCTCTTTATGCACAAGAGTAGAGAAGGGCAAACAGGATGGAGGAGCATTCTGAAGGAGCCTTTTAGGCTAGAAGTAAAGAGAGCTCAAGCTACAAGGGTAAGAAGCTTTGGTCTAAAAAGAAAGAAAAGGCAAAGAATGATGCTGCCAAAAAGAAGTTTCCACCATGCACTCACTACAAGAAGTCCACTCATTTAGAAAAGTACTGTTGGTATAGGCCTGACATTCAATGTAGAAGTTGCAAGCAACTTGGTCATATGGAAAAAGTCTGTAAAAACAAAGCAAAAACACAACTACAGAAGCAGAATCAAGCTCAAGCTGCTGAGGATGTTCAAGCTCAGGAGGAGCATGTTTTTACTACTTGTTTTACAAGTTCGAGCAAGGTAAGAAAGAATTGGTTGATTGACAGTGGCTGCACTCATCACATGGCATCAGATGAAGGCATGTTTAGGGAACTGGATACCAGCTTTGTGTCCAAGGTCAAAATTGGGAATGGTGAGTTCATTGAGGCCAAAGGCAAAGGCAAAGCTGTGATCTGCACTCAATCAGATAACAAAACAATTTCAGAAGTCCTTTTTGTACCTGATATTGACCAGAATTTACTTAGTGTTGGTCAGTTGTTAGAAAAGGGTTACTCTCTTATCTTTGAAGATAAAACTTGTGTGATTAATGATCTTTTTGGCCAAGAGCTAGTGATAGTAGCTATGCATGATAGATCCTTCACTTTAGATGTGAATCAGTTAAAAGTAAAGGCTTAAACTACTCTGACTGATGAATCATGTTTATGGCATAAGAGGTTGGGGCATGTCAACTATAAGTCACTTGGTTTGCTGCATAAGATGAGTCTAGTTGAAGACATGTCCAAGATTGAGCCTAAAAATGAAGTTTGTGAGGTCTGTCAGCTTGGCAAGCAAACCAGACTACCTTTTCCAGTTAATAAAGCTTGGAGAGCTCAAAAGAGGCTTCAACTGGTCCATACTGATATTTGTGGACCTATGAAGACCTCTTCATTAAATGGTAGCAAGTATTTTGTGTTGTTCATTGATGATTGCACCAGATATTGTTGGGTGAATTTTTTGAAATAGAAGTCAGAAGTGGCTGATTTCTTTTGTAAGTTTAAGGCTTTAGTTGAGAATCAAGCAAGTTGTAAGCTGAAGGTATTGAGGTCAGACTATAGGACTGAATATGTGTCTCAAAAGTTTCAAAAGATTTGTGATGAAGCTGGAATTCAGCATCAGTTAACCACCATCTACACACCACAACAGAATAGTGTTTGTGAGGGAAAAAACAAAACTGTTCTTGATATGGCCAGGTGTTTATTGTTTGAAGGAAAAATGCCTAACATTTTTTGGGCTGAGGTAGTAAATACCTCAATGTATTTACTCAACAGATTGCCAACAAATGTAGTCAAAGGCAAAACACCATTTGAAGTTTGGTTTGGACACAAGCCTACTGTCTCACACTTGAAGGTGTTTGGCTGCATATGCTACACATTTGTGCCAGCTGAAAAGAGAACCAAGCTGGAAAATAGGTTTATACTTGGAGTTTTTGTTGGCTATAGCAGCACAAAGAAATGGTACAGGGTCTTTGATCCATCCACTAAAAGAATTGTTGTGAGCAGAGATGTGAAGTTCAGTGAAGGCAGCTGTTGGAAATGGAATGGAACAGATGCAAGTTTATTTGAACAAGACCAGCAAGATCTTGATTTGCAGCATGTTGAGAATGAAGCTGAAATTGAGGGAGAATATGATGATGTACCTGTCAGAGGCACAAGAACTATCACAGACATCTATCAAAGATGTGATATGACTATTGTTGAGCTTTCCAATTTTGATGAGGCTGCAAAAGAGGACTGTTTGAAAGAAGCAATGGAAGCAGAAATGGAAATGATTCACAAGAATAGTACATGGGAGCTGGTTGATAGGCCATCACACAGAAAAATTATTGGTGTGAAATGGGTGTTCAGGACCAAGCACAATGCAGATGGGTCCCTGAACAAGCACAAAGCAAGGCTAGTTGTGAAGGGGTATATCCAATAGTATGGCATTGATTTTTCTGAAACCTTTGCACCAGTTGCAAGGTTGGACACCATAAGGCTGCTATTTGCCTTAGCTGCTCAAAAGCTGTGGAAAGTGCACCAGCTGGATGTCAAATCTGCTTTCTTAAATAGATTTCTCAAGGAAGAGATCTTTTTTGAGCAGCCAGATAGATTCAAGGTATGTGGTGAAGAACATAAGGTTTACAAGCTTAAAAAGGCATTGTATGGCCTAAAACGGGCTCCAAGGGCCTGGTATGACAGAATTGACACATATCTGTCAAAGCTTGAATTTGAGAAAAGTGTCAGTGAACCTACTCTCGATGTCAAAAAGGTTGATAATGAAACCTTATTGATTGTATCCTTGTATGTGGATGATTGGTTGGTTATTGGTAGCAGAAGTGAACTGATTGAGGAGTTTAAAAAATAGATGCAAGATGTTTTTGAGATGGCTGATTTAGGCTTAATGACTTACTTTCTTGGCATGGAAGTGAATCAGAATGAGCATGGCATTTTTATAAGCCAAGAAGAATTTGCATTGAAGATCCTAAGCAAGCTTTGTATGACAAATTGCAAACCTGCTAGCATTCTTGTGACACAAGGAGAAAAACTTTCCAGCAAGAGTGATCATGAACGAGTGAATAAGAAGGGCTACAGAAGTGTTGTAGGTTGTCTGCTCTATTTGACTGCTACAAGGCCAGACATCATGTATGGAGTGAGCCTTCTATCAAGGTTTATGCACTGCAGTAATAATGCTCACTTTAAAGCAGCTAACAAAGTTTTAAGATATGTCAAAGGAACTCTCAACTTTGGAGTGAAATTTGAGAAGGCTGAAGAATTGAAGCTGCTTGGTTACTCAGATAGTGATTGGGCAGGATCAGTTGATGATATGAAGAGTGCATCGGGCTATTTTTTCACTCTAGGTTCAGGGTTTTTTGTTGAAGTTCTAAGAAACAACAAACAATAGCACAATCCACTGCAGAAGCAGAGTACATTGCAACTGCTACTGCTGTTAATCAAGCCATTTGGCTTAGAAAAATTTTGAGTGACTTGAATGTTGATCAAGAAGAAGCAACAAAAATCAAGGTGGACAACCAGTCAGCTGTTGCTATTGCTAAAAATCCTGTGTTTCATGGCAAAACTAAGCATTTTAAGATAAAGTACCATTTTGTTAGAGAAGCTGAGTTATCAAGAGAAATTAATCTTAGTCATTGCAGTTCAAAGATTCAAATTCCTAACATCTTAACAAAGGCACTTGCTAATACAAGGTTTGAGTATTTGAGGGGTAGCATCGGTGTCTGCTGCATAGTAGTCAAGGAGGAGTGTTAAAAGTTGGCAACAATGCAGCAGCAAGCAAATGTCCAATGTGTAATTTGGGTTGTTAAGACTTTTTGTAACATGTGAATCATGTTTAGTTTGATTGTAATTTTTGTTTTGCTAAGGTTACTCATGTACTTAGCTGATTTAGTAGCCTCTTAGGTTATCATTAAGCTGATTTTACAGCTTGGGTACTTGCACAAGTAATGTTTTGTTTTCTTCCAATGTAATGAAGCTATTTATGTATATTGCATTGCTACCAAGAAAAGTAATGAGAGTTGTCAATTTTTCTCTCAACCAACTTGTGTTTTTGCTTCTGTTTTTCATCTTTCAAACATAAATTTTCTTTGTTTTGATCTTTGAATGCTGATATAACTCAACAAATCCTCCCAATACCAGGTCTCCCATAAGGGAAATTCTCATTAGAAGCTGCCACTTTCTCAACATCCTGAAAACCTTGTCAAACCAAAACTTATCACACTAAAAAGGCATAAAACCCCAATAAACAGTGTGAGAGGTAATGCTAAGCAAGAAAAACTGACAACTCAAAAACTGACCTGATTTAAGCTTTTGGAAAGTTAATATTAGAATACAAGTTTAAAAGCTAATGTTATTTTTATATATTTTTTATTTTTTTATGATATAAAAATAAATATTTTCTATATAAAATAGTGAAAATAATTTAAAATTTTTATATAAAAATATATTTTTTCAAATACCATATAAAATTATTGATTATTTTATATTTATTCCAAAAATTGTTTTTTTAAATATTATATATATATTTTTTGAAATATCAAATAATATAAAAAACAAAGCTTACTTTTTCAAAATAAATTCAAATATTAAAAATAAAAGATTAATATGTAAAATCTAACAATCAAATCAATTTGAATTAAGAGAAGAGTTTAAAAAAATTCAAAAAAATTTATCAAACCAAACTGAATCGATCTCACCGCTAGCATTTTGGTCAAAAAGAAACTTGAGAAGGAGACATTGACTCAAATCAAATAACTTAATAAGATCAGAAAGTAAAAAAGGATTCAACCTATAACAAGTTGGGGGCGACCTATTATTACTCCAAATAAATGACTCGCCCATTAAAGGAATGCCAATTAAGGGTTACTTTAATATTACTTTTGAAAAGTGATTTTAAAAAGTACCGTGTAAAAATATTTTTAAGAAGTACTCATAAAAAGTTTGGTTTAAAAATTAAATGTTTAGTATTGCTGTTAAAAAAAATACTTTTGAGAAATAAAATGTTCATTTTAGATATGGTATTATAAAGTAACAAATTGCATTTAAATAATGTTTAAATTAGTTAATATTATAATATTTTAGCAAGAATATAAAAAATAATTTATTATAACTTGTTAATTTTTTAATATATAAAAAAATAAAATTTAAATATTTTTAAGCAATTAATATTAATTATTTATAAAATTTAATTAGAATATATAAACTATATTTTAAATATGTAAATATAACCATTAAATATTTGTAATTAGATATTAACACATTTGTATTATTTTAAGAAATACTTTTTTTTATTTTTAATTAATGATTTTATCTTAAAATGTAATTTGCATAATTAACATAATATAGAAAACATAAACCTAACAAATTAAAATATTACATGTATTTGGATTAAAATTTCAAAAAGGGGTAATACTTATATACCAAATATAAATATTAAAAATTTTACATTAGTATTTACAATTTAAAGTGAATGAAAAAATAGGAGAAGAAAAATAGAGGGATGAAAAAGTAATAATGCTTCTAAGAGTGCTTTTGACTCAAAAAAAGCTAAAAATTTTAGCTTCCGAGTAAAAGTACTTCTAAAAAGCCACTTATTTCAATCAAAAGTTAATTGTTTAACACAGCTTTTATTTCTAAAATGTTTTTCAAATCAAAAGTGTTTTTCGAATAAAAAATACTTTCTTTTAAGCATTGCTAAACACAGTCTAAAACTGCCTTCTAAATTTGCAAAACACATAAATGGAGCTGAAATCACCCCATAAACATCGGGATATAGAAATTACCAACCAAACCCAGCAAATTTGCAAAAATAAAAATAAAAATAAACTATCCCTTTCACACTAGTAAAAGCATATCTAATGAAAAAAATTGAAAAATATAAGAAATTAAAGACAACTTCAATTAGAAAAGCTTTTTTTTTTTTATGACTATAACCACTAAAAATTACCAGGCACACCAAATATGCTCCTAATCAAATGGGCTTTGCTTGAAAGAGTTTGAGGCCTCCTTGATTTGATGATGATCTCTAGAGAGGTGCGTTTGGTACGAAACTTTCACTTCAATCTTATTGACGGGTTTTAGTTAACTGAAGCCTAAACTAGAAAATATTTGTAATTGGAAAAAGTACCCATACTTTTTTATTTATGATTTTCTTTTTTTATCCTTAGGAGTTAAACTAATTTGTTTTCATATTTTTGAATCTAACTAGTCATATTATTAATGGTTTCTCCTTGCTCTTTTTTTACTCATGTCTGGTTGTGTTGCTACTTGTTTGACTGCTTGAAGATTAGTTATTCATATATTACATAATAATGTTCTTCCAACTACTGTTTTGTTCTTCTTTAATTTTTCTTTGGGTACTGATCTAGAGCATTTTCTGTTGAGTGCTTGATCTATTTGTGATTTTTTTTTTGTTCTAATCTCACTGCATATGATTGTCGATTTTGTTGTTAAACACTCCTTGCTGCCATGTTTTGACCTACAGTATACCCTTAACCCCTATCAGGATGCTGGGCCATGCTTAGATATGATATTATGGCCTAATTCGTTTGGGTTCTTGCACTCTAGGATCTCTTTCCCGTGACCCTCTCTTTTATTAAGAAAAAAAAGAAGAAGATGAAATTGACTTATAAATGCTCTTTAAATATGAGGCTTCTCTAATCTTGTAAGATTATATAATATATTTATATATGAATATAAATATATGTTAAATTGAGAATAAAATTAGCCTCCACTTTTTCTTTTTTTTTCTTTTTTGAAACTCTATACTTTGGTTAAACATAATCAATATGTCAAGGCCTATATCTCGTATTGTCTTTTTCGAAACTCTGCACTTTGGTTAATGCAATTGATTTATATTTTTGCAAGTTGGGTCTTTAAAGGTTATTCACGTAAAAATTATTTTCTTTAAAATAATCATATAAGAGTCTAACATTTATAAAAGTGCTCAAATAAAAGTTAAACATTTTAAAATGGTCAAATAAGAATTAAAACTTGCAAAGGTTCAAATAAGGGTTTCTCAAATTATGGTTTTTTTTTTCTTCTTTTCAAGCAATATCTTATTCATCTATCATGTATTTTATTCTAAAAATGTTATCATTCGCTTAATTTTTACTTAAATAAAAACTCTTATTTAAATATTTTTATAAATGTTAAACCCTTATATGATCAATTTTAAAAATTTAACTCCTATACAAATAACTTTAAAAAATTGGACCCAATTTAAGTATTTAACCTAATATTTTTACAAATACTTTTTTTTTTCATTAGCTTTTGCGTTTATTAGAATTTGAAAGTCGGTTCGTTTTGAGTACTATTTAACATCCATGTTTTCGTGTCTTTATTATAATTTAAACCATTGCGCGATGATTAGGGGCAAAGCTCCCATATATACTAAAAAAAAAAAAATTACCGGAATATACCACTTTCAGAAAAATTTATCGGAATGTACCATTTTTCCCAAAAACGCGGCCACGTCAGCGCCTTTTTGGGGGAAAAATGGCTAAATGTGCCCAGACGCTACCGGCGTGGCGCGCGTTTTGGGGTTCCTTCCGTCCACTTGCAATGTGAAAAATGAATTGAGTTTTTGGCGGTAGTCTCGGTAAAATAATTTTGAGAGAGCGTTTACGAACAACGATGGCAAAAACGCTTCCAGCAGGGTGCACTGTGAGCAGGAGTACTAAAAAGCGCTCCCACGTGGACGCTCTTTTGCTACAGTGGTATCCGGCAAACTTAGGCTATAAATCAGGCAAATTCCATTCTCAAGTTGCGAGAAGGCAAATTCGGGCAAAAGAAAAAAATTGAAAATGAGTGAAGCGTATTAATCTTTGTTATTTACTACGATGGTGAAGTTCGTGACACGAAAATGGTGTTGTTTTCTTATCGGAGAACACAGTAGCGATTGAGTTTTAATCGGAACGTTGATTTGGTAGAACTTCGCAAAAGAATTAGGCGTAAAATATTCACAACAACGCTAATGAAAGTTGTGTCTATTAAGTATAGATTTTGCGCCGGTTGATCCGGTGAGATATGACTCATTCGACATCAAAGGTCCTCGGAGCCTTGAGGCAATGGTGGAGACTCATCTTGCCGATGGTTCACCCTATATCGAGGTATATGTAGAATTTTCATCTCCAAGTGATCTTTCTGCGACCTCAACATCTAGTATCGTTCGAGGGGAATACACGACCCCAAGCCGACACTCTGTAAGTGGGAGGCAAAACACGAAGTGCCCGTGTGTGCGGTAGTAGTATAGAAAACATAACCCCGCTGACGACACTCGGTCGGTGGGCCGGGACATGCATATCCGCTAGTCGACGTCCGATGACGCGAAATACGTTTTGGGGGCGTCATCAACTTCTAGTGGTTGGCAATCTACATATGATTGGGATCTTTACGAAAGATGTTTAAGGAGGATGATGTACTCCGGCGACATCCACCAGCGAGGGCCCTCGTTTGTTGCGGAGTTATGGAGAGTCGGACGATGAATCCGATGTGGATCCACCTCGGGAGCCAGGGCACCGACGGTGCGAAGTTGGATTATTTTACGAACCGAGCCCGTTCCAATTGTACATGAAGACGTTGAGAGGCGATTCAGGCGAAGAAGAAGAAGATCCGCTATTCGGGGCATACTCACCTCCGGCCCACATGCATAATGTCGATCTATCTCAAGATGATGCATTGGAGTTTCTGAACTACCACACCGGACGCGTGGACCGTACAAATTCTTCGTTGAATTCGGACCAATTAGAAGTTGGTAACCGATTTTCCGACAAGAATACTTTTCTTGCTTTGCATTAAAACAATACAAAGATCGCGAAGCGGGTTAACTACAATGTGGTTAAATCCATTTGGATAAGTACGAGGCGAAGTGTGCGATTCAAGGCGGCACATGTTCATGGAAAATCATGGCGTCGTTGAGGAAAATGACAGGAGGTTGTGGGAGGTGAAAAAGTACAAATGTCCGCATACATGTCTTACCTGCAGTAAAGACGACAATATGTTTAATGATTTGAATAACACTAATATTATGTAATGTTACATTATTTAACGTATTTCGTTGTGAGTGTAACACAAGATCATCCGAGGATGGATTTCGACATGTTGGTCGATTTAATAATCCCGACGGTGAAGGCCGATCCCAAAACTCTGATCTTTGGCCTTAATTGGCAATATTCGTAGCCAATTGGGGTACACGCCCTCTTATAGAAAGGCTTGGATAGCCAAGCAGAAGGCGTTGGAAAAGTTGCACGGTCGGTGGGACGCTTCATATAATGAAGTGTGGCAGTGGTGTCAGGTGCTGGAGAGGTATGTCCCAGGTAGCACAACAGACCTTGAAACAGAACCGGCGTACTACAACGATCGTCTGCTCCGTGGATGCGCAATGTTCAAACGTGCATTCGGACATTTAAGCAATGCCGAGATGCTTTTACATACCGCAAGCCATTGGTACAAATTGTGGTACCTTCATGTATGGTAGATATACGATCGGCTATTGCTAGTTGTGGTACAAGGCGGTGTGTGGAGAATCCTTCCGATTGCATTCGCAATAACACCGGGAGTCGGTGATGATGGGACTTCTTCCTATCTAGGTTAAGGAGGCATGTGCGCCTCAACCTCGATATATGCATTATATCGGATCGGGGCCCTGGAATACTTGTGGCAATAGAACGGCAGGGAAGCATGTGGCATCGCACACACCATCGATATTGCCTGAGGCATGTTTCATCCAACTACTATGGGCAACATCGATCTAAAAGACAGAAACGGCAAGTGACCGATCATGGTATGAAATATCTATTAATATAATTTCTTTTGAAAAATTTAATTTATTTGCAATTGATGAGTGGTATGTAATATTCGCTATCAACGTATATTGGCGGTGCGAGATCAATCAAGACCGTTCGGAGATGTTGGCGACTTGCTTGCGCAGATAACGCCGAAAGCGCAGAGTACTGTGCAATATTCCTTTTGAGCAGTGGACACAAGCATATGACGGCGCCTACGATATGGTCATATGACCACAAGCTGGCGAATGCATAAATTACGTGCTAAAAGGAACCCGTCATCCGCCGATTCACAGCGGTTGTGCGGGAGACATATTTTCGTTTAGCGGAACTATTTCAAGAGAGCAGCGATTTATCGAGGGCAAATGCAAGGAGGCCATGTATGGAGCCCGAAGGTCTTGTAAGAAATTAAGCGTGGGAAGGCACGGGCGAACACCATGCACCGCGGTGTGTCACGACCGCGACGAGCTATGGTTTCGTGTCACGGAGTTTGTGAGACCGAACCAAGGTATTGTTGGCGGGCATTATCGTGTTCACTTGACAAATAGGATATGCGACTGTGGGATATTTGATGCACTTCGTTACCCATGTGCTCATGTACTTGCGGCTTGTAATAATCTCCGTCTTGATCCCATGAGCTATGTCGACGAAGTGTACAAATTAGAAAACATGTACAATGTGTGGAGACACGTATTTCCACCAATCCCAGATGAACGTAAGTGGCCATCGGTATCGCTTGCACCGTATAAGCTATTGCCGGATAGACAATTGAGGCGCAAACCAAGAGGTCAACCTTGCTCGACTAGAATACACAACAATATGGATATCCGAGAATCGACCAACCAAAGTCGGCAGTGCGGATGGTGTAGGAACTCGGGCCATACATCTCGCTCGTGTCCAAATCGGAATAGTTGACCGTGTTCTTAGCTTGTTTGTCTCCTGCTGGCTATGTAATTTCTATTTTTTTGGAGGAAAACCGGTGAACTTTTGTACAAAACTCAAATTTTATTAAATATTAAAAAAATTAAATTGCAACAACTAAAAATTAAACCATGTCTATTTTATCAAAGATATTAATATTAAATTAAAAAATTAAATTACAAAAGAAATAAAATTAAACTCAAATTTTATTAAATATAAAAAGAATTAAATTGCAAAAACTAAAAATTAAACCATTTCTATTTTATCAAAGATATTAATATTAAATTTAAAAAATAAATTACAAAAGAAATAAAATTAAACTCAAATTTTATTAAATATAAAAAGAATTACATTGCAAAAACTAAAAATTAAACCATTTCTATTTTATCAAAGATATTAATATTAAATTAACAAAATTAAATTGCAAAAATAAAAATTAAATCATTTCTATTTTATCAAAGATATTAATATTAAAATAAAAAAATTAAATTACAAAGGAAATAAAATTAAACTCAAAATTTATTCAATATAAAAAAATTAAATTGCAAAAAATAGATCATTTCTATTTGATCAAATATAAACATAATTAAATTACAAACAAAAATTACAAAACTAAATTACGGTTTAGGGGTGATGCTGGGGTGGGAACCGGTACACACGGGGCGGTCGTGATTCTGTACTTGGATTCCTCCTTCTTCTAGCTTCCGTGCAGGTCGTGGAACCTCGGGCGGAAATCGGGTTCCTCCGGCAGTGGGTGCAGTTGCGGGTGTTGCGATGATGACCCACCATGATAAAATAATGACCGGAGGTGTTTGCATAAACCGGCGGCGGGTGATCGCATCCGTCTGCGAAAGAGTTCGTAGAAAGAAGCGCTCCCCGACGGCGCCTCCTCTAATCCCACATGCACGCGACGCCGGTCTCATGATCGGTGGCTATCGGGAGTAGTTGGGAGAAGGCTCGAACCCGCCATGCATTCCAACACTGGGTAGGGTGGAAAAAAGGAAACATATATGGGTTAGGAGGATACATATAAGGGGTAGGGTGCACTTTTGGCATAAACGGTGGACGCCGTGATGTGATGTCGGTGTTGTCGGGTGAACCGATGGCCCGGTGGATTGTGTGGTAGGCGCTGGCGTTGGGCCCGATGATCGTGTACGCGTTGTTCTTGGCCCCGATGGATCGAAGTAGGCGCCATTGATTACCCCGTCTCATCACCCCTTCTCCTTGGATGTAATGGGGCCCGACGTTCCCTTCGCCGCGAATTTGCCGCCTCTCTTCATCCGGACAACAGATACGGCTTGCCATGGATTCTAAACCATGGCATGTACTCCGGCACGCACGCTAACTCATGAACGATGATCAGTTCCCGGTTAGGTAAAAAGTCATACCGGTTCTCCCACGTCTCGATATGACTTGACCAAAATCTTGGCCAATCCGTGTGCGGCTGCCGTAAGTCCACTCGGTGCTCATCATCGAGCACCTCAGGTGGCACGGGAATCGGTTACCGGAATCCAAATTGCCGCGGCACCCGATCTGACTGGTGCATCTCCACGGTCGCGTAGGTGATTATTGGGACCTTAACGTGCCAACTGTTCGGATTTTGGAAGAACTCCTCCGGAATTACAGCCCGAATTTTGGGATCCTCGTACGGTGTCCATTGAAACTATATTAACATTACCAAAATATTAGTTATATACATAATACTAGACACTACATACGAAATACTGAATTATAATAACGAAATTCGAAACTTACTTGTGATTCCGACCGTTGTTCCAATAGGAACCGTATATCCTCAAGCGAGTTAGGTATTCCAACATGACTCGCCGGATGGGACCACCTAATTAAATAACCTTTTAGCATGCAATTATACTATAAATCTACGAAATAATTGTAAAATATAATATTAAATTTACCTCGTTATCAGTGGGAATGAATATGGCTGGTCGAGTCGAGGACGTAAAAATGGAAATCGAAACCATGCCCATGACTGCAGTAGTGATAGGCAACCTCCGATTTTTGCTTTACTCGGCCGCGTCGCCGCACATCTCCGGTACAACCTCGATAGTACGGTAGACCCCAACTCAATTCACCGCACGCTCTGAAATCAACAAGTTTCAGGAGCCATCTCAGGTGGACGAGGTTTCTAGAGAGGTCCGGCATCAGATAGCCTCCAATTATCTGAAGAATGTATGCCCGAGCATACCGTATTCTTTCTTCTTCGGTCAAACCCTCGTTCAGCTGCGGGAATACGTCTCGTAACCAGGCCATATCGATCCGAGCTCCTTGAATTCTATCCGGAATGGCACCCAGAAGCTCGTAGCATACGGCCATCCAATCGATAGATGTTGCGGACCGGTGACTACCGAACGGCCCACCGGTAATCCCAACCGCAATCGCACATCTTCTAGGGTGATGGTACACTCTCGCATGGCGGATGGAAAGTGTGCATCTCGGGTCTCCACCTCTCTATCAACGCTACCGATCAAAAGCGGCTCCAACTTGAACCCCGGCCTATCGTGGGCCACGTGTCAAAAACCCGCTTCCGCGCAGTAATTCTCGATCAACGGTGATGGGGACCGGGCATGTTACGAATATAACATTCCAACACCCGATCTACTGATTCGTTTAAAAATTATAAAATTAAAAATTAATTAAAATTGCATAATTGAAAAAAATTTTAATAATATTGAAAAATTAAAAATTAAAACTTACCATATTCATTTGCTCGACGGAGATGTGCTTGTTGTCTAGGCGAAGTAATTCCCGACCATTGTAATCGATAAAAAATTTTAAAATTTTCCAAAAATAGATATTTTAAAAAAATTATAATGGGCTCTTTCAGTAAATAGTAAAGGATTATTTTGAAATTTGAGCGTAAATTTCAAGGACTTTGAGAGAAAATTGAGAGAATATTGAGAGAAAATTGAGAAAGGATTGAGAAAGGATTGAAATGTGAAAAAAATAAAGGGTTGGGGGGGTTTTATACTTTTTTTTTTACCGTTGGGGGCCCAACGGTCAAAAAAATTTGATCGTTATGCGGCTAAAGTGCTCGGAGGCGCGCTTTTAGCCACCTCAACAAAAAGCGCACCTACGTGGACGCGTTTTTCTGAGGTGGCCAAAAGCACGCCCTCTGGGCCGCGCTTTAGCCATTTTTCCCTAAAAAACGCACTGACGTGGCCGCGTTTTTGGAGAAAGTGGTACATTCCTGTAAATTTTTCTGAAAGTGGTATTTTCCGGTAATTTTTGTTTTTTTTTTGTATATATGGGAGCTTTGCCCCGATGATTAGTGGAATTAGAAAATTAAATATGTGGCTCTAGAAAACTGAAATAACCAAATGTCCACTAATTAGTAGTGTGGTGGTAAACAATTTTCGTGGCTTAAGTTTTTACTGACAATGTTATGTTCCCTTGATAAAAAAAAAAATCAAATATATTGAAATTATGAATGTAACACTTCCGTGTTTGAGTTGAAATGATAAAATTAAAGTTTTAGAGTATTTCGATTTCTTAAGTTTTCTTTAAATTGTTTTAATGATAAATACACAAAACTTTGTGGAGGTTGATAGTATCTTAGCACCAAAAGCTACTTGCAATAATGAGCTTACATTGATATTATGTGAACTTTGTGTAAAAAAAGTTAATGCAAATAATAGACCGACAATTTATCTAAACTCAAAAGGATGAAAAAAATGTTATTTCTCTTTTTAAAGCAATGTTACAAAAAAATTATGGAAAATAATAATTGAAAAATAAGTTGGATATGTTTAAAAAGAATGGAAGTTATGGAATGAGTTGTTTAAGAATTCTACTAGTTTAAGATGATGTCCATTTAAAACGAATGTAGATGCTACCAAATAATAGTAGGTTGAAAATAGAGGTTAGTGTTAATTTATTGATATTTTAATGCATCAAGTTCATTAAAATTAATAATTTAAAATTATAAAAATCTTAGTATAATGATGTTAATATTTTACCTATGATATAGGAAAATCTCGATTTAAAAGAATTTAAGAAGAAAGAAATTGATCCACAATTAAATGAGTTAATGTAGTAAATGTTTAGAGATATTGTGGCCACTGGAGAGCTTGCACGGGTACCTTCATCTAGTGTTTTTTCACGTGGGGTTACTAAGGGAGATATTACACTTAATGAGGGATTCAATGATTCAAATGAACATAGTATCGAGAAAGAGAATATTCCTAATAATGAGGCAACCTTAAACCCTTCTTGTAACACCCCAAACCCGGCCCAGACGTTATGGCCGAATCTGACGATGTCACATGATAGGGTGTTTGAAAACTAAGTTTCTACGATAAATCCATTTCCGTTAAATTACCTTTCTTATCTCTTATTAATTCCAAAATCCTTACTCGTCTAATCGATTGTTTTAAACACAATTTGTTACGGAAGCTTTTAAATCCGTTTTGAGTAAATCGTGTGTATAGAGAAAACTTTGCCCTTTTCGAAAACTGAGTTTTCCTACGTCTAGCAGTTATAAATCTATAAAAATAAATAAAACCAAATTTAAGCAAAAGTCCCAAAAAGTCCCCAAATTACATCCAAATAAACCACGGTAAATAAAACCATAAATCATAAATTATAAATCGTAAAGGTCTAAAAACTGTGGTCACCATCGAGTCCTCCGCTGCCCGATCTGTCTAGGTCTGGGGATTACCTGTGCACATTAAACAGAGAGGGGTGAGTTTACGTAAACTTAGTGTGTAATCCCACAGAAAACAAACAACAGTAAACACAGTACACAGTCAAAAACAGTCTTGGGCCTAAGCCCCTTTCGAAGATCGATGACGGTATGCACAAAGCCCTTAGCCCATCACACAAGATCGATGAATGAGATATATAGTATTCAGTAACCAAGTCCTACCCAACCAGCCTCTACACACCATCTCCGTCCAACCCTACACTCCATGTAGGGATTAAATCAACCCACCTATCCCTACACTCTAGGTAGTACCGAATGCGGCACAAAACAGTAGCTTGCAGCTGAGCTGCCAGTATATTAGGCTTAAGAGTCTTTCAGTACACTTCCTCCAAATAAAATCAACCCAACCCCATGCAATGCAACATACAATACATGACATGCTATCTCATGATATCAGTACATATAATCAGTAAATGTATACATGCATACTATCATCATACTCAATATATATCCATCAATCAGTCAGTTCACACAATTAGGGGTCTAAGTAATGCTTACCGACCCTACAGGAGGTTCACAGTTGACTTGGGCTACCCGTGCAACCCTAGCAATCAATTCAGTGAAAATGGGCTCACACGCCCATGTGGCCTGCCCATGTGGGCCTACACGTCCGTGTGGCCGACACGGCCCAAATTTGCCTTGGCCGTGTGGATCACACGGCCTGGCCCAAAATCCCACACGCCCGTGTGGCCCACACGGCCCAAATCGGTCCAGCTCGTGTGTCGCACACAGCCTGCCTGGTCATCATACGGCCGTGTCATGCGCGCACGGCCTGGCATCGTCGAACACACGCCCGTGTTAGGGGGCACGGCCAACCATACGGGCAACCAAACGCCTGTGTGGCGTCAACAGTGGAGTTTTTGACTTTCGTTGAAACCCCGTTTCTTGCGTAATCGAGTACACACTTGGTTTCAATTGAAGCTAAAACGATCCCCGAGCACTCCAGAACCTATTTTCGACCATTCAAAAACCAAATTTCAGTCACTTAAACCGATACGAAACCGAATTATTAAGAACAGACAATCCCAAATATTTCTGACAACTCATACCTTGAACGCACAATAACGAAATCGCACTTCCTCAGCACCGATTGGAACCCACAGCCGCCTAAGGGTCTCCTAAACACGAAATAATTCCATTAATTACTGATTCAAGAATACCAAAACTAAAACACGCTTACCCAACTTACCGAAACAGATGAAATCGACAGTTGGACCCAAAGAGACGATTTGCAAAAAAATAAAGAAAACAAAAAGAGTGGGGGAGAGAAGAAAAATTCGGCTATAGAGAAGAAAAGATGGAGGAAAAGAAAAGCAAAGAAAAGAAAAGCAAAGAAAAGAAAAACTGGCAGAAGAGGGAGTTAGACGTCGGTTACAAAGAGGACTTTGGGGAAACTGATTCACTCAATCCCACTACCCACATTATCTCAACGACCCACTATTCAATTATCAATTACAACTCAAACTCTCAGTCACCAAACCGAGCAAAAATAACTCTCTCTCGCCCACATAGAGATTCGAACCCACGACCTCCAGCATATTAACACTCCACTTAACCACCAGACCCGTAGGCCCATTCTGTTGTATACTTACAAACATTTAAATAAAAGCCTATTGGACAAAGTAAAGGCTTTACTTAGAAAAATCCAAAATTTTGCCAAAGGCATGGCTTGAACTTGGGACCTCTCACACACACCCAGAACACTTAACCACTGAATCAGATACACAGTTGTGTCAAAAATTTACAAAAGCCAAAAAACAAATTTTTGGGGCGTTACACTTCTCTTGAACTTCTAATTGGGGCAAGCGAACACTTAAGGGTTGTACATGATAAAAATAAACTTCAAGTAGAAAATCATCAGGAAAGACATTAACTTCTCAAATTGAGAAGTACGAAATTGTTTTTCCTTGTTCTCAATATACTATTTTAAATGTGATGGGTGTATTGTGTGCTTTGGAAGATGAAATTTTCAAAAAGCATGCTTTGTACTAGAGCTGAGCATGGGCTGGGCCACCCGGCCCGGCCCGAAAGCCCGCCCGAAAAATAGGAGGGTTCGGGTAAAAATATAGGCCCGAAAAATGGGCTTGGACAGAAAATGAGGTAAGAATTTCTTGGCCCGGGCCCGGCCCGGCCCGAAATACATATTAAATAATTTATTTTTAAATTTTTACCTTTACCTTCAATTTCTATAATAATTTTAGTTCTAGTTGTAGAACTTTTTTTTCCCCTCCTTTTACAGCATTTGGTAATTCTAGCAAATAAAAACACTTTTTTTCCCCTCCTTTTACAGCATTTGCACCGTGGTTCCTCAAACCAGTCGCAATCTGCAGGCCAACCTATTCTTCAATGAATGATAAACATCTGCCATCGTGAATGATAAACATCTGCCATCGTGCATGTTGATCACATTCATAATCTCTTTATATTGCTCCATTCCATTCTCTTTACAATTTTTAGTATATAGGGATATCTAATACATACAGTATATATAATGTTTGTGTATATATAAAACATGCATAAGTTAAGAGGTAAAAGAGTAAATTTAAACATGTTGCAAAGTTTACTTGTCTGATGGGACATGATTTATAATGGCAAAACAGGGGGTACAGCTCCCATTTCCTAATCTAACATTTCTCATCATTGACCACAGTAGTATAACACCAGAAAGTTTAACTCCAATGGACCAGCTCACTTCAAATGATGAGACCAACAACATTTGACAAATTAAAATTATTGAAGGGCTAAATATGATACATACCGGCTCCATGTTTGAAAAAAGAAATAGGGTCATGAACTTTATCTTAAATGTTTTTGTATTTTGTTTTAGTATTATTTTTTATTTGTTTCATATTTTAATATTTATTTTTATTTTTTAAATGTATTTGATTTATTATATTTTATTTTTTAATAAAATAAATTTAAAAATTAATATTAGTCGGGCCGGGCTCGGGCCTATTAATTTTATGTCGGACCGGGTTTGGATAATTTTTCAGGCCCATATTTCGGGCCGGGCCGGGCCCGAGACTAAAAAACGGGCCAAAAAAAATTTTAGACCCGGCTCGGCCCGGCCCATGCACACCTCTACTTTGTACTATCTTTCCACCAAAATATTCCAAATCCTAATAAAATATGAGATGTTTATGAATTTAGATTCAAATATTAGGATTTGGTGGTTTCGATGTGAGTATGATGAACAAGATTCTAATGCAAGCTTTTCATCATTGCTAGCAATGTCTTGATATGGCTTTCAACGGGTCTGACAACCACCACCATTACAAGGTCTTTTGGATTATTAATGTGATATGATTATGTTATCATTGTCTTTAAAAACTTTGTTATGGTATTTTGGAATGTATTTGCATACTTTCTAGAGACTTAATGTTAAGACTAATGTATGATGCTTTTTTATATATGGTATTTTAATGTTATAATTTTATTCAAATGTTTTTGTGTTGCATAAAATGTCAAAATATGATTTTGTTTTTCCATTTGTTTATTTTTTTTTTTTAGCTTATGGATGGTTTTAATAATATTTATGATACCTTTTACATGAATTATGGTAATCTTTAATAAAATAAATAAGATTAACAAAAAAAAAAACACAATTGTTACATAAATTGAGCAAAATAGTTACCATGAGATTGAAGACAATGTAGTAGTGTACTCATACATCATGGTACTTTTTTCACAAAACAACCATATATGAATTCATATTATTAAATAAATGGGCATGATGATCGTTGTATGAATAGTTTTAGGATGTCAAAAATATATGTCACTGCTTGTTGCATGATTTACAAACTAAGTATGGCTTAAATCATGGAAAAGTATCAACAAAGGAGAAGTTAGCAATAACATTGCACATTTTTTGAAATAAAGAGTTAAATTGGAACACAAGGGAGCAATTCCAATGATCCAGGGATATTGTTAGTCGATTTTTTACGGGTATGTTACCTATATTTGTTCGAATGAGAATAGACACAATTAAACTTATTGAACGTCAATTTGAGAAGTGTCAAATCATATTTAACATGATAAAGATATTAATTTCACTTTAAGGTAAAATTTACTTAATTTATATCATTTTTCTAATAAAACTTAATTATATTTTATCACATTACAGCTTGTATTTATTTTAAAGGGTTGTATTGGAGTCATAGACGGAATGCATATAAACCATGCATCCCATTTTCTCGACAAATATCTTATGTTGGAAGGAAAGGTGAGCCGGCAATTTATAACTTTAAAATGTGCTTCATTTTTTCATTTTATGGTTGGGAAGGAAGTACACGTGATAGTAGATTTTTTTCCAAGCACTTTGAAGGGAAGAGTTAAACTTTCCACACCCGTTAAAGCTTATTTTTAGTTAATTGTTACATATGAATTTTTTTAATTTATTTTTTGAAATTTAATATACTTTTTTTTTTATATTTTCGTGAATAAATATTATCTTATGGAATCAGGATATCCACAAATGACAGGTTGTTTAGGACCATATATATAAGGGGGAATAATATCATTTATTTAATTTTTCATAAAGGTTATCGTCGGCATCAAGAAAAAAAATTAAATCTTTAATCATGCACTTTCTTTGTTATGCTCGGTGATTGAATAAATACTTGGAGTACGAAAGAAAAAATTGTCAATATTAAAAGATATTCTAAATTAGTCGTTCAAGAAGTAAGTTTTAATTTTTAATGCAACCATAGTTTCGCATAGTTACATTTGAAGATGCGTCATATCGAATGATGAAGATTTTAGAGAATTTAAGAATATGTCAGACATGTCAACCTCTAGAAGTTATTTTGATCGAGGTGATCAATTAAGTTCCTCTAATATTGAAAGTAACATTGAAAGCAAAATGTCAAGGGAAGCAACTCTGAATAGTTTAATGAGCTTGTCTTCCCAAAGAAATGTTTTATCCTAATTTAATTTAAAATGTTAATGGAACATGTTATGTCTTAAGTTAAAAAATATTTCCCTCTATTAAAAAAAATTAAAGTAGATACTTTAAAATTTATCCAAGTATAATGTTATTATTGTTGAAAATAATACTTCTCATTGTTTCTTAACTATAAAAAATAATTAAAAATATCATTTAAAATAATAAATAATTTAAAATGATTATGTAATTAATTAAAATATTTATAAAAATATTATGATACATATTAATATCAAATTAATATATTTTTAGTAATCACACAGTTACAATAATTAATTTTAGAGTTATCACTATTATAAACACCATGCATTCAAACGAATGCTTACTCTATGTAGTCTAGTGCTAATGCGTTAAGGAGTGTGCATAAGCACGCACCTTGAAACAAGGTTGGCAAATACTTCCTATTCTCCTTTAATTGCTCGCTTGTATGGAAATTAGAGTTGTACATGGGCCGGGCTACCTGGCCCGGCCCGAAAGCTCGCCCAAAAAATAAGAGGGTTTGGGCAAAAATATAGGCCCGAAAAATAGGCTTGAGCAAAAAATGAGGCCCGTTTAAAAAATGGGCCGGGCCTCGGGTATGATTTTTTTGGCCCGGCCCGGCCCAAAATATTTTAGTATTATTTTATTTTATTTATTAATAAAATTTTAACTTTAAAATAAATGATAAACATTTTCACGTGTAGTCTTCCTCCCCTTTTTTCCCATTTCTGAAATCAAAATCCCTAACCTCTCCACTCTCCACCTTCCTCTTCATCTCTCTCACATTCGGTTCTCCCTTTATTCTCTCATCTTTTCCCCTTTTTTCTACTATTTTTCTTCTTTTTCTCTCTTCCTCCTCTGCCTCTGATAAACAAATTGTTGCCGCTGCCTCCATACACTTTCCAGCGTCTTACCTCCGATCAGGCGAGCTTCATTCCCATCATTGTAGCTTTTGTGTTATTTTCTATTTCTTTTAAATCTTTGCTTAGCATAATACTAATTGTTTACTGCATCTGTGTTGGCTTGATTTTAGTTCTAGGAACCCGGTGGATGTTATTACCATCCAGAAATTTATTTATGGTTTTTGACTTTTGTCGGGTATTTTTTTATTGTTGCTTTTGATTGTTTGTAGGACTGGTAAAAATCTTTTACTTAATGCACTACAAAAACTCTGGCATTATTATATGTCTGTCTTCCACATTGTATCTTGTTGCATTCCCATTCTTGGTTGAAACTTCTCATAATATATGTATGTAATAAGTCGAAAAGAGTCATCCTGGTTTCAGATGTTTTTGGTAAAGTATTATCTAGTGGGACAAGTTATCTGTTCAATACGAGTCTAGGAAATGCTGATTTCGGAATTCCCGGATGAAAAACATTTCTGCGTAGAGGTATATGTCCACCTGAAATCTAGGTTTGTACAAATTTGCCAATGCGATTTGAGAAGACCAAGGAATCCATGTACATGTATCCTGTTTGTATTATATTTTTAGATCATAATTATTAATAGAATGTTTAATTATATCAACTTTAGCAGTTTTCTTTTTGAGTTTATAACTACATATATAATTACATGTGATGTGATTGAATAATTATGATTAAAATCATATTATTATGGAAACAGATTTTCAGGGTTTATTTTGCCATCTTAGCAAATGTTTGATTTGCTGCATATTTTAGCATGTTCTTATATTTACATAATGTTGATGTTTAATAATTATTATTGTTTTCGTGTTGAGCTCATCTATCATCATATCTAAAATTATTACACTCAAAATTATTGTTTTCGTGTTTAATAATTTAACAAAATAAAAAAAAATACGGGTCGTGCCGGGCCGGGCTTGAACAATTTTTCAGGCCCATATTTCGAACCGGGCCGAGCCCGGGCCTATAAAACGGGCCTAAATTTTTAATTGGGCCCGGCCCGGCCCATATACACCTCTAATGGAAATATAGGCTAAAGACTTTTTCCATCACATTGTAGCTTTAGGAACGTTTATAACGTCTTTTGGTACTCAATTTTGTGAAACACACTATCCTTGATCCTTGTTGGAACTGTTTTTAAATTTATATACCTATATATTAACAAATATATATATCCGAAGTACCTTCCTCCTTAAGACACGTGGCACACACTCACAGCTTTTTTTTTTTTCTTTTATGAAAAATAGTTAATTTTTTTAATTTTGGTCTATCTAATATGTTTAAATTTAAGATTTAATCTTTATACTTTAATTTTTAATATAATTTAATCTCTATATTTTTATAATTTTATTAATTAGTTCAAATAATTAATATCATTAACTTTTCAATTAAAATATTATATATAATTTGAAAGCGAATGTTAAATGCATAAAGTTGAGAGATTAAATTCTTGAAAATAAAAATTAGAAGACTAAATTCTAAATGTACGAACACTACAACAAAACAGACTTTTAGCGGCCTTTTTTTAGGCCTTTAGAAGCGCCGCAAAAAACGCCGCTAAAACAAAGGCCGCAAACTTTAGCAGCGTTTATGAGAAAAAAATGCCGCTAAAAAGCATGAAAAAAAATTAAAATATTATAAAAATGCCACATATTATTATATGTTCATTTCCAATATACATTTTAATCTGATTGAATAAAAGTAAAGCTTATTTTAGGCACTAACTGATTGCAAATAACACAGTAACTAATTGAATAAAATAAAGCCTATTTTACATTTTGTAGAAAACAGAGTAATTCTCTGTATTTTTCTATATTTTATTAACTAAAGAACTGAATTTAAATAGAGAAAAGAGTCATAACCTAATTGAGAAAATAATTCCCTTATTCTAATAAACTACTAAAAGATAAGATAAAATAATTCTAGAATATCTCAAATGATTTATTCTAAGATTTATCTACATAAACAAGATTTATCTATCTGTAGAAAACATTTAATATATTTCTATAATTCCTACACTCCCCTCAAAGTGGAGAATATACATTGTATAATCCCAACTTGAATAAGAATTTATTGAAAATGTGCTTTAAGTGTGAGCCTTAGTGAGAATATTTGCAATTTGTCCTTTTGAAGGAATGTAGGAAAGAGTGGTCATCCTTTTGTTGACTTGGTCAAGCAATAAAATGCTGTCAATCTCCACATGCTTTGTTCGGTCATGTTGGATTTGGATTCTTGGCAATTTGAATAGCAGATTGATTATCACACAAGACTTCAAAGTGATCCTCCGATTAGTGCCAAGTTCTTTTAGTAATTTAAGTAGCCAAATTCCTTAGCATATTCCCAAAGCTAGTGCTCTAAATTCGACTTCAAGACTACTTCTTGAAACAACAGATTGTTTTTACTTCTCCAAGTTGTAAGGTTACCCCAAACAAAAGTGCAAGAGCTACTAGTGGATCTTCTTTCGGTGAGGTCTCCCGCCCAACTAGAGTCTGTAAAAATCTTAATGATTCTGTCTTGTGTTTTCTTGAACATTAGGCCGTGTCCTAGAGTTTTCTTCAAGTACTTGAGAATTGGGTTTTTCTTTGCCATATGCTCTTCATTAGGATTAGTCATGTGTTGACTTATCACATTTACAGGAAAGGCTATATCTGGCCTTGTCAAGAGATAAGTAAATAAGTTTCCCAACTAATCTCTGAAATTTCTCTCTGTCTACTAAAGACCCATCTTCTTTGTTGAATCTCAAATTTGCCTCCATTGGTGTATCGGTGGCTTACAACCAAGAAAACCGCTTTCTTTGAGTAAATCAAGTACATACTTTCTTTGATTGATCACAAGTCCTTCTTTTGATCTTGCCACCTCCATTCCTAGGAAATATCTTAACTTTCCCAAGTCCTTGATTTGAATTCTGCTGTTTATGACTTCTTCAAATTGCTAATTTCTTCCTCATCGTTTCCAGTAAGAATTATGTCATCAACATACACAATTAGGATAGCTTTCTTATTTGTAGAAGTTACCTTGATGAAAAGTGTATGATCGGCAAGGGACTGCTTGTAGCCGTTTTGAGAATGACTTTAGTGAACCTCTCGAACCAAGCTCTGGGTGATTGTTTTAGCCCATATAGAGGGCTGTTGAGCTTGCACACCTTGTTGCTTCCTTCAACAGACTTTAAGCTAGGTGGCAATTTCATGTAAACTTCTTCCTCTAGCATGCCATTAAGAAATGCATTTTTTACATCAAGTTGATGTAATTGCCAATCGCAATTTCTGACCAAATTTAGGAGTACTCGAACAGTGTTAAGCTTTGCCACGGGTGCAAATGTTTCGTGAAATCTATCCCATACGTTTATGTAAAGCCTCTAGCCGGTCTAGCTTTGTATCGTTGGATGCTTCCATTGGAGTTGTACTTTCTGATAAAGATCCATTTACTGACCAATCCTTTTTCCTTGAGGAAGGTCTGTCAGAATCATCCAAGTAGCATTTTTCTCTAGTGCACCAATTTCCTCTTCAACAAACCCTTCTCCATTTAGGATCCTTTAGAGCTTCAACTATGCTTGTGGGAATCTGTTTCTTTATCCAAGGTTGTTTGTAAATGCTTGAAAAGAAGGCATCAAAGAATTATAGCCGACAAATTTTTCAATAGGATGCTTGGTGCATTGTCTAACCCCTTTTCTAATAGCAATAGGAAAATCATCTAGAGTAGAGGACTTATCGATTTCTTCTTCCATTCCTAAGATTTGGACCCAAATCCAATTCTCGGCAAGAATCAGATTGCAAAACAGATCTCGGGGATATTTTTCTTTTTCTTGTGTAGACACAGAAGTCGCTTGGGTGGTGATGTTTGTTGAAGATTTTCAATAGGAGTAGGTGTATTTTCGGAAGGGGTGTTTAAAGTAGGTGTGGATGAGGTATTGATAGGTATAACAAGAGAATTAATCGGAGTAGTCACGGTGACAAATCAGAGGTAAAGGTAAAATTGGTGGCAATTTTGAAGGTTGAGAATGGAAATTAAGAGAAGATACGATTTGGTGAAAATCACTCCATGTCTCCCCCGAATTTCACTGTGAAATAGGGATCCTGTTCATAAAAAGTGATATCCATAGTGGTAAAAATTGCTTTGAAGGAGGATGAAAGCATTTGTATCCCTTCTTAAGTGAAGAATATCCAACCAGTACACATTTTAAGGACTTGGGGTCTAACTTGGATTTATGAGGAGTAATATTTTGGATAAAAACTGTATGCGACCAAAGATTTTAAGTGGCGAGAATTGAGGAGATAGGCTTAAAATGAGGAAAATGTTGCAAAAAATATAGATTGAGGTGTTTGAAATTTTAAAACCTTACTAGGCATTCGATTGATTAAATAGGTAGCCGATTAATAAGGCTTCCCCACGGATATTTAGGAACATTGGTAGTAAATAGAAGGAACGAGTAACTTCTAGGAGATGCCTATTTTTCCTTTCGGCAATGCCGATTCATTTGTGGGGTTCCAACACAAGAACTAAGTTGAACTATGCCCTTGTCCTGAAAAAATTACCCAAAGACCTAGCAAAAATTCATTGTCATTATCGATTTAAAGAGTGGATTTTAGCCCCAAATTGAGTGAGAACCATGTTATAAAATTGTGCAAAAATATCGTAGATTTGATTTGTCTTTTAGCAAATAAGTCCAAGTTACCCTATTGTGATCATCAATGAAAGTGATAAACCACTTACTATGATCGCATTCTTCACCCGAGAAGGGCCCCAAATATCACTATGGATCAAAGCAAAAGGGTGAGAAGGCTTGTATGGAGAAGGAAAATAAGAAGATTTAGTATGTTTAGCAAGAGAGCAAACTTTGCAAGAAAAAGAGTTTGGCCTTTTATTAATAAATAGATCAGAAACAATTTAGCAAGGTATTGGAAACTAGGATGGCCTAAACGAAAATGCCATAACATAACAAAGATTATCAAATGTATTTAAAGTCAGAAAAGATTTGAAGATCTCGGGTTTAGGAGAGGAAGGGAGGATGTAGAGACCATTCTCGCAAGTCGGCCTTACCAATCATCTTCTTCGAGTTCGAGGCACTGCAAAGTACAATTAAGACCAGTTAAAGGTTGCAAAGCGGTTCAAGTCCGAGGAAATTTTACTTACGGAAATGAGATTGCAAGCGATTTGGTACAAAGAGAACATTATGAAGTGCAATCGATCATTGAGAACAACAGTTCCATGGCCTTCTATTTTGCATAAGGACCCATCAATTTGTTTTGATGACTTTACCAGATTGGAAAAATTGTGAAATAAGGCTTTATTACGGTCCATATGATCCGTAGCACCGTAATCGAGGATCCAATTAGGAGTGAGGCGAGAGGAAAACAATCTTTGTGAAAGAAGAGTTACCTTACGGTTCTTTCATGACCAGATTACCCGCACTAGACCCTGAAACTTTCCAAACAGCTTTTTGAAGTTCAAAGAATCGCTCTTTGGAGAAGCTTGTGACAGATGTCGCGTGGCAAGCAAGATCGATTTATTATCTCTCAGAGTTCTTTGACTTCCAGTTCCGAGGCTTACCATGAAGCTTCCAACACTTTTCCTTGGGTGACCGGGCTTTTTGCAATGATCACACCAAGGTCTCCCCGCTTAGAAGAGGGAGATGATTGGTGTGTCACTAAGGCGAGATCCTTCAGAGTTGAATCCGTTTCATCAAGCAAAGATCACACGCGCGTCGGCTTTCTTCCTTCTTGACCATGGAGAAGGCCCTCGAAGGAAGGGAAGTGGAGAAATAGCCAAGACCGCCGCGAACCTCATCCAGCTCCTTGTTTAGGTAGTGTAGAAATTGAAATAGCCTTCTTTGAGTGACAATTTGTTTGATAAAGGCAAACATCTCTTGGAATCGCCCAATCATCTTTGTGCATACAAATCTAATTCCGCCAAAGAGCGGTAAGGGTATTGTAGTAGAGTGACGGGCATGGTGCCTTGCTTAAGAGTGGTACGCTTGATTTTCAACATGATATAATTCAAACAATATTATCATTCTTTGGAGTAGGTTTCATGAGAAAGACACTCGATTTCAACAAGCGTGTGTTATAAAGGAGAAAATTTCTACTTATACTTGGGGTCATGGAATTAAGGAGCCAAGTCATAACTCGACCATTGTCACGCATCCACTTAGCAAAACCGAGTGTCGCACAAAGAAGTCGCTTGATTTCACGAAGAACATAGCCCAATCTATCTCTTCCCAAGAGAAAAATCTTAACCGATTGGGACCACTCTAGAAAATTGTTGCCATTTAATCTATGGCGGGTGATATTCGGACAGACGCAGTCCGATTGAGCATCGAACCAGAAAAATTTTCTAGATTTGAGGTAATCTCGGAGTAGGAGAAGGATATGTAGAAGAAGAAATTTACGACATGGGCTAGGGTGGAAAGGAACCAGTAACCTAAGTCGATACCATGTAGAAAGCAGAGTAATTCTCTGTATTTTTCTATATTTTATTAACTAAAGAACTAAATTTAAATAGAGAAAAGAGTCATAACCTAATTGGGAAAATAATTCCCTTATTCTAATAAACTACTAAAAGATAAGATAAAATAATTCTAGAATATCTCAAATGATTTATTCTAAGATTTATCTACATAAACAAGATTTATCTATCTGTAGAAAACATTTAATATATTTCTATAATTCCTACACATTTTAATCGGATTAACTTTTTTAAACATGGGATTGCAAATAATACAGTGAAAAACTCTGGTGGAAATCCCATGGCCCTATTGAATAAAACCTCAATTGTCACTGGTCCAACATCTAAAATATATATTATAAATTCATCTAGTTTCTCAAAGTGAGCAGAGAAAACTTCCTCTGCCAAATTCTTTATCACCTTTGCCCTTGGTCATAGTTTTTGTATACACGGTGGCCAAAACCAGACATTTTCCGCTTCCTGAAGAAATGAATATATATGCAAAAATAAATAAAACAATCACAAGAAAATATAGCACTGCATGTTGAACCTTTAGCTTGAACTAACAGTAAAATTATATATACAATATTCACTTGTTTTTGACACCTTCAATGAACTCTGGAATGTTCTCTACTGTTCCAATCTCGCCAAGCATCTTGAGCACAGCCTATAACAAGCAAGAGAAAGAAAACCAAAAATAAGCTCAGGCACTGCTGTCACAAACAGCTTATGACAAAAAGAAGCTTGATATGCTCAAGTGGATAATATACAAGAGTTACTTTACAAAACTAGTTTAAAACTATGTAAAGTAAAGATCGCAAAATAAAATTTAAGAAAATCAATATAATGAGAATCTAGTTAAAGACAAAATTTCGATTTTGATTCATGGGTTATAGTTACCAATGAACGCCTAGCAACCAATATTAACACCATTGATTATTTCTGTTATTTGCACTGTGAAAAATTTATCATAAATTGGTTATAGTTACTAACGAACGCCTAGCAACCAATCTCTTCTTACCTTCTCAATAACCAATATTAACACCATTGATTATTTCTGTTATTGATAAATAACCCAATAACGAATGTCTAGGATTTAATTTATCAATAGGTTTAAAATTAAAAGAATTGAATTCTAGCCAACAAACACCCAAACAAAGTTTATTTAGACTAGATCACATATCTACATAACATGAATTAAATGTGTAGCTTGTACTCAATCATGCTATTCAACATAACTATTAGAGTAATTAAACAATTCTAATTAAGAAGACAAATATGCTAAGTTATCAAATACAGATCCATTATTCAACAAGCCAAAATATTTGTAATTAAATCAAAATAAATGAAAATACCAAAGAATAAAGAAATATTAAAAACAAATTAGATATCACAAGCTTTTAGAAGTAAAACGTCGAAATCTCTTTGTCTAAAAAAGAATTTATCAACTCACAGAAAAAAAAACGTAAAAATAAAATAATATTATCTAATTCTAAATCTAAAACTATGTATTTATCAAGCAAAATTCATATAATGAAGAAAAAACAAAAATGTCCTTAATAAATTAAAGCAATTTTTTAAAGTTTTTGGTAGATTTGTGTTGTGAACTTCTAGGCCATGTTTGGGCACTTTCTTTTTTTCTTTTTCTTTTTTTGCCTCAAGTCATGAAACAAGTCAAGTTAGATCTTTCAATTCTCTACGAAGTAGTATATTATCAAAAGCATATCAAGCAACAAGATATTTTAAAAGCATATCAAGCAACAAGATATTTTAAAAGGAGAAATATCACTATCCAAATTCCATAGGTTCTGTCCAAAGCTACTAGTATTCTGTCCAAAGGTAGAGCTTGCCTGCCCAATTAATATTCAGTGAATATTACCATTACCATTAATATTATAATTTTTTTGGATGATTAAGTTAATCTTCGATGCTAAAACCAATAAAAGTTCAGATTATACAATGCCTAAATAAAATTGGCAGTCATGAGCTTCTAGTTTTAAAGAATGGTAGCAATTTAAAAAACCACAACATAGTTCATGCCACAATCTAAAGCATCAAATATGATACAAAACAACTAAATGCATATGCTGCATCCAGATTGTGTTCCACCTTACTTTAACCACTTAAACTTTCGACATATCAAATTCATCAGATGGTGGGTAAAAGGAAAAAGATTGATACTAAATCAGTCATACCTTAATTGAGTTATCAGCTGATGAGCTCATTAGCACAGGCTCATTAGCAAAAAGTGAAGTGAAATGATTGAACTCTCATAAGCCTCTCGTATGACTGATTGGAGCCTTTTCTTCTCAAGATTCCATATGCTTATGACACCAGAAGAACCTCCAGATGCTAGAAGGGGCTGTCCATCTGCAGAATATAGAACACAGATCAGCATAAACATGCTAGGTGGTGGCTTGAGTAAACAGATATATTTCTAATAGAAAATACTAGGAAAAAGCCCTATCCTAAACATCTACCACTGTTTAATACAGGTGGTGGCTTGAGTAAACAGATATATTTCTAATAGAAAATACTAGGAAAAAGCCCTATCCTAAACATCTACCACTGTTTAGTATTAAAGTTATCGAGTCTAATTGACTTGAGATTGAGTAGCTGGATTATATTTTGTGCCAAAAACAATAAAATAAAGCTTGGCCAAGATCTAGTCTGGCATGTGCTAGCTTGTCTCAATTACCCCTACTGCAGCATAAGCAAATTCTGATATGTCTACAAGCTCAAGATCAAGCAAAAAGCTCTTATTGGGAATACCTGTGCTGAAAGATAAGGCAGTGACAGTGCCTCGTGCAGAATGTTTAAATGTTACAACTTCTTTATCATAACGAATATTATGAACATGAATTGTTCCACCAGCACAACCAATAGCAGTAACATCTAGTGCAGGGGATGAAACACAACTGCAGATACTCGAATTCCATCCCTTGAATTCATAAAGTTTTTTCTTTGCGCTAATGTTCCAAAGCTGCAAAGAACGCTCCTGACTCCCAATAAGAACCTGTTCAAATCTTTTTAGTTATACACGTTCATTTTATCATAACATATAAATTCATCTATTACCATATTAGCAACAAATCAGGGACTGTTACCTTGTTTAAGCAAGCATCTGGATGCATTATGCAAGTAGGAGTGAAGTTGGCATCTAGCTTAATATGTTCAATTGGAGCAGGATTGTCTTCAATTCCTTTAAACGACCATATGAAAACATTACCATCAGCATCTACACTTAGAATGTGGTCCCCGAATAAAAGCAAAAAGTTGACTTTAGCACTGTGTCTGCTCCAATTTGCTACCTACGAATGCATTAATTTTATCACCAAATCCAAAAGAACAAAATCTTAAGGATAAAAAAAAAAGTTCTACATAAGATACGGTGCTCAAGCCAAGAGACACATTCACATTAGCTTAACCATTTGAGAACTAAACTTGAAATAAATAAAAGACCAAAGATAAACCTGGTGAGCTCGTTTAAATACGGCAATATCAGTCCCATAGGCAGCAAACATGAAATCACGTACAATCATGGTCTTTCATGAGAGCCAAACCAAACACCAAAATGAAGAAAATGAATAGAGAAACCAATGGGAAATTGCCGGGTCATGATAAAAAAAAATCAATCCACAAACTGAACCAAAAATAGTCTATATCTCCTATTTCTGGACACTCTACAGCCAAATCTACGAGCCTGAATATTTTAGTAAAAGATAGCCATACACAGAGACAACCATATCAGATGCTCAAATACCCAGAGCATGTAACTACAGTTGCTTTATTTACAGTTTTAAATGTTCCCTGATTCCTTCTGTAACAGACATACATATATAAATGTTTTTCCCCTAATGTTGATTGACATAATATTAATTATTTGGAACTAAAGAAGAGGAATCAGTTCTATTAATATTTGAATATGAGCAAACTGCTAAATAATCAAACAATAGAATGGTCAGGTGATTAGTCTAACATAGGTCAGTTGCAACAAGGAAAACGATTAATTGCCATGCCAATTCAAAGGCAAATGCCTATAAATCTATAATCAAAACGCGCATAGAAACAATCTTTAGAAAAAAGAAGACACTCACGGCAATCAGATCACCAAACTGGCTAGTGAACTTTGTCCCTATACAGCTCTTCATAAGTCCCAACATTGTGGCACCTATCATTCAAACATAAAAGCTATAATGTGACAACCCAAAGATATTAAAGATGCACATACAGGGGGATAAAAGATTAAAAATTGTTATCAAAAAGTTCTCAAGAGAAACATACGGTCTTTGACATCAATAGACATTGCAATCTTGTCAAGCACGGCAATAGCATCCTCCAAAGCCTTGTTGTATGCTGCAAATGAAAGGATTCTTCATTCAAGGCTAAGTTATGGTTCAAAAGCAGAGGTTAAGAATCTAGCACCGCTTCTAAGTTACATTACCTCGACAAATAACCGTAGGATGATAATTTTTCTCAATAAAGGCTTCTGCAACATGAAGCATCTCACCAGCTGCACCAAAAAGTTACACCAAATATAAGTACTAAAGGCAATTGGATCCTAACATGTTGATTAAATCATGGATAAACACATGAACCCATAGCAATTAAAATTCCATTGAGCTTCTGAAAATTTTACCAGTTCTTCAAAAAAAACATCTTATAGATAAAAGAATAAAACTGGATAATTAACTACTACGTTAAAAAATATCAAACATAGCACATAAACAGCAAAATTTTCCAATGTTGCCCAACCAAGGAAACACTTGCTACAATATTTCCAGGAGTGTCTTCGATTTTGAAAGGGAATTCACTTGGAGTTCCTTCAGCCTGTGAAGAAACATTTTTTTTAAATGATTAAAAAACAATTCAAAATAGAGCATTGTTTTCAGCTTGAAAACTTAACATCAATACTAGCTATTAAGCGATTGTTCTTTTTTTTCCCCACAAATTCTCTCAATAACCATATTGTAAACGACTAAAAGCAGCTTCTAATTATGTTTCTCGGGTCGGATATAAGTGCTACAATGAGTGTTACCATGTTCCAAGACAGCTCTTGAATTCAATCCCTACAAGTCTCCAGTTGACACGATTTTGATTGTAAAACACCCAAAATCCAACTTCTATTTTTCCACTTACTTTCGTACAAACCCTAAATGATAAAAGAAAATGGGGAAAAGAAAAACTAATTAATTACTCAACTGATCATATTCATCACTCTCCTCGGCACAATGAATCTCAGACTCAATAACTCGGAGAAGAGACTCATCAGAAGCGGATTTTTGAGAATCAACAGCCGTTGAGAAATGTAGGGTGTTTGGGTAAAAACGGTTCACAGTAGGATGCTGAGACAGGAGGCCATGATTCAAGGCCGTAAAGATGCAAGACTGGTAGCTTCTCTGGACTCGAGTGAGTCTAATCGCGAGTGGAGCTAAGGAGTTAGCTGTTTTCCGGAGAATAAAAGCTTAGAAATAGGAACTTACCCAGTGAAGATCTGTGAAAACAGGCTGATCGACAAAAAACCTTAATTTAGAGGCCTCTTCTTCTGTTAAAAGAGAAGATTTCTATTAAACCAGATATGTCCATGGGAAAAATCAATTTAGAAGAAGAAAAAAAACACAGCTGAAAAACAAACCAGAGAGACGAGTTTGGGGAAAAATTTAGGGATTGGGGGGAAATTTTAGGGGGGGAAATTTAAGGCTTTTGGGGTATATAGGGTGGGAAAAGTTGAGGAGAGCAAAACGAGTAGTTTTGTCTAAAATAAAGGATCTTTTTGTGGCGTTTTTTTATCTAGCGCCACTAAAAAAAAGCTAACAATACGTTTTAATTAAAATAAAATAATTTTTTGCTGCGTTTATTTTTTGCGGCGTTTTTTAAAAACGCTGTTAATATTTTTTATATTAATATATATTTAAAGATTCAATCTAATTTTTTTCTTTATTTTAAAGTTTAAGTAATATTTAAAAGAATTAGATAAATTTTAAAATTTTGAAATTATTTAATATATAAATTAAAAAACAATCACTCATATACCAAAAAAAAATTTAAATTATGTTTTTATCAAAGCCTTAAACCCTAAACCCTAAGTCCTAAACACAAACCCTAAACCTCAAACCCGTAACCCCTAAAATCATAGACCTTAAACCTTCAATCATTAAACCCTAAAACCCTAAACGCTTGTCATAACTACAGAATCTAACACCGAAACATTAAAGTTAAACTTACATCGCATTTTAACCTTAAAGTTAAATTTATTTTAAATAATAGTTTTTTAATTTTTTAATTTTTAACATATATTTTTCTATATTTTTACTTTCAATTTTTTTTCTACGTGTCATTATTTTTTTTAAAGAATATAAATATTCAATTAAAAATAATTGTATTTTAATTAATATAAATAGTTAGGGTTTAGGGGTTTCGATAAAGCAAAACTTTTAAATAGTTTAGTTATCAATTTGTAACTTTTCATAATTAAGTCAGTTTCAAATAGCAAAATAAAATTAATTTGTAAGTAAAAAATGCAATCTCACCATTTTTATAGCATATATTTTTATAATTTTTTAATGAGTAAATCAAATTTGATATTCTGTCTTCATTCGATAAACCTTAAACCCTAAACTCGTAAACCTTAAACCATACACCCACAAACCCATAAACTCATAAACTCAAGCCATAACCCTAATCCTAAGACTAACCGTAAACCATAAACTCTAAACACTAAATCTTAAAATACTGAACTCGAAACCCTAGTTAGCCCATACAAACCACTAAACCCTTAATTATAACCTTAAACCCTAAATTATTTAGATAAAATTTGAATATTATATATTCTTTCAATATTTTAGGAAATTAATTTAAATAACATTTTCAATTTACTAATTAATTTTGTTTCTCTACAGATGCATGGGTTACCAATTTTTTTAATTTTAATATATATAAAGCTTATCTATTATCTCTAAAATAATTTAAACTATAATTATAATTTTAATATATATATATATAAGAAATTAAATAATTTAAACTATAATATATATATATAATCTGTTTTCTTATACTGGCTAAACCCTAAATATAAATTTTATAAGGGACAAAAGTAATTAAAACAGAATGTTAATGCTTACATAGACCCTAAAATAAATTATTTTTTATTCATAACTCTAACCCCTAAAGCCTAATAGCCAACCCCTAAAATCATAACCCTTAAATTATTTATTTTAAATAATGCTGAGATCTTTAGCGGCGTTTTTTTAAAAGCGCCGCTAATGCTCAGATCTTTAGCGGCGTTTTTTAGAAGCGCCGCTAATGCTCAGATCTTTAGCGGCGTTTGGGAAAAAAACGCCGCTATTTCTCCTTTTTAGCGGCGTTTTGGAAATAAACGTTGCGATTTCTCAACTTTTTGCGGCGTTTTCTTTCAAATGCCGCTAACGTATAATATTTGCGGCGTTTTTCATTAAAACGCCACTAAAAACGCCGCTAAAAGTCTGTTTTGGTGTAGTGGAAGTATATAGACTTAGAGTCACAGTTGTTTGAACTGATTGAACCGGTCGAAGTACCAGTCTGGAAAGAGGCATCAGACTGATTGACCTGTGAACTGATACGAGCTACTAGAACTAGGCTAAAAAACTGATTGAACCAATTTTTTTATTTTTAGAACATTTTTATTTTTTATGTTTTTAATCATTCATTTGACGAGCCACTACTTGTTGAGTTGGTTTTGTAGACCGACTCAGGATCTCCATTTGTTTGATGTTTTTGGATCCATAGTAACAACCACCTTATCTCACATCTTCGTTATTTGTTCAAAAACTCTCATGTCTCTTGCTTCATTTATTGGGGTTATTGCTTCTTCTTCTTCTTTTGTCAATGGGGTTACTGTCTTTGAAGACTCAAAGTTCTTTTTATTAAAGAAAAAGAAGACTTAAAAGGTTTTTTATATATATATATATATATTTAACAAATAGCTAGATGTTTTTAGTTAAAATTTAATATGACATGATTTAGTCTTGACTTGTATGAAGTAGTAATTAAAGTTCTTATTAGACACTCATTTAGTTGATGTTAATGGTTGTTGGGACTAGTCTCGATTAAGTGGTTTAATTCCTAATCGTATTGTTGTGCATATAGCAATTGTACTGCCACCCTCCTTTGCTACAAGGATGGATCGATTAGCATGGAAATGGATGACAAAAAATGTTTTCTCCACTGTTGAAACTTATAGAAATCTGAAACACCCCAAACCCGGCCCACGAGCTTTGACCAGATTTGGTATGTTCCTCAAGTAAACCGGTTCAAAATTCTTTTGTTACTTAGGAAAAACTTGTATGATTTTTAAAAATTATTGTTTGGGTTGGGCTTGAGTTGAAAACAAATTTATCTTATGTTAAAACCCATTTATTTAAGGTGACAAAACATTTAGAGTTAATTTTAAAAAGGAATTTACTTAAACTTTAATTGATAAAAATCCATAAACATAATAAATAAAAGAAAAATAAAGTAAACCACAATGGCCCTATTATATCAATGATCTCAAAGTAAAACTTAAAATACTTAAAATAAATTGAAAGTCCAAATCATAAATTTCTTGCTATGCATGGCCACCTTTAAGCTCCCGCCAGGCCAGTCCATTCTTGCTCATCACTGAAAAATATTCCCCAAGCGGGGTGAGTCACAGACTCAATGTGTACACAACACTAAGTCATAATAGAATCGGGCATGCAAATGATACACATTCAAATCATAGAATACAATTAATGATGCATTCCCAATCCCAAACCTAATTAACCATCCGCTACACACCACGTGCACTCGCCGGTCACACCGTGGGACTACTAAGTCAACCCTCCATCCGCTACACACCATCGAAAGCGATCATTTGCGATCGACGTGCTCATCGCCCATATAATTTGTGTCATTAGACACCATATTCAAATAATGTAACCGAAGTTACCAAATTCGAGATAATGTAACCAAGTTACCATATTCAAATTTTGTGACCGTAGTCACCATATTCCGTTGGTGAGACCAAGTCAACACCTTCTTCCCCTTTCACATAGATCCCGAATGCCCCATAAATTTTATATCATGCATAACATACTTAATTCTCATTCATGTTACTATTCATATGTTCAAAATATATCATATTCATAATCCTATATCAGTAGGAAACGTGCACTGGTACTTTTACCACATTTGTGGTACTTAGCCACATTCACATTCTTATGCATATTCATATATTAAAATAATTGCCATATGATATATCGAGGGTTAGTATGAGTACACACATTCTTAATAATACATTTAATTTAAACATAGCCATGAACCTATCAAAACTTAGGGTAGGGTACACACTGATTTGCTTAACGAATTCCTTGAAATCCCGAAATCTGATCTATCGCCTTAGATCTCAAATTCCTACATTTGATTAATCACTTACTAATTTAATAAAAAGCCATTCGACCATAAATCCAAATCCTAGTAGGATTAGTATTCTTAAAACTTACCTTGAAATTCCCAAATCCCAAAATCCTTGTATCCCTCGCCGAAATCCCTATAACTACATGTTAGATCAATTTCTAACATTTATTCACAACAAATAACCCTTAGCCGTATGTTAAATATGACTTACCTTAGATTCTTAAATCCCGAAATTCACCGAATAACTAGGGAACACGCGCGGCTTATGGTGTACCTTCGGGAAAAGAACTTCTCCTTCCTTGTAGTCGACACTTAGTAAATCCAGAAAGATCTCTTGACACAATGAGATATTAAGGGTATTAGAATCTTAATTTCGATGACCTTAAAAGAAATAGAATGAGAATCTAACCTAATCTTACCCTTATGAAGAATTTGATGGAACTCTTGCTTGAACCCTTAGCGATATTCTGGCTATGGCTTTGATGTGGATAACAATTTCGGCTCTTGAGGCTTAGTGAGAAATCGACTAGGGCTATTGGTATCTTCGGCTTTTGATTGTGTTTGTAATAGAAGAAGAAAAGAAAAGAGAAAAAGAGAATAATGGTAGAGAAAATTCGGCAGAGAGAAGAGGAGAAACTTTAGAGAATTTAGTGAGAGGTTTTCTTGAAAAGAAAAGAATGAATGAAGAATAGCCTTACTCTTCCTTTTATAGCCAAAATTACTAGCTAGAGTCCTTTACTTGGCCACCACTCTTCTATTTTGATAGCTTTATCCCTTGATTTATCACTTTAATAAAACTTAATCCAATAATTATCTCTTATCTCTTAATAAAAATAATACTAATAATAATCCTCTTTTATCTCTTCCTTATCTATCAAAATAAAAGAAATAATATCCACATTTATCTCTTGAAAATAATCTAAAATAAATCCATTATTTATCCCTTATTTATCCACCCTTTATCTCTTAAAAATAAAAGAATAAAAGCTCCTAATTTATACCCATGTGCCGTCCACCTCACTTCTTGGAAGCAAAATAAAATTTCTTTTATTTGCTTCCCATGTGATTTCGAACTCAGCCCAACACCTTGCATGTGGCGCCATTTCCAGAGGCCTAAGTGGCATCTCAGTGCCACTTTTCCAAGCCTGTTTGTGTGTCAAATTCCTCATATTATTTTTCTTAAGGCCACCTTGCCTTAGTTTTCTCTTTTAAGCCTTAAAACTTGACATTTCTTTACATTTCCAAGTTTCCAAAAATTTTCGTTTGGCTCTTTAAACTTGACATTTCCTTACATTTCCAAGTTTCAGAAATGTTTACTTTCCTCTTTTGAATCATTTCCACATCATTTCCTTACATCCCCTAGTTTCCAAAAATGTTCACTTTCCTCTTTTAAACTTAACGTTTCCAAAGCATTTCCTTACATTTCCTTACATTTCCATACATTGCCTTACATTTCCATACATTTCCATGCACCTTAGGGTTCCTAGAACTCCTCAGAACACATCCAACACACCCACTGAGCCCACTATCTCATGAATTACACACGAACGCATAACCCCTAATCTAGGATGTTACAAAATCTCCACCCTATTGATATTGGCGAAGCCTCTAATGTTTGAAAGTTGATATGGAAGGCTAAGGCACCTCAATGGATTTGGGTATTTATATGATTCCTATGATAGAATAGGTTATTGACGAATGTGGAATGAGTGAGAAGACATATCACCAATGAAAGTCATTGTCCTAGATGAGGTAATGCCTTTGAGTCTAGGCTCCATGCAATTCAAGACTGCCATTTCTGAAAATCGGTTTAGCTTTCTGTGGTGCAGAGACATGTTCATATAATCTTCTTTTCAATGCCTATGGAATATGCAGAATATACGGAACCATGGTAGTGATGATATTGAATGGCAGACGCTCTTCCCCACTTTATGCTGGTTGCTATGGAAAAATCAAAATTATTTTTTTTTTTTTTTCTAATAGTCATAATTATGTACAAGATCTTATGGATGTAGGTTTTACTTGGGCGAGGAGTTCTACAATGTCGGTTTCCAATTTGCTTCAACCTAATCCTATGGTCACTGCTATGCATTGGTTGCCATCGGAGAGAGGATGGATTAAACTCAACACAGATGGGGCAACATCATCAAATAGTTCCAACACTTCTATTGGAGGAGTGTTTAGAGATTCAGATGCAAAATTGGTTGTGTGGCTACTCAATGATGATCAGTAGGGACACAATATTTAGGATTGAAGCAAGATCTATTTTAGAAGGTCTACGCATAGCATGGGAGAAAGGATTTAGACAGTTAGATCTAGAGTGTGAAAATGCACTTCTAGTAGACAGGGGCGAAGCCAGGGGGCTGGCATGGGCCCCGGCCCCCCTAAAACGTAAAATTGCTATTTAAGCCCTTAAAATTTTTAAAAATTTTTAAATTAGTAAAGGTAAAATTACACTTTGCCCCCCTAAAATTATAAAAATTTGATTTAATATTTTACAAATTATAAAGATGTAAACTATAAAAAATTAAAATTTCATCCGCCCCCCTAAAAAATTGTTCTGACTTCGCCCCTGCTGGTAGAATCCCTCTTAGATGGTGGCGCTGCCAATAGTAGGGTGGTGGAGTTACGCTTAATCCATCAACTTCTATGTCGTAGCTGGAAAGTATGAGTCTGCCATATTCCGAGATCTCATAATGAAGTTGTTGATTGCATGGTTAAAATTGCCACTGTTGGATTCACAAGTTTACAGTTGCTTGAACAACCTCCATTATCAGTACAGGGTTTATTGCTGGTAGATTGCAATCATGCTTTTACGCTGTTTTATTTTTATGTTTAATGTTGTAATCACTTAACACTATTTTTTTGTACCGAAAAAAAATTAAAATGATCTAATTAAATAGAATAAAAATATGATGATTGAGTTGTTAAAATAAATTGATTTATACTAATATAAATAAATCTTTCCTATACAATAACATAAAAAAATTTTTATTTCAGTCACACTAGATTAAGGATAATATAAGTAATTTGTATGACCTTGACCCACTGAAGTTGGAAATTCCTAACCATGATGGTTAAGGATAAATAATGTAAAATTGGTGTTAAAGCAAAGTTGCTCCACTAATTAGTGGAGCACTCAGTGACTCTCTAATCTCATAAAAACACAAAAAAACATAGCTTAAATTAATCCAAATTCCAGGTAGACACTGCACGCTTTTATCTAAAACTAATATTAAATCTTTACTAGCAATCCAAGTTTGTATGGATGCATAAATTTCATTCACTTTTGCGTCCATCTTGGTATTAACATAACGGATAAAACAAACTTATTTTTGAGATTTATTTGCTTTGTGTTTGAAAACTATTGAATTTTTTAAATGTTTATTATAATCATATTAATTTGTTATTTAATATAACATTTTCAACAAGAAAATATTGAATAAGATAAATAACTAGATAGTTATGTTTCACTTAATGTTGAAATTGCTAATTAAGTTGATTTTATTTAAAAATATATGCTTGAAATAAATTATCTTCTTCTTTTTAAACAAATATTCAAATTACCATATTTAACTTTTATCTGAAATAATATAAATATAATATTATTAAGATTATAATTAAATAAATAGTTTTCAAAAATCAAAATATCTTTTATCAAACGGCATAAATACATTTGGTACTTAATTTTTATTAATTTACCAAACAATTTTCTAATATAAATACAATACTTATAAAATTCAATAGTAAAAATACAACACTTCAATTTTCAGTTTATCAAACAACACCTAAATAATTTTAAATAAAGAAACAATTACACCCTTTTTATTAATTATTTTAAATTATATTTAAATACTATAAAATTACATTTTCCTCCTTTTTTGAATTAAAAATTTATTATTTAAAATTATATTTAAGTACTATAAATTAAATTATATTTATAATATAACTTCGAGTAAAATTAAATATTTTAAACTTATATTTAATTCAATTATATATTTGCCTTTAAATGAATTTTTTTCAATTATTTTTATTTGAAATCAATTACCATTCTTTAGAATGTTTTAAGGAAAGAGAAATTGATTAAAATATAAAAGTAAAGAAATAATAGAAAAAATTGAATTAATCTAAAAGTAATAATATATTTAATTAAATTAATTTTAATTTTAAAATAATTAAAATTTATTTGCATAAAAATACTTAAAAGAAAAAAAAAAAAGAGAGGACAAAAAAAAATGGTAAAAGACTCTTGCCCTCAACGTTTGGTGTGAAATAAACTTACTCATAGCTCGAAAAATATACACTTATCTCTCTTAAAGTTGAAGAAATTATACAAACCCTTATGATGTATTTACTAAGTAAATTTTAAATAAAAAAACAACTATACCTTACTATTTATCTATTTATTTTTTATATTTTATTAATATTTTCTCTATTTTAAATTAAAAAAATAAATAAAATTTTATTACTTTAAAATTATATTGAAGTAGTATAATAAATTTTAATTAAATTATATTTTACTGCAAGTAAAATTATATTTTAAACTTGTATTTAATTTAATTATATATTAACTTTTGAAGAATTCATTAAATTAGTTTTATTTAAAATTAATTAATTGTCATTAGTTAGAAGGTTTTAGTGAAAAAGAGATTGTTCAAAATATAAATGTAAAGAAATGAAGGGAAAAAAATTATGTCAAAGTTAATATATATATTTGAATTAAAACTAAGCTTAAAATATTTAACATGTATTTGCACAAAATTATTAAAAAAATAAAAAAATACCATTGTAGTTTTTTAAAAAATAAACTTACATATATTAAGTGAAAATACATTATGCTTAATACATGTTTATATTAGAATATAATGCAACTTATAATTTAATTTAATAACAATTAAAATGATTTTATAAATGATTATATTTTATTATTTTTAAAGGAGCATAAAATCAAATTTATTTGTGATAATTTTTTCTTTGAATTGTGTTATTTAAGTCCTTAATTATTTTATTTTTCATGGATTAAGTGAAATAATTGGAAAAAAGTGAGCTTAAAGATTAATTTTGACAAGTTTTTGTGAATTGAATTTTCAACTTACAGTATTTCAATATTTTGGTAATATCTTGAGGTATAGATTTTTTATTTGAGTTCATAATATATTGTTACAAAGGGAATCAAAAGATCCAATCGAACTTATTTCACGACTTAGACCCAAAAATGTCAGAAATGTGCACAAAAACGACCTAAAAGTTCACAACACAAACATGCCAAAAACCTAGAAAATATTTTTCAATTAATTAATGGCTCTTTTTTCCTTTGTCTTTTCTCTTTTACACGAATTTTTTTCCTATAAATACATAGTTTTAGGTTTATACCACACATAGTCACCTTAATATTATTTTACTTTTGTGGGGTGCCTCACATTTTCAAGCAAACCAGAGACGAAATAGAATCGACGTCACGACAAGGAGAAGCACAACGTCGCGACGAACGACATCCCAACGAGGCGATATACCATGTCACGACGTGGTGACGTGTATTCAACTTAAATCGAGTTTATTCTCTTAGTTAAACTCTAATATCTTTTCCCAGTTGAACTCTGATTATTCTACGGATATTTTAGTCATATATTCACACGAATTTCAACCTATAAAAGGGCCTTAGTAACCTTAGAATTTACATCTTCATCACATTAAGATTAAGAGAGTTTACGAGACCTTCGTGTTTTAGCTAGAGAGCTTTATTTCTTCGGGATTTAGGGTTTTTCTATTTTGGTTATCTCTATCTTGTACTCATTCAGATTATTTGCTCGTTTAATGAAGCTTATTTTGCACGTGGTTTTTATCCTATTCGGAGGAGTTTTTCACGTAAAATTTTTGCTCGATCTTCTCTACCTTTACTATTTCATTATTTATACGGATCGATCCCCAACAAAATGGTATTGGAGCATGGTTTGATTTTCGCAGATAACCCGTTCAAAGATTACAATGAGGTACAATATTGAGAAGTTCAATGGGATTACAAATTTTAGCTTGTGGCAAGTTCGAATGACGAAAATTCTAGTTCAGAACGGTCTGAAAAAGGTCGTTACAGGGCAAAGTCACGCAGATGTGAATCATATAGAGTGGGAGGAACTTGATGAGAAGGGACTGTCAACAATTTAGTTGTGTCTCATTAACAATGTTTTGCAGGAGGAACTTATGGAGGAAACGAAAACAACCTTATGGAGGAAATTGAAAGCCTTGTATATGACAAAGTCCCTCGCAAATCGCTTGCTAATGAAACAATGATTATATGCGTTTTGTATGACAGAAGGTGAGTCGATTAGGGCTCACATCAATGATTTTGTAACTATCCTAAATGACCTGAAGAATGTCGAGGCTAACATAGACAACGAAGATCAGGCTATGTTATTAATTTTTCATTTTCCCCATTCATACAAAACTTTCAAGGAAACTCTGATTTATGGTAGAGATGAACTCTCATTTGAAAATGTAAAGGATAACTTGTTGAGCAAAGACAAACTTGATAATGAGTTAGGTTCAGGTAGCAAGTCTGGTAGTCAAGCTTCACTTTTGGTTGCTAGAGGCAGGCAAAAATCTAAGAATTCAAGTCAGAACAAATCTAAGTCAAGATCGAAGTCGAGGAACCGCAACTTTATTTTATTTCCATTTTGGCCCTCTGGAGAACGGCGCCGTTGTGATGGGAAGGAATAATTTCGCATTCGGCCCTCGTATCTTTGCACGCTTTTCATTTAGGCCCTGATTTTTTTTCTTCTAAATTTTTTCCCTCTAATTTTATTTTAATTTCAATTCAGTCCTTCACCCTATTTTTTCACTCCCGATTTTTACCCAAAATTCTGTTCTGATTTCAATTTAGTCATTTTTTAGTTATTTTTGCTATTTTATTATTAAAATCAATTAATTTAACATTCCTATTACTATTATTATTATTATTATCATTAAATTACTTAATTTAGCATTATTATTACTATTATTTTTCTTTGTATCTATTTACCTAATATCTTTAAATATATTTTATTTTATTTCATCATTTTATTTATCCATATCCCTTTTTTAATTGCAAACTTTAGATTGTTCATAATTTCGGTCTAATATTATTCTCATTATTAACATATTTTTTTAATTTATTTTACATAATATCTATTTTCTCATTTGTTTGTTTTATTATTCGGTCGTATATATTGTCATTCATAGTAACGCATTTATTATCGTTCTTCTATGCATATTAATACCAGAATTTGTTTACTACCAATTTGCGTCACATTAATCTTTGCCCGATACATAAAATTTTGTTATTTTTAAATAAGCAATCTTTCGTAATTCGAGATTCGAAAGGTCGTTTCCTAACTTACGGGGTTTCGATTTTCTCGATAAATCCGAATAAACGAACATTTTTAAAGCATAAATTTTTAAACATTCTCGGAAATTAGGAAAAATCGTGTTCTAACTTACGGAATACGATTTCTTTCTAAAACCGAGATAATCGAATGTCTTTCAAGATAAACAAATTTTTCAGTATTTATTCTCGTTTCAGGTTTTAAGATATTGTGTCCTAACTTACGGGACGTAATTCTTTATTCTCGATTAACGTGAAATATGCCCTCTTATCAGAAAATTTTCTATTAAGCAATGGTTTAACAAAGGATCGTATTTTTAAAGTCTCTTCAAATTTTTTATTTTCGACACTAAGACACTAATCCTTCCTCGTGCGTAACCGACTCCCGAACCCATTTTTTGAATTTCGTAGACCAAAATCATTGTTTTAATAAATCAAATCTATTATTAAAATGACCAAATTACGAGGTGACCCGATCACACTTCATCAAAAAAGATTGGTGGCGACTCCCATTTTCAGTTTCAAAATATAAAGTCGATCGTTTTCAAAATAAAAAATGGTTTCGACAGCTTGGCGACTCCACTGGGGAACAAAATAAGAGAGTCGAGCCACAAATTGGTTAGTTTTTGTCTTTTTGTCAAAAAAATCGAAAATTTGTTTTAAACTAACGATTCCACCATTACATTTTATCCATCGTTTTCGTGGTTTTCATCATAATATGTTTGCTTTGTTGGTTTAAATCTGTTAATGTGTCTCAGCATTTTTACATTGCATAAGTCGGTCGATTTTACCCCTCTTAAGTGGGAGCGAGAAGCTATTCCTTCGTGAGGTCTTCATCTTCGTATAGGATAGTGGATCGCTTTCGGGATACATCCCTACCTATGTCTTCGTGAGATTTTCATCTCCATATAGCCATAGGGAAATGTATTCCCCTAAACTGAAATTGGTCCGCATGAGCCTATAATGGGTAAGGATCGAGGAATCAGCCGGTTCAGGTACCTTTACTCTAGAACCAAACCCCATATAGCGAGCCTTAAGATCCCACCTTAAGTAGAGCCGCGCCAAACCCTAGTGATCACCCGAGTAGGTGCTTTACTTATTATTCTTTGCTTACTTTAAACTGTGTATGAAGTACTGACTTGCTTTGTGTTTGCTTTGTTTGTAATTGCATGGCATTTTCATCACAAAAAAGGTATTGATTCACATTCGGTTCCTAAATAGATAACTTATCATGGAAAAGGGGTTTCTTGATAAAGTGAAGGATAATACGGTCGTCCGAATTTAGGCCGAGACAGCACATCAAGAAAAAGGTGATAGTCTGACCGAGGGATATGTATCAGAGTTGTGGGATTTCACCTGCGTCAGCGTGACTCAGAATAATCTTCAAGAATTAAAGGAGATATGGGACCAGTGGAATGATCAGACCAAGCAGCTATTTTACTGTAACTATGGAGATTTACCCTATCTACTCGATGTGAAGGTGGACAAGCACTTATTTTGAGCCCTCGCCCGATTACGGAATCACGCCTACTGATTGCTTCACTTTTGGGAAAGTTGATTTGGTACCTACCGTGGAGGAGTATATGGCCTTACTTCGTTGCCCGAAGATTCAAGCCGACAAAGCATATTCAAGAGCTACTAATGTCTCGACCTTTTTGAAGAAATTGCTGAACATCACAGGGATGAGTGAGCAGTGGGTTGCAGCCCGGATCAAGCAAAAAGGAGACAGTAAGTGTATCCTTTGGAAAAACTTGAGGGATCTGATTCTAGCACATCCGGATATGAAGAAAAGGGTTGATGTTTTCGCTTTGAGTAACTACGGTTTGGTCGTCTTCCTTAAGGCATTAGGGTACGTAGATGAGGCAGTCTCAGATATCTTTGATCGACTTGACAAAAGGGTCACACTGGTTCCTGCGATTTTAGCCGAAACTTTCAGATCCTTGAACGCGTGTCGGGGAGCGGGCGAGGGCAGATTTATAGGGTGTGCGCAAATTTTGTTAGCATGGTTCCACAGTCATTTCTGGAAAGTGGAAAAGGTCTCATATCGAATCTTCTCCGAAAGCTACTCTCCACTGAAAGAGATAGTGGGTACGCCGAGATGGGATGATATTACGGAGGAAAAGTGGATAATGATTCTCCAAAGTCTGCAAGAAGAAGACATCGAATGGAGAGCCCCTTGGATGGTCCCCGACAAGATCTTGTATCGATGCAAAGATTTTGATTGGGTTCCCCTGCTTGGAATATGGGGAGCTATCGGGTATGCTCCCCTACTCGTGTTAAGGCAATACAGGTCAAGGCAGTTCACGCCAGCAACACAAGGGTTAGCTCAGTACGAGTTCGTATACAAGGGAGATAACTACAAAAAGAAAGTTCGTGAGATATCGAATGCCTGGAACCAAACTCGTAGAATGAAAAGGTTTCTTTGCTAATCCAATGACTACCCCCGAGTATGGCCAGGTGGTGGGGTCAGAGAATCAATGACAACATCCCTATGTCAAATCAAGAAAACATCCGATCAATAGAAGAACACTTGCAAGTGGTCCCGTCTGAACTAGATATCATCAAACAGGATTTTGAGAAAAAAAGTTTAGAACTAGGAAAAAGGATCGAGCAGTTGGAGGAGGAGAAAATGCTGCTGGGGCTAGATGTCGATGTCTAGAAACTAGAAGCCGAGAAATTGAGGAAGGGAAAAAATAAGGCCGAAGAGGATTTGGACAGTTTGAAAATAGATTACAAGAAGTTGCATATGTCAATAAGAACTGCTGGTTTGGGTAAAACGTCTGAGCAATGGCAGCAAAAATTCAAGAAGAATAAACTAGAGCTGATCAGTTGGAGAAGAAGTTCCATGATACTCGAGTACAGGAGGACGCTTTAAAAAAGAGCTTGTTGGAGAGCCAAAATGAAAAGGAGAAGTTAAGAGCTCGGGTTGTAGAGTTAGAAAAGTCACTACATCAGCATCGTAGTCGCAACTCCGTAATCGAATTAAGGGCCAGCCTAAGTAAGATTGAGGAACTAAAAGGGAGGATAGAAGAACTTGAAACCGCGCTACAAAACTGTAAACTCTGGGTCGAACTACTGGAAGCAAATAATGAGCGGTGGAAAGATCAACTTCATCGATCTCAAGACCAGGTCAGGGATATGGATTACGTCATGGGTGAAGCTTTGGCTCAAGTGCGAGAGGTGACTAATCATTTACAAACCTTGGCGGTCCAGGCTGATGTACTGAGTTTGAAATATGAGTCAGAGTTAGATCGAGGTCGAGAGTTAGCTTGGCTTCTTAAGCAAGTCAAGACCTAAAGCATTAGGGCAAAGCCATATATGTAATCCAGTTTATGTAAAGAAATTTGTTTTCTATAAAAGTTACTCTAATGAAATTGAATCAGAATCAATGCCTTTTTCTTTTCTCCATTCATTGCATTCACGCATTAGCATTACATTGCATCATGTGCACTAAAACTCACAAAGAGACTCTAAAATCGTGGCAGTTACCCTGGAATATCATTACGGTACACGAAGAAAGACTAAAGCCATGGATCAAAGGTTGGAAAGATTGGAACAAATGCAAAGAGAGATGCAGGATCAAGCGCAAATACAGATGCAAGACGATTGGCCAAAATCCAACGAGGATATGAGGATCGAGATGCTAAAATCGAGAGAAGCATGATGAGCGATTAACGCAGCGATTCTTGGTGGGGGCTAGAAAAGGAAAGAGCCACGTGATCAATACCGGAGGCGACAACGAGGACCCCCGCTTATCCTCCGGGCTTCACCCCAATGAACACCCAAGCACAACCACAAAGGGTGTCCGTCAACATCAGACCTCAATATCAGACTGGTACTTCGGCACTGATGAACTTCCCGACGGGTTCAGGGTCCAACCCCGGAGATAATCTAGCAAATCATGTTGTCCTCGACCTTGATGATATAGCGGAAATGGGAAAGGTGAGAGTGGAGCTCCCAAAACAACTGGAAGACAGATGCAAATGGCTAGAAGAGAAATTCAATGCGTTGGAAAGCGCTGATTACCATTGTGGAATTGATGCTAAGGAATTGAGCCTGGTCCCAGATCTAGTGCTCCCTCCAAAGTTCAAAATGCCAGAATTTAAAAAATATAACGGGACCAGCTGCCCTGAGGCTCACATTACAATGTTCTGTCGGAGGATGACCGGATATGTCAGTAATGATCAGTTATTGATTCACTGTTTCCAAGACAGCTTGACTGTGGCTGCGACCAAATGGTATAATAAGCTAAATCGTGCCCAAATTAGTTCGTGGAAAGACCTGACACAGGCCTTCATGAAATAATATGGCCACGTGACAGATATGGCACCTGACAAAATCACACTACAGAATATGGAGAAAAAGCCAAACGAAAGTTTCAGGCAATATGCTCAAAGGTGGAGGGAAGTCGCCACGCAAGTCCAATCGCCACTACTAGAAAAGGAAACAACCATGCTCTTCATTAATAGCCTGAAGGCACCATTTATCAATCACATGCTGGGAAGCGCAACTAAAAGTTTCTCGGACATAGTGATGACTGGCGAAATGATAGAGAATGCAATAAGGTGTGGAAAAATAGAGGCCGGGGAAAGCACAAAGAGGTGGGCCCCAAGAAAAAGAGAAAATGAGGTAAATAATGTGGGCACGTATAACAGGGGTTATTCGAAACCGGTCACTGTGAACCAACCGAGAATGGTAACCACTGGCCATCAAGGCCCACCAAGACAAGAGTCCAACACGAAGCAAAATACGGAGAAACTCCAGTTTACGCCTATTCCAATGACGTATAGAGAGTTGTACCAAAGTTTATTTGATGCACATGTTGTATCCCCTTTCTACCTAAAACCAATGCAACCCCCATACCCCAAATGGTACGATGCAATGCCCAATGCGAATACCATGCTGGAATCACGGGACACTCGATAGAAAACTGCACCGCTTTTAAAAAATTAGTCGAAAGGCTCATCAAAATGGGCATTGTAAAATTCGATGATCCATCTAGTACAAAAAATCTGTTACCCAACCATGCTGATAAGGGGGTAAATGCGATAATCGAGAACGCGGGGAAGAAAATCAGGGTGAATATTGCAGAAGTGAAAACCCTGTTGAGAGAAGTTTGGAAGAAAATGGTGGAAAAAGGGTTAATCACACAAGACTCGAGGGACAAATCCTGAGAAGCAAGGAACTATTGTGAGTTCCATGATGAAGAAGATCATGAGATTCAGAAATGCAGTGAATTCAGGGCCCTAGTACAAGGTCTAATGGACAACAAGGAGCTAGAGTTCTTTGAGTATACCGCAGGAGAAGATGTGTGAGCCTCAGAAGAAGGGTCGACAGAGAAGGTCTATGAGGCCAACCACCCGGTGGTAATCATCTCACGACCAAGGATCAATGAAGCTGGAGCAAAAATTGCACCAAGAGTTGTAATCCAGAAACCCGTTGCTTTTCCTTATAAAGATAACAAAAGGGTACCTTGGAACTATGACTGCAATGTGACAATCCCGGGAGAGGAGGGCCTGGTCAGCACGCCAGAGGAAGGTCAAGATGTGGGTTTCTATACACGTAATGGAAGACGTTATGATGCCCCAAATACAAAAGCCGAACCTGTAAAAGGGAAATCCTTGGCGATCGAACAAAGGAAAGAGAAGCCAGAACTACCTGTTAATGAGCCAGTAATGAGAAAGAAGCTAAGGAATTCTTAAAATTTCTAAAACACAGTGAGTATAGTGTTGTGGAATAACTATACAAACAGCCAGCTCTCATATCGGTACTGGCTTTACTCTTAAGCTCGGAGACGCACCGTAACGCGCTAATGAAGGTGTTAAATGAAACCTACGTCACTGATGATATTTCAGTAAACAAGCTAAACTTTCTTGTCAATAACATAAGTGCCGATAATTTCATCTTTTTTAATGATGATGAAATACCGCCGGGGGGCATAGGGTCCACCAAAGCTCTGCACATCACCACCCGCTGCAAGGGGTATACATTACCAGGGGTACTAATTGACAATGGATCGGCACTGAATGTATTGCCCCTGTCCATATTGAACAGGTTGCCTGTAGACAGCTCCCACATGAAGACATGCCAAAACATAATGAGAGCATTCGGCAGCACCAAAAGGAAGGTAATGGGAGGGATTGAGATACCACTCTTGATCGATCCAAACACATACGAGGTAGATTTCTTAGTGATGGACATCAAGCCTTCTTACAATTGCTTATTGGGGAGGCCTTAAATTCATTCAGCAGGGGCGGTACCATCATCACTGCACCAAAAGCTAAAGTTGGTAACGGAAGGCCGACTGATAACGATAAACGCGAAAGAAGACATTATTGCGTCCGTTACCAGTGGTGCGCAATACATAGAGGCTGATGGTGAAGCGATAGAATGTTCCTTTCGATCGTAGGAATTTATGAACGCAACCTTCATCATCGAGGGATGCAAGATCCCAATGCCCAAAATATCCAAAGCTACGAGGATGAGCTTACAACTGACAGTGGGAAAATGAGCAATCCCTGAAAGGGGACTCGGGAAATACCTCCATAGACGGGTGGAAATACCAATCTTGACTGACAAAAGGGATCGCTTTGGCTTGGGGTATAAGCCAGACGTGAAGCAGAGGAAGAAGGAGTTGGAGAGGGAGCAAGACCGAAGAAGAGCGCGATTAAGCGGGGTAGAGGTCAAATGGGATCCAATGACCTTCCCCCATATATCCAGAACATTCGTGTCAGGAGGAATTATTCACCCTGAATAGAAGATGACAAGGAAAGAAATTGCTGAAGATATGATGGGAAACCTGAGCATCAACGCTATATCTGAAGAGGGAATGGTGGAAGAAAACTTATCGAGCATCCGTCCTTATGAGCCTGGAAGTGTTCTGAACAACTGGACTGCGGAAGAGATTCCTGTAGTTTTTAGAGCTGATTCAGAGTAATTTTAAAACACGCTTGTTGCTTTAAGCCTAGAAGCAATAAGAATCCTTTTGTGAAATAGGCTCATGTCTAACATCTTTATTTCAATAAAAAATGTATTTTTTTGTATCACTCTGAGCGAATATTCTTTTATTCTTTCATTTCATTCATAACCATTTCATACAAATAGCTATTCTTAGATTCATTTGTTCTTTGGATATTCCTTCGTGCCTACAACAGGTCTCCAAATATCAACGACATGAGCGACGCTGCTACTGACCCAGAATCTCCTTTTGAGCAAGACATGTGTCTAGAGGGATCTCAGGATTTTGAAGATGACAGAGACTATAACTTATCTCCGGATTTGTTAAGGATGGTAGAACAAGAAGAGAAACAGATTCTACCTCACAAAGAGACAGTAGAGATTGTGATCTTGGAAGAAGGAAAAGAAGTGAAAATTGGAACTTGTATAGCCGAAGAAACAAAACGAGACCTCATTGAGTTACTTTAAGAATTCAAAGATGTCTTCGCATGGTCGTACCAAGATATGCCCGGGTTAAGCACTGATATTGTGGTACACTGCCTCCCTATAAAAGAAGAGTGCAAGCCAGTTCAGCAGAAGCTCCGAAGGATGAGGCCTGATGTTATGATAAAAATAAAAGAAGAGGTCAAGAAGCAATTCGATGCTGGGTTCTTACAAGTGGTTAAATACTTAGAATGAGTAGCCAATATTGTCCCCGTCCCTAAAAAAGATGAAAAGGTACAGATGTGTGTAGATTACAGAGACTTAAACAAGGCCAGCCCGAAAGATAATTTCCCATTGCCTCACATTGACACTTTAGTGGATAATACGGCAGGTTACTCACTGTTCTCCTTCATGGATGGCTTTTCTGGATAAAATCAGATAAAGATGCATCCTGAAGACATGGAAAAGACCACATTCATAACCCTGTGGGGAACATTTTGCTATATGGTGATGCCATTTGGATTAAAAAATACGGGGGCAACGTATCAAAGAGCCATGGTAACCTTGTTTCATGACATGATGCACAAGGAAATTGAGGTTTACGTCGACGATATGATTGCAAAATCCCAAACAGAAAAGGAGCATGTGTAAGTTTTGAGGAAATTGTTCTTGAGGTTGAGAAAATTTCAGCTAAAGCTCAATCCAACAAAATGTACTTTCGGGGTTAGTTCAGGAAAACTGCTAGGTTTCGTAGTCAGTAAAAAGAGAATCGAAATCGACCCAAAAAAGTCAAGGCTATACAAGAATTGCCTCCGCCACGCACTCAAAAGGAGGTTTGAGGTTTCTTAGGAAGACTAAATTACATTGCCCGGTTCATTTCACAACTAACTGAGAAATGTAACCCCATATTTCGTCTTTTTAAGAAACACAATCCAGGCGTATGGGATGATGAATGCCAGAAAACTTTTGACAAGGTAAAGCAAGACACATCCAATATCCGATCTTTTGTCACCACCAAGTCGAGATAGGCCACGACATCTGTATTTGGCAAAGATTTGACAATTCTATGGGACGTGTGCTTGGCCAACACGGTGAGACAGGAAAGAAAGAAAGGGCGATATACTACTTCAGTAAGAAATTCACTGAGTTTGAAATGAGATATTCGCCAATTGAGAAATTATGTTGCGCCTTAATCTTGACAACTCGGAGATTGAGGCAGTACATGTTGTACCATACAACTTGGCTAATCTCGAAACTAGACCCTCTAAAATATATGATGGAGTCGACTACTTTGAATGGAAGGATGGCCAGATGGCAAATTCTGCTTTCCGAATTTGACATAGTCTATGTGAATCAGAAGGCTGTGAAAGGGAGTGCAATAGCAGATTTTCTAGCCAGTAGAGCTCTAGAAGATTACGAGCCTTTGAACTTTGATTTCCCTAATGAAGATCTAATGTATGTGGCAACTACCGAATAAGACGCTTTAGAAGATCGTCCTTGGAAACTGAACTTCGACGGAGCATCAAATTATGTTGGTAACAGAATTGGGGCAGTCTTGATATCCCCAAATTAAGATCATTATCCATTTACTTGCAAATTGGATTTTGATTGCACAAATAATATAGTAGAGTACGAAGCATGTATCATGGGAATCTGTGCGGCCATAGAACACAGAATCAAAGTGCTAGAGGTGTATGGGGATTCTGCGCTAGTGATTTATCAGCTTAAAGGTGAATGGGAAAAAAGAGACCCCAAATTGATCAATTATCGAAAGCTAGTTCTGGAATTAATTAAGGAGTTCGATGATATCAACTTCTGTTACCTCCCGCGAGATGAAAACCAGATGGCTGATGTCTTGGCTACATTAGCTTCTATGATCAGAGTAAATAAACAAGAGGATGTGAAGCCTATCCAAATGAGTATTTACGAGGCTCCGGATCATTGTTACAACATCAACGAAGAGGAAGAAAAAGATATCATCCTTGGTATCACAATATACTGTGATATGTGAGGAATCATGAATACCCTGATCAAGCAACTGAGAACGATAAAAGAACGTTGAGAAGACTGGCCAGTGATTACATCTTAGATGGGGAGATCCTATACAAAAGAAGAAAGGATCAGGTGCTATTAAGATGTGTAGATGCTGTTGAGGCTAAGAAAATCCTAGAAGAAGTCCATGAGGGTGTCTGCGGAACACATGCTAATGGTTTTTCAATGGCCAGGCAAATCATGAGATTCGGGTATTATTGGTCCACCATGGAAGGGGATTGCATCAATTATACCAAGAAGTGCCATAAGTGCCAAATTTATGGGGACAAGATTCATGTGCATCCTTCACCTCTTCATGTTATGACTTCTCCATGGCCTTTCTCTATGTGGGGCATGGATGTCATTGGGCCAATCTCACCGAAAGCCTCTAACGGGCATCGATTCATCTTTGTAGTCATCGATTACTTCACCAAGTGGGTAGAGGCTGCTTCATAGGCCAATGTCACCAAGTCGGCAGTCAACTAGTTCTTAAAGAGGGAGATCATATGCCGGTATGGAATGCCAGAAATGATCATATTGAACAATGCATTGAACTTGAACAACAGCACGATAGCAGAGGTCTGCAGTCAGTTTAAAATTAAACACCACAACTCATCACCATATCGCCTAGAAATGAATGGTGCAGTTGAGGCGGCTAATAAGAATATCAAGAAGATTATGGGAAAGATGACTGGGACTTATAAATATTGGCATGAGAAGTTACCATTTGCTCTTTACGCTTATCGAACATCAGTCAGGACCTCTACCGGGGCAACTCCTTTCTCATTGGACTATGGAATGGAGGCAGTGTTACCCATCGAAGTTGAGATTCCTTCCCTTCGAGTCTTGTCAGAGCTGAAGTTGGATGAAGCAGAATTGATCCAATCCCGGTATGATCAGCTAAATTTGATCGAAGAGAAAAGGCTGAAAGCTATCCGTCATGGTCAAATGTATCAGAAATGAATGATGCGAGCTTACAACAAAAAGGTTTGCCCCAGAGAATTCCATGAAGGGGACTTGGTATTGAAGAAGATCCTACCTCTACAAAAGGATTTCAGAGGAAAGTGGATGCCAAACTGGGAAGGACCTTACGTGGTAAAGAAGGCATTTTCTGGAGGAGCGTTGATATTAACTGAAATGGATGGCAAGACTTTGCCTAATCCAGTGAATTCAGACTTAGTAAAGAAGTACTTCGCTTAAAAAAAAGGGAGAGGCCGAGGTGAAAACCCGCAAAGGGTACCTTGAGACCAAAGGGGTTTTGAATTGAAAACCCGTAAAAGGGCAATTCAAATTTTGATCGAAGATGAGGCATGTTGTAGTCTTGTCCTCTCAGAATTAACAAGGAGGAGAAACGTTACATCTCGGGGCATCAACAATATACTTTAGATCTCCTAAACACATATCTAGCTCAAAATGGTCATTGGGAAGTTTGAATAGAGAGTAAAAAGGGCAATTCAAATTTTGATCGAAGATGGGGCATGTTGTAGTCTTGTCCTCTCAGAATTAACAAGGAGGAGAAACGTTACATCTCGAGGCATCAACAAAATACTTTAGATCTCCTAAACACATATCTAGCTCAAAATGGTCATTGAGAAGTTTGAATAGAGAAGCTCATGCTGCGATATCTGGGGCACCTAGTTTTCATCTTACCCATATTGAATTTGCTATCTTTGATTAATTTATTCGTTTCGAGCTATGCTCCCAACCAATTTTCTTCTTATTGCATTTACTATCTTTGATTAATTTATTCGTTTCGAGCTATGCTCCCAATCAATTTCCTTCTTATTGTATTTACTATCTTTGATTAATTTATTCGTTTCGAGCTATGCTCCCAATCAATTTCCTTCTTATTGCATTTGCTATCTTTGATTAATTTATTCGTTTCGAGCCATGCTCCTAATCAATTTCCTTCTTATTGCATTTGCTATCTTTGGTTAATTAATTCGTTTCGAGCTATGCTCCCAATCAATTTCCTTCTTGTCCATTGTGATAATCTTTTTCAAGCATTGAAATAACGATTAAAGGACTGATAATATTCAAACAAAAGGAGTTTTGCATATTACTCTGAAAAGTTTCTAAATAGTACAAGAACCTGAAATAGGACCACTAGTTAGAATTAACCAATTTAAGAAAAATATTCCAAATTGGTGATTATTTCTCCGGGTTCTCTGTCAAAGATACCAGCTGAACAAGAAGGCATGGTAACATGTCAGTGATAGAACCTTGATGAACGACGAGCAATGACAACCTAAGCATTAAAAAGTGATCATTCTCGAAATATGACATTCTGCATTCATGCAAATATCATTCGTACACATCCAAATGGGAGCATTTGATTCATTCTGATCATGACATCCTAATTGCTTGGCATAAATAGGCCCATGAAATGGATTCTACAGGTCTTGTTCCCCAGAAAATGGTGTAACAGACCAGTGAAACCACAAATCCCATACCCCTGAAGTTATAGTGGGACGGATTGAAGTTACCATGGCAAATCTTATCTCCCTAAAGTTGCAGTGGAGCAGGTTGAAGTTACGAATCTCAACTCCCTGAAGTTGCAGTGGAGTGGATTGAAGTTACAGGTCTTATCTCCCTGAAGTTGTAGTGGAGTAGGGCGAAGATAGCAAACCTTATCTCTCTGAAGTTGCAGAAGAGCATATTAAAGCTATAAACCTTATCTCCCTAAAGTCGCAGTGGAGCAGGTTGAAGTTACAAGTCTCATCTCCTTGAAGTTGTAGTGGAGCAGACTGAAGATAGCGAATCTTATTTCCCTAAAGTTGCAGTGGAAAAGATTAAAGCTAAAAGTCACAAATCCTATACCTCTGAAGTTGCAGTAGGTCGGATCAAATCTACCAAAACCAAACCTTATCTCCCTGAAGTTGCAGTGGAGCAGACTGAAGATAACAAATCTTATCTCCCTAAAGTTGCAGTGGAGTAGATTGAAGCTATAAGACTAATCTCCCTGAAGTGGATCGAAGCACTAATTCCTATGCCCCTGAAGATACAGTGGGATGGAATGAGGCTGCTTGAAGAGAAGACGCACCAAAAATCAAGATTCGGCAAGACCAGGCAAAATTGGCCCTTTTAAAGTCTTTGTTTCGTCCTCGTTACACGACAACGAGCAAAGAGGGGCAGTTGTAAGGCCCAATTTTGGCCCGGGCACAAACATACCCAAATAAATTAAACCAACCCTATTACAAACCCGAAGCCCAATCTAAACTAGCCCAAATTACAACCCAAGTACATAGGCCCAAAAGACTAAACCAACTCAGAAACCCTAGGGTTTCTAAACCTCTTCGCGCCGCCGCCTCCACCTCCACGTCAGCACCTCCGCCCAGCTGGCCTACCGCCTCCGTACCTGCAAGGACAAACAACACGCAGACAACAATAGCAAAAACACAAGAAAAACAAATTGTAGAAAATCGGCTATAAAAGCCGATGGAACCTATTTTGTAACGGAGATTCTGTTTTTTTAATACAGAGAAGAGCAATCGGAAACAAAAAAGGTGCTTCTTTTGTTCTTTTTTATTTGAAATAACTTGTAGATAATAAGAGAAAAATCTTACCTTTTGACCCGTATTACGTTGCCGTTGAGAACCTTCAGAAACCCAAGCGTCATAGAACCCTTTTTGGGTTCCGACGAGGGTCAGAGGTATAGCGAAGACGAGAGTACCCCCCCTTTTTGTGATCTTTTTTTTTTTCTGTTGTGTGTTTCATTTTAAAGCATAGATCTAGGCTTAAAAAGTTTTTTTTTTAAAAAGAGGGGGTTTGGAAAGGGTTGAAAAGCTCGATTTTGTGCGCCTCCGACCGCCGTCTACGGTGGGGCCACGGCGGGGTCATGGTAGGGCCACGGCGGAAGGCCATCGGACCCCTTGGCCGGCCCTAAATCCCCTTCATAGAAAATAAAAGAAAGAAATTAAAAAAAAAAAACAAAAAGGCCAAATGATTTTTTTGTCAAAAAAATTGAATTTATATAGCTTGTAAAACGACACCGTTTTGTGCCTTAGTTCCGGACGCACAACAGCGTCGTTTTGACGTGAAACGGGCCAAACTGACCCGCACCGATAGGTCCGCGTGTTTTCTAGCTTAGGGGTTATTTGCGCAAATAGTCCTTCCACTTTTGCAGCGCGCTTCAATATGGTCCTTTTCTTTTTTCTTTTTGTTTTTTAATTTTGCCACGTATTTTTACTCTGTTTCAATTTAGTCCTTGAACCAGTTTAAAGGACGAACGCTGAAAACGATGCCGTTTCACTTAACTTGAGACCCGACCCAAGAGCGGCCAGGATCCGCGTGTTTTTGGGTCTCATGGGTCATTTGTGGACTCGGGCCTTCCGTTTTATGCTCCTTTTCAATTTAGTCCATTTTTCTTTTTTTTCTCCTTTTAATTTTGTCCCGCAACTTTATTTTATTTCCGTTTTGGCCCTCTGGAGAACGGCACTGTTGTGATGGGAAGGAATAATTTCGCATTCGGCCCTCGTATCTTTGCACGCTTTTCATTTAGGCCCTAATTTTTTTCCTTCTAAATTTTGGCCCTCTAATTTTATTTTAATTTCAATTCGGTCCTTCACCCTATTTTTTTCACTCCCGATTTTTACCCAAAATTCTATTTTGATTTCAATTTAGTCTTTTTTAGTTATTTTTGCTATTTTATTATTAAAATCAATTAATTTAACATTCCTATTATTATTATTATTATTATTATCATTAAATTACTTAATTTAGCATTATTATTACTATTATTTTTCTTTGTATCTATTTACCTAATATCTTTAAATATATTTTATTTTATTTCATCATTTTATTTATCCATATCCCTTTTTTAATTGCAAACTTTAGATTGTTCATAATTTCTGTCTAATATTATTCTCATTATTAACATATTTTTTAATTTATTTTACATAATATCTATTTTCTCATTTGTTTGTTTTATTATTCGGTCGTATATATTGTCATTCATATTAACGCATTTATTATCGTTCTGCTATGCATATTAACACCATAATTTGTTTACTACCAATTCGCGTCACATTAATCTTTGCCCGATACATAAAATTTCGTTTTTTTAATAAGCAATCTTTCGTAATTCGATATTCGAAAGGTCATTTCCTAACTTACGGCGTTTCGATTTTCTCAATAAATCTGAACAAACGAACATTTTTAAAGCATAAATTTTTAAACATTCTCGGGAATTAGGAAAAATCGTGTTCTAACTTACGGAATACGATTTCTTTCTAAAACTGAGATAATCGAATGTCTTTCAAAATAAACAAATTTTTCGGTATTTATTCTCGTTTCAGGTTTTAAGATATTGTGTCCTAACTTACGGGACGCAATTATTTATTCTCGATTAACGTGAAATATGCTCTCTTCTCAGAAAATTTTCTATTAAGCAATGTTTTAACAAAGGATCGTATTTTTAAAATCTCTTCAATTTTTTTGATTTTTGACACTAAGACACTAATTAATCAACTAGGTACTAATTTTGGGCGTTACGAGGGTGCTAATCCTTTCTCGTCCGTAACCGACTCCCGAACCCGTTTTTCTGAATTTCGTAGACCAAAACTGTTGTTTTAATAAATCAAATCTACTATTAAAATGACCAAATTACGAGGTGACCCGATCACACCTCATCAAAAAAGATTGGTGGCGACTCCCATTTTCGGTTTCAAAATATAAAGTCGACCGTTTTCAAAATAAAAAATGGTTTCGACATATGCCACACTAGTCTTTTTGAACTCGCCATTTTTGGGGTGTGGCATGTGATGATTGGTTGTCAGTGTCTGCGACTCAAAGGTCTAAACTTACGTTTGAGTGGATTCTTGATTCGGGGTGCTATTTTTATATGTCCCCAAAAAAGGACTTGTTCTCCTCATATAGCCCAGTTGAAGGTGGAGTTGTACTTTTGGAGAATAATTCACCTTGTAAGATAACCAATGTTGGTACCATTCAGATCAGGATGCACAATAGAATCATTAAAACACTGTCAGATGTCAGGCATGTGTCTGATTTAAAGAAGAATCTCATGTCCTTGGGAAATTTAGACTCGAAGGGTTGTAGGATCGCCATCAAGTCAAGCGACATTAAGGTATCTCGTAGAGCTCTTGTTCTGATGAGAGGTCGAAAGACCGACAGTCTTTATGTTCTACAAGGTTTAGTGGTGACCGGTAAAGAAACAATTTCCTCATCTGCTAAGGAGTCAGTGTCGACTCATTTGAAACATAAACGACTTGGTCATACAAGCTAAAAAGATATGACTGTTTTGAAAAAGAGAGGTTCTCTTCTGGGAGCAAGAGTTGGAAAGACAGAGCACTACGTTTATGGGAGGCAGACACAAGTCAGCTTTGATTTGGTAGTTCATAAAACTAAAAGTCTTCCAATTTCAAAGTTCAAGCACCGCTTGGACTCAATTAATATATTGCAAAGATCAAATTAAGCCTGTGGCGGGCATTGGCAAAGAAGGCGTGCTAAATACGAGTCAAGATAGAGATTTTTGGGGTGCCTTGCATTTACTAGACTCTTTACAGGCACTTATAAATATGATTGACAAGCAATCGGACAAGGCCCAAAACAGGCTTAAATTATGCAACAAAAATCAAGAAAATTGGACAAAAATATTTACATAGAACAACCCCATCCGAAGAGGATAAAAAACCATAGACAAAGAAAACTTCACTAAAATGAAAAAAAAAACTGAAAAAAAGAGTACAAAATGGAGAAACAAATAAACCTTAAACCCAAAATACAAAGTTTTCTCAAAATTCCCACAAACTCTCTCTTTTGTCGTTGTTATTCTAAACTATCTAGGGTTGCTAAGAGATATATTTATTGGTTGAATTTCGTGTACAAATATGACTAAAACATCCCTAGAATAATCAAAGTTAGATTGGGAAAATATAATAGAGTTTAGCTAGGAAAAGTAACTCGGTTAAGTGGGAAACACGCCGCCATGTCACGATGTCGCGTTTAGTTCATCGGGACGCCATGCATCACGTCGTAGGGATGATAATTTCTTTTCTTCAAGATGTAGTGTGTCGAGTCATTGGGATGTTGACTATTCCTTGTCACGACATCAGCTATGTTTCATCCGAAATGCGAAGCGTACTCTATAAATCTTCACATTGACTCGTATTTCCAAAACTCCTTTTTTGAGCCCCGTCAAGGGCCTAATTCGATCTTTGTCAAATGCTTACCAAGTCTAAGAAATGTTTGAACTTGGAAACTAGAAGACTTTTTGTCATCATATATGCTGGATTGTTCTCTATGCCGACTTTGTGAATATGAACATCTCTTTGACCAAGCACCTCTCGAACAAAGTTGTACCGAATATCTATATTCTTTGTTCTTTTGTGATACATTTGATATTTCATGAGATATATGGCACTTTAGCTATCAAAATATATGACAGTTTTGTTGTTTTTACCAACAAGCTCCCCGAATAGACCACTCAACCAAATGGCTTCTTTCACAGCTTCTATGATTTTCATGTACTCAGCTTCTATAGTTCATAGAGCCACAGTGGCTTGAAGGGTGGCTTTCCAACTAATAGTGCAATTTCTGAATGTGAAAAAATAACCTGTGAAAGATCTTCTCTACTTTTCTATTTCATTGTTTATACGGGTCGATCCCCAATAAATTTTGCTATCTTTTCCCCATTAAACTCTGATTAGTCTAAGGATATTTTAGTCATATTAGGAGTTTAATATTAGTCTTTTCAAAGGGCCTTTGTAACCCTATTTAGAAAGTTCACAGAATATTTGTTACGTGAGATTTGATGAAGAGTTTTAGGGAGAGTTTTTTAGAGAGCTTTGTATTTGGGTTTTGGGTTTTGCTTTTTGGGATTATTTTCTCCATATTGTACTCTTCGTTGGTTTACCGAATTAGTGAAGTTTTCTTTGCCCTTTATTAGCTCTATAAAGGATCAAAAACTCAATCAAACTATCCAAGAAGGGGTGAATTAGCCTTTTAAAGTTTTAGAGGAACCAATGAAAGAATAATAAACAATTGACACAGTGATTTAAAGTGGTTCAACCCCAATTGCCTACTCCACTACCTTATCTTTCTACAACTAAGGATTTTCTCAAATTTACTAATTTGATAAACCTTCGAGGACAAACTTTAACCTTACAACTCCCTTAATATTTCTACACAAATATTAAGACTCAAATCCTCTCAAAGAGAAATGAATAAGCAAACAAAGAAATAACCCTTACAAGATCAAAATATTTGCCAATTAAGCACAATTACAAAGAAAAACATTTAAGCTGATAGAAAACCAATGAAGCTCACAAGTGTATCTAAGAAAAGTATGGAAAAATTGTGCATAAAGGTTGTTTGTTGATCTTTAAGTTTGAATACTCTCACATGTTGTTGTAGGACCTTTATATGCCGGTATTTATACTCTCCAATTGATTTCCAACTATAGTAGTTGTTGGGATATTGAATAGAGCCGTTAGGGATTAAAATATCAGTGCATTAATTTCACCTGCAAAATAGGTATCGATACTTTTTCTACGAGTATCGATACCAATAACATTTAATGCCTAATGTAACAGCCCGATTTAGGGCCTAGTCAGAATAGTGGTTGCGAGACCACAAATTTGAAGTAGGAATATGTGTTTTATGATTTTTATGAGGTTAATGATATGTTTGCATGCTTATGTGAAAATTTCATGAAGAAATTTTATGAATTAGTAATCAATTTATTTATTAGGACTAAATTTCAAAGATTGAAAAATATGAGATTCTAGAAGATTCAAGTATGAAATAGCATTAGAAAAATTACTAGAGGCCCTTATTTAGCAATTAGACCATTATATGTCAAGATGGACAAAAATGGGCATAAGAAGGAAAAATCTCAAGAAAAGGCCTTAAGGGCAATTTAGTCTTTTAGTTAATAAGCTAATTAAAAAGGGAAAATAAGTCAAAAATGGATGTCCATCTTCTTCCTAAGTGCCAAAAATTACAAGGACTCCATAGCTAGGGTTTCTTCAACTTTCAAGCTTGATTGTAAGTACCTCCTAGCCCCATTTTTAATGTTCTTCGTATTTTTGAAATCCTCGTAGCTCGATTTAGCTATTTCTAGCTATATTTTGAGCTAGGGTTTATGTTCAAAAATTTACCCATGTATGACATGCATGTATTTTGATGTTTGATGGAAGAATATGAAAGTTTGAAGTATGGTAAACATCTTTTTTCTAAGTGATTTCATGAAAAATGCAAAAAAAAGGACCAAATTGTAAAATTTATGAAAATGGTCATACATGAGTGAATTAGTGGAAATTGGGGGCTGTTGTAGTTATGAAAATGATTCGACTAGGCTTAAAATACAAAGAAATTGAATGAAAATCATTTTAGGAGCCTAGGTGCTAAAGTGTAATTATGTGAAAGTTTAACGGCAAAATCATAATTTTTGCCAAAATATGATTCATGGGTTAATTTAGTCAATGTGAGTATTAAACAAGTGAAATTGCTATTATAGATCAAGAAACACGAAGCCCGGACCGAAACTAAGGCAAGAACAAGGTTGTGGACTAAATCGAATATCTATACACATTTTGAGTACCGAGGTAAGTTTGTGTGAAATTAAAGCTACATAATGTTTTTATATTTTAAATTTGCTTGATATTATGACAAATGAATATCATTTCTATGAAAATCGACTAATGAAGCCTTGATGAGAATATGATGAGAATATGTTAAGTTAAAGTCCCGGTTGAACATTTCGGAATAACAAGGATACCTATGTCACAACATGAGATAAGAAAGGTCCCATGTAACACCATGTTTGGGACATGGCATCGGCACTGAATGTAGGTCTCGTATAAGACCATGTTTGGGACATGGCATTGGCACCGAATGTAGGTCCCGTATAAGACCATGTCTGGGACATGGCATCAGTACTGAATAAGGAAGGTCCCGTAAAAGACCGTGTTTGGGACATGGCATCGGCAACGAATAAGGAAGGTCCCGTATAAGACCATGTCTGGGACATAGCCTCGGCACCAAAGGAAAGTCTCGTGTAAGACCATGTCTAGGACATGGCATCGACATCTATATACGATCTCGTATAAGACCATATCTGGGATATGGCATCGACATCGAGATATGAGATCCCGTGTAAGACCATATCTGGGATATGGCATCGGCATCAAGAGGTGATACCATGTAAGACCATATCTGGGATATGACATTGGCATCGTGATACATGTATGATGAGATTGAGTATCCTTTGATATTGCGAGTAGTTTAACAGGCAAAGAGCTAAGTCTATGTTTAAAGAGTATAAAAGTGCTAAAGTTCTGTGATGAAGTGATACAGGTACCCATCAGTAATTTACGAAAAATGCATGCAATATGTGATATGTAAATTAGTAAGAGTATACATGAGTAGGTTATGTTGATGTATTTGAAAATTTGTGTATCACTCGATGAGATAAATGGATGCTATTATAAGTCTTAATGTTGCTATTTATTTCATGCAAACTTACTAAGCTATATGCTTACCCCTCTCTTTTCCCTTTTCCTTGTAGCATCGCCAAGCTAGCTCGAGGATCGTAGAACGCGGAGCTCGGATCACACTATCAACTATTCTTTTGGTATAGTAAAGTTAATTTATTTGGAGTATGGCATGTATAGGAACTTGGTCATTTTGTTATGTCATATTTGTTAGCCAAAGTGTTGGCTATTATCGTCACTCATTCATTTTGTAAATGGCCTTTGGAAATTGGCCAATACTTGTTAAGTTTTATTTATATATCCAATGATGATGATATTCATGAAGTGCAAGTTCATGCTATTGATCGAGTAAAAATGAAAAGTGTATGCATGATGAGTTAGTGATTCTTTGTAGTGTATTTTTGCTAGGTTATGTGTTGCTTGTGGTGGTATAAGTGCGTTTGTTTTTCAGGGTGGCAATAGGCTTGGTAAATAGCCTTCTAATTGTCCACACGGACAGATACACAGGCGTGTGTCTAGGCCGTGTGTGACACACGATCAGCCTCATGGGTGTGTTAATAGGCCGTGTGTCCCCTACATCAAATTTGCGAAAATTTAATTCGTCACACGGGCCAGCACACGGGCGTGTGACTAGGCCGCGTGCTCCTTAAGTGTTTGATGACATCATAAATAGAATACCAAGGTTTTCACACACGGGTGAGGACACGGGCGTGTCTTGGCCGTGTGAGGGACACGGGCCATAGACACGGTCGTGTGCCAGGCCGTGTGAAAACCCCTGTAGGTTCGAAAGGAAAAAATAAAATCCACACGGGCGTGTTCCATTTCACACGGGCGTGTAGCCTTGTTTTAAGCAAAAATTTTCTAAGTGAGTAAAAGTTTCCAGTTTTGTTTCGAACCATTGCGATTGTATGTTTAGGGTCTCGTAGACCCATAATAAGGACGTTATGAGTATGAATGCAAAATTTTTATGTTGAAACAAAATTTTATAGCCCGATAATGTACACTTAAGCAAGTTAAGTTTGGTAATGCCTCGTATCCGGTTCCAGCGTAGAATACGGGTAAGGGGTGTTACATTTAGTGGTATCAGAGCTACGATTTAGTCAATTTTCAGACTAACGTAGCGTATGCATGAGTCTAGCTATACATGCCATACGTATGAGTATTTACCTAATGATAGTGTGACGACTCCTGACGATTTAAATTGTGCTCTTATATAGTATATGGATCTAGATAGAGATGTGGCGGATGATGTAGAAAGTAACGCGTCGGCTCCCGCCCAAGGGACGGTGCCGAATGAAAATGAGAATAGACCCACGACTGTAAGTCAGAGAGGAGGAGAAGATGCTAGGGAAGCCTTCCTCCACATGATGAATGCATGGTATACGGAGTTCGTTCGTATGAACCCGAATGCACAACCCCCTCCACCCCCACCTATTCCTCAGCCTACCCCGGTAGCTCCCCAAGTGGTAGAAGTGGTAAGGAGAAAAAAGCCTCCTGTTGATAGAATCCAGAAATAAGGAGCCGAGGAATTTCGAGCTAGTAAAGATGATGATCTGAAAAGAGCAGAATTTTGGCTTGAAAATACCATCAGAGTATTTGATGAATTATCTTGCACACCTGAAGAGTGCATGAAATGTGTGGTGTCTCTCTTAAGAGATTCCACTTATTAGTGGTGGAACACCCTTGTGTCGGTTGTACCAAGGGAAAGGATTACATGGGAGTTTTTCCAAAAAGAGTTCCGGAAGAAATATATTAGTCAAAGGTTTATCGACCAGAAAAGAAAAGAATTCCTTGAATTGAAACAAGGTAGAATGACAGTAACTGAGTATGAGCATGAGTTTGTAAGGCTCAGTAAATACGCTCGAGAATGGGTATCCACTGAAGCCATTATGTGTAAACGATTTGAGGACGGGTTAAATGAAGATATCCAATTTTTTGTTGGTGTCCTAGAATTGAAGGAATTTGTTGTGCTAGTGGACCGAGCTTGTAAAGCCGAGGAGTTGGTTAAAGAGAAAAGAAAAGCTGAAATAGAGTCTCGTGACTCAAGAAAGAGACAACTGAGTAAGTCATTTCATTCCTCATCCAAGAAGTCAAGAGATTTCACTACTCGCTCAGCTACTTCAGCTGGTTTTTCGAATAGAAGTAAGGGCAAACAGTACTTGGAGTCTAAAGCCCAGACCACTTCAGTTGCTAGTGTTAAGAATGCTCGACCAAATAGGCCGGAATGTCCACAGTGTGGCAGACGTCACCCCGGTGAGTGCCGAGCACATAAGAGAGCCTGTTTTAAGTGTGGTTCCCAAGATCATTTTATTAGAGAATGCCCTGAGATGGTTAAAAAAGAGAAAATTCAGAGTGCAAGATCGGGAAGCACTACTAGAGGGAGACAACAGAGAAACCCCGGAAGTGGAACGAGTAGTAAGAGTACACCCAGAGAGCAGGCTGCAAGATCTGAGGGTAGAGCACCTGCGAGAACTTATGCCGTTCGCGCTCGCGAAGAGGCGTCATCCCCTGATGTAATTACGGGTACATTTTCTCTCTATGATACTAATGTTGTTGCTTTAATTGATCCGGGATCTACTCACTCATATATTTGCATGAAATTAGTATCTAGTATGAGCATGCCTGTAGAGTCTAAAGAATTCATGATAAAAGTGTCCACTCCTTTAGGAAAAAGTGTATTAGTTGATAAGGTATGCAAAGATTGCCCATTGATGACTAAAGACCATTATTTTAAGGCAAATCTCATGCTATTACCATTTAATGAATTCAATATAATTCTTGGCATGGACTGGTTAACCGCTCATGATGTGACAGTAAATTGTGGAAAGAAATATATTGAATTGAGAAGTGAAAACGGGGACACTCTTCGTGTTGAATCAGATGAACAGGACAGATCGCCTGTAATGATCTCTTATATGTCTTCCCAGAAATATGTAAGAAAGGGATATGAAACATATCTTGCCTTTGTGATGAATGCCAAAGAAACTTGGTTAAGAATTGAATCAGTACCGATAGTGTGTGAGTATACAGATGTATTCCCAGAAGAATTGTCAGGGTTGCCTCCGGTTAGAGAAATTGAATTCGGCATTGAGTTAGCTCCTGATACTGCACCTATATCGATTGCTCCATACAAAATGGCTCCAACTGAGTTGAAGGAATTGAAGGCACAGTTACAAGAGCTGGAAGACAAAGGTTTTGCAAGACTGAGTTATTCTTCGTGGGGTGCTCCAGTATTATTTTTGAAAAAGAAAGATGGTTCTATGAGGTTATGTATAGATTATCGGCAGCTTAATAAGGTAACCGTGAAGAACAAGTACCCGTTGCCGAGGATCGATGATCTATTTGATCAGTTGAAGGGAGCCACTGTGTTTTCCAAGATAGATTTGAGGTCCGGTTATTACCAGTTGAGGGTTAAAGACTCTGATGTACCGAAAACCGCATTTCGGATAAGGTATGGGCACTATGAATTTTTAGTCATGCCTTTCGGTTTAACAAATGCCCCTGCCGTGTTTATAGATTTAATTAACCGTATTTTTCGGCCATACTTGGATAAATTTGTTGTGGTTTTTATTGATGATATACTGATTTATTCTCGTAACGAGAACGAGCACGCTGAGCACCTAAGGACGGTCCTACAAATCTTACGAGATAATCAGTTGTATGCCAAGTTTAGCAAAAGTGAATTTTGGCTCAAAGAAGTTGGATTTTTGGGGCACATTGTCTCGAGAGATGGAATCCAAGTTGACCCGAGCAAGATTTCAGCTATTGTTGATTGGAAACCGCCAAGAAATATATCAGAGGTTAGAAGTTTTCTGGGCCTAGCTGGCTATTACAGACGGTTCGTCAAGGGATTTTCTATGATAGCCACTCCGATGACGAGGCTGTTACAGAAAGATGTAAAGTTCGAGTGGACAGAGAAGTGCCAACAGAGTTTTGGGAAATTAAAGGCATTGTTGACTGAGGCTCCAGTTCTAGTGCAACCTGAACCGGGAAAAGAATTTGTGACTTATAGTTATGCATCCTTGAATGGATTGGACAGTGTGCTTATGCAAGAGGGCAAAGTGATAGCATATGCCTCTAGACAATTAAAGCCGCATGAAAAGAATTACCCGACACATGATTTAGAGTTGGCTGCCATTGTGTTTGCATTGAAGATATGGAGACACCATTTGTATGGTGAAAAATGTCAGATATTCACCGATCATAAGAGCCTAAAGTACTTGATGACTCAAAAGGAGTTGAATTTAAGGCAACGAAGAAGGTTAGAGCTGATAAAGGACTATGAACTAGTGATTGACTACCATCCGGGAAAGGCGAACGTGGTCGCCAATGCCTTGAGAAGGAAATCTTTGTTTGCATTGAGGGCTATGAATACACGGATGACTTTGTCAAGCGATGGTTCTATTCTAGCTGAGTTGAAGGCTAGGCCGATGTTCCTTCAAAAGATTTATGAGGCTTAGAAAGATGACAGTGACTTGCAAGCCAAAAGAGTTCAGTGTGAGTCGGGTGTTGAGTCTGACTTTCAGATTAATTCTGATGGATGCTTGATGTTTCGGGACAGAGTTTGTGTACCGAGAGATGATGAGCTCATTCGGAAAAAATTACACGAGGCACATAGCGGATGTCTATCTGTACATCCAGGTAGCACAAAAATGTATCATGATTTGAAGAAATGGTACTGGTGGTCGAGTATGAAGAAAGATATTTTTGAGTTTGTATCGAAATGCTTCATTTTTCAGCAAGTGAAAGCTGAACATCAAGTACCTTCGGGGTTACTTCAGCCTATTCTGGTTCCTGAGTGGAAGTGGGATCGTGTTACTATGGACTTTGTAACGGGTTTGCCGTTGACACCGAGGAAGAAAGATGCCGTATGGGTTGTGGTAGATAGACTTACGAAGTCGACCCATTTCATACCTGTACGTGTTGATTATTCACTTGATAAGTTAGTAGACTTGTATGTTTCAGAGATTGTAAGACTACATGGAGTGCCTTTGTCGATTATATCGGATAGAGATTCGAGATTCACATCCTGATTTTGGAAAAAGTTGCAAGAAGCTTTGGGCACAAAGTTGAGTTTTAGTACTGACTTTCCACCCACAAACCGACAGCATCGGAGAGATTAATCTGAGATACTTGAGGATATGCTCAGGTGTTGTGTTCTTGAGTTTCAGGGCAGCTGGGAAAAGTATTTACCGTTGGTGGAGTTTGCATACAATAAAAGTTTTCAGTCGAGTTTGAAAATGGCGCCTTACGAGGCTTTGTATGGGCGTAAGTGCCGAATGCCTTTGTATTGGACTGAACTCAAGGAAAATCAGGTTCACGGGGTCGATCTGGTTAGAGAAACCGAAGAGAAGGTAAAAATAATCTGTGATTGTTTAAAAGCTGCTTCTGATAGACAAAAGTCCTACTCGAACTTGAAACGAAAAGAGATCGAGTTTCAAGTTGGTGATAAGGTATTCTTAAAAGTGTCACCATGGAATAAAGTTCTTAGATTTGGCCGGAAAGGCAAATTGAGTCTGCGTTTTATCGGACCATAAGAGATCACCGAAAGGATAGGACCAGTAGCCTATCGTTTGGCTTTGCTATCCTAGTTGGAAAAGATTCATGATGTGTTCCACGTGTCGATGTTAAGTCGTTACCAATCAGATCCTTCGCATGTGATTACACCGTCAGAGGTTGAAATTCAACCCGACATGACTTATGGCGAAGAACCGGTTAAGATTTTGGCACGAGAAGTTAAACAATTAAGAAACAAAAGTATAGCCCTTGTAAAAGTACTATGGCAAAGACATGGGGTAGAAGAGGCTACATGGGAGCCCGAGGAGGCTATGAGAAACCAGTATCCAAACCTTTTTAGGTAAGATTTTCGGGGACGAAAATCCCTAAGGGGGGAGTATTGTAACAGCTCGATTTAGGGCCTAGTCAGAATAGTGGTTGCGAGACAATAATTCGAAGTAGAAATATGTGTTTTATGATTTTTATGAGGTTTATGATATGTTTGCATGCTTATGTGAAAATTTCATGAAGAAATTTTATTAATTAGTAATCAATTTATTATTAGGACTAAATTGAAAAGATTTAAAAATATGAGATTCTATAATATTCAAGTATGAAATAGCATTAGAAAAATTACTAGAGGCCCTTATTTAGCAATTAGACCATTATATGTCAAGATGGACAAAAATGGGCATGGGAAGGAAAAATCTCAAGAAAAGGCCTTAAGGGCAATTTAGTATTTTAGTTAATAAGCTAATTAAAAAGGGAAAATAAGTCAAAAATGGATGTCCATCTTCTTCCAAAGTGCCAAAAACTACAAGGAATCCATAGCGAGGGTTTCTTCAACTTTCAAGCTTGATTGTAAGTACCTCCTAGCCCCGTTTTTAATGTTCTTCGTATTTTTGAGATCCTCGTAGCTCGATTTAGCTATTTCTAGCTATATTTTGAGCTAGGGTTTATGTTCAAAAATTTACCCATGTATGACATGCATGTATTTTGATGTTTGATGGAAGAATATGAAAGTTTGAAGTATGGTAAACATCTTTTTTCTAAGTGACTTCATGAAAAATGCAAAAAAAAGGACCAAATTGTAAAAGTTATGAAAATGGTCATACATGAGTGAATTAGTGGAAATTGGGGGCTGTTGTAGTTATGAAAATGATTCGGCTAGGCTTAAAATACAAAGAAATTGAATGAAAATCATTTTAGGAGCCTAGGTGAAAAAGTGTAATTATGTGAAAGTTTAGGGGCAAAATCGTAATTTTTGCCAAAATATGATTCATGGGTTAATTTAGTCAATTTGAGTATTAAACAAGTGAAATTGCTATTATAGATCAAGAAACACGAATCCCGGACCGAAACCGAGGTAAGAACAAGGTTGTGGACTAAATTAAATATCTATACACATTTTGAGTACCGAGGTAAGTTTGTGTGAAATTAAAGCTACATAATGTTTTTTATTTTAAATTTGCTTGATATTATGACAAATGAATATCATTTCTATGAAAATCGACTAATGAAGCCTTGATGAGAATATGATGAGAATATGTTAAGTTAAAGTCCCGATTGAACATTTCGGAATAACAAGGATACCTATGTCACAAAATGAGATAAGGAAGGTCTCGTATAAGACCATGTCTGGGACATGGCATCGGCACCGAATGAAGGTCCCGTATAAGACCATGTCTAGGACATGGCATCGGCACCGAATGTAGGTCCCATATAAGACCATGTCTGGGACATGGCATCGGCACCGAATGTAAGTCCCGTATAAGACCATGTCTGGGACATGGCATAAGCACCGAATAAGGAAGGTCCCACATAAGACCATTTCTGGGACATGGCCTCGGCACCAAAGGAAGATCTCGTGTAAGACCATGTCTGGGACATGGCATCGACATCTATATTCGATCTCGTATAAGACCATATCTGGGATATGGCATTGACATCGAGATATGAGATCCCGTGTAAGACCATATCTTGGATATGGCATCGACATCAAGAGGTGATCCCATGTAAGACCATATCTGGGATTTAGCATTGGCATCGTGATACATGTATGATGAGATTGAGTATCCTTCGATATTCCGAGTAGTTCAACAGGCAAAGAGCTAAGTTTATGTTTAAAGAGTATAAAAGTGCTAAAGTTATGTGATGAAGTGATACAGTTACCTATGAGTAATTTACGAGAAATGCATGCAATATGTGATATGTAAATTGGTAAGAGTATACATGAGTAAGTTATGTTGATGTATTTGAAAATTTGTGTATCACTCGATGAGATAAATGGATGCTATTATAAGTCTTAATGTTGCTATTTATTTCATGCAAACTTACTAAGCTATTTGCTTACCCCTCTCTTTTCTCTTTTCCTTGTAGCATCGCCAAGCTAGCTCGAGGATCGTAGAACGCAGAGCTCGGATCACACTATCAACTATTCTTTTGGTATAGTAAAGTTGATTTATTTTGAGTATGGCATGTATAGGTACTTGGTCATTTTTTTATGTCATATTTGTTAGCCAAAGTGTTGGCTATTATGGTCACTCATTCATTTTGTAAATGGCCTTTGGAAATTGGCCAATACTTGTTAAGTTTTATTTATATATCCAATGATGATGATATTCATGAAGTGCAAGTTCATGCTATTGATCGAGTAAAAATGAAAAGTGTATGCATGATGAGTTAGTGATTCTTTGTAGTGTATTTTTGCTAGGTTATGTGTTGCTTGTGGTGGTATAAGTGCGTTTGTTTTTCAGGGTGGCAATAGGCTTGGTAAATAGCCTTCTAATTGTCCACACGGAGAGACACACGGGCGTGTGTCTAGGCCGTGTGTGACACACGGTCAGCCCCATGGGTGTGTTAATAGACCGTGTGTCCCCTGCATCAAATTTGCAAAAATTCAATTCGTCACACAGGCCAGCACACGGGCGTGTGACTAGGCCGTGTGCCCATTAAGTGTTTGATGACGTCATAAATAGAATACCAAGGTTTTCACACACGGGTGAGGACACGGGCGTGTCTAGGCCGTGTGAGGGACACGGGCCATAGACACGGGCGTGTGCCAGGCCGTGTGAAAACCCCTGTAGGTTCGAAAGGAAAAATAAAATCCACACGGGCGTGTTCCATTTCACACGGGCGTGTAGCCCTGTTTTAAGCAAAAAATTTCTAAGTGCGTAAAAGTTTTCGGTTTGGTTCCGAACCATTCTGATTGTATGTTTAGGGTCTCGTAGACCCATAATAAGGACGTTATGAGTATGAATGCAAAAGTTTTAAGTTGAAACAAAATTTTATAGCCCGATAATGTACACTTAAGCAAGTTAAGTTTGGTAATGCCTCGTATCCGGTTCCGGCATAGAATACGGGTATGGGGTTTTACACCTAATTTAGTAACCATTGGAACCAAAACTATTGATACCCTAGGAAATTAATCAATACCAAATAAAAGGTATCGATATTGTATCGATACTTAATGAATCCTTTGGAAGTCTGAATGCCAATTTAGTATCGATATTAAAAAAATGTATCGATAAAGGTGTACTACTATATACTTAAAGAAATTTATTGATACCCAACAAAAGGTATTGATACGGGATCGATACTTGGTAAACATTTTGGAAAACATAATGCCATTTTCGTATCGATACCGAAAAATGTATCGATAAATTTGTGAATCTATAAATACTCATTTAAAATTATCGATACTTGACAAAAAGTATCGATACTTTTTAGCATTGAGCAATTTTAACTAACTTGGCTTTGAAAAAATTTCTAAGTTCAATATTTTTTTCTTTTAAAATATCATTTGAGATTAAATTTTTGTCAATTATTTTTTTAAAATTATTTTTATTCAAAACATAATATTTTTTATATCAAAATTATTTACCAAGTAAAGGTTAATTTAACAAGCTCCCCTTTTTTATATAACAAAACATTTTGGTAAATTTGGTTTTGAATAAGTTTGCTCTCCTTTTCTAAAAATTATTTTGAATTTAAGGCTTAGAAAAAAAATTATTGTTCATTATCAAAATTTGGCCTTTGTTTATAAATTGGTCATTCAATTTTAGTTAAAGACATTTTGAAAATTTTGGTCACTAAATTTACAATTGGCATAAGCACAACATCAATCATTAACCGAAATTAAATTTACCTTTATCTTCTCCCCATTTTTGTTATATCAAAATAATACAAGTAAAGCTTAAAAGAAAGATAGAAACAAGTAGTTCAATACGATGAAGCAAAAAAGAAATAGGAACTAACATAATATTAAACATCAAAGTATATCAATAAACCAAAATAAACATTTAGCTTAAACAGACAAAGTCATAGGAAACAAATTAAAATAACCTAATGATGCACATGAAAATTTATGAATATGCAACACCTATCCTAATCCTCTTAAGGAGGAGGCAGCTGTAACAACCAGTTTTTAGTCAAATCGGAACAGTGGTTTTGAGACCAAAAATTCAAGGTTGAAATAATTATTTTATTATTATTTTAATGTCCATGGCATGATAATATGTTTGTGTGAAAATTTCGTTAAGAAATTTTATTGTTTGATTAGTCAATTCGATAAAAAGGACTAAATCGCGTGAAGTGTAAAAGTGGAGTTCCATTAGCTAAAGGTATCTAATAGCTATGGAATCTTAATGTAAAGGTCCTTATGTTGTAACTAGACCCTTTATATATTTAGTGGACAATGATGGACATAAAATGGATGATATTAAATGGTTTTATAATAAGGTTAATATAGTAATTGGTAAATATAAGTTAAATTAATAAAACAAAAACATAAAAATGTGTTTCATTCATCTTTCTTAACCGTACATAGAAAAAAAAAAAGAAAGCCATTTTTAGGGCTTTAAACATTCGGCCATTGCATTGCTCAATTGGTAAGTAATTTTAACTCCGTTTTTAATGATTCCTATGTTTTTGTGATCGTTACAACTAGGTCTAGCTAGCCCAGGGACTATTTTGCAAAAGTGTTAAAGATTTTGAATGTTTCCATTGATGAATAAGCATGAGTTTTGAAGTTTCTTGATAGATTATGAATGCTTGTTGATATATGTACAATTTTTGTTAAGTGATATTTAGTGAAAATGCAAATTAGGGGCTAAATTGTGAAATGTGTGAATGTAGCTGTTAAAATGTGAAATAAATGAAAAATATGGGCTGCTAGGGACCTAATTGAAATTTGGCTAACATGGGTTGTGATTGAATTGTGTGATTTTGTGATTTTATGAAATAAGGACTAAAGTGTAAATGTGACTAAATGTGTATTTTGGACTCAATTGAATAAATTAGTGATTGAATAAGCTGAATTTGATATTATATAGATCAAGAAAACCAGAATACGGACTTAGATCGAGGAAAGAACAAGATATCGGATTATTTGACCCGTGTCGTCATTTTTACATCCGAGGTAAGTTCGTATGTAATAAGCATTGTTATAATTATGCTTTAAATACTTTAATATTGCATAAATTGTGTACACGAGACTACAGTCATGTTTGACGATGATTCTGCTATGTATGGCACTCAGTGTGCGAGATCGAGATAGCTTCGGCTATGAATGGCACTTAGCGTGCGAGATTAAAATAGCTTCGGCTATATATTGGCACTTAGTGTGCGAGATTTCGAGTATTAGACAGTATTTCGAATAGGTATAAGCTCGTTACGGATTGGTACATGTAGGTACATGGATAGTATAAGCTTTAAATCGAAGAAGTTATGAAGTTTGTATATAAGCATATGATTAAGCATGTGAAAGGTTTGTTAGTTATCATGAATTACATGTTAATATGTTCAAATTGATGATTTGTGTATTTATGATTAGTTGAGTTTATTTCATACGTGCTTATTAAGATATAAAGCTTACTTTGTTTATTTTTCTATGTTTTATAGTGATTTCAAAGCTAGCTCAGATTCGGGGATCGTCGGAGACATCGTCACACTATCCAACCATCACTTTGGTACTTTTGAGCTTATGGTTTGGTCATATGGCATGTATAGGATTATGGTTATTTTGATATGTATTTTGGTAGTGAGTTTTTCGATTTGAGATGGCTTGTGAATGGTCATGTTTTGGTTTGTATAAATAGCCATGAGAGTTAGCTTAATTTGGTTGTATTGGTTAAGTATAAATATGTCCATATATGTTTTGTGTTATTAGTCCATGGATGAATATATAATGCTTGGGAATTATAAAGATTTGGATGTTAAGTGGTTGATATTACAGTAGTTACATGCTTGTGGTTTTGATGCAAAATGATGCAAGTTTAGAAGTGTATAATTAGTTGATTTATAAATATGAATTGGTATAAATGATATAGCATGTTTTTGTGATTTGTATGCATGGAGAATGAGAGAATAGAATGTGCATGAGGTATGGCTGAATTGGTTGATTAAAATGCCTTTTAATGTTATGTTTTGGCGCCATTTTGGTTAATATAGGTGTGCACAAGTTTGGGTGGCAAAATGGCCTGGTAAATTGCCTATTTTTGTCCACACGGGCAGAGACACGGGCGTGTGTCTCAGTCGTGTTTGACACATGGTCATGTTACACGGCCGTGTGTCCCCTGGTGTTGAAATTAAAATCAAGTCAGTATGCTCCACACGGCCTCACACACGGGCGTGTGACCTGGCCGTGTGGCATAAGTCAGTATACCCTACAGGTTTGGCACGGCCTAGCACACGGCCTGGCACATAGGCATGTATGGCCATTTGTAGGGCACACGAGCTAGCCACACGGGCGTGTGTCTTGGCCGTGTGACCCAAGTTAGAGAGTTACAGGGGGTTGGGCACGGGCTGTGACACGGCCATGTGATCCCATTTTGAATGTCCACACGGCCTGTGACACGGGCGTGTCTGTTGGCCGTGTGAGACACACGGTCGGGCTACACGGGCGTGTGTCCCCTGTTTTTGAGAAAATTTTATAAATGTTTGAAAAGTTTCCAAAGTTATCGGTTTAGTCTCGAACCACTCCTAATGCATGTTTAAGGCCTCGTAGGCTCGTATTAGGGACAATGTGAGTGTATTTGAATGGATTTTAATTGGTTGAGGATTTATGATTCGAATTGTACAATTGTGTGTGTTGTAAGTTCGGTAATGCCTTGTAACCCTATTTCGGTGTTAAATACGGGTGAGGGGTGTTACAGCAGCGGTGTATGAAAATTAGCCAACTTTTGCACCAAATAATCATTGCGGACGGGTAAGAAGTGTGTTCGCTTAGTTAATCGGTCTACAATCACCCAAATTGAATCTTTCTCAGTGGATGTTAGGGGTAACCCACTAATAAAGTCCATTGTTATTCAGTCCCACTTCCACTGAGGTATTTTGATAGGTTGTAACAACCCAAAACGGAATTGATGTTCAACTTTCACTTACTAACATGTTAGACACTTAGCCACAAATTCTGTCACATCCTGCTTCAATCCAAGCCGCCAGTACAAGTCCTTTACATCCCGATACATCTTGTGTCCTCCGAGATTCATGGCATAAGGACTAGCATGCACTTCTCAAAGTATGGTCTGTTTTAGTTCTACGTCGTTTGGTACACAAATTTTTCCACGGTAGCACAAAATACCCTCATCATTGAACCTATAATCCTAATTTTTTCCATCTTCCACCTTCTTAATCCATTGCAAAAGGACACATCTAAGGGTAATATAGCTTTGATCTAATTGGCTAAGGTGTGTTTCACTTGCAGCTCCGCTAACAAACCTCTATCATCCACTAGACTTAGCCTAGCAAACATTGCTCTCAAATCAGTCATCTATTTTCTACTTAGAGCGTTTACTACAACATTGGCTTTTCCGGGGTGGTATTCAATTATACAATCATTATCTTTCAGAAGTTCTAACCACGTCCGTTGCCTCAGGTTAAACTCTTTTGGGTGAGAAGGTATTTGAGACTCTTATGATCGGTATAATGTAACACTTCTCCCCATACAAGTAGTGCCTCCAAATTTTTAATGCAAAAACTACTGCAACCAATTCTAAGTCATGAGTTGGGTAGTGGAACTCATGCTGCTTAAATTGCCTTAATTTATAGGCAACTACTTTACTATCTTTCATCAAAGTACATCCAAGGTCGATATAGGATGCATCACTCTACACAACATACTGTTTCCCCAATTCGAGGTTAATTAACAACATACTCTTTCCCCAATTCGGGGTTAATTAACACAGGAGCTTGAGTAAATACAACCTTTAGCTTTTCAAAGCTAGATTGTTGCTCATCTGTCCACTTAAAAGTAACATCCTTTCTTAACAACTTGGTTAGAGGTTCGGCTCTTAAGGAAATTCCTTTAAAGAATCAACGATACTACCCAGCTTCCATTCTAGGATGGCATTTATCTTTTTCAGATCTACCTGAATACCCTCTGTGGATACCACATGACCTAAAAACATAACATCCTTAAGCTAGAATTCACATTTACTCTGTAACATCCTAAAATTTAGAATTTTATGTGTTGCATTATTTCTTGCGTTAGGCTAGTTTAAAATATTAATTGAGTATGTTTAGGGGTCCTAAGAAGGCTCGGGAGTGAATTGGGCCTTAGCAAAAAAATTAGTGTTTAAGCAATTTAAGGAGAGAAGATAAGTGGCATCAAGGCTTATGGAAATAAGTGTGCATTTTGCTAGCACAAGTGAAGCTAATAGAGGAGTGGTGTGGCGTTGCATGTATGGGCTTGAGGGGTGGAGTTCGAATCCCACCTAGTGCAAATGTTGGGATTTTATTTTTGTATTCCTTCCCTAAGTGTCGGCCAATGTGGTATTTAAGGCAAGTAAGACTTTTTAATTATGGTAAGGTGGCTAAAGAAATATGGTATGGAGATAAACAAGGAGAAGTGAAGGAAAGAACCAAAGGAAAATGGCAAGAAAAAGGGGACATGTTGGCTTAATTCGAGGGTGGTGTTTTGGAAAGTGTTTGGGGTCAATTTTGATCCTATTGGTAAGGTATGCACGGTTTGGGAGGGGTTTTAGTGTAGCCGAATTTTGCATTTGCCTTTTGGCAAATTTAGTGCTTGTATTCTTGTAGCACTTCTGTTTTCTTTTTCTCCAATTTCTTCTCTCATTGCCGAAACTCCAAAGCCACTAGTGAGTATCTTTTTCTTTGTTTTGCCGAAACCATCTAGCCTTTGTGTCCAAAATATTTTTACTCATTTTCCCTTTGAAAGCCGAAACAAGTTTAGCACTCTTGCCATCTTCTCTTTTCTTTTGATTATTTCCTCAACTCTTTCTCTTTCTCTTAAGAACAATATTTCCTTGAGGCCGAATATCCTTGCTCATTTACCTCCATAGCCGAACTTTTGAATCTTTCATCTCTTCTCCACTATTTCTTTCTCGTTCGTTTTGACACTATCTTCTTGATTAAATCGGTAAGTGATCTTATATTTCTCTTTTCATTTTCAATTCCTTTTTATTTTCTCCTAGCCGAATAGGTGTGTTCACCATTATTTTATTCTACCTTGTTTCTTTTTCGAAACATCACTCTCTCTCCTTCACTCTCATGTTGTGATCAATACTTTTTGTAGTGTTATTATGGGTGACCGATTACCACATCATTGACGATTCAATTCTAGCCTTAAGACAATCGATCGAAGTGGATCTATTATTGTCAAGGTAAGAGATTTCTTCAAGGTTCAATATCTCAATACTTGGTTATTCCGCTGAAACGGATTGATGATTATGAATACACGTTTGTCCTAGGGACTATATCAATCGTTGATCTTTCGAAAATAGAGGTAAGCCGAATCTTATCCCTAAACGATTACTTTCATTCATAGTAATAGTTTTCTAACCGAGATCTTTTCAATGGAGGCAAACGATACCGAAACAAAAGGAAAAGCGATTGGAGAACTCAAAAGGAGTGGATTTGCGATTCCTACTCCTAAGTTCAAACGAAGGGCGGTATCGGCGATTCGAGATTTTTCACCGGGTTGTGGACCATCATCCGGTGAGAATCGATAAATCGTGGTCGTTCACGATTTAGAGAGTAAGTATTTTAGATCGATGATTTAGATTTAGATTAATAAAAATCTCGTTCATTAGATTAATTGAGTATTATGTTGTCATAGGTGCCGACGATCAAGAGAGTTTAATACTTATCGTAATTAGGTGTGTAATCTCACCGAAATCCCGTAAATCTGTGTTTTAGCAGCATATTAGAAATATCGATCATTGTTGCTTAAAAACTCAAAATCGGTAAAATGGTATGAATCGAGTAATTTGCCTAAATATCATAAATACTGAAATTTGTCAAATTAGGGATTATTTATAAAATTACGAAAATGCCCCTAAGTTTCGAATTACGAAAATGCCCCTATGAGCCGAATCACGGAAATGCCCATAAAGGGCTGATTTGCTATAATGCCTTAATGTGCTGTATTGCTTAAAGATCCTTAAAAGTGCTGAATTACGAAAATACCCTTATGGGCCGAATTACGAAAATGCCCTTATGGGCCGATTTGATAAATTGCCCTAATGGGCCGAACTACAAAGTGTGATAATGGGTCGAGTTATCGTAGCAAATCTCTGGATTAATGATTGTTGTTTATATTTGAAATTATTATGTTTTATAATATATGTTGCATTACATAATTTTCGCAAGGGATGGGAAAAATGTTGAAGAGAAGTGTAACCCGGTGGCTTTGCCACAAAAATGTTTGTTAATATGTTTCACTATGATTCCGGTGGCTTGGCCACAATCAAATTATATAAATGGCAACTTGCCTGCGATTGGTGTGTTTGGCGGGGTGGGTTGACTTGATCCCCACAGGTGTGATGGGATGGTACGAGTGGTGTGTAGCGGATGGATATCTAGGATGGGTTGGGTTGCATACATTCATACATTTGCTTCATTTTAAGAATGTTGTGAAAAAGGGCTTAGGCCCATGATATTGCTATATGGGTTCAGGCCCAGTGGATGACGGTAAGGGGATTTCACACTGAGTTCTTGTAACTCACTCCCCATTTTTTCTTAACCCTTGTAGGTAATGCCCAGTGATGTGAATTTAGGCCATGGATGACTCGGTGGAGGCCATACTTCAGTAATGGTGTTATTGAACTTTAGATTTCTATTTCCGCTTATTTTACTACTCTTACTATTTTGGGTTTTTATGTTGTAATAAGGCCTCGGAATATTTTATTTTTGCTTTATGTTTGTCAGACTTACTATTTTGCTTGAATGATTTTAAATGGGAATTTTTCTAAAACTTAAATAAAGGTTTTCCCAAAATAGATTAACAAATGGATTTCATAACAAACTTTTACAAATATTTTAACTCGGAAAGTTTTTCTCGAACTATCAACGATATTTTCAAAAGTCACGATTTATAAAGATTTCTAGTTCAAATTATTGATTTATCAAACAACCTTCGAGGTTAGTAGTACTTTATCAAATATTTCAAATTAACTCGTTTTCTCAAAAGGATTTAACATGTTTTTCTCATGTGACATGTCAGATCCGGTCTTAACGCATGGGCAAGGTTTGGGGTGTTACATTTTATGGTATCAGAGCCCGGTTACAAAACTCTGCTGTGATTTGGGTTCAAACACGTTTTCAAAGCCGTTTAAATTTTAAATTATACATGTATTTTCTAAAGGAAGTATGGCACCACGGGTATCCGACACCAAGTCAAGTAAGTATATATTATCATTTTATGATTATGATTATTGTGTTATGACTATAGAAATACGCTAGAACTTTTTAGTTTTAGGAGCTGAAACTATAGAGATTGAGACTATAGGATGCGTTTTGTGAAAACGACTTTACTTCCTATACTTCATAAAATATTGTTTAATAAACACTGAAATAGTATACTGATTCATAAGACTCTTAATCAGAATAAATCGAATTAGCAAATATGAGCGCTAGAGGACGTGGACCCGGTAGACGTGGCTGTGGTAGAGGCTGTGGCACTAGAGTTGTATCTGAGGCATCGAGACATATGCCGGAAATGGACGCACCTGCGTCACCTGTGACTGAAGCTAGGTCACACGATCGTATGAGAGAGGACGACGCTCTGCCCCAAGCAATGTTGCGAGTTCTGGAAAGGGTTGCTGGGGCAAGAATTAGGTCAGCAGCTCGTGGGTCAATATCGGAGCGACTTAGATCGAATGGAGCTGAAGTTTTTAGGGGTATATCGGGTGTAGCCCCAAACGTAGTGAGCATGGCTTGAGGCGGTGGAGCAGATCATGGACGATTTGGATTGCACCGCCGAGCAGAAACTGAAAGGAGTGGTGTCTTTGCTGAGGGATGAGGTGTACCAGTGGTGGCTCACTGTACGGGAAGGCATTTAGGCCGATCGCATTACCTGGGAATTCTTTAAAACCGCATTTCAAGGAAAATATGTCGGGGCTAGCTATGTGGATGCCCGAAGGAAGGAATTCCTGAATCTGGTCCAAGGAGGTAAATCTGTGGTAGCATATGAGGCGGAATTTCTGAGTCTGAGTCGGTATGCCCGGGGAATAGTATCGATTGACTATGAATGCTGTGTGCATTTTGAAGACGGGTTGCGTGATGAGTTGCGGGTACTGATAGCCCCACAGAAGGAGAGGAATTTTGCCACACTGGTGGAGAAAGCAAAGATAGCTGAAGAAGCTAAACACTGAGCGCAGTAAGCAAGGAGACAAGGATAGGGGCAAGAGTAAGAGAGGCTCTGGGTACTCAGGTCCTGCTAGAGATTTTCAGAAGAGGCCCAGGAATGAGGAGCCAGCTCGAACGAGAATACAAGCTGCTACTAATCAGCTACAGTCCTGTGCGGATTGTGGGAAACACCACTTGGGTGAATGCTGGAAGAGAACCGGTGGTTGTTTCAAATGTGGTTCCAAGGACCATCGACTTAGAGATTACCCTCGATTGCCTGCTCAGACTCAGGATATTAGTAACAATGATGCGCAGCTAACTAGAGGCATTCAACAGCCGCCGAGAGGCCGTGGGCCAGGTCGAGGTGGTAATGGCGTAGGACGAGGTCAGGGTGCACCGGGTAGAGGTACTGGTAATAGGGGTAACGCAGAGGCGAGACAAACCGGGGTTGGTCTATGCGGTCGACGTCGGGAGGATGGCGATGCACGATGTAATAACCGATGACGTTCTTCATATCTCGATGTACCGCATCGCTTTGATAGATATTGGATCCACCAATTCGTATGTTGCTTGTCTTTGTATCTCGAAATCAATATTAGATCCGAGATTGTCGTTAGAGAAACAAATCGTAATTAGCCCTTTAGGAATGATCGGTGATAGTAAATAAGTTATTTAGGGATGTGCGCTTAGAGAGATTGGGGAAATATTTCTAGCGGATTTGATGGAAGCGCCATTCGCGAGTTCGACCTTATTTTGGGCATGGAGTGGTTGGTGAAACACCGTGTGAACTTAGATTGTACCGCAAAACAGATGGTGCTAAGAACTTCGGAGGATAAGGAAGTGATGATGATGGGTGAAAGAAGAAACTAAATGATGATGGGTGAAAGAAGAAACTATCTGTCTAATGTGGTATCTGCTTTAAAGGTAGAAAAGTTGGTGTGAAAGGGGTGTGGAGCGTTCTTAGCCTTTATCAGTGATTTGGATGTCAAAGAGTTGACGATAGAAAGTGTCAGAACGGTGAAAGAGTTTTCGGACGTCTTTCTCGAGGAGCTTCCAGGATTGCCTCCGGATCGGGAGGTAGAGTTTGGCATTGAGCTGTTGCCAGGAACGGCTCCGATGTCCATTGCTCCCTATTGAATGGCGCCGAAGGAGTTAGTGGAGCTTAAAGCTCAAATTCAGGATTTGTTGGATCGCGGATTCATTCGACCAAGTGTGTCATCGTGGGAAGCGCCAGTTTTATTCATTAAGAAGAAGGATGGGTCGATGCGTATGTGCATCGATTACAGATAGCTGAATAAATTAACGATCAAGAATAAGTATCCGTTACCGAGGATCGATGATCTGTTCGATCAGTTACGATGAGCTTCGGTTTTCTTAAAGATAGATTTGAGATCGAGTTATCACCAGCTTAAGGTCAAGGAGGCGGATATTCATAAGACTGCATTTTGAACTCATTATGGGCATTACGAGTTCTTGGTGATGCCGTTCGGGTTGACAAATGCACCAGCTGCATTTATGGACATAATGAATCGAGTCTTCCAACCCTATCTAGACCTGTTTGTGGTGGTGTTCATAGATGACATCTTGGTGTACTCCAAAAACGAAGAAGAGCACGAGTCGCATTTGCGGATAGTATTGCAAATATTACGGGAGAAGCAACTATATGCCAAATTATGTAAGTGTGAATTTTGGCTGAAGGAGGTGACCTTCTTGGGGCATGTTGTGTCTACCGAAGGAATTAGAGTTGATCCCCGAAAAGTCGAGGCTGTATTGGATTGGAAGCCACCGAAGTCAGTGGCTGAAATTCAGAGTTTTCTAGGCTTGGCTGGGTATTACAGGCATTTTGTGGAGGGGTTTTCGTTGATTGCTGCGCCCCTAACTAAACTGTTGTGTAAGGGAGTTCCGTTTGTGTGGTCAGATAAGCAACAAGAGAGCTTTGAGAAATTGAAGAAGATACTGACAGAAGCGCCAGTATTGATTCAACCTGAGGCTGGTAAGGAGTTTACTATTTATTGTGATGCATCACACACGGGCTTGGGATGTGTGCTGATGCAAGGGAGAAAAGTGGTGGCTTATGCATCTCGCCAATTACGGCCGCATGAAGTTAACTATTCCACTCATGATTTGGAGTTAGCTGCAGTGGTGTTTGCTCTGAAATTTGGAGACATTATCTATACGGAGAGAAGTCGACTATTTATACGGATCATAAGAGTCTGAAATACCTCCTTACTCAGAAGGAGTTAAACTTAAGACAACGGAGGTGGATTGAACTATTGAAGGATTATGACCTCTCAATCGAGTATCATCCCGGAAAGGCTAACGTAGTGGCAGATGCGTTGAGTCATAAGGTGATATCAGATTTGAAAGCGATGTTCGCTCATCTCAGTCTTTATGAAGATGGTAGCCTGTTAGCCGAACTTCAGGTGAAGCCCGCATAGGTAAGTCAGATTAAGGAGAAGCAGTTAATAGATGGAAGGTTGGGTTCCTTACTTCGGCAAATGGAAGGTGGTGAGATAGGGGATTTTGGATTGAATAGTGACAGAGTATTGTGTTTCCGTGGAAGAGTTTGTATGCCCAAGGATTCGGAATTGAGGCAAATGATTTTGCGTGAGGCGCATAGTAGTCCATATGTTATGCACCTCGGGGGAAATAAGATGTACTAAGACCTCCGTGAGCAGTATTGGTGGCCAGGGTTGAAACGGAAGGTTACTGATTTCGTGAGCAAGTACTTGACATGCCAGCAGGTGAATGCGGAACATTAATTACCGTCAGGGTTGCTTCAACCGGTGAAAATTCCATTATGGAAATGGGAAAGGATAACGATGGACTTTGTTAGTGGGTTGCCCTTAACGCCTACTAAGAAAGATTCTGTATGGGTAATAGTGGATCGGTTGACAAAGACTGCACATTTCCTACCTATTCGTACGGATTATTCATTGCAGAAGTTGGCCAAGTTGTATGTAGCAAAGATCGTGAGGTTACATGGGGTACCAGCGTCTATTATATCAGACAGGGACCCTAGGTTTACATCACGATTTTGGAAGGCTTTACATGAAGCTTTGGGTACAAGGTTAAATTTCAGCACGGTATTTCATCCTCAGACAGATGGTCAGTCAGAGAGAGTAATCCAGATTCTGGAAGACATGTTAAGGGGCTGTGTAATTGAATTCAGGGGTAGTTGGAAAGATTTCCTACCGTTGGCAGAGTTTGCTTACAACAACAGCTACCAATCCAGTATCCAGATGGCACCCTACGAGGCGTTGTATGGTCGTAGGTGTCGTACTCCTACTTGTTGGGTTCTGATTTGATTTCGAAAACAGAGGAAAAAGTTAAGGTAATTCGGGCACGGTTAAAAGAAGCTTCGGATAGACAGAAATCGTACGCGGACCTGAAGCGTAAGGATATAGAATTCGCGGTGGGTGATCAGGTCTTTCTGAAGGTCTCACCTTGGAAAAAGATCTTTAGATTTGGACGGAAGGGCAAGTTGAGCCCTAGGTTCACCGGACCTCACAAGATGCATCAAGCGTGTTGGGCGGTGGCTTATCAACTTGAGTTACCTCCGGAGTTAAGTCAGATACATAGTGTATTCCATGTATCGATGTTAAGGCGTTATCGTTCGGATCCATCTCATGTTGTACCGGTGGAGGAAGTTGAATTGAGACCTAACTTGTCTTTTGAAGAAGAGCCAGTACAGATTTTAGATCGGGACGTTAAGGTGCTGAGAAGGAAGTCGGTACCGTTAGTCAAAGTTCTATGGCGTAATCATGGGATAGGGGAAGCTACTTGGGAGTCAGAGGACGCGATTCAGCAACAATATCCTCATCTCTTCTAATTAGGTAAATTTCGAGGCCGAAATTTCTTTAAGGGGGTAGAATTGTAACATCCTAAAATTTAGAATTTTATGTGTTGCATTATTTCTTGCGTTAGGCTAGTTTAAAATATTAATTGAGTATGTTTAGGGGTCCTAAGAAGGCTCAGGAGTGAATTGGGCCTTAGCAAAAATTTTTTTGTTTAAGCAATTTAAGGAGAGAAGGTAAGTAGCATCAAGGCTTATGGAAATAAGTGTGCATTTTGCTAGCACAAGTGAAGCTAATAGAGGAGTGGTGTGGCGTTGCATGTATGGGCTTAAGGGGTGGAGTTCGAATCCCACCTAGTGCAAATGTTGGGATTTTATTTTTGTATTCCTTCCCTAAGTGTCGGCCAAGGTGGTATTTAAGGCAAGGAAGACTTTTTAATTATGGTAAGGTGGCTAAAGAAATATGGTATGGAGATAAACAAGGAGAAGTGAAGGAAAGAACCAAAGGAAAATGGCAAGAAAAGGGGACATGTTGGCTTAATTCGTGGGTGGTGTTTTGGAAAGTGTTTATGGTCAATTTTGATCCTATTGGTAAGGTATGCACGGTTTGGGAGGGGTTTTAGTGTAGTCGAATTTTGCATTTGCCTTTTGGCAAATTTAGTGCTTGTATTCTTGTAGCATTTTTGTGTTCTTTTTCTCCAATTTCTTCTCTCATTGCCGAAACTCCAAAGCCACTAGTGAGTATCTTTTTCTTTGTTTTGCCGAAACCATCTAGCCTTTGTGTCCAAATTATTTTTACTCATTTTCTCTTTGAAAGCCGAAACAAGTTTAGCACTCTTGCCATCTTCTCTTTTCTTTTGATTATTTCCTCAACTCTTTCTCTTTCTCTTAAGAACAATATTTCCTCGAGGCCGAATATCCTTGCTCATTTACCTCCATAGCCGAACTTTTGAATCTTTCATCTCTTCTCCACTATTTCTTTCTCGTTCATTTTGACACTATCTTCTTGATTAAATCGGTAAGTGATCTTATATTTCTCTTTTCATTTTCAATTCCTTTTTATTTTCTCCTAGCCGAATAGGTGTGTTCACCATTATCTTATTCTACCTTGTTTCTTTTTCGAAACATCACTCTCTCTCTTTCACTCTCATGTTGTGATCAATACTTTTTGTAGTGTTATTGTGGGAGACCGATTACCACATCATTGACGATTCAATTCTAGCCTTAAGGCAATCGATCGAAGTGGATCTATTATTGTCAAGGTAAGAGATTTCTTCAAGGTTCAATATCTCAATACTTGGTTATTCCGATGAAACGGATTGATGATTATGATTACACATTTGTCCTAGGGACTATATCAATCGTTGATCTTTCAGAAATAGATGTAAGCCGAATCTTATCCCTAAACGATTACTTTCGTTCATAGTAATAGTTTTCTAACCGAGATCTTTTCAATGGAGGCAAACGATACCGAATCGAAAGGAAAAGCGATATCGATCATTGTTGCTTAAAAACTCAAAATCGGTAAAATGGTATGAATCGAGTAATTTGCCTAAATATCGTAAATACTGAGATTTGTCAAATTAGGGATTATTTGTAAAATTACGAAAATGCCCCTAAGTTCTGAATTACAAAAATGCCCCTATGAGCCGAATCACGGAAATGCCCCTAAAGGGCCAATTTGCTAGAATGCCTTAACGGGCTGTATTGCTTAAAGATCCTTAAAAGTGCCGAATTACGAAAATACCCTTATGGGTCAAATTACGAAAATGCCCTTATGGGCCGATTTGATAGATTGCCCTAATGGGCCGAACTACAAAGTGTGATAATGGGCCGATTTATCGTAGCAAATCTCTGGATTAATGATTGTTGTTTATATTTGAAATTATTATGTTTTATAATATATGTTGCATTACATAATTTTCGCAAGGGATGGGAAAAATGTTGAAGAGAAGTGTAACCCGGTGGCTTTGCCACAAAAATGTTTGTTAATATGTTTCACTATGATTCCGGTGGCTTGGCCACAATCAAATTATATAAATGGCAACTTGCCTGCGATTGGTGTGTTTGGCGGGGTGGGTTGACTTGATCCCCACAGGTGTGATGGGATGGTACGGGTGGTATGTAGCGGATGAATATCTAGGATGGGTTGGGTTGCATACATTCATACATTTGCTTCATTTTAAGAATGTTGTGAAAAAGGGCTTAGGCCCATGATATTGCTATATGGGTTCAGGCCCAGTGGATGACGGTAAGGGGATTTCACACTGAGTTCTTGTAACTCACTCCCCCTTTTTTCTTAACCCTTGTAGGTAATGCTCAGTGATGTGGATTTGGGCCATGGATGACTTGGTGGAGACCATACTTCAGTAATGGTGTTATTGAACTTTAGATTTCTATTTCTGCTTTTTTTACTACTCTTACTATTTTGGGTTTTTATGTTGTAATAAGGCCTCTAGAATATTTTATTTTTGCTTTATGTTTGTCGTACTTACTATTTTGCTTGAATGATTTTAAATGGGAATTTTTCTAAAACTTAAATAAAGGTTTTCCCAAAATAGATTAACAAATGGATTTCATAACAAACTTTTACAAATATTTTAACTCGGAAAGTTTTTCTCGAACTATCAACGATATTTTCAAAAGTCACGATTTATAAAGATTTCTAGTTCAAATTATTGATTTATCAAACAACCTTCGAGGTTAGTAGTACTTTATCAAATATTTCAAATTAACTCGTTTTCTCAAAAGGATTTAACATGTTTTTCTCATGTGACATGTCAGATCCGGTCTTAACGCATGGGCCGGGTTTGGGGTGTTACATACTCAACTTGGCATACAAATTTTTTCAGAGGATTTGTAAAACCTTCATAAGGTGTTTATCATGTTTAGGTTCAGTTTTGGAGTAGACTAAGATGTCGTCAATGAATACAATAATGAATTGGTCAAGGAAGGGTTGAAACACTTGGTTCTTGAGATCCATGAAGGCGGTAAGAGAGCTGGTTAAATCCAATGGCATTACAATGAATTCATAATGGCCATATCGGGTTTTAAATGCAGTTCTGGGCACATTCGCCTCCTTTACCTTAATGTGATAGTACCCCGGCCTTAGGTATACCTTTGAAAATAGCGTTGCACTTCGGAATTGGTCAAACAAGTCGTCGATTCTAGGTAGAGGATATTTGTTTTTAACAGTCAATTTGTTCAACTGTCAATAGTCCATACAAAGCCTTAAGGAACCATCTTTCTTTTTTACAAATAGGACTGGAGCTCCCCACGAAGAAATGCTGGGTCTAATAAACCCATGATCCAAGAGCTCTTGAAGTTGGATTTTCAGTTCTTGTAGTTCCATAGGTGCCATGCAGTAGGGAGCAACGTACACCGGAGAGGTTCCTGGCAATAATTCAATTCTAAATTCTACCTCACAATCTGGAGGTAACCCTGGCAACTCCTCGAGAAACACGTCTGGAAATTTTCTAATGGTTCGGATGTTATATAAGGTAGAACTATTGGCATTTCCATCCAACACATAAGCTAAATAAGCCCCACACCCTTTTTGAACTAACTTTTCGGCAATTATAGAAGAAATCACATTAGACAAATAATCCCGTCGCTCTTCAACCATAACAATTTATCTACCCTTGGTTATTTTCAAGGTTACTCTTTCAGAGGCAAAATCTAGGCTAACTTGGTGTTCCACTAGCCAATTCATACCTAGAATTAAATCAAACTCCCCAAAAGGTAAATCAATAAGATCTACGGGAAACACTACCACTTAAACCTCCAACAGACATCTCCTATTGATTTTATTTCTAATAACTGATTGTCCTAAAGGGCCTACTACAGTAACATCAGTAGTGGTTTCCTCTACCTCAACACCCAATTTAATAGACATATTAGAAGATACATAAGAGTGGGTGGATTTTATGTCAATTAGGGCAAATAATGGGACAAAATTAACGTTAAAAATACCTACGATGACATCGGACGCATCCCTCTCTTCACAACCACTAATGGTATAAACAAAGGCAAATTGTCTAGCCTCGATTCACTTTGCACCCGTTGCAACAGTATTTGCGACCTAATTCAGCCCACAGCCCCTCGAAGGTAATTGGCCCGCTTTCTAATTTTGGGCCTGATTTTGGGTCGAAGCTTTTGTCTGATCAGTTCATCGAGGGCATTCCTTCACCATATAATCCATCGACCCACATTTAAAACAAGCTTCCAACTATTTCCGACACTAACCAGGTGACGCTTTTCACAATATTTACAGGTGTAGACCTCATTCCTTAAGTTAGTCACCGCATCCCTTTGTTGTGGTCTACCCTCTCTGGATCGTTTTACAGAACGAGTGTTCAAACCAGTGGAACTGGATTCTCTCTTAGACGGACCCTACTCTTCTCCCGTTTCTCACTTTCCACCAGCTTATTTCCTCCACAATCTTGGCTTTCTCTAGTAGGGTCTCAAACACCCGTTCTTGGTATGGAGCAACCTATATCTTGAGGTCGAATCGTAGCCCATTTTCAAACCTTACACATTCTTGTGACGAATTCAGCCTGATCATAACGGATGAGTCTAAGAAATTCAACCTCATATTTTGCCACGTTCTTATCCCCTAGTTTTAGCAAACAATATGCTTATAACAGTTCGATTCAGTAGCAATTAACATCTTTGTGACAAATCAACGTAGTAGCTAAAGTCATGTTTTCTATGTGATCGATTTAACGATTTAAGGCATACTATACATTCCATCACAAATACAAATATATTAGGCATATGCGTTGTTCACAATTCATGCAAATATATATAAATATTATATTAATTCAGTCAATCATGGAATCTAACATAATTCATACTATCAGAGACTTAATTGAATGAATTGAAAACATTAAAATAATTCAGAAATCATTCATGGAATAAACTGATCAAGTCATAAATTTTTTTGGTAAAACAATAAAAGAGGGTCACATTGTATGTGGCCAGGCCATGTGCAATGCCTTAGTCCATGTGGAGGGATTACACGACCATGTGGCCGTGTGAAAATTTCAAAATCATCCTACATGGAAGACACCACCGTATGGCAGGCCATATGGAGGATTCTAGGCTGTGAAATTTGAACTATTTTAGGTTTCCATGGGGACATAGCAATGTGAAGAGCCATGTGGTCCACAGCTCGTGTAGTTAGCCGTGTGACCCTAATCTGCGACACGATTCACCTTTCACCGGGATCTCGAACGACTTCCCTCACAGTTAAATCTGGTCTGATGCACCTATAATGGGTCCTTTAAATGATATTTGTACACATGGTAAGGTTTGTTCTCAAGACTTATCAAGATTGTCAAGCGTTTCGGCAAGAATCCATAAAAGATTGATTAATCGGATGAAATATTGGTGTCGGGATAAAGATATTATGAAATACGAAATTTGATTGACGAAACAAGGGCACTTACCTATTCTTGGCAAAGTTAGAGATGTGATTGAAGGTGATTCACTAAATCGATAAAAACACGATGGAGTGGAAAATGATGTGATACGGGAAACGAAATAATTATCAACAATGGAGAAAATTATTATGAAAATAAAATTGTAGAAAAGAAAATAGGAGTAAATATAAAGAATAGAGGGAAACAATTCTCTTTAGGTTGGAATGGGAAACAAAATTCTAATGTGATTAGGTAGAAGGGCTTAAATACCTAGGTTTTCAAACTTTTAGGGGTTGCAGGGTAATTTACCCTTGCTAACGAAACTAAAAAGGAAAATGAGGTTTTAACTGGCTTGAACTTGGTTGGCAAAGGGGAGAGGAGTAATGCTTAACCATTTAGGCTACTATCCGTTCTTGTTGAGTTTTTACTCTAATTAATATATATTCTAATATGGTTTTCATCCTTAGTTGCTGAAAATAAAAAGAAAATGAATAAGAGATGAATGGATAGAACCTAGGGCCTCTAGGGAGTACACTAGCTACTTAACCATCAGGTCTAGGTCATTTCTTGGTTATTTATTTCATCTAACCCTATATATTTTTAGGGTGTTACATATTGGAGTTAAAACAAGTGATCCACCAATAGTCGATGGACCGAATGACAACATGTTTAAAAATAGGCCTAAGAATCCAAGTAATAATGAAGTGCAAAATACGATCATGGACGTCTAGATTAGCAGCAAGTGAGGATTCACCACCGGAGGGTAAGAATAAATAATTTTTGAAATCTTTGAGAGTAAGGAAAATAAGAGTGTTCATCAAATAAGAGTTAATGGCAACAAAAGTCTCGTTCAACTCATCATGTTTGAGCGCGACATTAGAATAAAAGGCTCGAACAGGATTTTCAAAAGTCGAACAGCGAATTTTGAAGAAGTCAATCCATTTCCAATCTCTCAAAGTTTGAAGGTAACAAAAATTCATAGTCTCTAAAGCACCTAAATCAAGAGGTCTAGAAGTGTTTACGAACCTAGAAGCAAAATAGGTATTAAACCGCACCCATTCCGTTGGATAACAAAAACATTCGCTAAGAGATTAACTAAACCCATTAGAAGGAATAGACGAATAAGCACTGGTTGTAGATCGTTTCCTTAAAGGCATTGTAATGAACTAAGGCTCTAGACAGGCTAAATCAACTTAGAAAGTTCGTTTGGGAACTTTTACGAACACTTGGTGGACAATGGGTAAAAGAATTTTTTTCAAAAATGTAGTCAAGTTTAAGGCAACCTCTTGCACAAAGCACAATTTATATGTTCTAAAGCAAGCCAATAACCCAATATTCAACTAATAATTTACCAAAATTTGAAGAAAATTCAAAATGGAAAAAAAATATGATTTTTACCTCAAATTTTGCTTTGAAAAGATGAAATTCCTTAACAACCTTGTTGAACTCTTGTTAAAATGACAATGTGGGTTGATTTGTTTGAAGATTTTAAGGAAAAGATGGAGGATTTGATAAATTTGAGAGTTAGGGTTTTGGGGTTTTAAAAAATGGGTGAAGAGAAAATATTTTGGGGAAAACTTATTTGAATTTAAAACCACGGTGCAGAATCTTTAAATCCCGATAGGTATCAATAATTTTTCGTAAGTATCAATATTTTTGTATCAGTATCGATACTAAATGGCCATTTTGTTTTGCCAAGTGCAGAAAAATTTTTCGAACTTAGTTTTTAAGTCCTATTATGTTCTAAACTATCTTAAAATGACTTCTTAACAATTTCTAATGATTTTATATGCTTAGTTTTTCCAAACTTAGTTTTTAAGTCCACATTTAAGTATGATGCACATGAAACATACAATATTATAAGATATGCAAAAATTGAGAATTTTCATCAAATAAATTCTAATTTAGCATACTCAAAGGCATAAAAGAATTCTATACTAGACAAAATAGGTCAAAATAGATTAAACATGCAACATTAACTCCCTCTAACTATTTGCATATAAGAGCATATATTGGTTGTTCAACATACACTATTTCATTTATAAAACCATTTAAAAAAGCACTTTTAACATCCATTTGATATAGTTTGAAATCATTGAAGGATGCAAAAGCTAAAAGCATCCTAATGGCTTCCATCTTAGTTACGAGAGCATAAGTTTCATCATAATATATTCCTTCCTCTTGAGTGTAACCTTGAGCAACATGTCTACCATTGTTTCACACTATTTTACCACACTCATTTAGCTTGTTTCTAAAAACCCATTTAGTACCTATAGTGGATTCTAAGGTCCACACATTGCTTCTCTCAAATTGATTTAACTCTTCTTACATGGCCAATATTCAATATTCATCATTTAATTCTTCTTTGATATTTTTAGGCTCAATACATGAGATAAATGCAACATGAATACAAATATTTTTAAGAGAAGATCTAGTGGTTACCCCTTTGGATAGATATTTTTAAGAGAACCATAAATCTGACGTGTTAGTCCGTAAATATTAATTATTTAATATTTACGAGGTCATTAGTATCTTATTAAATTTTGGTTAAGAAATTTTAACGTTTAGATACTTAATTGTGTAAAAAGGATTAAACCGTAAAAGTCACAAAAGTCAATCATTATTAATATTAAAGGGCTAATTCGGCTGAGAAATTTAGTTACATGGTTTTATATGGTAATTTAACCATAATGGCCTATGGTCAACGGTTTGATTTTATTTATAAATGATTTTTTATTAGTTAATGTTAAGTAAAATAAGTAAAAAAAAAGACTTATAATATTATTAAAACAAAAACATCATCTTCCTTATTTGTTCTCTTCTACCGTAAAACACCATTGAAAGGGAGCTTGGAAGGTTTAGTTATTTAGTCTCTTGCATGTAAGCTCATTTTGAACTCGTTTCTCGTAATTTTTTCTTTTTTTTTTTGTTTTTGGGATCGTTGTAATGATATCTAGCTAGTTTAAGGACTAATTTGTGAAGTAGTCAAAGTTTAGAAAATTTATCATTGTTGTTTTTGAAGTTTTTTAAATTGCCAAAATTTTGGTTGGAAGCTTGATGGTCATTTTAAGCTAGTTTGTAAAGTAATTTTGATTAATTTTTATGTTTATGGATTAAATTGAAAATAAAGTAAATATAATATGTTTTTCTTGTGAAATTTCAGCATGTGAGGATTGACTTGGGATAGTTAAAAATTTGGTTTAATGGGTATAAATTATAATTTTGAAAATAATTTTGTTTTGGTCTTGGGGATCAAATTGAATAAAGTGTAAAAATTTGGGGTGATTGTGAAATTTGTAAATATGAAGAAATAAGAACAAATTGAATATTATATGAAATTTTAACTAATAAATTGAAATAAATTATTTTATAGATCAAGAACCACTAGACAACCGAGCTAAAGGAAAAGTTCTTGATTAGATCCTGAACTTTTACTATCTCTGTAATTTAGCCCTGGTAAGTTCGTACGGTTTAGTTTGATAAAAATTAAAATGTTATATTGTAACGCCCCAAAAATCTCTTATATTTATTTTCGGGTGCTTGTGATACAAATGTGTGTCTGCTTCAGTGGTTAAGTACTCTGGAAGTGTCTAAGAAGTCTTGGGTTCAAGCCTTGGCTTGGGCAAATTTTTTGCTTTTTCTTTGAATAAAGCCCTATCTTTAGACAGTAGGCTTTTAATTAAATGTTGGTAAAGTATGTCAGAATGGGCCTGCTGGCCTGGTGGTTAAGTGGAGTGTAAATAAGCTGGAGGTCTGGAGTTCGAGTCACTGCGCAAACAAGGGATATATTTTGCTGCTTGTGCCGTGTGAGAGTTTGAGATGGTCTAGAAATCTGAGTAGTGGATTTAGTGGGGAGTTTGATGGAGAGAATTAAGGGATTTTGGAGGTTATCAGATTTTGTAACTTTCCTTTTTGCAAAATTTCCTCTTTCCGAAAACCCTTCTGACGCCAACTTCCCTGTTACCCTCCCCCCTCTTTGCGTTTCTTTTCCTTCTTCCTTACTGTGCCGAAATCTCGCTTCTCCAACACCCACTCTCTCATTTTTATTTTGTTTTAGTCATCCCGTTGCGTGCAACTCTGGTTTCCATCCGAGCGGTAAGTCTGAGAGTAAGTGCTTTGTTTCTTTTTAATTAGCTTTCTATTAATGAGGGTTATTTTGGTCGATTAGGGGAAGAATCGAGGACTCGTGGTTGTTAGTTAGAGGTTGGGTCTCGTAAGTGTTCTATTGTTCGATTGAAGGTAAGGGTTTTCGATCAAAGGCTGGATATCATGTTTCAGGTTTGGCTTAATTCATTGCTAAGCGATTAATCGAGAGTTTGTGTTGGCTAAATCTAGGTCTTGAAAGGCTTGGGGTAGTTTTTGCAGCGAATCGATACCAGGTGTGTACCCTAAACACCAAAAATGCATATCGGCGAAAAGCCGAAAAAGCTCTTTGTCGACGCCACATGGGCGTGTGGTATCCCGTATGGTAGGTCGTGTGTAAGGCTATAAGCCACAACACGGCCGTGTGATCGATGAGCCAGGCCGCGCGCAGGCGACATGGCCGTGTGACGGTCGAGCAAGGCCGTGTGCGAGACATAGGCTCAACCAATTGGGTCGTGTGGGCCACACAGACGTGTGGGCCCACACGAGTGAGCCACACAGGCGTGTGGGATTCTAGGCCAGGCCGTGTGATCCAAGTGTGGCCCACACGGGCAGACAATATGGGCGTGTGAGCCCATTTTCACTGATTTATTGCTAAGGCTGCATGGGTCGCCCGAGACGAATGTGAACTTACTGTAGGGTCGGTAAGATTACCTAGACTCCTAACTGAATGACTGTATATTGAGCATGTTGTTTGTATTGTACTCTATAAATGTGATATACCATGATTGGGCATGACATAATTGTATAATGCATTGCATTGGGTTGGGGATTGATATTGATTGGAGGAAGTGTACTGAAAGGCTTCGAGCCTAACTTACTGGCAGCTCAGCTGCAAACTACTATTTAGTGCCGTAACCGGTACTACTTGGAGTGTAGGGATGGGTCGGTCGATTATATCCGCACATGGAGTGTAGGGTTGGACGGAGATGGAGTGTAGAGGCTGGTTGGGTAGGATTTTCTGATTGCATATCATATCGCATCTTTGATCTTGTGATGAGCTAACGCCCTAGTGCTCACTGTTATTGAAATGGGATAAGGCCTAAATTGATACTGATTCTGATATTAAAAAGGGCTTAGGCCGAACTGAGATTATCTGTTATTGTCTGTTTGTTTGCATAGGGATTATACACTGAGTTTACGTAAACTCGCCCCTTCTATTTGTCTGCATGCAGAAATCCCCCGGACATAGGCGGATCGATCTGGTGGAGGGCTCAGTGGTGGCCACACGACTCTTTTTTGGATATTTGATACTTATTTACAATTTTAAGTTTTATTTTGGGGAATTTTTCTGTAATAATGGCCTCTATGGATTTTTACCTAAATTTTGGATTTTATACTGTTTTCTATTTATATCTGCTACAAGTAGGTAAAACAAGGGTTTTTAAAAGAAATGCATGTGTTTTAGCAAAATACCACAAGGACACAAACTGTTTAAAAAGCTTCCGCAATGTACCATGTTTTGAAAACTAACAACTGTGTAGAATCACGATTTTAAAATTAATAAAAGATAATGAGGAATTCTAAATGGAAAATGTTTTAAGCAAAGTACTGTTTTCTAACACACTACCATGTGACATCGCCAGATTCGGCCATAACGTCCAGGCCGGGTTTTGGGTGTCACATTTAGTGGTATCAGAGCCAGGTTACAAAACTCGGCTGTGGATTTGGGTTTTTAAACTTGGATTTTAAAGCACCGATTTTTAGATGATTGAAATTTTTTTGCAGCATGTGTGGTACACCGAGTCTCCGGCGCCAATCCTGTAAGTCCTCTAAAACTATTATCTGTTTCAAACTGAACCTGCTATAGACAGTGTCTATTGAAACCACTATAGATGGACTGTACTGAAACACTTAAGTTAGTGTATACTGATACTGTAGCAAAACTGATAAACACTGATAGACACTGCGATGTACGAAAACAAACTTTACACTTCTGATATTGTTTCCATAAAATATCCGTTAATAAATACTGGAATCGTAAACTGATGCATAAAACTGTTAATACAGATAAAACACAATTAGACAATGAGCACCAGAGGTACTCGCAGACGGGGTACAAGAGGCCGTGGTAGAGGTCATAGAAGGGCTCGAGCGGGGTCCTCATCTTCTAGTAACCTACCCAATCTGGACACTAGCGAGACGCCGGTGTCGCCTGTTACTGAAATTGGGTCTGGGTCTCACGATCGAGCGGTTGGAGATGACGCATTATCCCAAGCCATGTTGAGGATTCTGGAGAGGGTCGCTGGGCCCAATACTGGAGCTGGAGGCCGAGGGTCAATTATAGAACGACTCCGATCTAACAGAGCTGAACTCTTCAGGGGTATTGCTGGAGTTGCCCCTAATGTGGCAGAATACTGGATTGAGGCCACAGAGAGGATTATGGACGACCTGGACTGCACCTTTGAGCAGAAATTAAAGGGTGTTGTATCGCTACTACGAGATGAGGCATATCAGTGGTGGCTCACTGTTAAGGAGGGCACTCAGCCCGACCAAATGGCCTGGGAGTTCTTTAAGACGACGTTCCAGGGAAATTATGCGGGTGCCAGTTACGTGGAAGCCCATAGGAGAGAGTTCCTGAATCTGACTCAGGGAGATAGATCGGTGGCCGAGTATGAGGCCGAATCTCTGAGATTGAGCCGCTATGCGTGAGGTATGGTGGCGACTAAGTACGAGCGATGTGTTCACTTCGAGGATGGCCTCAGGGATAATCTAAGGGTACTGATAGCTCTACAGAGGGAGTGAGACCTTGCTGCACTGGTCGATAAGGCGAAGATCACCGAGGAAGTGAAGCGCACTGAGCGCTAGAACAGAGAGAGGTCGGAATAAGAGGGATTTGGAGCCCTCGAGTTCCGTTCAGAGGCCTAAGAAAAAGGCCAAAGTTGATAGACCGGTCAGAGTTGGGGCTCTTGTTGCTACTACTGGGCAGCCGCCGTGTACTGAATGTGGTATACGTCATCTGGGCGAGTGCTGGAAAAGGACTGGGCATTCTTGAGGTGCGGTTCTTTGGAGCACTGTATTAGGGATTGTCCGCGGAGGGCCGATCAGGTGCAAGCTCTGGGTAATAATGCTGCATAGCCACCGAGGGTTGTTCAACAGCCAGTGAGAGGTCGTGGTCAGGCCAGAGGTGGTAAGGGTTTGGGCCGTGGTCAGAGAGCAGCGGGCAGAGGTGCTGGTCATACTGAGGCGAGGCAGTCGGCTCTAGTTTATGCTGTACGTTACCGAGAAGAGGGAGATGCTCCGGACGTCATTACGGGTACGTTCGTTATTTATAATGTACCTTATACTACATTGATAGATATAGGATCCACTAACTCCTATATAGCTTGTACTATGACTAAAAAATTAGGTATACTGGTTGAGTGCACTACGAGTGAGGTCACTGTACTTAGTCTGCTGGGACAATCGGTGAGGGTAAATAAACTGTTTAGAGACATCCCTTTAGAGGTACAAGGGGTAACCTTTCGGGCTGATCTAATGGAGCTTCCATTTGGGGAATAAGATTTAATACTGGGGATGGATTGTCTGGTCAAACACCGGGTGAGTTTGGATTGTGCCACAAAAAGGGTTGTACGGAGAATTGAGGAGGATAGCGAGGTAGTTGTAATTGGGGAGCGTCGGAGCTACTTGTCGAATGTGATTACTGCATTGAGGTCCGAGAAGTTGGTTCATAAGGGATGTGAAGCATATCTCGCCTACATCGGTGTTTCAGATTCTGGGGATTCTTCAGTTAAGGAGATCAAGACGGTTAAGGACTTTCCAGACATTTTTCCTGAAGAGCTACCTGGGTTACCTTTGAATCGTAAAGTAGAGTTTGGGATTGAGCTCTTTTCTGGTATAACTCTCGTGTCCATCGCCCCTCATAGAATGGCACCAAAGGAGCTTGTGGAGCTTAAGGCCCAGATTCAGGAGTTACTGGATCGTGGGTTCATCCGCCCTAATGTGTCTCTGTGGGAAGCACCGGTTCTATTCGTGAAGAAGAACGATGGATCCATGCATATGTGTATCGACTACTGTCAACTGAATAAGCTGACTATAAAGAATAAGTACCCCCTACCGAGGATTGATGATCTGTTTGACCAGTTCTGAGGAGCTTCGATTTTATCTAAGATTGATCTACGATCAGGGTATCACCAGTTGAGAGTTAAAGAGGTTGACGTGCATAAGACGACATTTAGGACTCGCTACGGCCACTACGAGTTCCTAGTGATGCCATTTGGACTGACAAATGCACCAGCAGCTTTTATGGATCTGATGTACCGAGTGTTCTAGTCCTATCTGGATCGGTTCGTACTGGTGTTTATTGACGACATACTGGTCTCTTCAAAGACGGAGGATGAGCATGATGAACACCTCAGAGTAATTCTACAGATTCTGCGAGAGAAACAACTATACGCCAAGTTCAGTAAATGTGAATTCTGGTTACGTGAAGTAACGTTTCTAGGACATGTGGTTTCTGCAGAGGGAATTAGAGTCGATCCTCGAAAGATTGAGCCTGTCTTGGATTGGAAGCAGCCTAAGACTGTATCAGAGATCCGCAGTTTTTTGGGTTTGGCAGGGTATTATCGACGATTTGTAGAGGGGTTTTCACTGATCGCCGCACCCTTGACTAAGCTGCTACGTAAGGGTGTGCCATTTAACTGGACTAATTTGCAGCAAAAGAGCTTTGAGAAGCTCAAGTATGTCTTGACCGAGGCCCTGTTATGATACAAACCAAAGTCCGGAAAAGAGTTTCTTGTTTCTGCTGATGCATCACATGTCAATTTAGGATGTATGTTGATGCAGGAGGGCAAGGTGGTAGCGTATGCGTCTCGTCAGCTTAAGACTCATGAAGCGAATTATCCGACGTATGACTTGGAGTTAGCCGCAGTGGTGTTCGTATTGAAAATCTGGAGGCATTATTTGTATGGTGATAAGTGTATCATTTACACTGATCACAAGAGCCTCAAGTACGTCCTCACTCAGATGGAGCTAAATCTTAGGCAGCGTAGATGGGTTGAGCTGCTTAAGGACTATGATTGTACGATTGAATACCACCCTGGCAAGGCCAATGTGGTGGTCGATGCACTGAGCCGTAGGGCTGTGACTGATCTGAGAGCAATGTTTGCTTGTCTCAGTTTATTTGATGATGGTAGTCTGTTGGTTGAACTTCAAGTTAAAACGACGTGGATAGAGCAGATTAAGGGTAAACAGTTGGAGGACGAGTCTTTGGGTCTTCGCTTCCGACAGATTGAGAGTGGGGGTACTGTGGATTTTTGATTAAATAACAAAGGGGTACTCTATTTTCGTGGGAGAATATGTGTACCAAAGGATATTGAGTTGAGGCAGTCTATACTGCGAGAGGCGCATAGTAGCCCTTATGCTATGCATCCTGGCGGAAACAAGATGTACCAAGACCATCGTGAGTTATACTTGTGGCCAGGTCTTAAGCGAGAGGTTACAGACTTTGTGGGTAAATGTCTGACATGTCAGCAGTTTAAGGCGGAGCATCAATTACCTTCAAGGTTGATTCAGCCAGTTAAGATTCCACTTTGGAAGTGGGAACGTGTAACCATGGACTTTGTTAGTGGGTTACCCCTTACACCCACTAAGAAGGATTCTGTATGGGTCACCGTGGATCGATTGGCCAAGTCCGCCCACTTTATACCGGTTCGTACTGACTACTCTTCGCAGAAGCTGGCTAAGCTGTATGTGTCTGAGATAGTGAGACTGCATGGGGTACCAGTTTTGATAATATCTGATAAGGATCCTCACTTCACGTCTCGGTTCTGGAAGAAGTTGCATGAAGCTCTGGGTACAAGATTGGACTTCAGTACTGCGTTCCATCCTTAGACTGACGATCAGCCAGAGAGGGTGATTCAGATACTGGAGGACATGTTGAGAAGTTGTGTGATTGATTTCTGAAGCAGTTGGGAGGATTATCTGCCGCTAGCAGAGTTTGCTTATAACAACAGCTACCAGTCTAGTATTCAGATGGCACCGTACGAGGCATTATACAGTCGTAGGTGTCGCACACCTTCAAGTTGGACTGAGTTAGGCGAGCGACGTGTTCTGGGCCCTGAACTGGTTTCTATTATCGAGGATAAAGTTAAATTGATTCGAGACCGACTGAAAGCGGCAGCTGATAGGCAGAAGTCCTACGCAGACCTGAAGCGACGTGAAATTGAGTATTCTATGGGGGACTTTGTTTTTCTCAAGGTCTCGCCATGAAAGAAGGTGCTGAGGTTTGGTTATAAGGGCAAGTTAAGCCCTAGATTTATTGGACCTTATCGCATTCTAAAATGAGTGGTACCAGTTGCGTATCAGTTAGAGTTACCTCCGGAGTTAGATCTAATTCACGACGTGTTCCACGCCTCTATGTTGAGGCGTTACCGTTCTGATCCCACACACATCGTCTCTGTTGAGGAGATCGAGGTTAGGCCAGATCTGACCTTTGAGGAGGAGCCAGTTCAGATATTGGAGCGAGATGTAAAGGTTCTAAGAAGAAAATCTATCCCACTGGTTAAAGTTTTTTGGCGTAATCATAGTTCGGAGGAGGCCACGGGGAGCATGAGGATGGGATGTGTTAGCAGTACCCTCATCTATTCGGATCAGGTAAATTTCGAGGACGAAATTCTTTTTAGGGGGTAGAGTTGTAACGCCCCAAAAATCTCTTATATTTATTTTCGGGTGTTTGTGATACAAATGTGTGTCTGCTTCAGTGGTTAAGTACTCTTGGAGTGTCTGAGAAGTCTTAGGTTCAAGCCTTGGCTTGGGCAAATTTTTTGCTTTTTCTTTGAATAAATCCCTATCTTTAGACAGTAGGCTTTTAATTAAATGTTGGTAAAGTATGTCAGAATGGGCTTGCTGGTCTGGTGGTTAAGTGGAGTGTAAATAAGCTGGAGGTCTGGAGTTCGAGTCACTGCGCAAACAAGGGATATATTTTGCTGCTGATGCTGTGTGAGAGTTGAGATGGTCTAGAAATCTGAGTAGTGGATTTAGTGGGGAGTTTGATGGAGAGAATTAAGGGATTTTGAAGCTTATCAGATTTTGTAACTTTCCTTTTTGCAAAATTTCCTCTTTCCGAAAACCTTTCTGACGCCAACTTCCCTGTCACCCTCCCCCCTCTTTGCGTTTCTTTTCCTTCTTCCTTTTTGTGCTGAAATCTCGCTTCTCCAACACCCACTCTCTCGTTTTTATTTTATTTTAGTCATTCCGTTGCGTGCAACTCTGGTTTCCATCCGAGCGGTAAGTCTGAGAGTAAGTGCTTTGTTTCTTTTTAATTAACTTTCTATTAATGGGGGCTGTTTTGGTCAATTAGGGGAAGAATCAAGGACTCGTGGTTGTTAGTTGGAGGTTGGGTCTCGTAAGTGTTCTGTTGTTCGATTGAAGGTAAGGGTTTTCGCTCAAAGGTTGGATATCATGTTTCGGGTTTGGCTTAATTCATTGATCAGCGATTAATCGAGAGTTTGTATTGGCTAAATCTAGGTCTTCGAAGGCTTGGGGTACTTTTTGCAGTGAATCGATACCAGGTGTGTACCCTAAACACCGAAAACACGTTTCAGTGAAAAGCCGAAAAAACTCTCTGTCGACGCCACACGGGCGTTTGGTAGCCCGTGTGGTAGGCCATGTGCAAGGCTATAAGCCACAACACGACCGTGTGATCGACGAGCTAGGCCGTGCACAGGGGACACGACCGTGTGACGGTCGAGCAAGGCCGTGTGCCAGACACTGGCTCGACCAATTGGGTCGTGTGGGCCACACGGGTATATGGGCCCACACGGGCGTGTGGGATTCTCAGCCAGGCCGTGTGATCCACACGGCCAAGGCCAATTTGGGCCGTGTGGGCCACACAGGCTTGTGGGCCCACACGGACAGACAACATGGACGTGTGAACCCATTTTCACTGATTTATTACTAAGGCTGCACAGGTCGCCCGACGACTGTGAACCTACTGTAGGGTTGGTAAGATTACCTAGACTCCTAACTGAATGACTGTATATTGAGCATACTGTTTGTACTGTACTATATAAATGTGATATACCATGATTGGGCATGACATAACTGTATGATGCATTGCATTGGGTTGGGGATTGATATTGATTGGAGGAAGTGTACTGAAAGGCTTCGAGCCTAACTTACTGGTAGTTCAGCTACAAACTACTGTTTAGTGCTGCAACTGGTACTACTTTGAGTGTAGGGATGGGTGGGTCGATTATATCCCACATGGAGTGTAGGTTTGGACAGAGATGGAGTGTAGAGGTTGGTTGGGTAGGATTTTCTGATTGCATAATTGTTACTGCTACTGTACTGTGATGGGCTAAGGCCCTAGTGCTCACTGTTACTGAAATGGGCTAAGGCCTAAATTGATACTGATTCTGATATTAAAAAGAGCTTAGGTTGAACTGAGATTATCTGTTATTGTCTGTTTATTTGCATGGGGATTATACAATGAGTTTACTTAAACTCACCCCTTCTGTTTAATCTGTACAAGAAATCCCCAGACATAGGTGAATCGGTGCGGCAGAGGGCTCAGCGGTGGCCACACGACTCCTTTTTGGATATTTGATACTTATTTACAATTTTAAATTTTATTTTGGGGTATTTTTCTGTAATAATGGCCTCTATGGATTTTTACCTAAATTTTGGATTTTATACTGTTTTCTGTTTATATATGCTAGAACTAGGTAAAATACGGGTTTTTAAAATAAATGCATGTGTTTTACCAAAATACCACAAGGACACAAACTATTTAAAAAGCTTCCGCAACGTACCATGTTTTGAAAACTAACAACTAAGTAGAATCATGATTTTAAAATTAATAAAAAATAATGAGGAATTCTAAACGGAAAATGTTTTAAGCAAAGTACAGTTTTCTAACACACTACCATGTGACATCGCCAGATTCGGCCATAACATCTAGGCTGGGTTTGGGGTGTTACATATATTGATATTGTGTTGTGGTTGTTCGATATTTTAGGTATAATTGAATTGTTATAATTTGATGTGAGTCAAGCAAGAAATTGATTTGAACATTGTTAATACGATGACATATTGAGCCGGATGAACATAGGATAGGATAGAATTGGCATGCCAATAGGTTTTTAATGCGCGCGATACGGATTTTACTTGTGAAAAAATGGTGGTTATTGATTTGTTACTTTCCACTGAGTATATCGAAGTCCAACATTTGTTGCGGACTGTTATGTTATATTTACAGTGGTTCTAATGTGTTATCGGGGGTGGATGTAAGGCCTTCTAGCTTGGAACTTAGTGCCCAGGTGTGTTTCGGAGGGATGTTAGCCTATGGCTAGGCACTTGGTGCTGAGGTGTGTTCTCGATTGGCTTGGCTCGTTTGAGCGTTCTGGTGTGTTCTAGATGGTTAACTGCGTATCCGAATCTGTTTATATCTTTCATCGGGTAGGCTTTCAATGGTTATATGATTCGTTATTTAATTTTATAAATGTTTACATGATCTTCTGAATGTATTAAATGAGAATTGGTATTGATTGATTTAGCATAATTGATCAAGTTATACAATATGTGTATAAACATAAAGACTCACCTGTTGAATGGTTGTGATTGAAAAAATTATTGTTTATTAACTGCTATTGTGTGATTGATATGTTTATACGGTAAGTTTTCTCATTTCAACCGTTGAACTTACTAAGCTCTTTTAAAGCTTACTCGTGTCATTTTTCCTATTTCTTTGTAGATTACGTTTTGTCGAATTGGGTGATCAGATCAACTTGAAGATCACACTATCCAGATATCTTTTGGTAGTTTTTTGTAACATCCCGAAATTGGGCCTAGTAGGATTGGGCCCAATGGGCCTTGAGCGTAGAAGCGTTTTAAAATTTTGAGAACAAGAGAACGGCATTATTTCAAGTTGGACTTATTAAGAAGGTAATTTTGGAAAGTTACGAGGTTTCTATAAAGTTCCGGGTTCAAGTTGGGCCTTAGTAAAATTTTGTGTTTAAGCCTATTAAGGAGAGATAGTAAGTGGCATCAAGGCTTATGGAAATAAAAGAGTAAATTGCTAGCATAAATGAGCAATTGGTAAAAGGGTTATGGCGCCACATGTAGTACCTTGAGGGAAGAGGTTCGAATCCCTTTGTGTGCAATTTTGACTTTTATTTTGGCATTCCTTCCTTAGTGTCGGCCAAGGTATATATATGGCAAGGTTGACTTCTTTATTTTTGGTATGGTGGCTAAAGGAATTAAGGAAAGGTTGAGGTTGGGGAAATGAATAAAAAGGAAAAGGCAAGTAAGGGGAACAAGTGGCTTATTTCATGGAGAATGTTATGGAAAGTATGGTTGGCAAAATTTTGACCCTTATGGCTATGCATGTGGACGGTTTTGGGGGTAGATAGGTAGCTGAAATTTTACTTTGGCTTTTGGTAAGGTTTTGGTATTGTTTTGGCCAAAAATCCCATTTGCAACTTTGTGTCATTCTATCCCAAATTGCTACTCTCTTTGCCGAAATCTTCTAGCACAATAGTGCATTTTTTCTTCTCTTTGGATTGGTCACATATTCATCTTTTGTCCATCTTCCTTGATAGACGAAACTTCAAGTTGATATTAAACAAATTCTTCTTCTTTCTTCTTGATTGCCGAAACTCTAAAGCCATTAGTGAGTACTTTTCTTTCTTTGTTTTGCCGAAACCACCTAGCCTAATTGATCATCTTCTCCATCTTCCAAGTTGGGTTTTTCTTTCTTGATTAAACCGGGTAAGTGTTTTTATTCAAATCTTTTCATTCTTTTTCTCTTTAGCCGAATGATAGTCCCTCATTATTTGGTTGTTTCATCTTGATTCTAAAACCGAAATGGTGTTCTCCCTTACTCCCTCACATCTTGATAATCTTTTATTTGTAGTATTCTAGTGGATTGGCCGAATACCACATCATTGCCTAATCATCTCAAGTCATAAGTCAATTGGTGGGAATTGGGATTATCATCGATTAAGGTAAGGAGTCTTTTCATAGCCCATTCGATATCACTACTCGGTTATTGTGTTAATCAGATCGAAGTTTCGACTAATCGGTTATGTTTTAGGGACGAAATCACTCGATATGTTCTACCTTCGGACACAGTGGTAAGTGATTCAAGTGTAAGTGATACAAAATCTTTTGGAAATCCGAGGCTAACTTTTGGTTGGTATTGTTCTAGGTCATCGACGAGTGGTTCGTTAGGAAATCAAAATCAGGTGTGTAATCTCGTACCTTCTGAATACATGTTTGATATGGTGTGTAATCTCACATCTCTCTGAAAGTTTGTATGATATGTTCTGTGATTTGGTCAAATACCGAAGAAAAACGAAAATCGGCATCCGTGATCACTCGGGCGTGCGCATGATCGTAGTGGTAATCGTATGTTGTAATAAAACAGTTTCGGTCAGAAACAGTAATGTGTATTTGAAAAATCACGAAAAATTGGAGAAAGGGAATTACAAAGTGAATAAGATATCAAATTAAAGCTTACTGTGTCTATTTTGATATGGAAGAAACGGAGAAGGAAAAAGAATTTTATATTTTGAGATATCTTAATTTTAATGATACTGGTTCTGAATGACTTTGTGGTTCACTGATCTGTCTTGGAAAAATCTTATAAAATTGTACAAAGTGAATTATGAGTTATAGTTTATATGTACAGATTCCTTAGTGAGTCTATTTTCAATAGAAACAAGTGGCAGCAACATATGAAAACTGTACAGTGAGATATTTAAAATTTAGGTAAGAGAGGTCAGAATCATTGGACAGTGAAACAAGGGAAACTTTAAGGAATAAACTGTACTAAATTGTTTAGCAAAAAATTATGAAAAAATTTTAGTAAGAAGATATATGAGTCTAGTTTCAAGAAAAATTTACGGATTTAGATTTCAAGATTTCTAACTCAAGTTATAGTCAATTTAGTCAATACGACACAGATGGACAGTTTTAAATTGTTATGCCCAAATTAGTGGTTAAGTCTGGATTGCGAAATTACCAAATTACGAAATTGCCCTTACGGGCCGAATTATGGAAATGCCCCTAAAGGGCCGAAATACGAAATTGCCTTAATGGGCTGAATTGTTATATTGCCTTAATGGGCTGAATTGTTATTTTGCTAAATGGGCCAATCTGATATTTTGCTAAGTGGGCCAATCTGATATTTTGCTAAATGGGCCAAATATGATATTTTGCTTAATGGGCCTTTTTGATTAATTGAGATCATGGGCCATAATTTTGTAATAAATATCTGAATAAATTACTGTTGATATATTGTGATTTTGTTATGCATTATATACATGATTTGCATGGGATGGGATAATGATGAAGAGAAGTTTTGGTAGCTCTGCTACATAAATCTGGTGGCTCTGCCACAAATCTGAAAATGGCAATGCCATGTAAATTCTGTTAATCTGGTGGCTTGTCCACAAATCTGATATAAATGGCTTAATGCCTACGTTTGGTGTGTTGGCGGGGTGGGTTGACTAAAGATCACCCACAGGTGTGTTGGTTGGTACGGGTGGTGTGTAGCGGATGGAAAACTAGGTTTGGTTTGGGAATTGCATATCATATTTGATACATTAATGTTGTTGTAAATGGGCTTAGGCCCAAAATATTGCTAATTGGGTTCCGGCCCAATGAATAACGGTAAGGGGATTTCACACTGAGTTCTTGTAACTCAACCCCCTTTCTCTTAACCCTTGTAGGTAATGCTTGATGATATGGACTTGGGCTAAGGATGACTCGAGGGAGGCCATACTTCGGAAATGGTTTATTTGGACTTTAGACTTCTTTCTCGTTTATTTTATTACTTTACTATTTTGGGTTAAATGTTGTAATAAGGCCTCTGGACTATTTTTGCTTTTTGGTTGGGATGTTTTTATTATTTTTCTTAAATTGTTTAAAAAGGGGAATTTTCTAAAAACTTAAACAATGATTTCCAAAATCGATTAACAAATGGATTTCAAAATAAACTTTTACAAATATTTTTAACACGGATATTTTCTCTCGAACTATTAACGATATTTTCAAAAGACTTGGATTCTCTTTCAAATTTTCAACGTCGTTTTCAAAAGTCACGGTTTTGTAAGATCATTAGTTCAAATTTATCGATTTATCAATCAAATCTTTGAGGTTAGTAGTATTTTATCAAATCAAACTTGTTTTCTTAATTTTTAACAAAGCAATATTTTAGTACGAACAAAAAGGGTTTAACATGTTTTGCTCGTGTGACATACCAAATCCGCTCATAACGCATGGGCCAGGTTTGGGGTGTTACATTTTAGATATGTTTACTTTTGTGTTATATGGCATGTAATAGGTGTGTTTGTATAAGTTTGGATATTTATTTCATATGTTACATCTTAGATTGGTGCAAAGTTGTTTGAGCTTGCTTATATATGTGCCTTTAGTTTTGGTATGTATATGTATATGTTCTTGTGAATTTGTTTTTGGCTATTTGGTATAATTCTTATGGAAGTATTTGAAATATGGTTTATTGGAATGCGAATGGATTGAGTGAAATGGTAGACTTGGCAAGAGTTATTCTAGGTACTTGAGAATTTTGAATGCAAACTAGTTTGGTATGAAATGTCAATTTGGTTTGGTAATTGAATTCTAGTGTCAATGGGTGCACGTTGGTTAGATACTTAGGTTGTAGGTTTTGGTATGTTTTAATATTGTTTGAATGTGTTTTTAAGGTTTTAAAATGATTGATTTTGGTTTAACTTGGCACATAAGTTTTGGATGAAAATTTGTATTGTTTTGTAAGCTTTTTAAGGTGCACACAGCCTAAGGCACGAGCTGTCACACGACGTGTGCTACACATGGTCACACCAATAACTATGTGTCTTATTGATTTAGGTGCAAGTTTGTCTACACGGTCACAGAGAGTTACACGGTCTGGCGACACAGTCATGTGACCCCTACTTCGAACTGGACACAGTCTGCGACACAACATTGTGACCCAAAACTAAATGGCATCAGATTGTTATACGGTCTGGCCACACGGCCATGTTCCTGAGTCACACGGTTTGGCCACACGGCATGTTCCTAAGTCACGCAGTTTGGCCACATGGCCATGTTCCTGAGCCACATGGCTTGGCCACACAACCGTGTGACCCCTGTTTCCAAAATTTTCTGTTTTGTTTCAAAATTAGTCCCTAATTGATTCCAAATTATTTTTAAGTCCCCGTAAGCTTGATTTAAGGTCCGTAAATGTATTTATTCCATGAATGAAATATATATTTGAATGTTGTAATTTAATTTAATAAATGAATGACTTAATGATGTTAGTTGTGTTAATATGTGTCGTAATACTCCGTATCTCTAATCTGGCGACAGAAACGGGTTAGAGGTGTTACATATACTCTCTTGGATGATTGACTTCTCTTTCATTTATGGTGAGCTCCTTTAGAGCTTGTTATGTTTTTTTTTGGATCTTTTCATTTGATGAATTATCAGCCTTATCATCATTTTTTAATATCTCTACATCATCATCATCAACACAAGTATCCTTTCTAGGAAAAGGGTTAGCATAATTGAAAACATGTATTGAATCTTCAACTACTAAAGTTATTTTATTAAAGACTCTATAAACTTTAGAATTTAAGGAATAATCAAGAAAAATTCCTTCACAAATTTTTGTTAGGACTATTGGTACGCCCTATGGCGCAGCGGAAAAATTATTCCAGCGATCATCAACCATGGATCGATGTACGCGGAACGAATCGATTTGAAATAGGGTTGAAAATATACCTATTCAAACTAGAAAAATGGCGTGGAAAATTGTTGGCTGAAATCTTTTGCGTGATGTCAATCCAAGCCACAACAAAAACGTCTCGAACTCTACGTAGTCCACCCAGTCAACCAAGAACAGAAAAACTCTTTAAACAATTTCAAAGAGAATTCAAATATGGCTGCTAGACCCCTTTTTTTAAGTGTTTACTTGGTAACCCTAACACACTAAAGGATATCTTCGTTTTATTTTCTTTTGATATCATATCTCAGAAAGAAAAATGAGATTATTCCCTTATTATTAGAGAAACAAAAGGAAAATAATGAAAAAGAATTATATTCTTTCCAAATGAATATCACTTTCCATGTCCTTTTATATTTTGACCGAAATTATTATAATTGTTTATATTAATAATTTCGGTAAAATATATACAATTAATATTTTATATGAATTAAATTCATATATTATTTTTATGTTATCTATTTGTGTACAACAAGTTTGTACGTATAATGTGTTCAATATTTGACCATAAAATTAAATTAATTCAATAATTAATTTAATTCATGTGACAGCTAAATATAATACCAAATGTATTTGGATTCTATTCGCTTCAACTATAGGGTCTGACCCTGTAGGCTATTGTAGTAGTCATACTAGAGCATTTCTAATAATACAAGCAATGCGTCGCATCTAGCAATGCGTCATTGCTACCTAAGTTACAAGAATTCGTAATTCGACATAACCTTTCTATGATAAACCTTTCATGTATTACATCCTTTTGTCCTTTATATCTAGATTGGATACAAGTCATGGAACAGTCACACTTGCATAATCCAATCTCATGTTTCTTGATATCTCTAGTAGACTACAATAAACAAATAAGTATGATATCTCATATCAACTTATTCGAGCATGGCTATGCATTTCTAGTCTCTCTCAATCAAGTAGCCAAAGATGTTGCTCCCATTATGTAGGAGGGACAAATCCTATATTGATCAACCATATCCCACTACATAGATTGTGGCATATCCAATATCAGTCTTTATAGTAAAACCTATTACGGAAGATGTTTCACTATATCAAAATATACGACTCACGATGTTGGGATAATGATAATCTCAAGTCTGAAAATTGTATACATAGTTATCACTATGAGTATTGTTGTGACAATTACATAATAATCCAAGAAACATACTCATAGCGGGTCAGTCCAATATGTTGTTCTCTAACACGTACTCATGTATTGATTTTGACATCCCTCCTTTAGTGACAACACTTTGTCATCAATCAACTACACATTAGTCTCAATGCATTATTTTTTTCTAAGCTCACAATAATACTTGACTAAGGACCTTTTAAGAATAATCATATTTTCTTAGGACTTTATTACAATTTGGTTTATTTATATACACAGAAAAAGAAACTAAAATAATAATGGCAATTATGTATATTAATAAACAAGCTAAAATAAGTATCTAATCACAATCATCTCATGATTAGTTTTTGGGAATACTATAACACTTTTTGTATCAAATTTACCAAGATTCTCTTTGCAATCATTTAAAACTGAACACTTGCATCCAAAAGGATTAAAATAGCGAATGTTAGGTTTTTTGTTTTTGAAAAGTTCATATGGAGTTTTCTTTAAAATAGGACTAATCATTATTCTATTAAAAATATAGCAAGTAGTGTTTGTGGCTTCCGTCCAAAAATATTTTGGTAAATTATTTTCACAAAGCACAGTTCTAGCGATTTCTTCTAAAGTTATATTTTTCTTCTCAACAACTTCATTTTGTTGAAGGGTTCTAGGTGCTGAAAAGATATGGCTAATTTCATTTGAGTTGCAAAAATTTTCAAAACCAAGATTTTAAAATTTGGTTCCATGGTCATTTCTAACACTATTAATAGAATAACCTTTTTCATTTAGATTAATTTTTGAAAATGTGATGAATTTTTGTAAAGCTTCATCTTTAGTACTTAAGAAAAGAACCCAAGTAAATCTCAAGTAGTCATCTACAAGCACAAAAGCATATAGTTTTCCACCTAATTTAGTAGTCCTAATTGGTCTAGAAATATCAATGTAAATTAATTGAACCAGTCTACTAGTAGATACATCATATATAGGTTTAAAAGAAACTCTCTTATGTTTGCCTTTAACAAATGCATCACAAACTTTATCTAAGTAAAAAAAAAAGTTTTGGCAATCCTCTTACTAAGTCATTTTTAGCTAATTTATGCAATATGCTCATGCTAGCATGTCCAAATTTTCTATGCCACAATAAAGAATTATTTTCATTTTTAGCTATAAAGCATATGTTTGATTCATGCATGTCATCTAAATGCACCATGTATATATTTCCTATTCTATGTCCTACAAGCATAATCTTATTAGATATACTGTCAATTACTTTACATCCATTTGACTAAAAAATGACAATAAGACCTTTATCACATAATTGATTAATACTTAATAGATTATGCTTAAGACCATTGACATATAATACATTTTCAATAAAGATTGAAGAGTTATTCTACGAAGAATTGTTTACATTCAACAATGCAAGTGTGACATCTGTCAAAGAGCAAAGCATGTGGTGTTTATACTCAAGTGTTTAACTGCCAAGATTTGATTTCGCTCAGAGAAACAAGCTAATGATATCTTTTAAAACTTTTGAGAAGTATGCCAGTAAAAGGGAAATTTTTGAAGCGTGTGTAAGGTAATTTGTATCATCGCTGATTTGAGCTTTGCGAGAACAATCAAAGTCATCCAGATAATTGAAATTCTTGAAGGGATGAAATTTTCAATGACAAAATTTTATATAAGGGGAGAGAGTAGTAATGCCCCGGCTCTGGCGGGCACAGGGTTTGGCGTAGTCTTTTAGCAGTATGATTGGCAGAGTAGTATTCGCCCAAGTTCCCCTTTCTCACGTATAATGTGGGCGGATAAAATTATGTGTTTAAGATTATGTGCGCTCCATGCAAGGTCACTATGGTTTGTTAGAATAAAGATGTGATCAGTGAATCGGTATTGAGGGTTGAGTCCATGTCAAAGGCTAGTGCGCCATTTTTCAGTGGAACTATACAAGTTATGTAACAGCTCGATTTTGACCCTAATCGGAACAGTGGTTTCGGGACCACAAATCTGAGTCTGAAAAATATTTTAATATTATTTTCTGTGTTTATTATGTGTGAATTTGTTTGTGTGAAATTTTCGTGTTTTAATTTCGTTGTTAGAGTGTCCGATTAAATAAAAGGGCTTAATCGCGTAAAATGAAAATTTGATGGTTAAATAAGAAAGTGCCTAATTGTTGTTGTCCTTATAATTTGGAGGTTTTATGATGCAATTAGCCCATTATATAAGTTAGTGGATGGCAAAGGACTAATATAACCTTATATTATATGTTTTATATATTAATTAGTAAAGGTTAATTAAGTAAAATAATAATAAGTTAATTTATATTACATAAAACATAATAAAATAAAGCCATGCTCATCTTTTTCTTCTTTGACAGAAACTAAAGAAAAGAAAAAGGAAGAAACCTAAGCTAGGTTCGGCCATTGTTGAAGCTTGATTCAAGATCCAGATTGAAAGAAAACAGAATTAGATCGGTGGAAGTCGAAAGTAGTCGAGTAGTCGATTTCGTCCGTCGATATCCGAGGTAAGTCTATAAGCATTTAAATGTTGTTATATTCATGAATATATAAATGTTATGTGATAAATTGAATTGTTTGAATATATATAAGCCTTGGCCGAATGTGAATATGAGATAGGGAACTATGTTTCGAGTTCGATTCGATCGAGATTCAACGTCCAAAAGTCCCGTACGAACCCTAGGAATAGATAGGATACATATGTCATGACATAGGGTTTCCGATATGTGTTATCGTGTAAGACCACGTCTGGGACGTTGGCATTGACTTGTGTTTATGTGTAAGACCATGTCTGGGACATTGGCATCGTATTTGATTCGTGTAAGACCCTGTCTGGGACAATGGCATCGATATGTGATTACATGTAAGACCACGTCTGGGACGTTGGCATTGTACGAGCTTCCGACTATTCGCGTATCCTTTTTAATTCTGAACGGTTCAACGGGCAATGTGAAGTAAAGACCGAATGTGAAATTGAATTACAGGTTCAGGTATGTGTTATTTATTTGTTTATATGGAAACAAGGTAAGTTGGTTATATGAAATGATAAAAGGTTATGTGAACATGAATTATGTGTTAATCTATTTGAACATATAAATGATTCGGCTTATTGATGTGTTTGTAATAATAAAAGTGAAAATTTATATATGTATATGATTGATTACATTCAGCCATATGTTATATGTATATGAGTTTAAAATGTGATCTAGTAGTAAATGATAACTTGTATTTGATATTATGCATATTCGGCCTTGTTAACAAAATGTTAATATGTAATTGTTGTTATATATGTTTTTGCTTAAGACTTACAAAGCTTAAATAGCTTACTCTGTGTGTGTTTTTGTTTACCTCTGTTTTATAGATTTTGGAGTCGTTATGAGCTCGGGGATCGTCAGCAAAGCTTATCACACTATCGACTGTTTCTTTCGGTATTTTACTAAGATGAATTTGGGCATATGGCATGTATAGCATAGATGGAATGTTTGATTTTGGGACATGTATAAATATATAGCCATGCGAAAATGGCTAAATATGATGTTTAAGTTTAATGAGTTTTGATTATGATATATATGTGTGATATGCTTAGTATGATTTGCTATGGTGGGTTGATATAATTTGATTCAAGAGAATTAGGTATGAATAAAGAATGAGTGTTATGTATATAGCTATGTGATAAGTCTAGATAAATGGTTGTGATATGAATGAATAGTTATGTCTTAGAATGCTTAGTTTTGGTATGGTTTGATGGCTAGTGAAATGGTCAAAATTATAGTAAGCTTATTGATGCAAAGTAAGTATATATATATTTGATGGATGGATGTCATAATGAAATGGTAAATTTGTGATGGGTCGTGTTTAGAAATACTTGTGAATAGGTTAAACTAAATAGTATATAAGAAGGTATGATTGAAATGTTCTTGAATAGTTAGGAATGATGAATATTTGGTATGTATTGGTTGCCTTGGAAGCTTGGTTGGATGTATAATTGTGCTTATAGGGAAGACTCAAGGTGTGGGTGGCATTTTGGCCTTGAAAATGGCCTATAATTGCCCACACGGTTGAGCACACGGGCGTGTGGCTCGACTGTGTCCTTCGTGGTTGCATTTCAAAACAAGTCGACTCGACCACGGGCAAGACACTGGGCGTGTGGATTGGTCGTGGTGGAGCAAGTCAGTGTCGACCACGGGTGAGGCACATAGGCGTGTCTCAGGCCGTGTGGACAAGTCAGTATGTATGCCCTGTTTTGACACAACTTAGACACACGGGCATGTCTAAGGCCGTGGGAGGCACACGGCCTACCCACACGGGCGTGTGACCTCTGTAACTTTAAAAAAAAAATTAAAATTACCGAGAACTCCCGTATATGTTCGGTTTAGTCCCGACCTATTTCTAAAGCATGTTTAAGGCCTCGTAGACCTATTTCTAAACCACGGGTGAGGCACGCGGGCGTGTCTCAAGCTGTGTGGACAAGTTAGTATGTGATAAACCGTAATAGTAACATATTTTATCTCCACATTTAGCATGCTTTTGGATGATTTATCCCTTGAGTTATGGAATTTGATGCTCTTAATCCTTTAGTTTCATGTTTTATACTCAGGAGAGCATAGGAGGATGAAAAGAACGAAAAACGGGCTTGAAACGGGCCAAATGGGCCAAAGTGAGAAATCGACACAGCACTGGGGTTTCACCACACGGTAGTGCCCTTTTTAGAGCTCGAACACGGCCTGAAGTCGATTCACACGGGCGTGCCACACGGGCATGTCCCTGTCGTGGAAAAAAAGAATTTTATTCGGATTAGGGTACTTAGAGGAAAAGAAACACATTCCAAAAGCCTATATAAACACCCTAAAGGCCAACCTTTAGGGGGGCGTCCAGCTAGGCCAAGGAGCCAAGCGGAGAGGTCGGGTGTGAGACTTACTCGAAGAAAGCCGGTTGATTCATCTCAAGAAGTTTGAGTCATACTCAAGACGGAAGATCTTCTCTTCAATTCCTTCAGGGGTTTTAGGGTTTTTCTTATGTTTTGTTTTATCTTTTCTTCTGAGATGTATACTTTTATAATTATGAACTAAACCCTCAGATACCAGAGGGGGATGAAACCTAAGATGGATCTTGTTATTGTTTTCTGAACTATATGATAAATACTTGATTTGTTCTTAATTATGTGTTCTTAATTCTTGTTTTGATATTTCAGGTATTGATTCAAGTATTGATGTGCTTAGCGGTGGAGCAAAAGTCCTGTCTAAGAGTAGATCTAGCATAGTTAAGCGAAGTTGCTCGCGCGCCTAAAGATAGGGTGACGAAAATCTGCCAGATTAGGGTCAAACCTAATATGGGAGTCCATAGATCGAGTTAATTCAATTCTAGGGGTTTTAATTAGAAAGAGATTTCAATTAATCAACCTAGGGTTAGACGTTAGTAGCCTCGACGGAGGTATTAATATACATTAGGGAATCCTACGGATCAAGTCAAGTGAATAAATAAATGCAGTTTGGGGTTAGATAACAAGTGAAGTCTAGGTGGATTCCTCCTTGGGTATTGTCTTAATCAATTGGTTTTCCCACAAGTATTTCCCCAATTCATTCCCTTCGTCTTAGCATCTTTAGCTTAGTAGTTAGTTAATTTTATATTAAACAATAATTCACTTCAATTCTTAGGCTAAATAATAGAAAGAAAGTTAGTATTAGTACTTTTGGTTCCCTTGGGTTCGACAATCCGGTCTTGCCGCTAAACTATACTATTGTTCGATAGGTGCGCTTTCCTTAATTGTTGTCATAGTTAGTTTCTAGGCTAGATCATTCATTATATAAATTTTTAAGACTCTGACACACGATCACAGTTTTTGGTGTCATTGCCGGGGAACTAAAATATTAAGAACGCTCAATTTTTATTACTTTAGCCATTTTTTTTATTTGCAATTTACTTTTATTTTATTCTTAACATTGCTAATATTCTTTCTCTTATTTTTTCCTTGCAGGTACCTCTAGTTTATGACTAGAAGGAACACGATAGGACCCTTAATTTACGACAGTGATATTGAAGGAACCGTTCGCAGAAATCGTTGAGAAATAAGGCAAAGCTTAACTTACATAGAAGAAGAGCAAGAAGACGAGAACAATACCACCGAAGAGATGGCTGAGAATAATCCGCTACCTCCAGAGGTGGCCGAAAATCATGCTCCTCAAACTATGTATGATTATGCTAAACCTAATTTAACAGGAACTGAGTCAAGTATTGTTAGACCTGCTATTACTGCAAATAATTTCGAATTGAAACCTAACACTATACAAACGATACAACAGTTTGTTCAGTTTGATGGTTTGTAGGATGAGGATCCTAACACACACTTAGCGAATTTTCTTGAATTCTCTGATACCTTCAAAATAAATGGTGTTTCTGATGATGCCATCCGTCTTCAGTTGTTTCCCTTTTCTTTGACGAATAAAGCCAAACAGTGGTTGAATTCTCTTCCATGAGGATCAATCACTACATGGGAGCAAATGACCGAAAATTTTTTGTTAAAATATTTTCCGCCGGCTAAAACGGCTAAGTTAAGGAATGATATCTCTTCTTTTGTGCAGATGGATTTAGAGACACTTTATGATGCATGGGAGATATACAAAGATCTATTGAGAAGGTGTCCACACCATGGATTACCCTTGTGGCTACAAGTCCAAACTTTTTATAACGGTGTAAATCCTTCAACCGAGCGATTAATTGATTCATTACGCGTGAACGCTGAACAACAAAACTCACGAAGTGGCCTACGAGTTTATAGAAGAGATGTCTTTGAATAACTATCGTTGGCAAGTCACAAGGACAAGGCCAACAAAAGCATGTACCGCTAGTGTTTTCAACCTCGACGCAAATGATAACCATGCTATCAAATCAGGTAGAACTTTTAAATAAAAAGATTGATGGTTTATGTAATTCTTTGCAGATACATCCAGTTATGCAGTGCGATATGAATGGAGGAGGGATGAACAACACAGAATACCCACCTTGCAACCCGAGCACTGAAAACGAGCAAGTTCACTATATGGGTAATAATTCCAGACTTCAAAATAATCCTTATAGTTATACTTATAATCTAGGTTGGAGGAACCACCCCAATTTCTCATGGGATAGTCAAAAAAACCAAAGACGATAATTCTACCCACAAAAAAAGAAGCCAAACCTTAAAGAGATGCTGGCAAAATTTATAGAAGTGTCAGAAACCCGTTTCCAAAATACCGAAACGATATTGAACAATCAGCAAGTATCGATTCAAGAGCTTAAGAATCAAATTGGACAACTAACTAAGTTAGTTTCCGAAAAGTAACCAAGTCGTTTACCTAATGATACCAAACCTAAACCACGAGAGCAAGTAAAGGCAGTAACATTAAGGAGTGGGAAGGAGTTGGTTGAGGCAGAAAAAAAGAACCCCAAGAAACTAATAAGGAGAAAAGTGAAGAGAATACAATGTCGATACGTGAAGAAATTAAACCACCGATCCCATACCCAGCAAAACTAAAGAAAGACCGCTTAGATGCACAATATGGTAAGTTCCTTGAACTCTTTAAACAATTACATATTAACTTACCTTTTGTTGAAGCTATTTCGCAGATGCCGACATATGCAAAATTTCTAAAAGAACTTCTAACAAATAAAAGGAAGTTCGAAGAGATATCAACATTGGAACTTAATGAAGAATGTTCAACCATCCTCCAAAACAAGCTACCAACCAAATTGAAAGATCCAGGAAGTTTTACTATTCCCTGTTTAATTGGTAGTTTGAACGTAGAGAAAGCACTAGCTGATCTTGGTGCCAGTATTAATTTAATGCCTTATAAAATGTTTAAGCAACTTGGTCTCGGGGAACCTAAACCCACTAGGATGAGTATTCAGTTAGCTGATAGATCTGTTAATATCCTAGGGGAATTATCGAAGATATTCTGGTAAAAGTTGATAAATTTATATTCCCTGTTGATTTTGTTGTGCTTGACATGGATGAGGACGTTGAGGTACCTTTAATTTTGGGACGTCCCTTTTTAGCTACTGCTAAGGCCGTTATTGATGTAGGTGATGGTAAACTTGCGCCAAGGGTAGGCGACGAGGAAATTATTTTTCAAATTTACGATGCTATGCGATATTCTAGAGAACAAGATGATTCCTGTTATTTTATTGATGCCACTGATCACATTATTCAAGATTCTTTGCAGGAAATCATACATAACGACACGATGGAACTATGTCTTACACAAGGTGAGGGGGTAGATGATGATATCGATGAATTGAAGTCTAATACATCTTCCTCTAGACAAACGAAAGAAGAGGGCATTGAAATCAATGACGAACCAAAACAAAAACCCTCTATTGATGAGCCGCCCAAATTAGAATTAAAATAGTTGCCAAAACACTTAGAATATGCATTCCTCGGGGATAATTCTACGCTACCAGTAATTATCTCTTCAGAATTGGAACCTAAAGAGAAATACGAGTTGCTACAAGTACTAAGGGAACAAAAAAGAGCCATAGCTTGGAAAATCTCTGACATTAAAGGAATAAGCCCATCGTTTTGCACCCACAAAATTTTAATGGAAGATGAGTATAAACCATGTGTGCAACCTCAAAGACGATTGAATCCCAACGTTAAAGAAGTTGTTAAAACTGAGGTAATTAAACTTCTAGATGCCGAAACAATTTATCCTATTTCTGACAGCAGTTGGGTAAGTCCTGTGCAGGTTGTTCCAAAGAAAGGAGGCATGACTGTTGTAGCCAATGAAAAGAATGAATTAATTCCTACCGTAAGCGATCCACAGTTGGAGAGTCCGTATTGACTATAGAAAGTGAATGACGCCACGGAAAAGATCACTTCCCTTTGCCCTTTATTGATCAGATGTTAGAAAGATTATCTGGGCATATGTACTACTGCTTCTTGGACGGACTCTCCGGCTACTTCCAAATCCCAATAGCTCCTGAGGATCAAGAAAAGACGACATTTACATGTCCATATGGTACGTTTGCCTATCGTAGAATGCCTTTTGGATTATGTAATGCTCTGCTACTTTTTATTGTTGCATCTTTGGCCATCTTTTGTGAACTTGTGGAGGACATTATGGAGGTATTTATGGACAACTTTTTGGTATTCGGTAATTCTTTCCATCTTTGCCTTAAAAATTTAAAACGAGTTTTGATGAGATGTGAGGAAACAAACCTTGTTCTAAATTGGGAAAAATGTCACTTTATGGTCCGAGAGGGGATTGTGTTAAGACATAAGATTTCTAGTAAATGGATTGAGGTAGATAAAGCAAAGGTTGAAACCATAGAAAAATTACCTCCTCCTAGTTACATTAAGGCTATCGAAGCTTTTAGGACATCTTTGGATTTTATAGAAGATTCATTAAAGATTTCTCTAAAATAGCTAAGCCTTTGACAAAATTACTAGAAAAAGATGTACCTTTCAATTTTGATCAGGAATGTTTAGATGCCTTTAATATCCTAAAAGATAAACTAATAAATGCTCCGATTATAATTGCACCTGATTGGAATCTACCCTTTGAACTAATGTGTGATGTAAGTGATTTTACAGTAGGTGCAGTTTTGGGACAGCGAAGAGACAAGCACTTTCAGCCAATTTATTATGCTAGCAGAACATTGACGCCCGCACAGGAAAACTACACCACCACAGAAAAAGAATTGCTAGCTGTAGTTTTTGCATTTGACAAATTTAGACAGTATTTGATATTATTTAAAGTTGTCGTTTACACTGACCATTCAGCTCTTTGTTATCTTTTAACTAAATCTGATGCAAAACCTCGACCCATACGATGGATCTTACTCTTGCAGGAATTTGATTTGGGAATTCGAGATAAGAAGGGAGCTAAAAATCTTGCAGCAGATCATCTTTCTAGACTTGAAAATCCACATATCAAAGAACTAGATGAGAATGAGATAAACGACTCATTTCCCGAAGAATAACTATTCACTATATCTAACTCCGAGGTACCTTGGTTTGCAGATATTGCAAATTATTTAGCTGCTAACATCCTTCCAAAAAGATTAAACATCATCAAAAGAAGCGATTCTTTGCTAATGTAAAAAACTATTTTTGGGAGGATCATTTTCTTTTCCGTATATGTGCAGATCAAGTAATTCAGAGATGTGTTACAAAAGCAGAAGCAAGCAAAATCCTAGAAAATTGCCATTCAGGACCTTGGGAGGACATTACAATGACATTAAGACAAAGACATAAAACGCTCGAATCAGGTTTTTATTGGCCAACCTTGTTCAAAGACGCCAACAGGTATGTTGCTTCATGCGATAGATGTTAAAGAACAGGTAATATTTCTAAACACGATGAAATGCCTCAAAGATACATGCTATCATGCGAAATTTTTGATGTATGGGGTATTGATTTTATGGGCCCATTCCCTAGCTCATTTGGGAATAAATACATCCTAGTAGCAATAGACTATATGTCAAAATGGGTGGAAGCCCAGGATTTACCCACTAATGATGCCAGAATGGTGGTGAAATTTCTCAAAAAACTTTTCTCTCGATTTGGAACACCCAGAGCAATTATTAGTGATAGGGGTACTTATTTTTGTAATACGCAATTTGACAAGGTCTTGAAAAAATATAGAGTACACCACAGAACATCTATCCATTATCACCCTCAAACCAGTGGACAAGCGGAAGTAGCAAATCGAGAACTTAAGCGTATTCTAGAGAAAACGGTAGAATCAAACAGGAAAGATTGGGCATTAAAAGTAGACGATGCTTTATGGGCCTATAGAACAACATTTAAGACTCCCATACGAACATCCCCATACAAACTTGTCTATGGGAAGAGTTGTCATTTACCATTTGAGTTAGAGAACAAAGCCTTCTGGGCTATAAAATTCTTGAATTACGATCTTAAAACCGCAGGTGAGAAGAGCATGATGCAGTTGAACGAGCTAGATGAATGGCGAGCTGATGCCTATGAGAACTCACGATTATATAAGGAGGCGACAAAGCGACGCCATGATGCTCGTTTAAAGCAATGAAAGCAATTCGAAGTAGGAGACTTAGTTCTGCTATACAATTCAAGGCTCAAATTGTTTCCTGGGAAGCTGAAATCAAGATGGTCAAGTGCATTCGCAATCAATACTATTTTTCCCTACGGCACAATCAAAGTAACTCATCCAACTCACGGCACATTCAAGGTAAATGGTCAGCGATTAAAAATTTATAATGGTAAAGATTTTAGGGATATAAAAGAGGAGCTTCGGCTCCAAGAGCCTCAATTTAGGAATGAAAACAAGGTAAGTCTAGCTTAAGACTCTAAACGAGCGCTTCTCGGGAGGCAACCCGAGCACAAACGTCACTAATGTTATATTTTCAATTTTTAGCGCCTAACTGAAAACTAACCAATGTATCAAGCGCAGGGTTTTCACACCACACGGCTTTGACCACGGCCGTGGCCGTGGCCATGTGGACACCACGAATTGGTTCATGGGCGTGGAAGAGACCGTACAAAAATAGGACAAAAATTTTCCCCAAGACACGGGCTCCGACTAAACAACATGGCCGTGCAACACGGCCGTGGCCGAAACTGTCCAAAAGAATATGTGCTACGATAAAAACACACGCCCGTGTGGTCTGACCGTGGTTGATACTGATTAAAGTGACACGGGTGTGTGACACGCCCGTGTATCCAAACCGTGGTGAACACTGAGTAACCAACACGGGCATAAGCCACGCCCGTGCACTAGAACCGTGGACGACACTGACTTACGAAACACGGGCGTGGGAGAAGCGAACGAGATAAAACACGGGCGTGCACAATGGCCGTGTGGCACAACACGTCCATAGAACACAGGCGTGCGACATAGCATAAACGCGCCAAAATTTCAAATTTTCGAAAAACACTGGCTGCATAAAGGAAACACGGGCGTGTCCATTGACCGTGTGCCCCACCCCTATTTAAAAAGCCATCAACGTCCGTCCTCCCCCAAATCACCAAAACCCTAGCTGTTTTCTGTCTAAAAACACCATCCCATTCCGGCCACCAGCGAATCCCTCCCCTCCCTTAACTCTCCATACCCCTTAGCTCTTTCTCTCTTCCATATACACATAGAAAAAAACCAGACCACACCCGTGCCGACAGAATACACGCCCATCCGAAGACGTGACACAGCCGTGTTCCCCCATCTATTCGCAGCACACGCCCGTGTATCACCCTTCAGCGCCCGTGCTCCACCCACTGCCTCAACCGTGCCGCCCCTCTCCAAAAACTCCGCCGGTTACCTTTCTTTTTCACATTTTCCTCCATTAACTATCTCATCACTAGAATTTTAATTAGTTTTTATCTAAGTTTATTCTTATTAATTAATATTAGCTATATTCACTATTAGATTGATTTAGTCATTTAATCCTTGTTGAATAACGATGCAAAATATGAGTCTATTCTCATTGTGATTTTTTTTGTCTTTGAAATTGTTGAGTTCTTAACTATTATGTGACATGTCTTGGCTAGAAACGTTACTTGAATCGTTGAATATCTGTGATTTCCAGGAACATAATGTCATCGTCCCGAGGTAAGAAAATTGCAGTCCCTAGTACCAAAAAACGAAAGGGACCCGGCTCGTCTTCAGCAAGCGCATCCGCCGAAGTGCGCCACCCATTCCTACAATTTCCTCTAGGACCCCAAGAGGACCTTTATAAGAGGACCTTTATACCCCGAGATGTATTTATTGGACCGTTTTGGAGCAGGTCCAACTAGCCGACGACGTACAGGCTCTCCTGACTACCGATCCTTGGGACCAATTCTTCAATATCATCGAGCCCACATATCTAGAGCTCACTTTGGAGCTCTGTTCCACGTTCCACCTTCAGACGGTGATGACGCGCCACGACGACCCCGGTACGATCCAATTCCGTCTCGGAGGCATTATATGAGAACTGAATGTACCATAATTTGGGGCCGTATTGGGACTCTATACCGACGAATTCATGGAGGATAATGATATTTCGGAGCTTCATCGCCATATCCATAACACCCCCACGAGATGTTGGTACAACATAGCCCCTAACAACGCCACTTATGACCCTAGTCGCTCCAAGGCGACGGCTCTCGCCCCATCCCTGAGGTACGTACACGCTATTTTAGCTCATACACTAACAGGTAGACGAGAGACCACTGGCGTCGTCAACACTCACGACGCCTACTTCCTATGGTGCATGGCAAACGGGTACGTTTTTGACCTAGCCTATTTCATAGCTCGTGCCATTCAACATCAGACTGAGAAACATAGGAGAAGGGTCATATCTATGAGTCCATACATCACACGCTTGGCTCGATATTTCGGGCTCCTCAACACCGCCGCTCAGATCTCCTCACTCACACTGATAGGTCAGATGTCCCCACAGGGCATCTAGACGATGCTGCACATGAGGATGATCCAACGTCGACGTGGGACTGATCCTCCCCAATATAGACTAGCACCTCCCACCGACGAGGAGGATCCTGAGAACATTACTGATGATGTTCCCCCAGCACACGAGGCACCACCACCGAGCCATCGCCCAGTTCATGCAGCAGCCTCTCTGGTAGACATATCTGAGCGCCTAACACGGTTTGAGCAGCAATGTTTCCAGCGCTTCGACCGTATCGACACCACCCTCCTCAAGATATGTCAGCACCTGCACATTTCATCGCTGCCACCACCTCGCGACCCAGCCGATGACGAGGACCTTTAAGTCCTTATATTTTCTTTATTCTTCATTTTTAATATTTATTTTTCATCTTTATTTCTAGTTTATTTTTGTTTAATTAAAACTTTTTGCCTTTCTTGTTTAAAACTCTTATTAGTAAAGTTTAATTTCTTTTATCACTGGCTGTCTAACTCTCGAGTATCTCTAACAACATCCATTCAATAGTACTCCCTAAACATTTAACTGATGACTTCACAGTTTAAGTAGGTTCAACTTGCCACTCCAAGAACGAACATATCACCAGAGTAACCACCACCACATTCACCTATGCTTAAGTCATCATCATTAATCATCCTCCAAGGATTTCATCCAAAATTCAGGGAGTTTCACCCCTATCCCTATCTTTTGATTTTCTACTATATTGTTTTTATATATCTTTGTACATTGAGGGCAATGTACATATTAAGTGTGGGGGGGTAAATCTTAAAAGTGCCTAACTTTTTTTTTCATTATTCTCAAAATCCTTGAATTATATCTTGTTCTTAAGTAATCTTCTCATATTACTGTTAGAATGAAATTTCCTTTGATTCATGATTTTCATTGATATGCTTTGGATTAAGTTATTGATAATTGTGCAGTGATGATTTAAACTGTAGGAAACTAGAGAATCAAACATAATAAGTCTATTTTTCGTAATTAAAAATTAATAGGTTGTCTACCTGAATCTAATTATTACCTTGAAATTTGAAATTTACGAGGTTGACATAAAAAAGCCCATAATTTTTGTGAGATTTTGAGCCTTTTAGAGCATACATTCCTTTTCGTGCTCACTTTATTGATTATGAGTGTGTCAACATTGATTTGTTATTCTAGAACTTGCTTCAATTATACATGTCTAGACCACACCTTTGATTTGATATACTAAGATGATAAAGGCACCTAGGATTTAACCCACTTACACCATAAAAAGCCTACCCTCACAATTAACCCTTAGTAAACCCTTTTGATCCTAACAACCCTTTTATTGACTCACCCATTAATATTAACCCAAAACCAACTTTGTATTTGTTATCACCATTTCTCTTGACTACCCCTATATCGAGATTTGATTTGATCGGTTACTTAACTATTTTCTTTATTCCAATTATTAAATTATATCTTATTATTATTACTTGATTTGTTCTTAAAAAAATCAAAGTATATTCATTATTACTTCTGTGATTAAGTGATCTTATACAGTTAAATTCACATCTTTAGAAGAAGCTCGTGTATTAGTATTACAAGTTTTCAATTGATGTAATTATTCTTTATTCAGTTCGTTGTCTATAGTTAGGTAATTTGTCAATTCAATCTCGATACTAACCCTCTAATTCAGCCTTTATCCACACCTTTAACCCAAGCCCCGTTACAACCCATAAAAGACCTTTTGATTTGCGTATCATATCATTTTACAGTGGGGGAGATTTGATTTTCATGCAAGCCTATGGGATTAACTTTTCATGTTCGACTTCTGAGTGCTTATTTTTGAACCTTAAACACTTCGAGAGATTTGAGTGAATCTTTAGTGAGGATGTCAATTTTTGTCGATTTTAAATCAGAGGTAATTATTTAGGTAAGGGGAAACACCTATTTTTCATACTATAAAAACTATGACTTTGATTGTTTGAATCTTTAGGAACCTTCCGGTTAAATTATCAATGTATGAATTACCTATGAATTATGATGAGACATTGTGGATGAAGGTTATGAATTGAGGAAATTCTGTTTTAATTGTGAGTTGAGAATTTTGCTTGAGGACAAGCAAAAGCTTAAGTGTGGGGGTATTTGATAAACCGTAATAGTAACATATTTTATCTCCACATTTAGCATGCTTTTGGATGATTTATCCCTTGAATTATGGAATTTGGTGCTCTTAATCCTTTAATTTCATGTTTTATACTCAGGAGAGCATAGGAGGATGAAAAGAAAGGAAAACGGGCTTGAAACGGGACAAATGGGCCAAAGTGAGAAATCGAAACGGCACGGGTTTCACCACTGTGCGTGCCGTTCGCTCTTGTGCTCGAACACGGCCTGAAGTCGATTCACACGAGCATGCCACATGGGCGTGTCCCTGCCGTGGAAAAGAAGAATTTTATTCGGATTAGGGTACTTAGAGGCAAAGAAACACATTCCAAAAGCCTATATAAACACCCTAAAGGCCAACCTTTAGGGGGGCGTCCAGCTAGGCCAAGGAGCCAAGCCGGAGAGGTCAGAATTGTGAGACTTACTCAAAGAAAGCCAGTTGATTCATCTCAAGAAGCCGGAGTCATACTCAAGACGGAAGATCTTCTCTTCAATTCAAGTCAAGTCAAGTGAATAAATCGTCTGGTTCAGAGTTAGATAACAAGTGAAGTCTAGGTGGATTCCTCCTTAGGTATTGTCTTAATCAATTGGTTTTTCCCACAAGTATTTTCCCAATTCATTCCCTTCGTATTAGCATCTTTAGCTTAGTAGTTAGTTAATTTTAGATTAAATAATAATTCACTTCAATTCTTAGGCTAAATAATAGAAACAAAGTTAGTATTAGTACTTTTGGTTCCCTTGGGTTCGACAATCCGGTCTTGCCGCTAAACTATACTACTGTTCAATAGGTGCGCTTTCCTCAATCATTGTCATAGTTAGTTTCTAGGCTAGATCATTCGTTATATAAATTTTTAAGACTCTGACACACGATCAGTATGTATGCCCTGTTTTGACACAGCTTAGACACACGGGCATGTCTAAGGCCGTGGGAGGCACACGGCCTACCCACACGGCCGTGTGACCTCTGTAACTTTGAAAAATAAATTAAAATTTCCGAGAACTCCCGTATGTGTTCAGTTTAGTCCCGGCCTGTAACACCCCAAACCTGGCCCAAACACAACGACCGGATCTGGTATGTCACTAAAAATTTTGGAAGAACATGTCGTATTTTCAGAAAAAATATTTTCCTAAAGTTTATCTTCTTATTCGAGAGAAATTTAATAGTTGATAGTTTAAATAAAATATGCCTTTATAAATTAAAAAAACCCAAATTTAAATAGATACATTAGTTCAATAAGAATTTAAATAACTAAAAGTAATTAAAGCTCAAAATAAAACAAAACATAAACTAGTGGCCCATAGCCTTATTACAACGAGATTTAAAATCCATTAATTAAAAATATAAAGTATTAACTTGAGACTTTTTCTTTGGATCTAGTTGGTCTTTTACATGGCCACCTTGCGTTCCTCTCTGGTCCGAAGCACTAGGTATCACCGAAAGGTTAATTAATAGGGTGAGTCGCGAGACTCGGTGTGCAACCCTCATGCACCACTAGATTTTGGCCTTAGGCCCATAAAACAGATTAATAATTCCATTTATAAAAAATAACAAATAATATGCAAGGCCCAACCCATTTGCCTAGGTTTCCATCCGCTACACGCCCCGTACCGACCATTCACACCATTGGGGATTTCTACAATTGACCCACACCGCTACATGCCAAGATGGCGGTCATCATGCCGCTCATCAACATATTATGGCGAAGCCCTTATAATGAATCACGGCATTAGTTTGCTACAACATATAACGAGATCACGGTATAAACCGCTACACATATAACGTATAACTTCCTCCTTTCATCAACCCAACCCATGCGATCATAAAATCAATATGCTTTTATCATATAAAGTCAAACATTCACTGACCTGGTGATTTGCTTCACCCTTTTCGGGTTTCTAACATTAAACCGAGATATCGGTATTTATCACAACATATAAACTTATGAGCATACATTAATAATCAGATCTAGATGGTGGGGAAGTATTACACACCTGATATTGCGGAATCCAATATTCTTAGTCGATGTCCTTGCTATCCGGATCTATTATCCTCAATGTAAAGCCTTGCTCAAAAGCCAGAAAAACACACAAAGATTTAGCCCCTTCAACAATCGGCCAAGGTTAATAAATCCCAAATTACACGTTAAAACTAATAGATCCCTTACCTTGAAATCCCGAAAGTAACACGATTCTATAACTTAGAGATCTATGTGATTGACTCCACTAAAGTTCCCTTCAGATTTCGGCAAAAGTAGGCACCACAGAAGTAATTCGGCAATCACAGGAGATGAGATCTAGGGATTTCGGCTTTTAGGAAAATCCCGAAAAAGTATGAACAAGAGAAGGCTGATGTGTCTTTGGCTTTTAAAATACTTGAGTGAAGAGTTTGGTTTGACGAGGAAAAGAGAAGAAGAAAAGAAAACAAGGAAGAGACATGAAGATTTCGGCTAGGAAGAAAAAGAATGGAAAGAGTTTTGGCTTTTGAATCAAAGTGAAGATGAGGGAATAGGCTTAGAAATTTCGGCTTTTGCAGAGAATGAAAAAGAAGATGGAACTTTAGGAGTTTTCGGCTTTTACTCAGAGAAGAAGAGAAAAGAATGAGAGAAAAACCCAAATGCCGAAATTGAAGAGATATTCCCCCTATTTATAGAAATTTTGGCACTTACCTAACCTTGCAGATAAGTCTTATCTTTTCTCCTTTATCTTAATCTACTAGCTCATCTAAAAGAGACTTAATTATCTCTAACTCCTCCCTCCTTTATCAGCATATTATCCACATATTTTAATTATTAAAATCCATAAATTTTAGCCTTTATCTGCTTATTATCTACATAAAATAAATTCCTAAATAATAGCCTTTATCTGCTTATTATCCACATATTTTAAACATAGATACTACCTTTTAAACCCTATAATGCCCAAACAGATAATTTTAATCAAGGCCTCTACCTAAGCTGAGCCCAATTTGGACCCCTAACACATTAAACATATCCACCCATTAAACGCATAGGCCCAAAAATTCAGGATGTTACAGTTCTACTTCTTAAAGAAATTTCGTCCTCGAAATTTCCAACTAACTATTAATCGTACTACCCAAGTCTCACCACTATGCTTTTCATTGCGCACTCTAATTCTAAAGTCAAAATAAACACTTAGTATATTATAGTGAGTGCATGCACTTGGTATTCGCATCTAAAGCGTCCTCGTCCCTTGTACTCATGCTATCGGTTCGCATTTATCGATTAAAATTTTTATGAATTATTGGTTTTCTTCCACCGATTATCCACGAGCAGTCTTATGATTAGTAGTTTTAAGAGTAGTTCCTTGAATTCGCAATTCGGTCTCAAGTTCACCTTTCCTAGTTCTAAGAACTACATACATTCAACCATCAACATACAGACAACATCCATGCACCCACATTCAACACATAGGAGTATTTTCGTTATTCCACTACCCATGGGTATTTTTCGTAATTTTATCCCTATGGGTATTTTCGTAATTTGGAAAATTAGGGGTATCTTGGTAATTTTACAAACAGGGTATTTTAGTAATCTTACAATATAAGGGTAATTTAGTAATTTTACAATATAAGGGTATTTTAGTAATTTTCCAATATAAGGGTATTTTAGTAATTTTGCAATCAAGGGTACTTTGGTCATTTTATGCATTAGGGGCAATTTAGTAATTTTTACAAATCAGGAATATTTTTAAAATAATTTTTTTATTTTTAAAACAAACAGGGGTATCTTGAAGGATTTGATTTCAAAAGAAAATAGTAGTGTTCAGGTGGTTGTGGATTCCTGTTTGTTGTCATGTGTTGTGTTGTTTTTTTTTTTTACGGAAAAATTTCGTTGACTATGTAAATCGGGTTATATTTGCAAATCATGGGTATCTTGGGTTTTTTTTTCCAAAACAAGGGTTTCTAGCAATTTTGTAAAGATAAGGTAGCTGGTTCCTTTCGGGTTTTAATTATAGATTTTGGCCCGTCAACAAGTCCTCGTGGCTAGGGTGAACAGTCACTACGCACCAGGTAGGATTCCAGCGAAGAGGAGGTGAGTCACTAGGACTGCTTAAATAGATCCCTTACCTTGAAATCCCGAAAGTAACACGATTCTATAACTTAGAGATCTATGCGATTGACTCCACTAAAGTTCCCTTCAGATTTCGACAAAAGTAGGCACCACAGAAGTAATTCGGCAATCACAGGAGATCAGATCTAGGGATTTCGGCTTTTAGGAAAATCCCGAAAAAAGTATGAACAAGAGAAGGCTGATGTGTCTTTGGCTTTTAAAATACTTGAGTGAAGAGTTTCGGTTTCTGACAGGAAAAGAGAAGAAGAAAAGAAAACAAGGAAGAGACATGAAGATTTCCGCTAGGAAGAAAAAGAATGGAAAGAGTTTCGGCTTTTGAATCAAAGTGAAGATGAGGGAATAGGCTTAGAAATTTTGACTTTTGCAGAGAATGAAGAAGAAGATGGAACTTTAGGAGTTTTCGGCTTTTACTCAGAGAAGAAGAGAAAAGAATGAGAGAAAAACCCAAATGCCGAAATTGAAGAGATATTCCCCCTATTTATAGAAATTTTGGCACTTACCTAACCTTGCAGATAAGTCCTATCTTTTCTCCTTTATCTTAATCTACTAGCTCATCTAAAAGAGACTTAATTATCTCTAACTCCTCCCTCCTTTATCAGCATATCATCCACATATTTTAATCATTAAAATCCCTAAATTTTAGCCTTTATCTGCTTATTATCTACATAAAATAAATTCCAAAATAATAGCCTTTATCTGCTTATTATCCACATATTTTAAACATAGATACTACCTTTTAAACCCTATAATGCCCAAACAGATAATTTTAATCAATGCCTCTACCTAAGCCTGAGCCCAATTTGGACCCCTAACACATTAAACATATCCACCCATTAAACGCATAGGCCCAAAAATTCAGGATGTTACACGTCCTATTTCTAAAGCATGTTTAAGGTCTCGTAGACCTATTTAAGGGACACTTTGGTTTGTTTTGTTGAATCATGATATGAAATGTCTGTGAATGTTTTTGTTTGTCCGGTAATATCTCTTAACCCTATTCCGGCGACGGTTATGGGTTAGGGGTGTTACATTTGATTGGTATCAGAGTTATAGTTTAGTCGATTCTAGGACTAACGTAGCGCGTGTGAGTCTAGCTATACATGCCATATTTTATATACGATAGTGTGATGACTTCTGACATCTGAAAATGTGTTTTCGTATAGTAATGAATCCCGATCGAGCCGTAGCTGATGATGTCGAGAGTATAGCGCCTGCTCCCGCACAAGGGACAGCGCCGGTTGATTCTCGACCGACTTCGAGTAACCAAGAGGAAGAGGCTAGACAAGCCTTTTACCAAATGATGAACGACTGGTTTACTCAATATATTCGGACTAATCCGAATGCACAACAACCTCTACCCCTGGCTAATCCATCCTCAATACCTATTATACCTCAAGTGAGTGATCCGTTGAGATTGCATATGTAACACCCCTTGCCCGTATTCTGCACCAGAACCGGGAACGAGGCGTTCCCGTACTTAACTCACACAATCATACAACTTTGGGCTTTCAGGTTCGTTTCAAATTAAAACTTTTCCATTCATGTGTCTATCACCCTCATAATGGACCTACAAGGCCCTAAACATGCTTCTAAATGGTTTCGAAGATAATTCAGAAACTTCTACGCACTTAAGAAAATTTTACCTAAGCGGGGCCACACGCGGTAGAGAGATGACACGCCGTGTATCATCTCACTGCGCCGCGTGTTTGGCGCCCGTGGTCAACAACGACTTGAATCACACGGCCTAGGCACACGCCCATATGGCTGGCCCGTGGTCTCTACTGATTAATCCACACGGTCTGGGCACGCCCGTGTGCATCGACCGTGTGGTAATTCAAATTCTAAAGTCAAGGTGCAGACTTCACACGGCCTGATCACACGTCCATGGACTGACCGTGTGTCCCACACGGCATAGACACACGCCCGTGTGTCTACCCATGTGAGCAATAACAAGGCTATTTGCCAAGCTCTTTTCACTCCCCTAGCTCTCAGAACAAGGACTCATTCGTCATATCTTCAAACATAATCATATTTTGCAATCTAACTTTCATGAATGATTACACATTTCATAAATGACAAGGTGAGCCATCAACCATGGCAAAATACAAAATAGTTATCTTGAAAGAGGCCAACACATCTTGGCCAAAATAACAAAATAATCTAACTTGTCTAGCCCCTATACATGCCATACACAAAATCACTAAGTCTAGATATACCGAGATGAATTGATAGTGTGGGCGATCTTCTGGTTATCGGTGAATCCCGGCTCAGCTCTTAAACTCTATAAAACAAGGAAAAAGAAAGGGGGAGTAAGCATTAAGCTTAGTAAGTTTACATGTAAACAATAAAATGTTATAGCATTACATACTAAACAAGGAACAATCCACATTCATAATCAAGCTTACTCATTTCTTCCATTTCCATATTCTAACCTTATCACAAGCTTAATGTAAACATTCATTAGCATGCTTCCCTGCACTTAACACCACAACGTCACATAATACATCACATCACAAACTCTTAATCAATTACTCATAATCAATTTACTCGGTGGTTTCGCACTTAGCCCACCATCAGTCTCTATTAGGTTGGTATCGCACATAGCCCACCAAAAAGGGTAGTCACGGTAGTATCACACATAACCCAACAAATGATAAATAGACGATGGTATCGCACATAGCCCATCATAATTAAATAACTAGGTGGTATCGCACATAGCCCACCATCAAGTGTTAATTACACGTTTACATGACTATTTCGTCATTCATACAATAATTATACAATAACTACCGCATTCAATCCACTTGTATCACACATGTTCTCAATCATGCCATACAACAATCAACAATGACAATGTATGTATATAAAATGTATAGTTTACACATAAACTTACCTCGGTGCAAAACGTGTCAACTAACGGTTTAATCCGTAACCTTGCCTTTTCCCCGGTCAAGGTTAATTCCGCGCTCTTCTTGATCTATAACAATAAAATTCATTCATTTAGATCATTCTATTATCATAATGCACCAAAATCTACACTTAGGCAAAAATGACCATTTTGCCCTTGTACTATGGCAAAATTACAATTTTGCCCCTAGGCTCGTAAATCATTTTTTATCACATTTTCTCAATAAAAAAGCCTAGCTGAACATTTATTTCTCTTACAACTACTCACCATTCCAATTATTTCTTGCATTTATGACTCAAATTAAATCTTTGCATCCAAGTCCTATTTAGGTGTTTTCATGCTAACACCTTTCACAAAAGTTGTTTCTCATCTCCCTAACATTTATTTTCTTCTATAAAAACTTAGATAACAACATAACTAATCTCATGGAAAGTCCCTAGACTTTCAACCATATCACAAATTAGTCCCCTCATTAGCTAGCTTAAGCTTTGGGGACTCCAAAGTACAAAAATCATTAACAAAAATATAAAAATTCACTTACTTACTAGGGAATATGTTGGCTGAAAGTTTGAGCTTCAAAACCCTTGTTTTCTCTTCAAATTTTCGATGGGAAGAAGGAGAGTGAATAGTAAAAAGATGATAACATCTTTATTCATCTTATTTCATTCATTTTATTACCTAATATCCACCAAATTTTGACCAACATTAAAATCTTGTCTCCCTAGCTCCTATATGGCCGGCCATCACTAGATAATTGGCCTAATTGCACTCTAAAAACTTCCAAATTATAATCTATAGCTATTAGGTACCTCTATCATGAAGAATAGAACTTTTGCACTATATGCGATTTAGTCCTTTCTCACAATTATGCATGCTATTACTCAAATTAAGACACCAAAATTTTCGTGCATCCTTATAATTATACTACAACACATAAAATAACATCAAAATAATTTTCTTAAACCTCGGATTAGTGATCCCGAGATCACTGTTCCGACTAGCCCCAAAATTGGGCTGTTAAAACTCTCCCCCCTTTAGAGATTTTCGCCCTCGAAAATCTTACCGATAAAGAGGTTTGGTTATTGTTCTCTCATGGCTTCTTCCGGTTCCCACGTAGCTTCTTCTACACCGTGCTTTTTCCATAACACTTTTACTAAGGCTATGTCTTTATTCCTCAACTGTTTTACCTCCCGGGCCAAGATTTTAATTGGTTCCTCTTCATATGTCATATCCGGTCGTATCTCAATTTCTGTTGAAGAAATCACATGCGAAGGATCGGAGCGATAACGCCTTAACATCGATACATGAAACACATTGTGAATTTTCTCTAACTCTACCAGTAGAGCCAACCGGTATGCCACTGGCCCAATTCTTTCAGTAATCTCATACGGTCCTATGAATCGCGGACTCAATTTCCCCTTCCAACCAAATCTCAATATCTTCTTCCACGGGGACACTTTTAGAAACACCTTGTCACCTAGCTTAAACTCGATTTCCTTTCTTTTCAAGTCCGCATACGACTTTTGTCGGTCTGAAGTAGTTTTCAGGCTATTCCGGATCACTTTCACTTTTTCCTCAGTCTCTTTAACTAGGTCGACCCTATGAATTTGCTTCTCACTAAGCTCAGTCCAATACAAAGGAGTCCAACACTTACGACCATACAAGGCTTCATACGGTGCCATCCGTATACTCGACTAATAACTGTTGTTGTAAGCAAATTCGACCAAGGGTAGGTATCTTTCCCAACTACCTTTGGACTCTAGTACACAACATCGGAGCATATCCTCTAAAACTTGAATTACTCTCTCAGACTGACCATCAGTTTGAGGATGGAATGCGGTACTAAAATATGTAACTGAAATAAAGATTGAATCAATACCTCTTGTGTGCGAGTATCCGGATGTGTTTCCTGAAGAATTATCGGGTTTGCCACCTATTCGAGAAGTTGAATTTAGTATTGAATTAGTGCCAGGGACGACTCCGATATTGATAGCTGCATGCGAATGGCACCTCACAGAATTAAAAGAATTGAAAGCTCGATTGCAAGAGTTGTGAGATAGAGGTTTTCTTGTGACCGAGTTTCTCTCACAGAGGCGCACTTGTTTTATTTGTGAAAAAGAAAGACGAAACTGTGAGAATGTGTATCGACTACAGACAGCTCAATAAGGTGACTATAAAGAATAAGTATTCGTTGCCACGAATTGACAATCTGTTTGATCAGTTGAAAGGGGCTACAGTATTTTCAAAAATAGATTTGAGATCAGGCTACTATTAGTTGTGAGTTAAAGATTCTGATGTGCCAAAGACTGCTTTTCGAACGAGGTACGGACACTATAAGTTTCTAGTTATGCCTTTCGGACTTACTAATGCACCTTATGTTTTCATAGATTTGATGAATCGAATCTTTAGACAATATCTAGATCGGTTTGTGGTAGTATTATAGATGACATTTTGATCTACTCTCGTGATGAAATCGAACATGCCGAACATCTGAGACTTGTGTTACAGACTTTGCGAGATAAACAGTTGTATGCAAAGTTCAGTAAATGTGAGTTCTGGTTACGCGAAGTCAGTTTTTTGGGCCATGTTGTATTAGCATCGGGTATTCGGGTTGATCCGAGTAAAATTTCAGCTATACTTGATTGGAGACCTCCGAGAAATGTCTCTGAAGTTCAGAGTTTTCTGAGACTTGCTGGTTACTATAGACGGTTCGTGAAAGGTTTCTCTATGATTGTAACACCGATGATGAAGTTTTCACAGAAAGATGTTAAGTTCGAGTGGTCAGAAAAGTCCCAGAAAAGTTTTGATCAGTTGAAAGCTCTTTTGACCGAAGCTCCAGTGTTAGTTCAGCCAGAATCGGGTAAAGAATTTATCATTTATAGTGATGCATCTTTGAGTGGTCTGGGTTGCGTTTTGATGCAGGAAGGCAAAGTCATAGCTTATGCCTCAAGACAGTTAAAGCCGCACGAAAAGAACTACCCGACACACGATTTGGAATTGGCAGCTATTGTGTTTCCATTGAAGATATGACGTCACTATTTGTTCGGAGAGAAATGTCATGTTTATTCTGATCATAAAAGCCTGAAGTATTTGATGACTCGGAAAGATCTGAATTTGAGACAACGTCGATGGTTAGAGTTGTTAAAAGACTACAAACTTGCGATTGACTATCATCCGAGAAAAGCTAATTTTGTTGCTGATACTTTAAGTCGAAAATCATTATTTACTTTGCGTGTAATGAATACGCATATGGTTATATCTGATGATAGTTCGATAATAGCTGAATTAAAAGCAATACCTTTGTTTGTTCAAAAAAATTGTGATGCCAAGAAAGTTGATAATGATTTGTCAGCAAAGCAAGCTCAATGTGAATCAAATGTTGAATCTGAGTTTCGGGTTGATACAAATGATTGTTTGAGGTTCAAAAACCGAATATGTGTTCCGAGAAATTCAGAGTTAATTCAGATGATTTTGAACAAAGCTCATAACAGTCGGTTATATGTTCACCCGGGTAGTACGAAATTGTATAATGATCTGAAATAGCTTTATTGGTGGCCTGGTATGAAACGAGACATATCTGACTTTGTTTCGAAATGTCTAGTCTGTCAACAAGTAAAAGCCGAGCATCAAGTACCTTCTGGGTTACTTCAGCCGATTATGATACCGGAGTGGAAGTGGGACAGAGTCACGATGGATTTTGTATCTGGTTTACCCTTGACACCGAGCAAGAAAGATGCAATCTGGGTCATTATGGATAGATTGACTAAATCGGCTCACTTTATTCCGGTTCGTACAGATATTCGCTTGATAAACTGGCCAAATTATATGTTTCTCAGATTGTAAGATTACACGGAGTACCTATTTCTATTGTTTCGGATCGAGATCCGAGGTTCACATCGCGGTTTTGGAAGAAATTGTAAGATGCTTTAGGTACAAAACTACATTTTAGCACAACTTTCCATCCACAAACAGATGGTCAATCCGAACGAATCATTCAGATACTTGAAGATATGTTGAGATGTTGCATTCTCGAGTTTGAAGGTACATGGGAATGATACTTACCTTTGATTGAATTTGCGTATAATAATAGCTTTCAGTCTAGTATCAAAATGGCACCCTACGAGGCTTTGTACGGTCGTAAATGTCAAACACCTTTGTATTGGACTGAGCTCAGTGAAAGTAAAATACACGGAGTCGATTTGATCAAAGAGACTGAACAGAAAGTGAAAGTGATTCGCGATAGTCAAAAAAAGACATCGGTCGTCGAGAAATCATATGCAGACTTGAAAAAAAAAAGATATAGAGTTTCAGATCGGAGATAAAGTGTTTTTGAAAGTCTCACCGTGGAAGAAAATACTCAGATTTGGTCGTAAAGGCAAATTGAGTCCGATATTTATTGGGCCGTATGAGATTATAGAGCGTATCGGGCCGGTTGCTTAAAAACTGTTGTTGCCACCTGAGTTAGAAAAGATTCACAATGTATTACATGTTTCAATGCTCGGTAGATATCGATCTGATCCCTCACATGTGATTAGTCCGATAGAGGTTGAGATTAAGCCCGACATGACATATGAAGAAGAACCGATTCGTATTCTGGCTCGCGAGATTAAAGAATTGCGAAATAAGAAAATTCTGTTAGTTAAGGTACTGTGGCATAAGCACGGAGTTGAGGAAGCAACTTGGGAGTCAGATGATACAATGAAAGAGCGTTATCCGAACCTATTCACCGGTAAGATTTTCAGGGACGAAAATCCCTAAGGGGGGAGAGTTGTAACAGCCCGATTTTGACCCTAATTGGAATAGTGGTTTTGGGACCACAAATCCGAGTCTAAAAAATATTTTAATATTATTTTCTGTGTTTATAATGTGTGAATTTTCTTGCGTGAAATTTTCGTGTTTTAATTTCGTTGTTAGAGTGTCCGATTAAATAAAAGGGCTTAATCGTGTAAAATGAAAATTTGATGGTTAAATAAGAAAGTGCCTAATTGTTGTTGTCTTTATAATTTGGAGATTTTATGATGCAATTAGCCCACTATATAAGTTAGTGGACGGCAAAGGACTAATATAACCTTATATTATATGTTTTATATATTAAGTAGTAAAGGTTAATTAAGTAAAATAATAATAAGTTAATTTATATTACATAAAACATAATAAAATAAAGCCATGCTCATCTTTTTCTTCTTTGACCGAAACTAAAGAAAAGAAAAAGAAAGAAACCTAAGCTAGGTTCGACCATTGTTGAAGCTTGATTCAAGATCCAGAACGAAAGAAAACGAAATTAGATCGGGGGAAGTCGAAAGTAGTCGAGTAGTCGATTTCATCCGTCGATATCCGAGGTAAGTCTATAAGCATTTAAATGTTGTTATATTCATGAATATATAAATGTTATGTGATAAATTGAATTGTTTGAATATATATAAGCCTTGGCCGAATGTGAATATGAGATAGGGAACTATGTTTCGAGTTCGATTCGATCGAGATTCTATGTCCGAAAGTCCCGTACAAACCCTAGGAATAAATAGGATACATATGTCATGACATAGGGTTTTCGATATGTGTTATCGTGTAAGACCACGTCTGGGACGTTGGCATCGACTTGTGTTTACGTGTAAGACCATGTCTGGGACATTGGCATCGTATTTTATTCGTGTAAGACCCTGTCTGGGACAGTGGCATCGATATGTGATTTCAAAACAAGTCAGACTCGACCACGGGCAAGACACACGGGCGTGTGACTGGATGTGTGGTGCAAGTCATTGTCGACCACGGGTGAGGCACACAGGCGTGTCTCAGGCCGTGTGGACAAGTCAGTATTTATACCCTGTTTTGACACGGCTTAGACACACGGGCATGTCTAAGGCCGTGGGAGGCACACGGCCTGCCCACACGGGCGTGTGACCTCTGTAACTTTAAAAAAAAAATTAAAATTACTGAGAACTCCCGTATATGTTCGGTTTAGTCCCGGCCTATTTCTAAAGCATGTTTAAGGTCTCGTAGACCTATTTAAGGGACACTTTGGTTTGTTTTGTTGAATCATGATATGAAATGTTTGTAAATGTTTTCGTTTGTCCGGTAATACCTCTTAACCCTATTTCGGTGACGGTTACGGGTTAGGGGTGTTACAAGTTAAGTTACAAGGTAAGCTGGTTAGTAGCTAACCGAACGTGAACCAAGATAGTTAAAGATTAGGAGAAATTCTCAATTTGGTTTCTCAGAAGTTGTGGACTTTGATAAGACAATTTAGTGGTGATATGACATTTTTCAAGTTCCAATAAAGACTTGGACTATTTTAATAGGTCTTCAAGTTTGATTAAAGGGAGTCCTCTTCTACTCTTTTCCAAAATAATGAAATATAAGGCTAGAGGAATCAGATGTACCCCTTTAAGCTGGATCGAAAACCCTAGATTTTATTAGAAATATTTTCATGCCAAGGTAAGTTATATGGCTCTAAGTAGATCTGTGTGGGTGAATGGAGAAGTAAGGCCTTATGTGGGGGTTATTTGGGTTTGAAATGATTGTAAAGGTTATTTGTAAAGGTTTTAATGGTGATCTTATGTTTTATAAAGTAGTGGTTGATGCAGTTCCTGATTGAGTGTTGGATCTGGAGTCTATGTTGCTATCTGAAATTATCAGGTGAGTCTCAAAGCTCACTCTTGTGTGTGTATTCTCGTTTATTTTAGATACTCCTGTAAAGAATCTTATGAGCCATGAACTGTGATTAGAAAAGAATGGTATGAAAAGTATGATGATATACGAATGTTTGATAAGATTTGCATGTATAGTTTGTAAGAATCTAACAAGTGTATATGATAAGAAATATGGAGTTGAAGATTTGACTGTAAGAATATGTCTGGAATGTTTAAGACGATATGAATGTTAAGTTTGGTGCTAATGCATGAAATGTCTATTAAGTGTTTGTGTCTATTCACCGTAGTGGAATATAAAGAGGTCCGTCAAGACTTTAAACACGATCCTTACAATGAAAGCCTATGGGAATGGCACCATATCGTGTAAGACCATAGTTGGTGGGTTATGACATCATATGGAAAGAACTAAAGAAAGGTTATTACTAAATAGGGTACTTAGGATGATGAGGGGCAAACCTCATGGACTGTGAGTCTAGGCAAATCTCTATCGTGAACACGCTAAAAAATGGAAGCCTTTTTGGCAATCTATGAAATAAATGTCTTTGTGGCAATCTAAAGAAAGGAAAGCCCTTGTGGAAAATGAAGAAAGGAATGCCTTCGTGGCACACACAAAAGAACGGCCCTTATGGCAACCATCTAAAAGAAACACCTCTGTGGCAGACCCTGAAAGAAAGAAATGATGTTCCTGAAGAACTTTAAAGAGATAGTATGTGTAGTGAACACTAAAGAGATAGTATGTGGGGCGAACACTAAAGGGATAACATGTATGGAGAACTTTGAAGGAACGGTAGGTATAACGAACCCTAAAGGAAAGCCCTTGTGGCATAACATGTTACACTTTTGATAAGATAATCTAATGATTTTTCTTTGTGGTGAGCTCCATATGAGTTGTTGTGGCAGATCCTATATGGTCTTAAGATAAGAAAAGAGAAACTGGAATTCGCCAAAGCATGTGGCAAATTTAAAATATGGGCGGGTTAGACTTGAAGAATAAATCTAAGTAAAGGATATCTCAGACAAATTGAAGAAGGTTCTTTATCTGTAATTATTTGAGGAAAAAAGGGTGTTTTACTGTAAGGATCAAACTGTATAATTAAACAACGTATCCTTTACCTATGTACAAAATCATTCATCGATTTTGAAGAAACAATGGCTTAGAGTATGAATGTAGGAGTAACAGTATTCTTTTTGTATGGGTCGCATGAATGGGGATGGTTAAGGAATCACAAACAAATGAAATTCTAAGAAGGTATTCGCCAGAGACGCGTTGAAGAATAAAGAACAATGAGATCGTTAAATTAGAGTTTCTAAATAGGACGTGCAAAAACAATTCAGGTTTCAATTAGAGTTTCTTTTAGGAAGTCGAAGTCTACTAACTTAATTCCAAATGACCAGCGGCCACTTGGGCATAGAGAATTAGGTTAGCCTTCCACTCTGGCAGTCCCTCAATCAAGTTTCTTGTCGTGTCCTCTTGATATTTTTTTAAAGGCTTCATTGTTTGGTTGGTGAAGACTATCCAACTTAGCCTCATAAAGTATCTTCTAGGATTGGAGTTGTTCCTTTATAGAAGACTCATTCTACTCTAATGACTCGACTCTGTTCTCCAACAGTCTGCACTTGTCCTTTGTCTCTTTGTTCTTTTACTTCCAGGCCATCACACTTGAGTCAAGGCGCTCAACCTTGTTTTTAAGAGCTTTCTCCCTACTACATTGCTCATCTATTGTCTTTAACTTTGACTTAATTGATTCCTCCATGCTGGCAACAGTTGCCTCATGAAAATTAAAGAACTCATGAAGAGATCCACTCAACAACCCTTAAGGAGATGAACCCGACTTGAACGCGATGTAAGAATGGAAAGCCTATTTCCATTATTGAGAGATCTTATCGTATTGGCTTTGAAAGATCAAATTTAGAGAAACAGGGGATGACCCTAAGGCATAAAGATTGTGCGAAGGAAAGAACTCATCACTTCCAGCAGAGGAAGAAGGTTGTAATTAAGGAATGGAAGGGATCACAAGTGGATCCAAAGGTAAAGCTTTAGAAAGGACACTAAAATTTGAAGGACTCGTATCATGAACAGGGGAATTGGCGGTATGGGTGTGTTCCACTGGGATTAATGGCGCAGCTGGTAGTGATGGAATCGTTAGTGAAGGAATTTATGGACTAGGAAGTCATTTATTGAGTCTACGCCATTTGGGTTGTGGGGACTCACTCTCCTTAGTAGCAAGGGCATCTTCACCAGCCCTAGACCTTTCCTGATACTTCTTAGTCACAGGCTCCTTGGAAGGAGCAGTTGAAGCACTCTCCTTAATACGAGATTTATCTATAATGACCTTAATATCCATCCTTGGTGTTGGAGTAGGCGAAGTATGAGAATCAAGAACAAATCCTGCACCATCAATGCAAGTGTTAGACTCACTTGAAGAAGAGGAAGTCGGAGGATGAATACCAAGAGTAATGAGCCAATTTCGGGAACGTATCCCACAAAACTCGTCAAAGTAAAATGGGGGCTTTCCTATGCACCCAGTTAGAATTTGTGCTAGGACGGTATTGCCATTGTGAGGCCAAGCATCAGAAAGCTGAAGGAATGTTGTAATCGTCCAACCAACTAATGCAGTCAGTACGCCTCCGACCTTTGGGGCTTTCATTTGACAAGCAGTAGTGCAAAACTTTTCTGACTATAACCAATTCTACTAATTCAAGAGTATGACCCCTACTTACACGTTTGAACTATTTGTTGGCAATCTTCGACTCCAGAGGCTAACTTTGAGAACAACCAGATTCCTTGGGAAATGGTCAGCAAGTGGGAAAACCAAACCCATCCTCAAGCTTACAAGTGACACTTATAAATTTTTCCTTTCTCTGGTGAAGAATGGATAGACGGTTTTGGATGATTAGGTGAAAACCTTAGTGGATACTGAAGTGGGCCAAACCAACGCTAGTCCCCTGTTTGGTAATCTTCAGTTGGTAAAATTTTTGGAAGACTCCCAACAGTGGAGGCTCATTTCATTAGCAGCAGTCTATGAAGTAAGCCATAAGGGTCCACTAAGACAAGGCTGATAATTGTCTTGGTGCAATGTCATACTCTGAAAGCATTAAACAGAAGAAGGGGTGTAGAGGCAGATGGAATCTAGCCTCTAATAGAATAAGAGAAAGAATAAAACCTTAAGAGTAGTCACTTAGAAGACACCTCGGTGGTATTTCAATGTCGTAGGAAAAGTTCAAATGACGGAAGCCTCGGGCTATCAAGAATCAGTCCGCTTCCTCCTAAGTTGTGATACATTCATACATAGGAGTGGAAGTTCAGTGAGGAGTATTCTCAAGCTCTTCGGGTCCAAATATGATATGATTTTTGAAGGTTAAATTTTTTCTACTCTGGGTATGACCTCAACCACGAATACTCATTCTTGACATTCTTGTATGAAATAAGGAAAAAGAATAAGGAATAAAAGGAAACAAGATTTCCTTTGAGGACTTTGGAAAGTCGGAGAAGACGGAGGCAGAGAGAGAAGTCAGAAAGTTGTTAAGGAATTTAAAAGGCTTAAAAAAGTGTTACAATAAGGTTTAGAGTATTTTTTTTGTAGGAATAAACGTGCTCGAGAAGTTATTCCGCGAAGAACCATTTACATTCCCCAATGCAAGTGTGACATTTGTCAAAGAGGTAAGTGTGTGGTGTCTATACTTGAGTGTTTAACCGCCAAGATTTGATTTCTCTCAGAGAAGCACGCTAATGATATCTTTATGACAATAAGAGGGAAATTTTTGAAGCGTGTGTAAGGTAATTTGTATCGTCGCTGATTTATGATTTGCAAGAACAACCTAAGTCATCCAGATAATTGAAATTCCCAGAGGGATGAAAATTTTGGGGATGAAATTTTATTTAAAGGGGAGAGAGTTGTAATGCCCCAACTCTGGCGAGCACAAGGTCCGGCATAATTTTTTAGCAGTATTATTGGTGGAGTGGTATTCGCCCAAGTGCCCCTTTCTGGTGTATAGAGTGGGCAGATACAATTATGTGTTTAAGATGATGCGGGCTACATGTAAAGTTGCTATAGATTGTTAGAATAAAGATGTGATCAAGTGAATCGGTATTGAGGGCTGAGTCCATGTCAGAGGCTGGTGCGCCCTTTTTCACTGGAATTATTCAAGTTAAGTTACAAGGTATGCTGGTTAGGTGCTATCCGAATGTGAACCAGGATAATTAAAGATAAGGGGAAATACTCAATTAGGCTTCTCAAAAGTTGTGGACTTTGATAAGATAATTCAGTGGTAATGGGACATTTGTCAAGTTCCAATAAAGACTTGGACTATTTTAATAGGTCTTCAAGTTTGATTAAATGGAGTCCTCTTCTACTCTTTTCCAAAATAATGAAATCTAAGGCTGGAGGAATCAAAAGTTTTATGTCTCAAAGTAGATATGTATGGGTGAATGGAGAAGTAAGGCCTTGTATGGGGGTTATCTGGGTTTGAAATGATTGTAAAGTTTATTTGAATGGGTTTTAATGGTGATCTTCTATTTTATAAGGTAGTGGTTGTTGCAGTCCCTGATTGAGTGTTGCATCTAGAGTCTATGTTGCTATTTGAAGTTGTCAGGTGAGTGCCCAAAGCTGACTCTTGTTTGTGTATACTCATTTATTCTAGATACTCCTATAAAGAATCGTATGAATCATGAACTGAGATTAGTAAATAATGGTATGATGAGTATACTGATATACGAATGTTGGATAAGATTTGCATGTATAGTTTGTAAGAATCTGACAAGTGTAGAGTACGTGATAAGAAATCTGGAGTTGAAGATATGACTGTAAGAACATTTCTGGAATGTGTAAGATAATATGAATGTTAAGTTTGGTGCTAATGCATGAAAGGTTTGTTAAGTGTATGTGTTTGTTCACCACGGTGGAATCGTATGGAAAGAACTATAGAAAGGTTTTACCTTATAAGGTTCTGTGCGTGACCCAGGACGATGAGGGGTAAACCTCACAAAATGTGAGTTTAGGCGAATCCCTAACATGAACTCGCGAGAAAATAAAAACTTTTATGGAAATCTATGAAATGGAAGCCTCTGTGGCAGTCTATGAAAAGGAAGCCTTTGTGGCAATCTAAAGAAATGAAAGCCTTTATGGAAAATGGAGAAACGAATGCCTTCATGGTGCACACAAAAGAACGACCCTTGTGGCAACCATCTAAAGGAAATGCCTTTGTGGCAGACTCTGAAAACAATAGCGTTCCCGAATAACTCTAAAAGGATAGTATGTGTGGTGAACTGATCTACTATGCGCGTGTACATTAAAACAATGATTTTTTATAACAATTTTAAAAGCCCAGTTTTACTGCAAGCGTACAGTGTCAGTTGAAATATTTTAGTTCTGACGGAACACGAAGTATCCCAAGGGGTCTAACCCAAAGGAAGAGGCGATTGAGCAATAACTAGCATACACAATAGAGTCTAAGGGGCTACTGATACGATTTTATAGTACGGCAATTCATCACAAGATAAGTTTGCAAGAAAATTAAATATTCTATTCTAAGGACAAAATTGTAAGAAATATAAAACCAAAGGACTATCCAGCAAATAACTAATGGGGGTTGGTTGAATTCAATATGGTTCATCGAACCTTGGATAATGGATATCGTGATACTCTTGCCCTAGATGTCGTTCTCACTCGTTTTCAACCTCTAATGCGTCCCTATATCACTCAAACACATGTTGGGCCTCCCAATGGCACTATCAGCCAATTTGGGTCACAAAATAGACAAAAATAAGACATTTTCACTTATTTAATCAAAAATACAAAAATAAGGAAAACTACGTTAAAGACGCTATTTTGCTCGAGAAAAAACTCCTTAAGTACATTGGAAAAGCATAATTTGTCACATCAATTTGTGGCAGATCGTGAACACTGAAGGGATAATATGTGTGGTGAACACTGAAGGGATAATATGTATGGAAAACTCTGAAGGAACGGTAGGTATAACAAACCCTGAAGGAAAGCCCTTGTGGCATACCATGTTACACTTTTGATAAAATAATCTAATGAGTATTCTTTTTGGTGAGCTCCATATGAGTTGTTGTGGTGGATCCTCCATGGTCTTAAGATAAGAATAGAGAAACATGAATGCACCAGAACATGTGGTAAATTCAAACTATGGGCGAGTTAGACTTGAAGAACAAATCTAAGTAAGGGTTATGTGAGGTAAATTGAAGAAGGTTATATGTCTGTAATTATTCGAGGAAAAAGGGGTGTCTTTTAGTAAGGATCAAACGGTATAATTAAAGAATGTACCCTCTACCTACGTACGAAATCATTCACAGATTTTGAAAAAACGATGGCTTAAAGTATGAATGTAAGAGTAACCGTATTTTGTCTGTATGGGCCTCTGGAATGGGGATGGTTAAGGAATCACGAAAGTGCAGAGTGAAGAAACTGAGTTATGTGTAGAAAATTTGAAGGGTAAGGCATGATTTCAAAATAAGTTGTGACATCTGTAGTATGAAGAATGAAATTCTAGGAAGGTATTCGCCAGAGACGAGTTGAAGAATAAAGGACAATGATATCGTTAAATTGAATTTCCAAATGCGACATGTAAAAACAATCATGGTAATTGGTGCTTACCTCACTAAGTTCTCATGAACTTACCCCTCTATGTTATATTACAGGTAGATTGATTTGGGTCTGCACCAAGAGGGATGACGCTAGGGCTACGCCAAAGGAGCGGCATATCAGGCTATTATGCATACAGAGCAAGTTTGTTGGCGTATTCGAACCTAAGTAGTTTTATAAAAGTCTTTTACACGGAATAATTATAATAGACTAGTACATCAATTCAATCATAGTTGTAAATAAATTCTTTGTGTATACCAATTAAATTCTCATATTATTCACACTTATTAATTCTTAGAGAAATTTATTATTAAATAGTTTTAATCGAATGTAAATTTGTATAATTGAGTGAGCTACATATGTACTTCAGTAGTAACACCCTAGATTTGAATCCGGTTCATCGGGTCAAGTTTAGGGCATTACAAATTATTCTATGAATATTTTAATCATATATTCACACGAATTTCAGTCTATAAAAAGGCCTTAGTAACCCTAGAATTTACATCTTCATCACATTAAGATTAAGAGAAGATTAAGAGAGTTTTGAGAGAGTTTAAGAGAACTTTATATTTTAGCCATTGAGCTTTGTTTTTCCGGGATTCAAGGTGTTTCTGTTTTGGTTATCTCCATCTTGTACTCTTTCAGATTTTTTGATTATTTAGTGAAGCCTACATTGCCTATTATTTTTACCCTCTTCGGAGGAGTTTTCTACGTAAAATTTGTGTTCGAGAAGCCTACATTACCTATTATTTTTACCCTCTTCAAAAGAGTTTTCTACGTAAAATTTGTGTTCGATTTTCTCTACATTTTCTATTTTGTTGTTTATAACAACTTTTGTGTTTTATCTTCTCCATAAGTTGCTAAACATTTTTTCTAGTAAAACAGATTTCGATGTTTTGATTCTAAAAATTTGTGAGATTTAATTTGTTCTTAATATTTTCTTTATTCTTTGGTAATTTAATTACAAATATTTAGGTTTTTTAAATATAGAGCTCATATTGATAAGTTAGAATATTTGTCTTGTCAATTAGATTTTAATTGTTTAATTAGTTCTAATATTTATGAAGAATAGCATGATTGGGTATAAGCTATGTATTCAATTCAGGTTATGTGGATATCTAATCTAGTCTAAATAAACCATGTTTATGTGTTTGTTGGCTAGAATTAGGTTTATTCCATTCTTAATGCTATTAATGAATTAAATACTAGGTGTACGTTATAGATTTTTTATCGATAAGGAAAATAATTAATGGCATTTTTCTTGGCTTTTGAGAAGGTAAGAAGAGATTGATTGCTAAGTGTTCGTTGGTAACTATAATCAAATTATCATACAATATTGAAATTTATATTTTGATCGATGATCAAATCCATGAATCGAAATTGAGATTTTACCTTAGGCTTACATCATATTTTTAAAATTTTAATTACGATTTTTTTTGGCAGTTTTATTTTAAATTTTAGTTTCTAATTATAAAAACCCATTTTTCTTTATTTTACTTGTTTTCACTAAGAGGAATAAAATTATCATTAGTCTACATAGATTCAACCCTACTTACCGTTATACAAAAAATTTAAATTTTTGAGTAGGAACTTTTTGTAGGTTTTAACACCCCATCAAATTTTAATTCAAGATACTCGATGCAATGTGGTTGTTAATCTAAATTCGGTGCAACTAACTCTCTCATAGTTGGTTATGGGAGGGTAATTGGTTTTTCTCCTTTTGATTCACTAGACGAATCAATTGCATTGTTTTATAAAGCCAACTTTGTAGTTGCAGATGGATGCTTAGTTCTTGATTACACTTCCTTCCTTAGTCTTCAAGTAGTTTTCTTAATCTTAGAATCATATTACAGTTCACCTACTCGAAAAATCGATGCATAAAAAAAATAAAATTATCACTAGTCTCTAGCAACAATGTCAAATATTGATGGCATGTCGAAACCAACAAAAATAGTTCCTACACAAAAATTTAAATTTTGTATATAGCAATGAGTAGGGTCAAATTTAAAGAGATCGGTGATAATTTTATTTCTTTTGATGAAAACGAGTAAAATAAAGAAGAAAAGCAGGGGCGAAGCCAGGGGCTGGCATGGGCCCCGGCCCCCCTAAAAGGTAAAATTGCTATTTAGGCCCTTAAATTTTTTTTAAAATTTTAAATTAATAAAGGTAAAATTGCACTTTGGCCCCCCCTAAAATTATAAAAATTCGATTTAATCCTTTACAAATTAGAAAGATAGAAACTATAAAAATTTAAAATTTCATCCGCCCCCCCTAAAAAATTGTCCTGGCTTCGCCCCTAAAGAAAAGGATTTCTAAAATTAAAAACTAAAATTAAAATTAAAATTGTCAAAAGAAAGATCGTCATTAAAATTTAAGAAAATCAATACGATGAAAGCTTAATCAAAGGTAAAATCTTAGTTTTGATTCATGGGTTTGATCATCAATACAAAGATAAATTCCAATATTCTATAATAAATTGGCTACAATTACCGACGAATGCCTAGCAACCAATCTCTTCTTACATTCTAGATAATTGAAACAAAAACCTTTAATTTTCCCTTATCAATAAATAACCCTATAATGAACGCTTAGGGTTTAACTTATCAATAGCACCAAGTGTTGGAAAAATTGGTTTAGAAAACAATGTTTTTAGGCACAACAGAAGTTTACATTTTTTTTAAAACTGAGCCTTGTGATATTTATAGTAATAAAATTTTAACCAAAATAGTGCATGTGTTTTGTACAAGGCAATCTAGGTCATTTTTCGGCATTCTACCGATTGATCTTCTCCGCTATCCTCGAACCCCAAATCACTTTGAGTGTGGGCTCAAACAAAACAAACTAAGTTTACAAAATGAAATATTTCTTAATTTTTAGTGGTAAAGTTAATTCTCTCTATAGTATCAGAAACTATGAGCTTTCACAGAAAATATAATTTATTCAAATAAACAAATTTCCACTATTTTCTAATAGTATAATGATGCTCTCAAAGATGTGTAAATAGCTTAGCTCATAGTTCCTATTTATAGAGCAATGGCACAAGAGTTCTACTTGAATAAGGTGTAATTAAATAATAATATTTTAATAGAAAAATGATAGTAGGGGAGGCGACACTCATTAGGAAACATTAGGGTTTGTTGCCCCTCTCATGTAACCAGGCCTATTGTGCTCCTCGGGTATTGAGTATAATTATATGTGTTATACAAACTTTTATCCAACACTTATAATTTATCTAACCTAATAAATATTTTTTATTTCTCAAAATATTAATTAATTTAATTAAAATTAATTTTTTAATTAAATTATTTTCTCGATCCAATTCTAATTTCATTAAAGTCATGACAACTTTACCGTATTAAAATCTATGAGGAAATATATTTTGTAACACCCCAACCCCAGGCTAAGGGATACAACTGAAAACAAGCTTAAACTTGATTTATTATTTTTATATTCTTAGCAAAACGTAGGAAAGAATTTGGCAATTCACCATAATAAAACATTTGAAAAAACTAAGCCATAATTGATAAAGCAGGGTACTTCAAAATTATTCGTCAAATAGGTTATTCAGAGTGCCCACACAGTTTATATAATATATTCATAGTAAGAAACATATTTATCATTCCAAAATAAAAAAATGATAAACCATAATTGTATACAAGGAGACGAAGGAGACTGACAGAAGGTCTAAAGGAAACTGCTTACCTCAAGAAGTCTTCTGCTATGCTCTACAGCCCTTTCTTTCTTCCCGAACTACTCACTCGTTCTTCTACAAACAAGAACTTCCTCTTCCTCAAGGAAACCCCCCACACACACGTCACCATGTACGCCGTTATTTATAGCCCAAATGACCCTCACAATAACCCTACACGTGGCCAGCAATTCAGAGTTAATTCGACACCCCTTGGTGGGCGACATATCAATCTTAGACAATCTTTTCTACCAAACACCACTACAACCACTAATCATAGTGGTAAACTTTGCTTGTACTCATAAGTAACCAACTAAACAAGCCATTCAGCTACCTAAACACATCAAGTTGTCATCTACAGTACTCTAGTTCAATTCCAACTAGGTCTCAACTAAACTCTAACGATACTCACCGAGCCACAACCAAGCATGGTAAACTATTCCACAATTGTAGCCTTACCCGTCGCGCTCACAAAGAAAACTATCAAGTCCAACAATCTGCCACTAGAAGACTCTACATACCAAATGAAACAGACCATTTGGCAGATACTAACAGAAGGGTCTACCAACACAAAGCTCACAAAAAAAATATGCTAATTTGCGGGTTCTCCACATCGACCTCGCCAATATGTATAAATCAGTAACCTAAACTTCACCAAAAGACAAACCTTCAACCAAGTATTTACAAACTTACCTAGTTAGCCAAACAATCCGCCAATCATGGCGCGGCAACCAGCACTAACTTAACATTATGGATAGGGCGTAACTCAACCTTCCATGACTTATACTTAGCCAACAATCCACCCACATAATCCATCCACTAGGACTACATCGAGCGAGATGTTACATATTTAATTGTCTCATTCAATAAATTACAATGATTAATTAATTTAATTATTACTTTGAACTTCAATTACTTAATTAAAATCAATTAAATAATAATTTAAAGAAATTAAATTAATTTATAAGTCATATTTGTACTCAGCGAGAAAAACATATCCACTATGGCTAGTGGTACATGCGATCCAATTCTCTTACTTCTTGTTTTCATTCATTCAATAGTTATCGGTTCTATAGGTAATTCATTTTGGGTTATCTCGAGTTGGGAAAGAGATAGATTAGACATATATAATTAGGGCTCAAATAATTTGTAATTAAGTTTCGGCTCTTCACTTATTAATTACAACATTATTTAATCATGGATTCATTCCACTATAGCACCATGATTGAACTCTCCCTTATTATATACCATTATGAAAGCTACTTATTAAGTTCTCGTCCAATGACCTTTTCATAAGTGTGTTACTCTCATAGGATATCCTTAATCTCTTTGGGATAAAATATGTTCTCCCAATATGATCTTATTTTATCTCATGGTTTCTATTATATCTTCCGATATAAAAAAAAAGTCAACTAGTAACACATAGTAATTAAATCATTTGTCTTATGACAAATGACCTGTGACCACGTTCTTTTTTCATCAATCATGTATTTCCAGTGAGAGGATATTATTTACCCTTATAGGGTTACTATTTTGATATTCTAGAATGACGCTACATCATGCAGAACTCATATACCCAGCGTACCAACTTTCGGTTCCTTAACTATTTGAACTCGGGCTTTTAATACATTAAAACAAACGAGTCACACACACATAGTCCATCATCCACTCATGATTAAGTTATGCCACACTATGAATGTCACAAGTGAATAAATTCAACTTGGGTCCAGTTCAATGTATTGTCAGTCAGACAACATCTATGTCTCTATCTTCTGGGTAGCATCCACTCTAATGCCTAAGACAAGACATCTCCCCAATTGGACTTGACAGTCGACATAATAGTTTTTCAATTAATTTGCTCAATTTCGATTAGACTATGGACTACTTAGATTATCTACTAATATAAGTTGTATTCTTGCATTATGATCCGACCACATAATGCAACTTAATATTATCTAAAATTAGATAATAAAGGAGCCAATATTTGCATACATTTTGTTTTACGTGCAAAAACCATTGAGGACAAATACAAATTATATTAATGTATAATTGAATTTTGTATAAACCAATTTCTTTGAAAAATTACAAGTAAAAATGACAAATACACTACACTTACGGCACTAAATCCTAGCATTAATAATGGAATAGACCCAATTCTAGCCAACGAACATAGAAACAAAGTTTATTTAGATTAGATCACATACCCACATGAAATGAATTGAATATGTAGCTTATACCCACTCATTCTATTTGTCACAAATATTAGAACCAATTAAACAATTAAATTCTAATTGATAAGACAAATATTTAAAGTTATTAAATACAAGCTCTAAATGTAACACCCCAAACCCGGCCTAAACGTTATGGTCGAATCTGGCGAAGTCACATGATAGCATGTTGAAAGCTAAGTTTCTACGATAAAACCATTTCCATTTATTTACTTTTCTTATCTCTTCTTAATTCCAAAATCCTTACTCGTTTAGTCGGTTGTTTTAAACATAATTCGTTGCGGAAGCTTTTAAAACCATTTTGAGTAAATCGTGTGTTTAGAGAAAACTTTGCCTTTTGAAAACCGAATTTCCCTACGTCTAGCAGTTATAAATCCATAAAAATAAATAAAAACCAAATTTAAGCAAAAGTCCCCAAATTACATCCAAATAAACTGCAAATCATAAATTATAAATCGTAAAAGTCCAAAAACTGTGGTCACCATCGAGTCCTCCGCCGCACCGATCCGTCTACGTCTGGGGATTACATGTGCACATTAAACAGAGAGGGGTGAGTTTACGTAAACTCAGTGTGTAATCCCACAGAAAACAAACAACAGTAAACACAGTACACAGTCAAAAACAGTCTTGGGCCAAGCCTCTTTTAGTATCAGTAACAGTTTGGCCTTAGCCCAACTCAGTATCAGTATCAGTATGCACAAGGGCCTTAGCCCATCACGAGATCGATATGAGATATACAGATTATTGATAACAAAGTCCTACCCAACCAGCCTCTACACACCATCTCCATCCAACCCTACACTCCATGTGGGGATTAAATCAACCCACCCATCCCTACACTCCAGGTAGTACCGAATGCGGCACAAAGCATGAGTTTGCAAATGAAGTTTGCACGATATATTAGGCTTAAGAGCCTTTCAGTACACTTCATCCAAATAAAATCAACCCAACCCCATGCAATGCATGACATGCTATCTCATGATATCAATACATATAATTAGTAAATGTATACATGCATACCATCATCATGCTCAATATATATCCATCAATCAGTCAGTTCACACAATTAGGGGTCTAAGTAATGCTTACCGACCCTACAGTAGGTTCACTGTCGACTTGGGCGACCCGTGCAACCTTAGCAATCAATTCAGTGAAAATGGGCTCACACACCCAGGTGGCCTGCCCGTGTGGGCCCACACGCCTGTGTGGCCCACACAGCGCAAATTTTCCTTGGCCGTGTGGATCACACAGCCTGGCCCAAATTCCCACATGCCCGTGTGGACTGGCCCACACAGCCCAAATCAGTCTAGCCCGTGTGTCGCACACGGCCGTGTCTTGTGCGTACGGCCTGGCCTCGTCGATCACACGCCCGTGTTATGGCACACAGCCTACCACACGGGCAACCACACACCCGTGTGGCGTAGACAGTAGGGTTTTTGGCTTTCGTCGAAACCCTATTTTCTGCGTAATCTGTTACACGCTTGGTATCGTTTCGATGCGAAACCACTACCTTGTCTTCAGAAACCTAAAATTGACCAAAAAATCACTCAATTAGCCGTTTTAAAACCGAACTAAACTGAGCTCGAATCGAGTTATTCCTCCATTGAACAACTAAACCTTACCTTCGATCGAACAACGGTACTTCCCACAGAACTAAGTCTCCTTCAGCAATTTCGAGCCTCCGAATCTTTACCTAATCGGCATTAACGATACTCATCAATGACAAAAATTAAAGAACGGAAACCAAACCACCTTACCAAAACTTACCAATCAAACGAAAACAAAAATATTTTTTTTTGCACAACAGAGACGACTTGAACAAGAAATCGAAAAGAAGATAGGGAGAGTGAGTTGGAAAATTTCGGTAGAGAGGGGGAAGAGAGAGTAATTTTTTTTTTTTTGCAAAAAGAACTCCAAATGAATATCCTGATAACCCCCTATCACAACTACCCTTAATTCTCTCCACCAAATTCTCCACTACTCAGACGTCTAACACAACTCAAACTTTCACTCTCAGAGCCGAACAAAAATATTGCCTACGCAGGGATTCGAACACAAGACCTTCAGCAGACTGACACTCCACTTAACCACCAGACCAGTAGGCCCATCCTAATATGGTTTTACAAATAATCAAATAAAAGCCTAGTGAACAAGAGTGAGGCTTAACTAAGAAAATTTTCAAAATTTGCCAAAGGCATGGCTTGAACTTGGGACCTCTCACACATACCCAGAATACTTAACCACTGAAGCAGATACAGATTTTGTGTCACGTATACCCAAAAACAAAAATTAAAATTTTGGGGCGTTACAATTCTACCCTCTAAAAGAAAATTTCGGCCACGAAATTTACCTAATCAGAACAGATGAGGATACTGCTGACGCATCGCATCCTCAGGCTCCCACGTGGCCTCCTCAGTGCTATGATTCCGCCATATAACCTTTACCAAAGGAATAGATTTCCTCCTCAGAACCTTTACGTCGCGATCCAAAATCTGAATCGGTGCCTCTTCAAAGGTCAGATCTAGCCTAACCTCAATTTCCTCAACAGAAACGATATGTGTAGGATCAGAACGGTAGCGCCTCAACATTGAGACATGGAACACATCGTGAATACAGTCTAACTCTAGAGAGGTAGCTCCAACTGATAAACGACCGGTCCCACTCGTTTCAGAATCCAGTACGGCCCAATAAACCTAGGGCTCAGCTTGCCCTTACGACCGAACCTCAAAATCTTCATCCATGGCGAGACCTTGAGAAATACGAAGTCCCCCATAGAATACTCAATCTCGCGTCTCTTCAGATCCGCATAAGATTTCTGTCTGTCCGATGCCGCTTTCAGTCGATCCCGAATCAATCTGACCTTATTCTCAGTCTCAGAAACCAACTCAGGACCCAGAATACGTCGTTCACCCAACTCAATCCAACACAAGGGAGCACAACACTTACGACCATACAGAGCCTCGTAAGGTGCCATTTGAATGCTATACTGGAAACTGTTATTATAAGCAAACTCCGCTAGCGGCAGATACTCCTCCCAACTGCCTCAAAAACTGATAGCACAGCTCCTCAACATATCTTCCAGTATCTAAATCACCCTCTCCGATTGACCATCGGTCTGAGGATGGAACGCAGTACTGAAGTCCAACCTTGAACCCAGAGCCTCATGTAGCTTTTTCCAAAACCGAGACGTGAAGCGAGGATCCCTATCAGAGATGATCGAAATCGGTACCCCATGCGGTCTTACTATCTCAGTAATATAAAGCTTCGCCAGCTTCTGTAAAGAATAATCTGTCCTAACTGGGATGCAGTGTGCAGACTTGGTCAATCAATCCACGATGACCCACACTGAATCCTTCTTAGTGGGTGTTAAGGCAACCCACTAATGAAATTCATCAATACTCATTCCCATTTCCATAACGGAATCTTAACCGACTGCAGTAAACCCGAAGGTAACTGATGCTCAGCCTTAACCTGCTGGCAAGTCAGATATCGTGCCATGAAATCAGTAACCTCACGCTTCAAGCCCGACCACCAGTACAGTTCTCGAAGATCTCGGTACATCTTATTCCCACCGAGATGCATAGCATACGGGCCACAATGCACCTCCCTCAAAATCGACTGTCTCAGATCCACATCGTTCGATACACAGATCCGTCCTCGAAAACACAACACACCATCACTGTTTAACCCAAAGTCGGCAGTAGTACCACTCTCAATCTGTCGAAACCTCAAGCTCAGATACTCATCCTCTAGCTGTTTACCCTTAATCTACTTGATCCAAGGTGGTTTGACTTGTAATTCAGCCAACAAACTCCCATCTTCGAACAAGCTAAGTCGAGCGAATATCGCTCTCAAATCAGTCATATCCCCACGGCCCAATGCATCGGCCACCACATTGGCCTTTCCAGGATGGTACTCAATGGTACAGTCATAATCCTTAAGCAACTCAACCCATCTACGCTACCTAAGATTCAACTCCTTCTGAGTAAGGCGGTACTTGAGGCTCTTGTGATCAGTGTAGGTGATACACTTCTCACCATACAGATAGTGCCTCCAGATTTTCAAAGAAAAACTACGGCGGCCAATTCCAAATCGTGCGTCGGGTAGTTCGCCTCATGTGTCTTTAGTTGATGAGACGCATATACTACCAACTTACCATCTTGCATCAACACACAACCCAACCCGACATGTGATGCATCACTATAAACTGTGAACTACTTTCCAGGTTCAGGCTGTATCAGAACAGTAGCCTCAGTCTTGAGCTTCTCGAAGTTTTCTTACTGTGCATCAGACCAGACAAACGGTATACACTTACGTAGCAGCTTAGTTAAGGGTGCTGCAATTAGTGAGAAACCTTCCACAAACCGTCGGTAATAACCTACCAGCCCCAAAAAGCTGCGGATCTCAGACACATTCTTAGGCTGCTTCCAATCGAATATAGCCTCAATCTTTTGAGGATCGACTCGAATCCCCTCAGCAGATACCACATGACCCAGAAATGTTACTTCACGTAACCAGAACTCGCACTTGTTAAACTTAGCATAGAGCTGCTTTTCCCTCAAAATATGAACAATCCTAATGTGCATGTCATGCTCATCTTCAGCCCTCGAATAAACTAATATGTCGTCGATGAAAACTAATACTCGGTTCATCAGATCCATGAAAGCTGTCGGTGCATTAGTCAGTCCAAATGGCATCACTAGAAACTCGTAGTGACAATAACGAGTCTTAAATGTCGTCTTATGCACATCAGCCTCTTTAACCCTCAATTGATGGTACCCAGACCGAATATCAGTCTTAGAGAATATCGAAGCTCCTCGAAACTAGTCAAATAGGTCATCGATCCTCGATAACGGATACTTGTTCTTGACGGTCGGCTTATTCAGTTGCTGGTAGTCAATACACATCATCATGGATCCATCTTTTTTCTTAACAAACAGTACCAGTGCTCCCCACAGAGACACACTAGGGTGGATGAACCCACGATCCAACAACTTCTGAGTCTGAGCCTTAAGCTCCGTAAGCTCTTTCGGTGCCATTCGGTAGGGAGTGATAGACACCAGAGCTGTACCCGGAAGAAGTTCAATCCCAAACTCTACGTCACGATTCGAAGGTAAACCCGGTAGCTCTTTAGGAAAGACGTCCAAAAAATCTCTTACAGTGTGGATATCCTTTACAGTAGAGTCCCCAGAAGTAGAAACACTTACATAGGACAAATACGCCTCACATCCCTTGCGAACCAGTTTCTCAGCTACCAATGCAGAGATCACGTTAGCCAAGTAGTTCCGACATTCTCCAATCACGACTACCTCCTCATCCTCCTCAGTTCTCAATACGGCCCTCTTAGTCGCATAGTCCAAGCTTACACGATGCTTGACCAACCATTCCATCCTCAGAATCAGATCGAACTCCCCAAATGGAAGCTCCATTAAATCAGCCAAAAAGATCGCCTCTTGAACCTCTAACGGTACATTTCTAAATAACTTATTAACCCTTATAGACTGCCCCAATGGACTCATTATAGTAACCTCATTCGTGGTACTCTCAATCGAAATCCCCAAGTTTCCAAATATGTTACTAGCTAAATAGGAATGTGTGGAACCTATGCCTATCAATGCAAGATAAGGTATATCATAAATTAAGAACGTACCTGTGATGACGTCTAGAGCATCTTTGTCCTCTCGGTGACGTGCAGCGTAAACGAGAGCAGGCTGCCTCGCCTCAGTCTGTCCAGCACCTCTACCCGGTGCCCTCTGTCCATAAACCATGTCATTACCACCCCTAGCCTGACCACAGCCTCTCGGTGGCTACTATGCTACTCTCTGTGGCTGCGCAGTACCAGTACCATGAGCTTGCATCTGATCGGCCCTCAACGGACACTCCCTAATGCGGTGCTCTAATGACCCACACCTCAAGCAAGCCCCTGTCCTCCTCCAACATTCGCATTGATTGCGTCTACCACAACCGACACATGGCTACTGATCCAAGAAAGAGACAGGGGCGGCTCTAATCGCCCATCAGTCCGGCCTTTTCTTAGGCCTCAGTATAGAACTCGAGGGCTCTGAATCCCTCTTGTTCTTACCTCTCTCTCTGTCACGGTTTTGGCGCTCAACGCTCTTAACCTCCTCGGCGATCTTGCCCTTCTCAACCAATGAAGAAAAATCACGCTTCCTTTGTGGAGCTATCAGGACTCTCAAGTTATCTCTGAGGCCATCCTTAAAGCGGACACATCGCTCATACTTAGTCGCCACCATACCTCGCGCATAGCGGCTCAGTTGCAGAAATTCAGCCCCATACTCGGCCAAAGATCGATCTCCCTGAGTAAGGTTCAGGAACTCCCTCCTAGGGGCACCCACGTAGCTCGCCCCCACATATTTCCCCTGGAAGGAAGTCTTAAAGAAATCCCAGGTCAAACGTTCGGGCTGAGTGCCCTCCTTAACAGTCAGCCACCACTAGTAAGCTTCATTCCGCAGCAGTGAGACTGCACCCTTTAATTTCTACTCGGGAGTGCAATCTAGATCATCCATGATCCTCTCTGTGGCCTCAATCCAGTATTCGGCCACATTAGGGGCGACCTCAGTGACACCCCTAAAGAGCTCAGCTCCATTGGACCGGAGTCGTTCCGTAACCGACCCTCGGCCCCTAGATCTAGTATTGGACCAGCGACCCTCTCCAATATCCTCAGCATAGCCTGGGACAATGCGTCGTCCCCCGCCATGCGATCTTGGGACCTAGTCTCAGTAGCAGGTGACACTAGCGTCTCACTCGTGTCCAGATTTGGCATACTGCCCAGTGAAGAAGACTCAGCTCGATCCCCTCTACGGCCTCTACCTCGGCCTCTAGTACCTCATCCGCGGATACCTCGTACGCTCATGTCTAATCGTATTTATCTGTATTACAAATTTTATGAATCAGTTACGGTTTCAATATTTATTAGTAGATGTTTTATGTAAACAGCTTCAGTAATTCAGAGTTATTTTCGTAAATCGCACCCTCTATCAATTTTGTTACAGTCTCAATATACACTATCTAGAGTGTTTCCACAGTATACTACCTACAGTAGTTTTAGAATATACTATCTACAGTATTTTTAGTTTAAACTTATGACAGTTTTAGAAAACTTACAGGATCGGCGCCGGAGACTCAGTGTACCACATACTAAGTAAAATCATTTTCAAAACCCAAATTATAACCAATATTTAAAACCCAAAAACCCACAGTCGAGTTTTGCAACCTGGCTCTGATACCACTAAATGTAACACCCCAAACCCGGCCTAGACGTTATGGTCGAATCTGGCGAAGTCACATGATAGCGTGTTGAAAGCTAAGTTTCTATGATAAAACCATTTCCACTTATTTACTTTTCTTATCTCTTCTTAATTCCAAAATCCTTACTCATTTATTCAGTTATTTTAAACATAATTCGTTGCGGAAGCTTTTAAAACCATTTTGAGTAAATCGTGTGTTTAGAGAAAACTTTGCCTTTTTGAAAATTGAGTTTTCCTACGTCTAGCAGTTATAAATCCATAAAAATAAATAAAAACCAAATTTAAGCAAAAGTCCCCAAATTACATCCAAATAAACCGCAAATAATAAATTATAAATTGCAAAAGTCCAAAAACTGTGGTCACCATCGAGTTCTCCGCCACACCGATCCGTCTAGGTCTGGGGATTACCTGTGCACATTAAACAGATAGGGGTGAGTTTATGTAAACTCAGTGTGTAATCCTACAGAAAACAAACAACTGTAAACACAGTACACAGTCAAAAACAGTCTTGGGCCAAGCCCCTTTTAGTATCAGTAACGGTTTGGCCTTAGCCCAACTCGAAGTCGTGATCGGATGCACAAGGGCCTTAGCCTATCACGATGATCGATGAACAGATATACAAGATTGTTGAGAACAAAGTCCTACCCAACCAGCCTCTACACACCATCTCCGTCCAACCCTACACTCCATGTGGGGATTAAATCAACCCACCCATCCCTACACCTGTGTAGTACCGAATGCAAAGACAAAGCAAGAGTTTGCAAATGAAGTCGCCAAGATATTTGGCTTAAGAGCCTTTCAGTACACTTCCTCCAAATAAAATCAACCCAACCCCATACAATGCATGACAAGCTATCTCATGATATTAGTACAAATAATCAGTAAATGTATACATGCATACTATCATCATGCTCAATATATATCCATCAATCAGTCAGTTCACACAATTAGGGGTCTAAGTAATGCTTACCGACCCTACAGTAGGTTCACAGTCGACTTGGGCGACCCGTGCAACCTTAGCAATCAATTCAGTGAAAATGGACTCACACGCCCATATGGCCTGCCCATGTGGGCCCACACGCCCGTGTAGCCCACACATCCCAAATTTGCCTTGACCGTGTGGATCACACGGCCTGGCCCAAATTCCCACACGACCCAGATCAGTCTAGCCCGTATGTTGCACACGGCCTACCTAGCCATCACACCGCCATGTCTTGTGCGCACGGCCTGGCCTCGTCGATCGCACGCTCGTGTTATGGAACACGGCCTACCACACGGGAAACCACACGCCCGTATGGCATCGATAGTGGGGTTTTTGGCTTTCGCTGAAACCCCTTTTTTTTGCGTAATCAATTACACACCTGGTATCGTTTCGATGCGAAACCACTTCCGTGTTTTCAGGAACCTAAAATTGACCAACAAATCAGTCAATTAGTCGTTTTAAAATCGAAATAAACCGAGCTCGAATCGAGTTATTCCTCCATTGAACAACTAAACCTTACCTAAGATCGAACAACGGTACTTCCCACAGAACTAAGTCTCCGTCAGTGATTTCGAGCCTCCGAATCTTCACCTAATCGGCATTAACGATACTCATCAATGACAAAATTAATGAACAGAAACCAAACCACATTACCAAAACTTACCGATCAAACGAAAACAAACGTTGCACAACGGAGACGACTTGAACAAGAAATCAAAAAGAAGATAGGGAGAGTGAGTTGTAAAATTTCGGCAGAGAGGGGGAAGAGAGAGCAGAATTTTTTTTGCAAAAAGAACTCCAAATGAATATCGTGATAACCCCCTATCACAACTCCCCTTAATTCTCGCCACCAAACTCTCCACTACTCAGACATCTAACAAAACTCAAACTCTCACTCTCAGAGCCGAACAAAAATATTGCCTACACAGGGATTCGAATACAAGACCTTCAGCAGACTGACACTCCACTTAACCACCAGACCAGCAGGCCCATCCTGATATGGTTTTACAAACAATCAAATAAAAACCTACTGAACAAGAGCGAGGCTTAACTTAGAAAATTTTCAAAATTTGCCAAAGGCATGGCTTGAACTTGGGGTCTCTCACACATACCCAGAACACTTAACCACTGAAGCAGATACAAATTTTGTGTCATGTATACCCAAAAAAAAATTAAAATTTTGAGGCGTTACACTATCACAAGCTAGATATTTCTAATTAAAACAGAATATATGTAAATACCAAAGAATAAAAAAAAATTAAGCACAAATTAAATCTTACAAACTTTTAGAACCAAAACGTCAAAATCTCTTTTAACTATAAAAGAAGTTTAACATCCCATGGAGAAAATAAAACACAAAAGCAAAATAATACTAAGATCACTATGTGTGGCTATAAATCAAAAGCTATAAATCAAAAGTGTCATTAATGAATTGAAGCAATTCTTTTTTAAGTTTTTAGTTGATTTGTTTCACGAACTTCTAGGTTATTTATGGATACATTCTTGATGTTTTTGGGTGAGTCATGAGATAAATTCGGTCAGATCTTTGGTTTGTCTTCGAAATAATATATTATTGTCCAAATCAAAATTTTGTAGTTCAAGATATGGTCAAAATATTGAAGTAATATAAGTTGAAAGTCCAATTCACAATAACTTGCCAAAATTAATCTTTAAGCTTACCTTTCTCCATTTATTTCACCTAATCCATAAAAAATAAAATAATTAAGGATATAATTAGCATAATTCAAAAGTAAAATTATCAAAATAAAAATAAAAATCATGCAGTTATCGCATAACGATGAGAAAAACTTTCCTTTACATAATTAGTATCTTTCTTTTTAAAAAACTTTAAACTTTTAATCTTTTACGATGATAATAGAAACAACATTTGAATAAAATCAAATTCTTTGGATACGGTAAATAAACTAATGAAAAGCTAATGAACATGAATATTGTTAATGATGCCTTGCATGTTGAGGTGTCAATGGTCAGGTCGGATTAGGTTCGAGTCAGGCCCAATTAAAATTTTAGGCGCATTTGTTAGGTTCAAGTCTGATTCGGCCCGAAAAATGGGTCTAAGATTTGGTCCAAATTCGGCCCGAATAAAAATGTTAAAATTTGGGTCCAGCCCGCCCGTATTAATTTTTTATATTATTTAGTACATACTTTTTTAAAAATATATATAATACATCAAAAATACTAAAAACACTAAAATAAATGTTTCCAACAAATTGAAAATATATATATGTATACTTAAATAACACTAAGATATGTGCAATTTAACAAGCAAATGCCTCTAAAATAGTAACAAAATTAACAATAAAATAAGAGTTATACAATATCCAAATAATAAAATAAAATAGTACCAATATAATAGTGAAATGGTAGCAAAATAGTGAAAAAAATAACAAGAAAATACCAAAAAAAGTATAAAAAAAAGCAAGGAAAAGCAGGTTTTTTTTTTTTACATATTCAAGCCAACCCCGACCTGGGCTCGGGCCAAAAAGCCTTACCCGAGGCCTAGCTCATTTTTTAAACGGGCCTTATTTTTTTACCCAAGCCCATTTTTCAGGCCTATATTTTTACCCAAATTCTCTCACTTTTTAGTCGAGTCTTCGGGCTGGGCCGGGTGGCCCAACCCATGAATAGGTCAACTTGCATGTGATGGCTGAGAAGAGTTCTTAAAATTTAGATTTGAGTTTCATCCTATATAATTTATATGTATGCTTTATCCAGATTTATTTTAATTTAAATCGTATCATATGTGGGTTTTGTATAGAGTTATTCTGGTAAATGTTGTGTTTGATTTGTGCTTAAAATGAGTAATTTGATTTGTAATAATTCATTTGTTGTATATTCATTGTATTTATAAATAGTATTATTGTTTTTGTAACCTTTCTAAAAAATAAATATGAGTATTGCACAGAGGTTAACATTTTGAAATATTTATTTTTATAAATAGTTTGATAATATATATAATAAAAACATCTTATAATTTTTTTACCAAAAAAGTGTGAAAAAATGATAAATAAATAAAAATATTACTTATCACTTAAAATATTTTCAATTTATTTTTATTTCTTTTGAAATTATATTATCCTTTAAAACTTTATATTTAAGATTTGACATTGCTAAAAATAATGGGGTATTGTAAAAGAAAAGACTCATTTTCAACATTATTTATAGAAATGGGCAACTTAAAACATTATTTATTGGAATGGTCTAGAAAATATAAAACGCGTACACGTAGGAGCGTTTTCAGGGAAAATTGCAGAAAAGCACACTGACGTGGGAGCGATTTACCCCATGTCAGCAAAAGCGCGCTGACGTGGGCGAGCTTTACCCCGTGTCAGCAAAAGCGCGCTAACGAGGGCGCGCTTTACCCCATGTTTTTTCCCTAACGGTCACCTCCAACGGTCATTTAAAAATTTGACCGTTAGGCCTAATGGTCAGGAAAAAAAAATTATAAACCCCCCACCCATTTTTTTCACACAAAATTTCTTCCAAATTATAATTCTTCCAAATTTCTCTCTAAATTTCTCAAAAAAGCTCTCAAAGCTCTCTAAATTTTTAATTTTATTCTAAATTAGTATTATTTTTTTTATAATTTCTAAGAAATTTGATCGTGTTAGCAATGGCCCGGCAATTAATTCGTCTCGATGATAAACATATCTCCATTGACCAAATGAAAATCGTAAGGGTTAATTTCAATTTTTTAATATTATTTAATATTTTTATTTCATTTTTGTAATTTAATTAATATTTTTTTATATTTTTTTATAACAGTCGGTAGAACGAGTATTACAATGTTTTATTCGTAATATGTCTGGTCCTTCATCACCATTGATTGAAATTTACTTAAGGGAAGCAGATTTTTGGCACGTGGCCAATATAGGCCGGGGGTGCAAGTTGGACCCAAAACTCATCAGCGCGTTCGTGGAGAGGTGGAAACTCAAGACGCACACATTCCATCTTTCATGCAGGGAGTGTACCATCACTTTGGAGGACGTGCAGTTACATTTGGGGTTACCGATGGATGGGTCCGTACTTACCGAGTCCGCTCAATCTGTTGATTAGGGAGTCATATGCTACGATCTTTTGGGTGCGATTCCGGATATTATTTACGGAGGTTGGATCGATATAGCTAGTTACGAGACACATTCCCAGAGCCAGGGGATGATCCAACTGAAGTAGAAAGAGTACGATATGCTCAGGCATACATCCTTTAGATCCTCGGAGGTTATCTGATACTGAACAAGTCACGAAACCTCGTACATCTGATGTGGCTGTTGAAACTCGTCGATTTTAGAGCAGCTAGAAAACTCAGTTGGGGGTCTATTGTGTTATCGACATTGTACCAGGAGATGTGTCGGGCGACGCAACCAAATAAAATCAAAATTAGAGGTTGTCTCTCACTACTACAATTATGGGCTCGGTTTTGCTTTCTATTTTTACGTCCTCGAGTGAACCACGAGTTCCTTTTAGAACAGAATTGATGCATTCGGCCAGGTTTGAGGTCATCTGACCATATCGTAGGCCAACATCGTATGATTGTGTCCACTGATTGAAAGGTATGCTATAGAGGTAGTTTGTGCCTTGATCGTTAATTAACTGCAAAATCGCCAACATCTCATGAAAACGGTCCTTATTGAGCTCGTACCCTGTCAATATAAGTGGATAGAGATAATTACATGCCACTATTGTAACAGCCCGTTTTTCATTAAATCGGAACACTAGTTTCGGAACCACAAATTAGAGGTTGAAAAAAAATTATTTTAATATTATTTTATGTGTTTAGAGCATGAAAGTATGAATGTGTGAAATTTTTGTGAACTAATTTGAATGTTTGAATGCTTAATTTGATAAAAATGACTAAATCGCATAAGATGCAAAAGTAATGTTCTCATTGATTAAAGTGCCTAATGGCTATGAAATAGAAATGTGAAAGCCCTTAAGTGGCAATTATACCATTATTAGCATGAGTGGACATTAATGGACATGTATTATGAATTATTATGTTTATTCATTAAGGGTAAGTAAGTAATTATGTAATCAAGTTAATAAAAATATAACAAAACATGATTCTTGTTCATCCTTTTTGCCATTGCCGAAATTTCAAGGTGAAAAACACCATTTTTATGCATATTAGGGTTCGGCATCTTCATAGATTAATTGGTAAGTGTTTTGAGCTCAGTTTTTGATGATTTTTACGTTTTTGATATCGTTGCTTCGTATTCTAGCTAGCCCGTACCTTGGATTTTGAAACTGTTAAAGACTTTGAGAGTTGCCATTGTTGAATCTATGTGTTCTTTGATGTTTAATGTTGAAATATGAAAGCTTGATGGTAGTTTTACATGTTTTGTTAAGTGATTTTTGATGAAAATGCATAATAGGGATTAAATTGTGAAATATGCAAATTGTGTGGTTGAAATGTGAAATAAATGAAAGTTTTGGACCGCTAGGGACCTATATATAATTCGGTCAAGCATGGGTTTTGTTGAATTGTGTGAATTTTGTGTATTTTTGAAATAGGGACTAAATTAATTAAATGCGAAAGTTTAAGGGCTAATGTGTAAAAATGCCCAAATGTGTATTTTTGAATTAATTGAATGAGTAGATGAATAAATAAGTTAATTTTGAATTCATATAGATCAAGAAAGAAAGAATTCAGATTTAGATCGAGGGAAAGCAAGGTTATCGAGTAGTCGACCTGATCCGTCAATTTCGAATACGAGGTAAGTTCGTATGTGATAATTTCATTATAAATGTATGTTAAATGCTTTGATATTGCCTAAAATGTGATTATGAGGTTTTCATTAATGTATGAATTGTAAATACGACTCTACGGATACATTCGATGATGGAATCGACAAGTCAGAAATCCCGTTTGAACCTTAGGAATAGATTTGGATACTAGTGACATGTTATTAGATGATAAGTTGAGTTGGCTTCGGGCGATGATATTAGCACTTCGGGTGTGAGTTATACCGATTTGGCTTCGGGCCATGCATATCGGATGATTTGGCTTCGGGCCATGATAATAGTTCTTCGAATAAATTACCTTGATTTGGCTACAGGCCATGGTATAGGTACTTATCGTACGAGACTCCTGAGTATTCGATTTCTATTCCGAATGGTTTAACGGGTAAACAAATGATGTGGTTGAGAAAGAGGTTAGTACGAGGCGATACAGGTATGTACAGAACCTATTCGAGTATTAAATAGTTAAAGTTCGATGAGTTTGTATTTGATCATGTTTTGGGACATGAGAAAGGTTTGTAGTTAATGTGTATATGGTTTTGTCATGTGTAATTGGTTGATTTGCATTTATTCGATGAATTAAGTTATTCACATACGAGCTTACTAAGCTATGAAGCTTACTTCGTGTTATTTTTTCTATGTTTTATAGTGAATCAAGGCTAGCTCGGATCTGGGAGTCGTCGGGAACAACATTGCACTATCAAACATCTAAGTTGGTACTGTTGAATTATACATTTATGGTATATGGCATGTATAGGCTAGATGTGGTATTTTGGTTGTGATTGTAGTCATGAGAATTGGCTTGTAAATGATGTTAATATTGATGTGTGCTTGGCTATTAGAAATGGTTGTTAATGACTTTTGTAAGATGTTTATAATGCCTTGTAAGATGGATTGTTTTGGCATGGTTGTAACCAAGACATTATGGAATTTAAAATGGTTATTTGAATTATGGTGGATGAAAGCTTGAGAAAGGTCTTATTGTGGCATGAACTTATATGTCAAATTGGTATGATTTTAGATATTGTGTTGGTTATTTATAGGGTAAGTTATGTATGTGTGAATTATGGTAAATGAACCATATTGTTTGATATTGTTTTGGCATGTATTTGGCTAAGTAAATGGTAGTGATTTGAGAATTGGAATAGATGAAATTATAATGGTATGAATTGTGCATTTGATTGATGATTTTGGCTGCCTAACTGTATGATGAAATGGTACCATTTTGCCTTGTGTAGGTACATTGAAGTTGGGGTGGAAAATTGGCCTTGCAAATGGCCTATTTTTGTCCACACGGGCAGAGACACGGGTGTGTGTCTTAGCCGTGTGTGACACACGGCCGTGTGTCCCCTGGTGTTGAAATTGAATTGAAATCAGTAAGCTCCACACAGTCTCACACACGGGCGTGTGACTTGGCCTTGTTGCATAAGTCAGTATACCCTACAGGTTTGGCACGGTCTAGCACACGGCCTGGCACATGGGCGTGTGTGGCTACTTCGAAGGGCACACGTGCTAGACACATGGGCGTGTGGTTGGCCGTGTGACCCAAGTCAGTATGTATGCCCTGTTTCCACACGGCCTGAGACACGGGCGTGTCTGGAGCCGTGTGAGGCACACGGTCTGTTCACACGGGCGTGTGACCCCTGTATGGTTGAAATTTTTCTAAGTTTCCAAAAATTTGTGTATGTTATCAGTTTAGTCCTAAACCACTTCTAAAGCACGTTTAAGGCCTCGTAGGCCCTTATAAGGGACAATGTAATTGTGTTGAATGATTTATGAGAATGAATGTTTTATGTTTGATAAATGTATGCTATATGTTGTAAATTGATCGGTAATACCTCGTAACCCTACTCTGGCGACGGATATGGGTTAGGGGTGTTACAACTGTTCCATTCAAAACAAATTGAATATTACAAACCAAATAATATTGGTGGTAATTAAATACTCATGTTAGTCACTTGTCATAGTTCAATGGTAAACCGATATTACCCGTAGTAGTTGGACGCAACGTGCCTTAGACAATACCGATGGTGTGTGCGATCCCAGAATCTTCCCTGTTGCTCAATTGCGACTAGTATTCCAGCGCCACGATCCGATATAACGCAGATATCAAGCTCGGGGAAAACATGCCTCCTCAACCTGGAAAGAAAGAAATCTCAGTTGTTACCTAACTCTCTCGGTGTTATTGAAAACGCAATTGGAAGGGTCCTCCCATCACCATCCTGTGCCACAGCTAGCAATAGCCGATGGGTATATCTACCATACATAAAGGTACCGTCAATTTGTATCAATGGCTTGCAGTACTGAAATGCGTCCCAATATTGCTTAAAACTCCAAAACAGACGCTTGAACATTTGGCATCCATGGAGCAAGCGATCGTTGTAGTACGTAGGAACCGTTTCAAGGTATGTTACGCAACCTAGGACGTACCTCTCCAGCACCTGACACCACTGCCACACCTCATTGTATGAAGCATCCCACCCACTTTGCATCTTCTCCAAACCCTTCTACTTAGCTATCCAAGCCTTGCGGTAAGAAGGCGTGTACTTGAATTGACTACAAATATTGGCAATTAAGACCGACACAACAGTCATGGGATCTACTTTCACCATCGGTAGTATTAAGTCCGCTATCATCCCTAAATCTAGCTTGGGATGATCTTGTGAAACACCTGTCAACCCATGAGTACGTTAAATAATGCAACATTAAATAATAACAATAATATTCAAAAACCTTAAACACCTAGTTATATTGTACAAGCAACACACGTATGGGGACCTTTGAACTTCTTTATCTCCCACAACTCTGTCCTCTTCTTAACCGAAGCCATGATTTTCCATGAACATGTATCGTCTCGCACTACACACTTGGCCTCGAACTTCTCGGATTTGGATTCAACCACATGGTAGTTAACCCCGTTCATAATGCTATACTGCTTCAATGCACCGAGAAAACCATCATTACTAGAAAACTCCTTACCAACTTCAAATTCACCCGAATCCAACGGTGAACTTGTGTGACCATGCCTCCTGTATGGTAGATCTGGAAACTCCAATGCATCATCTGTCGATAGATCGACATTATGCATGTGGGCTGGAGGCGAGTACGCCGTGAATCGCGGATCTTCTTCTTCTTCATCTGAACCCCCTTCACCATCTTCAAGTTCGGTTGGAACAGGCTTCAATTTAGAAAATAATACAACTTCTGTACCATCGGGACCAGGCTCTCAGGTTGGATCCATATCAGACTCATCATCCGATCCACCAGCATCTGCAACGTAGGAGGTCCCCTCGCCGGTGGACGTCATAGGGAGTACATCATCCCTTCTCGTATACGTTTCATAACGTCCCCATTCAGATGTGGCTTGCCAATAACTAGAAGTTGATGTCATTTCCCAATAAGTATTTCCAACATTAAACATCGACCCACCAAGGTGCATGTCTCATCCACTAATGGAGTGTCGTACAGGGGTCCTGTATTCCGTCCTACCACCTAAAACGGATAGTTCCGTGTTCTGCCTCCCACTAACGGGGTGTCGGGCAGGGGTCGTGTATTCCTCTCAAATAGTAGTAGATGTTGAAGTCACAAGTGCTTCATTTGGCGATGAAAATTCCACATATAACTCAAGATAGGGTGATCTACTAGCGAGGTGAGTCTGCACCATCGCCTCCAAGCCACGAGCACCTTTGATATCAAATGAGTCATATGTCACAGGATCAGCTGAAGCACAAAATTGATGCTTAATAGACGAAACTCTCATTGGCGTCGTTCCGAAGATTTTGCGCCTAATTCTTTTATGAAATTCTGTCAATTCTATGTTCTGGCTAAAAAAACCAATCGCGTTGTGTTCTCCGATAAAAAACAATGTAGTTCTTGGTGTCACGGAACTCACCGTCATAGTAAGTAATAGCACTAATACGTTCACTTATTTTCAACCAAATTATATGTCGAAAGAAATTCAAAACAAAAAACATTATGCAAAAATGTAATTATTCGTATAAATATTAATACGATAAATCAACTTATACCTTCTCAACGTCTTCAATTTATATTCTTCTGAACTTCTTCAATTTCTCTTGATGTAACTTATGCACCAAAAGAATGAAATTTGGCTCATTTATAGCCTAAGGGATAATGGGATGCACTGTCACCAGCACTACTGAAAAGAGCGTCCAATTGGGAGCTTTTTCAGTATTTTTGCTGACAGTGCATCCTGCTTGAAGCGTTTTTCAACCCCAACTATCAGATTCCCCGGGAATCTAGGGATATTTTTTCAGAACCATCTTCTCAATTTTATTTTTTCAGAATCAACTGTACAAAAAAAGTGTCTAGCTGGAAGCTTTTTCTATACAATTACTGACTGTACAAAAAAAAAACAAAATCCATCTCGTCAAAATAATTTTTTCAGAACGCATCACGTCAATTTTATTTTTTCATATCCCATCTTGTCAAATTTATTTCTTCTAAAACAATACTTACCAATTAAAAAAATTAAACCCTAAAACAATAGACCCTAAACTCTAATTAATATTTTTTAAACCTTAAACCCTAATTTATTTTTTCAAAAAAAACCTAACCCTAAGCCCCAATATACAAATAATCCAAAAACCCTAATCAAACACGAGGTAAAGTGTGCCCACGTCAGCGTGCTTTTGCTGACACGGGGTAAAGCGTGCCCACGTCAACACCCTTTTGCTGACACGAGGTAAAGCACTCCACGTCAGCGTGCTTTTCTGCGATTTCACCTGAAAACGCTCCTACTTGGACATGTTTTACATTTTTTGAACCATTCTAATAACAATAAAAAAAAAATCACTTTAATTAAAAACAATTAAATTACAGTAACAATTAAAGAATACAAAATTTTAACAAAATTAATTTAAACCATTCCACTATACTTAATCGATGTAGCAGCCTGCTACTTGGACGTGTTTTACATTAAAAAAAGTATACAAAAATTAAATTATTCAATTATATAACAATAAAAATTACTTTTCAGCCTACAATTAAGATGATTTTAGGTACATTACCCGTTTAAAATAAAAAATTCCACAAACAATGTTAAAATAGTAACACATATCACATTTATTTGGTTCTTAAATTTTAAAATATACTTTTAACACACATTTATCATGATCCCAATTTATTATGAAATTTTTAATTTCCACATACAATATACCGAGTAATAATTCTAATACAAAAACTAGTTAGATAATTTAACCTAAATTTTAAAATATTTACAGATATAAACTCAAAATTATACATGAACTTAGATTCAATATGTAATATCATATATATACTTTAATTTTGTACAATTATATACCTGAAACTTTAAATTTAATTCAATTTTGACATTGTATTAAATTAAAAAAATTGAATGAGTAAATTCAAATTATTTTCACATATATAAATTTATATTATGGTTTTTTAAATAATTTAAATTATTTCCATACCGCTACAATGATAAAAGGTTATAGCATGTATATTTTATGAAAATGAAAAAAATTTAAATTTACTCATTTTTTAATTTAATAAAATGTTATATTAATAATTTTCACCAAACATAATGAATAATAGTGTGATATTGTAACAGCTCGGTTTAGACCCTAGTCGGAATACTGATTTTGAGACCACAAATCCGAGGTCAGAAAAATATTTTAACATTATTTTTGGTGTTTACAATATGTGATTGAGCATGTGTGAAAATTATGTGTAGAAATTTTATCGTTTGTGTGTCGAATTGAGAAAAAGGACTTAATCGCATAAAATGCAAAAGCTGTGTGCTGATTGTTAAAGTGCTTATTTGGCATGGCTTTTTAAATGAGGAGTCCTTATGTGGTAATTAGACCTTTGATAGTGGAAGTTGACATATATAGCCATTAAATGAATGAAATAATAATGTTTTAACAAAGGGTATTTTAGGAAATGATGAAACAATATGTATTAAATAAAACAAATAAGAAAAAAAGAAAGCCATTATCATCTTTCTTCCACTGAAATTGAAAGAAAAAGAAAGAAAATAAACCAAGCTAGGTTTCGGTCCTTGTTCATCTTGATTGAGATCAAGAAAAGAGAGATTTGGATCGAGATCGAGACAAAGATAAAGTGCTCGATTAATCGACTTGTTTTGTTATTTCGACGTCCGAGGTAAGTTCGTTTATAATACAAATTATTTAAATTATGCTCATGTGTTATATAATGAAAGATTATGTGGTTAATGAATGGGTAATGTTAAATGTGGATTGAGAGATGTGGCACTAAGTGTGCGAAATAGAATTTATACAGTAGAGAATGGCACTATGTGTGCAAAATAAAGAAAGTATCGATTATATTGATTGGCACTGTGTGTGCGATATCGAGTTAAATTTGGTTTAAAGCAAAGGCACTAAGTGTGCGATGATATTTAAGCTTCGGCTATGAAATTGGCACTAAGTGTGCGATTGATTCGAAGGAATAATGAAGATTGATCGAAATGTGGTATCGAGTATGGACTAGCAAAATTGGTAGTTAACTAAGTGTTGGCAAAGGTATGTATGGAACCTATGTGGTTGATGAATTTGGAAATAGATGAATTGTTAGTTATGTGAGTATTGGATATGGATGAGATTGTGCATTCTTGTGAATTAATCTATGTGATGGCTTATTTTGTGTATTGATTTTGAATCATTGAGTTAATAGTATTATATTACAAACTTACTAAGCTTTAAAGCTTACTGTGTGAAGTGTTTCTCTGTTTTACAGTGTATTTAAAGCTAGCTCGAATTCGAGAATCGTCAGCGACTCAATCACACTATCAGCTATCTATTTTGGGTACTTTTGGAAGTTGTATATATTTAGTATATGGCATGTATAGACTAGTGAATATGGCATGTATTGAAATGTATAAGTCTTGCCATGTGATTTAGCTTGAAAGTTGAATGATGTTGGTATATATGTGTAGGTTGTGTAAATGATGAATATGGTATGTTTCATGCCTAAAATGGTGGTTTAAATGTGAACTTTTGGTATGGATTATATGATGCTTGACTTATATGATTTTGGATGTGTAGTTGATAATTTGGATTGATATGTTAAGATGGTTTTGTATAGAAAGATGAATGATGATGTTAAAAGTCTATATTGAGTATGTTTTGGTATGTTTGAATTCCATTTGGGGTATGAAATTGTATTGGTTTGTACTTGTAGGTGAGATCCTAAGTGTGGGTGGAAAATTGGCCTTGCAAATGGCCTAGATTTGTCCACACGATTGAGCACACGGGCGTGTGGCTCGACGTGTCATTCGAATTTGCAAATTGAAACAAGTCAGGCTCGCACACGGGCTAGACACACGGGCGTGAGACTGGCCGTGTGGTGCAAGTCAGTGTCGACCACGGGTGAGGCACACGGGCGTGTCTCCGGCCATGTGGACAAGTCAGTATGTATGCCCTGTTTTGCCACGGCTTGGACACATGGGCGTGTCCGAGGCCGTGTGCCTCACACGGCCTACCCACACGGGCGTGTGACCTCTTTAGCTTTAAAAAAAATGTTTGATTTTTCAAAAAAATTTGTATGTGTTCGGTTTAGTCCCAACCCCTTTCTAACACGTGTTTAAGGTTTTGTAGACCTCATTAAGGGACTATATGTATATATCTTGATATGTTTGAATGATGATATACTTTGTGTTATAAAATGATTGTAGGTGTTCCGGTTTGTTCGGTAATACTCTTTAACCCTATTTCGGCAACGGTTACGGGTTAGGAGTGTTACATTTTATTGGTATCAGAGCTACGGTTTAGTCGATTCTAGGACTAACGTAGCGCGTGTGAGTCTAGCTATACATGCCATATATATAATTGCGATAGTGTGATGAATCCTGACAGTTAAAAATGTGTTTTCGTATAGTAAATGGATCCCGATCGAGCAGTTGCTGATGATGTTGAGAGCAATGCGCCTGCTCCCACTCAAGGGACAACGCCGACCGAATCTAGGCCGATTGCTAGTAGCCAAGAGGGAGGGGCTAAGCAAGCCATCTTCCGAATGATGAGTGAGTGGTTTTCGGAGTTCGTTCGAACGAATCTGACTGCTCAACAACCTCCACCCCCGCAAGTACCTGTAGTGTCACAAGTGACAGATCCGATCCGATTGAGTAAGCCTCCTATGGATAAAATCCGAAAGTACGGGGCCGAAGAGTTTAGGGCCACAGTTGATGATGATGCCGAGCGAGCTGAGTTTTGGCTCGAGAATACAATTCGAGTGTTTGATGAAATGTCATTGACTTCTGATGAATGTTTAAAATGTGTTGTTTCGTTGTTGAGAGATACGGTATATAATTGGTGGAAAACGTTAATATATATGATTCCGAGAGAGAGAATCACCGGGTATTTCTTTCAAGTTAAATTCTGAAAGAAATACATCAGTCAACGATTCATAGATCAGAAACGTAAAGAGTTCCTAGAGCTGAAACAGAGCCGTATGACTGTTACAGAATATGAGCAGGAGTTTGTGAGACTGAGTCAGTATGCACAGGAATGTGTTTCGACAGAAACTACTATGTGTAAACGTTTCATTGAAGGGCTGAATGAAGACATAAAACTTCTGGTTGGAATTCTTGACTTGAATGAATTCGTAGTACTGGTTGAAAGAGCCTGCAAAGCCGAGGAACTTAGCAAAGAAAAGAAGAAAGTGGATTCAAAGGCTAGAGATGAAAGAAAGAGGTCGATGAGTAAGTCGTATCAACCTTCGTCAAAGAGATTTAGAGATGCAGTTAATTGTTCAAATGTTTCGTTTGGACATTCAAGTAGAGATCGTGTGAAGCAAAGTATTGGTCTTAAAACTCAAATTTCGATTGAATCGAGTGTTGGAAGTGTCAAAAGCAACAAGCCTGAGTGTAGACAGTGTGGGAGGCGACATATCGGAGAATGCTGGGGCAAGTATAATAATAGAGTTTGCTATAAATATGGATCATGAGATCACTTCATTCGAGATTGCCCAGAGTTAGTTGAGAAAGACAATGTTCAGAGTGCGAGGCCGAGTAATATGACGGCTAGGGGTAGACCACCCAGAAACACCAAAAATGTGAGTGGAAGTCAGAGAGGGACAACAAATACAGTTGTGAGATCCAAGACGAGAGCACCTACCCGAGCTTATGCTATCCATGCTCGAGAAGAAGCGTCATCTCCAGACGTTATTACTGGTACTTTTACTCTATTTGATGCTGATGTGATTGCATTGATAAATCCAGGATCTACTTATTCATATGTGTGTGTGAATCTAGTATCTAGTAAGACTCTGCCTGTTGAGTCTACTGAATTTGTAATTAGAGTATCGAACCCCTTAGGCAAGTGTGTTTTGATTGATAAAGTGTGCAAGAACTGTCCGTTGATGATTTGGGATATTTGTTTTTCGGCTAATTTGATGCTGCTACCATTTGATGAATTTGATATAATTTTGGGTATGGATTGGCTAACCTTACATAATGTTGTTGTGAATTGTAAACGGAAGAGTATTGATTTGAGAAGTCAGAACGGAGAGATAGTTTGGATTGAATCCAGTGATTTGAATGGGTTACCAACTGTAATATCCTCGATGAAAGCTTTGAATTATGTGAAAAAGGGTTGTGAAGTTTATCTTGCATAAGTGATAGATACAAAAGTGACAGAAAAGAAAGTTGAATCTGTGCCTGTAGTTTGCGAGTTCCCAGATGTGTTTCCTGAAGAATTACCGGGATTACCTCTGATACGAGAAGTCGAGTTTGGGATTGATTTAGTGCCGGGAACGACTCTTATCTCAATAGCTCCATATAAAATGGCACCGACAGAATTAAAAGAGTTGAAGTCTCAGTTGCAAGAGTTGACAGATAGAGGATTTGCACGACCGAGTTTCTCGCCCTGGGGTGCTCCTGTGTTGTTTGTGAAAAAGAAAGATGGCACTATGAGGATGTGTATTGACTACCGACAATTGAACAAAGTGACGATAAAGAATAAATATCATTTACCGCGAATTGATGATTTGTTTGATCAGCAGAAAGGAGCTATAGTGTTTCCTAAGATAGATTTGAGATCGGGTTACTATCAGCTACGAGTTAAAGATTCAGATGTGCCGAAGACTGCTTTCAGAACGAGGTACGGACATTATGAATTTTTAGTTATGCCTTTCGGACTAACGAATGCTCCTGCAGTGTTTATGGATTTGATGAATCGGATATTTAGACCGTACTTGGATCGATTTGTTGTGGTGTTTATTGATGACATTCTGATTTATTCTTGTGATGAGACACAACATGCTGAGCATTTTTATAATCGTGTTACAGACTCTTCATGAGAAGCAATTGTATGCAAAGTTTAGCAAATGTAAGTTTTGGTTGCGTGAGGTTGGTTTTCTGGGACATATTGTATCAGCTGCGGGAATATGAGTTGATCCAAGTAAGATTTCAGCTATTTTAGTATGGAAGCCTCCGAAAAATGTGTCTGAAGTCCGTATTTTTCTAGGATTAGCGGGATATTATAGACTCGACGATTGCGACTTCGTTGACAAAATTGTTATAGAAAGATGTTAAATTCGAGTGGTCAGAAAAGTGCCAGTAGAGTTTTGAACAGTTGAAAGCATTGTTGACAGAGGCACCAGTGTTAGTCCAACCTGATCCGGGTAAAGAATTTATAGTTTACAGTGATGCATTGTTGAATGGTTTGGGCTGTGTGTTAATGCAAGAGGGCAAAGTTATAGCTTATGCTTCGAGACAGTTAAAGTCGCATGAAAAGAACTACCCGACGCACGATCTTGAATTAGCCGCGATTGTATTTGCATTGAAGATTTGGCGTCATTACCTATTTGGTGAGAAATTTTACATTTATACGGATCACAAGAGTTTGAAATATCTGATGACTCAAAAAGAATTGAATTTGAGACAGCGGAGATAGTTAGAATTACTAAAAGATTATGAATTAGTGATTGATTATCATCCGGGTAAAGCTAATGTTGTTGCTAATGCCTTAAGCCGAAAGTCTTTATTTGCTTTGCAAGCAATGAGTACCTAGATAAATCTGTGTGATGATGGTTCGGTTTTGACAGAATGGAAAGTGAGGTCAATGTTTATACGTCAGATTTGTGATGCTCAAAAAAGTGATGCTGAGATAATGGCAAAACGAGATCAGTGTGGTTTGAAATCTGATTCAGAATTTCGAGTTGATAATGATGATTGTTTGAGATACCGAGATCGGATTTGTATTCCGAGAAATTCAGAGTTAATTCAGTTGATTTTGAACGAAGCTCACAATAGTTGTTTGGCTGTTCATCCGGGAAGTACGAAAATGTATAATGATCTGAAACAGTTTTATTTATGGCATGGTATGAAACGGGATATCTCAGAGTTTGTTTTGAGATGTTTAGTTTGTCAGCAAGTTAAAGCTGAACATCAGGTTCCATCCGGTTTGTTACAACCGATCATGATTCCTGAGTGGAAATGGGAGAAAAACACAATGGACTTTGTGTCGGGATTGCCTTTATCTTCGAGAAAGAAAGATGCAATCTGGGTGATAGTTGACAGATTGACGAAATCAGCTCATTTTGTTCCGGTGAGAACAGATTATTCACTTGATAAGTTAACCGAATTGTATATTTCTAAGATTGTGAGACTGCACGGGGTACCATTATCTATTGTATCTAATAGAGATCCGAGATTTACCTCGCGGTTTTGGAAGAAATTACAAGAGGCTCTAGGCACAAAGCTGCATTTCAGCACAGCATTTCAACCACAAACGGATGGTTAATTCAAGCGGATTATTCAGATTCTTGAGGATATGTTGAGATGTTGCATCCTTGAGTTTGAAAGTACGTGGGAAAAACATTTGCCGTTGATTGAGTTTGCGTACAATAACAGTTTTCAATCTAGCATCAAAATGGCACCATATGAGGCTCTTTATGGCCGTAAATGCAGAACTCCATTGTATTGGACTGAGCTTAGTGAGAATAAGATACACGGGGTCTATTTGATCAAAGAAACTGAACAGAAAGTGAAAGTGATTCGTGATAGTCTGAAAGTTGCGTCAGATCGTCAAAAGTCATACGCTGACTTGAAATGAAAAGATATTAAGTTTCAGATCAGTGATAAAGTGTTTTTGAAAGTATCTCCGTGGAAGAAAATACTTTGTTTTGGCAGAAAAGGCAAAATGAGTCCGAGGTTCATCGGGCCGTATGAGATTATTGAACGAATTAGGCCAGTTGCCTATAAGTTGTTGTTGCCACCTGAGTTAGAGAAAATTCATAATGTGTTCCACGTATCGATGCTTCGACGATATAGATCTGATCCATCTCATGTGATTGCTCATACTGAGGTTAAGATTCAGTCAGATTTATCGTATAGTGAAGAACAGATCCGAATTTTTGCAAGAGAGATTAAAGAGTTGAGAAACAAGAAAATTTCTTTAGTGAAAGTGTTATGGCACAAACACGGAGTTGAAGAGGCTACGTGGGAGCCTGAAGATGTTATGAGAGAGCAATATCCGAACCTATTCACTAGTAAGATTTTCGGGGCTAAGGGGGGAGAGTTGTAATAGCCCGGTTTAGACCCTAGTCAAAATAGTGGCTTCGAGACCACAAATTTGAGGTCAGAAAAATATTTTAACATTATTTTTGGTGTTTACAATATGTGATTGAGCATGTGTGAAAATTCTGTGTAGAAATTTTATCGTTTGTGTGTCGAATTGAGAAAAAGGACTTAATCGCATAAAATGCAAAAGCTGTGTGCTGATTGTTAAAGTGCTTATTTGGCATGGCTTTTTAAATGAGGAGTCCTTATGTGGTAATTAGACCTTTGATAGTGGAAGTTGACATATATAGCCATTAAATGAATGAAATAATAATGCTTTAACAAAGGGTATTTTAGTAAATGATGAAAAAATATGTATTAAATAAAACAAATAAGAAAAAAAGAAAGCCATTATCATCTTTCTTCCACCGAAATTGAAAAAAAAAGAAAGAAAATAAACCAAGCTAGGTTTTGGTCCTTGTTCATCTTGATTGAGATCAAGAAAAGAGAGATTTGGATCGAGATCGAGGCAAAGATAAAGTGCTCGATTAATCGACTTGTTTTGTTATTTCGACGTTCGAGGTAAGTTCGTTTATAATACAAATTATTTAAATTATGCTCATGTGTTATATAATTAAAGATTATGTGGTTAATGAATGGGTAATGTTAAATGTGGATTGAGAGATGTGGCACTAAGTGTGCGAAATAGAATTTATATGAGAGAGAATGGCCTTTGTGTGTGCGAAATAAAGAAAGTATCGATTATATTGATTGGCTTGTGTGTGCGATACCGAGTTAAATTCGATTTAAAGCAAAGGCACTAAGTGTGCGATGATATTTAAGCTTCGCCTATGAAATTGGCACTAAGTATGCGATTGATTCGAAGGAATAATGAAGATTGATCGAAATGTGGTATCGAGTATGGACTAGCAAAATTGGTAGTTAACTAAGTGTTGGCAAAGGTATGTATGGAACCTATGTGGTTGATGAATTTGGAAATAGATGAATGGTTAGTTATGTGAGTATTGGATATGGATGAGATTGTGCATTCTTGTGAATTAATCTATGTGATTGTTTATTTTGTGTATTGATTTTGAATCATTGAGTTAATAGTATTATATTACGAACTTACTAAGATTTAAAGCTTACTGTGTGAAGTGTTTCTCTGTTTTACAGTGTATTTAAAGCTAGCTCAGATTCGGGAATCGTCAGCGACTCAATCTGTAACACCCCAAACCCAGCCTAGAAGTTAGGCCCAAATCTGGCGTGTCACATTGAAGAGTCTTTTTGAAAACTACGCGTTCATTGAAAACCCTTCTTACAATTTAAAACTTTCTGCCTTTAAAACCTCAGATTTCATTTGCTTAGTTTCAAAACGTGGTTTATTAAAAGTTATTCTCTTGTAAAACATTATTATCTTTAAAACCTTGCTTGTTGCAGAAACTTAATTTAAAACAGTTGCAGAAGCATGATATTTTGAAAAACAGTGGTTAATTTGGAAAACCATGTTCTACTTCTAGCAATTATAAAACCATAACAAACAACCCACAACTTCACTTACAAGGCCTTATTACAAAAATTAAAACCCAAACTAGATTCTCAAAAATATAGTCCAAAGTATAAAGAAACTGTAGACGTGTGGCCATCTCCGAGTCCCGCACAGCACCGATCCTCCTAAAGCTGGGGATTACCTGCACAGTTAAAAACGGGGTGAATTTACGAAAACTCAGTGTGTAATCCCCTATTACGGTCATGGTCTGGGCTCAAGCCCTATTCGGTAACAATCTGGGCCTAAGCCCTATATCATATCAATGCAAAACATGCATGTACCCCAACCCTGTCCAGCCAACTCTCCATCCGTACCAACCATCTCTCCATGTGGGGACCACGTCGACCCACCCAGCTAATCTCTCCAATAATGCAGCCTAGCTGCTAGTATTTATACGACTTTAAGCCTTCAATAACGATCTTATAATTGGCACATAGCCATCGGTAACCGTAATAAATCGGCACATAGCCATCAGCTACGGTAATATAACCGGCACACTGCCACAGGTAAATATGATCGACACAAAGTCATCGGTATATATGTTAGGCACATAGCCACGGGTAAATACGATTGGCACAAAGCCATAATCAAGATGGCACAGAGTCATATTTAGGTTGGCACAGAGCCATAATTAGAGTACGCGGCTTTAAGCCGTCCGTCGGTCCACAGTCGTCTCATGCGATCCGTGCGACCTTAACAGATCAATACTGGATCCACAGTCGTCATGCGACCCGTGCGTCCCTATCAGAACTTCCTCCGTATCAACATCCCAACCCCATGCAGTATGTCATGTATGCGAAATGCTATGCCCATAAACAATCATACATACACAGCCACAACAGTCAATTACCGTCAAATCAGTCCAATCGTACCTTAAGTGAGTCAATTATCCTCGAGGGGCAAAATAGTCATTTTACCCTTACAATGGTATTACGGTAATCCTACCCTACAGAGGTATTTCAGTAATTCTACCCTACAGGGGTATTTCGGTAATTCTACCCTACAGGGGTATTTCACAAGTCAGGGGTATTTTGGTAATTTTACAAATTGAGGGTGTTCCGGTAATTTTGCAAATCAAGGGTACTTTGGTAATTTAGTAAACTGAGGGTATTTTGGTGATTTTGCAAATCGGGGCTATTTCGGTAATTTTGCAAATCAGGGGTACTTTGGTAATTTCACAAACTGAGGGTATTTTGGTGATTTTGCAAATCGGGGGTATTTTGATAATTTTACAAATCGGGGGTATTTCGGTAATTTTACAAATCGAGGGTCTTTCGGTAATTTTGCAAATTAGGGGTACTTTGGTAATTTCGTAAACTGAGGGTATTTCGGTAATTGTACAAATCGGGGGTACTTCGGTAATTTTACAAGTCGAGGGTGTTTCAGTAATTTTGTAAACCAAGGGTATTTCAGTAATTTTGTAAACCAAGGTATTTCAGTAATTTTGTAAACCAATGGTATTTCAGTAATTTTGTAAATCCAGGGTATTTCAGTAATTTTGTAAACCAAGGGTATTTCAGTAATTCTATAAACCAAGGGTATTCTAAACAGAGATAACGATGCGAATAGGCCTAGGGCCCATTCTCGGCCCAAATGGGCCACACGCTCGTGTGGCCCATTTAGCCCAAATATAGCCACAGATATGAGATTCACATAGACCAGTCCAATATCTACTACACAATCATACAATTTATTCATATGGGCCCACGCGCCCATTGGCCCACTTGGCCCAAGGCAGCCTAAACCCATGAGAACACTCATGGGGCCTCAACTATCGCGTCGAAGCTCCCACACGTGCGCTCGCACGCTCGTGTGGCTACCATCGCCTGTGACCGGCATTTCGGCATTTACCGCTCTACAGCTAGAGTTGTGCGAAATACACACCTGATAGGAATCTGGAGTTAATCCGTGCTCTGAACATTGTTCTGCGCAGAAGCCAACAATGATCGCACCCTTGACCCTCAAGGGGTGTGTCGATCAACTTCGGTCACCACCACCGCGACCCAACGGCATACAGATCAACGAATGATCCAACGCCTAACCCAAACGAGCACGCCACAAAGCAAAAGGGATAAGCCAAGAAAGGTATGCTTACTCTCCTCATGGTTTGCTCTATTTAAAGCCAGCTTCTTGCCTATCCTCATGCTAGCTTTTCGATGTGGGATCCCACCTTCAGCAGAGTTTAAATCCAACACAAACTCTGGCTGTCCAATCCGCAAAATAAACACTCCCTTGCTTGACATGAGATTCGAACCCTTGCCCTCTCCTATGCTCCAGACGCTACATGCCACCACAACACAAGCTCCTTTTGTGACTTAGAACATGTGCAACTAAATATAAGCCTATGGGCCAAAGTCTAAGTTCATTTAAAAGAAAAACAAAATGAATTGCAAGCGCCAAGACTTGAACCTTGGACCCCTTGCTTCCTCTATGGCGTCACTTTCTTGTCTCCCATGTGGCACCATTTGCCACTAGAGCACAACTCCTTTTGTGTCTTTTTTTCCCACAATTTATTCTTAAAGCCTACTTACTTACCCCCAGGGCTTTATTCACCTAAAACCAAAATTTTTCCTAAAGCCCAGGTTTGAACCCGGGACTTCATGGAAACCCCCTAACCTTCCAAAATCACACACCTAATAGGTCCAACTTGCACTAGTGCCGTTCTCTTATTCCCAAAAATTTTAAACGCTCCCATTCCCAAGGCCCAATGGGCCCAATTCTACTAGGCCCAAATTCGGGGTGTTACACAATCACACTATCGGCTATCTATTTTGGGTACTTTTGGAAGTTGTATATATTTAGTATATGGCATGTATAGACTAGTGAATATGGCATGTATTGAAATGTATAAGTCTTGCCATGTGATATGGCTTGAAAGTTGAATGATGTTGGTATATATGTGTGGGTTGTGTGAATGATGAATAGGTATGTTTCATGCCTAAAATGGTTGATGAGAATGGTGGTTTAAATGTGAACTTATGGTATGGATTATATGATGCTTGACTTATATGATTTTGGATGTGTAGTTGTTAATTTGGATTGATATGTTAAGATGGTTTTGTATAGAAAGATGAATGATGATGTTAAAAGTCTATATTGAGTATGTTTTGGTATGTTTGAATGCCATTTGGGGTATGAAATTGTATTGGTTTGTACTTGTAGGTGAGATCCTAAGTGTGGGTGGCAAATTGGCCTTGCAAATGGCCTATATTTGTCCACACGGTTGAGCACACGGGCGTGTGGCTCGACCGTGTCATTCGAATTTGCAAATTGAAACAAGTCAGGCTCGCACACGAGCTAGACACACGGGCGTGTGACTAGCCTTGTGGTGCAAGTCAGTGTCGACCACGGGTGAGGCACACGGGCGTGTCTCCGGCCGTGTGGACAAGTCAGTATGTATACCCTGTTTTGCCACGGCTTGGACACATGGGCGTGTCCGAGGCCGTGTGAGGCACACGACCTATCCACACGGGCGTGTGACCTCTGTAGCTTTAAAAAAAATGTTTGATTTTTCAGAAAATTTTGTATGTGTTCGGTTTAGTCCCAACCCCTTTCTAACACGTGTTTAAGGTTTTGTAGACCTCATTAAGGGACTATATGTATATATCTTGATATGTTTGAATGATGATATACTTTGTGTTGTAAAATGATTGTAGGTGTTCCGGTTTGTTCGGTAATACTCCTTAACCCTATTCCGGCGATAGTTACGAGTTAGGGGTGTTACAGATATAATTAACGATATTGGTGAAATATGAAATTTGATATAAAATTAAATTTTTGGTATAAATAATTGTATCAAATTAAAATTTTATATTATTTTGGTACTTTCTGTATTCGTTTTATAGTCCATATTCGGGATTCATGGCTGCCCTCCCAACAATGTCATCTTGAAGGTTCAAATCCATTTATTCCCTTGAGAGTATAATGATCCTTGCCACTACACCCAACACTTGTTAAATTAAAATTTATATTTAACTTTATACATTAGATTCAAATTTGTATAGAACTTTTAGGGTTTTTTTTATAATAATATTATATATTTTATTATTTATTAACATATGTTTTGGGGAAACTTAATTCTCAAAATATGTTTTTTAGGGATACTTTGACACCTACAAGTGTTGAGTTTCCTGTGCATGATAATGCACCAATTTATTCGTGTTGTATTGGAATCAAAGTAATATAGTGATATGATTATGGCACCTTAACACCAATAGGTTGAAAAAATAAAATAATCATTGTATCAGTGACATTGACATGTTGAATGAGTTCTATAATCTGGTGGATGCATGTTTCAAGCTAGATTACAATGCGGTGGATCCTAGACCAATGCATCATCGCCCCATTCCCCCTTTTCTAACGTTTGTTTCAAATGTTGGGGAAGAAATCGAACTATACCATCAATTGCCCCCATCAAAGATATATGATGTATAGGATGCAAGGGTTTAGGTGTGTACATGCTACTCAAACCAAATAGTTGTGTAAACTCCAAATTCATCAATGTTATTTCCATCACCGAAGTAAAAAATGATGAAGAATGAATGTTTGCATGACAAGGTCCCTTGCCAACATGGTATGATGACCCAGTGGGATAATAAGTCGAATGGGCAGAAGGGTCGAACTGCTACATCGATGGCTCTAGGTCCAGCTGCGGAGGTTGGGTTGCTCAAGAATGACCTTGTTGATGTCCTCTCCGATGGCTTGATAATATGTCGTTCTTGTAGTTCCAGATATTGCTTCGACAGATAGAACCGCCCATGGCCTAACTAACTGAACCATTGCATATATAACCCCGAGCTTGGAAATTACCATCCTAGATAATTTCCCCAATTATGCACAACTCAACTTGTTAGCTTTAGAGATGAACCCACCCTATATGCTCCATCAGCCAAACTTTATCTTGCCTCTTCAAATTCATCATCTAAAGTTAATCAAGGTTTTGGGCATCCCTTAGAATGTCTTGAACGAACCCGAACTGGCATTTCACCCAATCAGGGTGCTAGAACTCCAAGATGTGAAAACAAATAAGGGGCCCTCGCATCATGAATAACGCATACCACTCAAAATAGCCCCTGGTATGCTAGAAAATACCACCTAGTTTAGGTATGGCATTCAAATTGTAACAGCCCATTTTCAGTGGTGTCAAAAATAATGCTTTTGGGACAACAATTCTGACGAGTAAACTATTATTTTATTTTTCTATTTTTTATTTAATGCCTATGGAATTATATTAAGGTTGTGTAAAAGTTTCGTTAAGAAATTTTTGAGTTTAAATAGTTATTTAGGTAAAAAGGACTAAATTGTAAAAAGTGAAAAAATTGAATTCTATTAGTTAAAAGGGCTAAATGGCTTTGGAAAGGAAAGGTAATGGACTAAGATAGTAATTATACCATTTAAAGAGTTAGTGGATAGTTATGGACAAGGTTTTATTGAAAACTCTGATTAATAATAACGGTAAAATGGTAAATAAGCATAAAATCAAATAAGCTAAAAATCATCATCTTTCTCATTATTGTTTTCTTCAAAGTTGATTCTTCATGGAAGCTTAGCTAGGGTTTTATTCAAGCTTTATTCTCCCTTTGCATGGTATGTTTTCAAGCTCTTTTTTTAAATATTTTTATGTTTTTGAGTTCATTTTAGCCTAATCTAGCTAGCCCGGGGGTTAATTTGTAAAATTATTAAAGATTGAGGGATTTTCCATGATTTTTTTTTAATGTGTTTTGAAGTTATTTGATGGATTAGTAATCTTGGTTGTTAAATAAACATGTTTGTTAAATGATTTTTGATGAATTTTGAATTAAGGATTAAATTGTTAAAAGTATAAATCCATGGGTTTGGTTGTGAAATGTTGGTAATAATGGGTTGTTTCAAGGTTCCATGTAACATTGTTTAAATTTTATTTTTGGTTAAAATGGTTAAATTTCAAGTAATGAGCTTAAGGACTAAATTGTGAAAAGTTAATATGTTAGGGGCAATTTCATAATTTCGTATAAATATGAATTATGGATTAAATTGAATTCTAGAAGTACTTAATTGAATGAAACTATTGTTTTAGATCACGAGCGTGTTGACGATCGTGGAAAAGAAAAGATTACGGAGTAGTTCCTGTGCTTTTGCGATTACTGCAAACTAGTCTTGTAAGTTCGTTTTACGTATATGCATGGTTATATTCAATTTCTTGTTAATGATTTAATCTTTTAGTTCTAATTTGTATTGTTATTTAAATGTTGAATCGTATTGTATATTCAAATGAGGTGTTATTCAGGCTTAGTGCCGGTGTTAATCAGGCTTAGTGCCTAGCAGGCTTGATGCCAGTGTAGTAAATGTTAACGTCCCTTGGAAATTTGATAATTGATAGTTAATGAGTTGACTTATCGAACTTACTAAGCTTCTTTATGCTTATTCGTTGAATTTGATTTCGTAGGACTCTTGGAATCGTAGCATCGATTGGATCAACTTGGAAGCTTACACACTATCATCATTACATTGGTAGTCATTTTGTGCTTGTTTTGATGTTGGTTAAAAGTGGCATGTAATAAGAAGAGTCTTGTAGTACTATGATATTTTGTGTTGGAATTAGATGTTATAAATGGTCACTTTGATGTTTGTATGATAGGTTTGATATTTTGGTGTTTATGCTTGTAAATATGATAAGTGATGCATCTATATAATATTTGAAATAGTTGGAATTATGATTGTGTTGGTGTTTAGGTTAGTTGATGGAAATAGGTTTTAAATGTGTGATTTTACAATAATGTTTGATACAATTGTGGTGCCTTTGAATGGCATTTAGTTAGATGAATTAGGATGTTTAAAATGGCATGTTTAGGTGTGTTTGAATGAGGTTTAGATCTTTTGAATGTACGCCCAAATGGTATGGATGGTTAGGTATGAACTTGGCTTGAAATGGCTTGAATTTAGGGTTAAATTATGGATCACACGGGTTGTCACACGGCCGTGTGACCCAAACGGCCTGGAGACACGGCCGTGCGTCATTTGAAATTTCTTAGTGTTTCAAGTCAGTGAGTTACACGGCCTAGCACACGACTTGGCACACGGGCGTGTGTGGCAACTCAGAAAGTTACACGGCCGTGTGACCCTACTCAGTGAGTTATACAGGTGGGGACACAGGCTGGGATATGGCCATGTGTCCCTTTGTTCGAATGTTACACGGCCTAGTCACACAGCCGTGTGACCCCTATTTTCCAATTTTTGCAACTTTGTTTTCAAAATCTTCTATTTTGTTTCAAATTAGTCCCAAACTACTTCTAAGCTATTTTTAGGGTCCCGAAGGCTCGATTTAGAGACCAAATGCACATGTTTGATTGTATTTTAATGTGATTTACTTAAGTAATGTTTAATTATTGAATTAAGATTATTAAGGTTAAATATTTTTCGATGGTACAGTAATGCTCTCTAACCCTAATCCGGTGACAGAATCGAGTTAGGGGTGTTACACAAATAAACTACACAAATATAAAAATATGTTTATTTTTCACTAACATGTATGCCAAATTTCATTGAATGTGAATGCAACATTAACATACCTCTTCATCGACTTGTTGATTGATTTCTCAACGCATCCATGTCAAGTCATTCCTATAGCATGTGTGCAATCCAATAACAAATATTAAGTATTGGTACTAAAATGCAATTTAAGATTTATTAAAAAAATTATAATTTTATCTTTGATAAAAAAAGGAACTCTCACAGCTTATGTAACACCCTATACCCGGTCCGGTCATTGTCCCGAGCTATAAGGTATTACAGCTATAAAACTTTAACACAATTCATATTTAAAATCAAACATAACCAAAATAATTCATCAATAATAATTTCAATGCTTTTCAAACAATTTAGAACCTAAATCAATCTTACGGAACATTTAAAACAAATCGGGATCAAATCTGGATTAAATTGAAACTTCTATGAAATTTTAAGTGAAAAGTAAAAACAGGGGTCACACGGCCGTGTGGGCAGGCCGCGTGAAAGAAGCCAGCCTGTGTGGCTACCCCACACGCCCGTGTGACTACCTCCACACGCCCGTGTACTCAAACCGTGTAACTAACTGTGCCCGTGTATCTCAAGGTCACACAATTGTGTCCCCAGGCCGTGTAACTCATTGTGCCCGTATGAACCAACCTGCAATAGAAAACAATGGGACACACAGTCGTACGAGTAGGCCGTGTGTGTCCTATGGTCGTGTGACAGTTTGTGTCCCAGGCCATGTGTACCTAAAAATGGCTTAAAAATCAAGGCAACTTTTACATATTACTTGGGTAACAAACCAAACCTAAAATCAAACATTTATATACCTTCAAATGCATTCAAACAAGTTTAAAACATATAATAACATACAACCTAAGTGCCAAACCAATGTGCCCTCATTGACACCCCAAGTCAAAAATTAAACCAAAACCATCATTCATAGCTCACAAAGTTCATTCATTACATCCATTCAATCATAATGAACAATCCTAAATACCATTTCAACATGACCATTTCCACACCTTACCAAAAGGGTCAAATTTACAATACATATATCAACTTTACACATAAAGTGTAACAGCCCGATTTAGGGGCTAGTCGGAATAGTGATCTCGGGATCACTAATCCGAGAATTTGAGAAATTTATTTTCATGATATATTATGAGTTAGAACATGATAGCACAGGTACATGAAAATTTTGATGCTTAAATTTTAGCGATGTTGTGTTTAATCGCGAAAAAGGACTAAATCGCATAAAGTGCAAAAGTTCCATTCTATAAGATAAAGGTGCCAAATAGTCTTAGAATGTTAATTGGAGGTATTTAAAGGGTAATTAGACCCCCAATATGTGCTTGGCCGGCCATAGACTAGATGGGAGACAAGGATGGACATTGTTGGTCAAAGTTGGTGATAGTTGGTGACTTATTTGACCAATAATAATAAAATATCTATTCATCTTCCATCGAAAATTAGCAGCCAAATAGGGGTTTTGAATGCTCCAAATTTCAGCACACTCTTTTCCTTACAAGTAAGTGTTCTAGTGATTATTCCTTGATAAAAATTGTACTTTTGGAACCCCTAAAGCTTAAGCTTTCTAAAGAGGGGATTATTTTGTTAAATGGTGAAGAGTTTAGAGTTCTGCCATGAGAGATTTTAAGTTATTTGCTGCACTTTTATGGAGGAAAATGAGTATCAGTTGTTAGATGAACAACTTTTGTGAAGGTTGTTGCCATGAAAACACCTAAATGAACTTTTTTGTAAAGGTTGTGAAATTTGTAGTAAACATGTGGAATGTTGGGTTTTTATGATAGCCATAAGAGAAATAAATATTCACCTAGGCTCATTAAAGGTAGAAATTTGATTTGAATTGATTTTCGAGCCTAGGGGTAAAATGGTCATTTTGCCAAAGTATAAGGGCAAAATGGTAATTTTGCTTAAGCATGGTTATTGAAATGCTTGTATTAATGTAGTGATTAAAATGAGCTAATTTGCTATTATAGAGCAAGAGGAGACGAGAATCCGCCTCGAACGGGGAAAGAATAAAGACTTGGACTGAACCGAAGAAACTAGCTCATTTTGAAAACGAGGTAAGTTGTATGTGACTTAAACAATATTCATATTAGTATGTTGAGAAATGCTTGGAAATTATATTAAAGCATAATGCATTACTAAATTGAGTAGTTAATGTGAATGAGATGTTGGAGTCCTAATTGGGCCATGTTGATTATAGAAACGCTATCATTGAAATATGGAACAAATAAGGTCCCGTATAAGACCATGTCCGGGACATGGCCTCGGCATTGAGTTGAGATCCCGTATAAGACCATATCCGGGATATGGCTTCGGTGATGAACATGGAAATCGTATAAGACCATATCTGGGATATGGCATCGTACATGAAGAGTAATCCCATATAAGGCCATATCCGGGATATGGCATTGGCACCTAGAAGTAATCCCATATAAGACCACGTCCGGGACATGGCATTGGTACTTAGAGAAGACTCCATGTAAGACCACCTCGAGGACGTGGCATTGACTTTATATTTATAGTAATGGCTATAAACTTATGTCTCTGACTAACCCTTGTGAGTGGTGGGATAAGTAGATGAAATTTTAGAAGTAGAGAAGTGAATGATACTTAAGTCATGTGAATTAGTGAATACAGGTACTCGTGAATGAGTCACGAAGAATGGTCGCGATGTGTGGCACGGTATGTGCCAAATAAGGGCAATTGTGAGTAAGTATGGCAAGAGGCCTTGAGTTTGTGTATGGTTAGATAATATCGTGAATGAATTATTTTTATGGGTATTATGAATTGCTATTTATTTCCATGCAACTTACTAAGCTTTATGCTTACCTCTTTTTCATTGCCCTTCTTCCTTGTAGTATTGCCAAGGTAACTCGAGGATCGTGACTGCAGGAGCTCGGAAATTCACACTATCGACAGCACTTTGGTATAACAATTTTAGACTTGTTTTGAGTATGGCATGTATAGGACTCAAGTATTTTGTCAAGTTGTAATTGTTAGTTAAAGTGTTGGCTATGTAAGTCATTTTGTAAATGGCCCTATGAGTTAGACAAGTTCTTGGCAAACTCTTTTGTTTAATGAAGATGAAATTCATGAATTGTGTTCATTTCAGTATTGTGTATGTTGGATGAGTTTTTAGACTTGCAAAAGGGTTAGGAGTTGTATTGTTTTTGAATGAAGGTATGTATGTGTGCACTCTAAGGTGGAAATGGCTTGGTAGATAGCCTCTAAGTGCCCACACGACGCACACCTGCGGCGTGTGTCTAAGCGTGTGCTCCCGCACATTAGTGGTTCAAGGCGATTAGACCACGAGCTAATCACACGGCCGTGTGTTTAGCCGCCGTGTGTGACACGCAGTTAGCACTTGGGCGTGTGCCGCGGCCGTGTGAAGTCCGCACCTTACTCATAAAATTATAAATTCCCCACGGCCATGTTACACGGGCGTGTCCAGGCCGTCTGGATTTAGTCAGTGTCGACCACGGTTGGGAAGCACGGGCGTGCCTTGGCCATGGGAAAATTGGCAGAATACTGGGTTTTTAGGCACGGTCCGGGGACATGGGCGTGTGTACCTATGCACGGACGTGTCTAATCTTGTACGGGCGTGTAAGACCTGTATAAAAGAGAAAAATTTTAATAATCGCAAAAGTTCCGGATTAGTCTCGAGAGCCCTCGTGTGTATGAGTGAGGTCTCGTAAGTCGAGAATGGGGTTGTAGAGGTGATTTAAGAGAGTAATTACGTTAAGCCTAAGCAGCGACCATGTGGTTCGAGTTCGGTAACGCCTCAAGCTCGGTTCCGGCGTAGAAACCGAGTAAGGGGTGTTACATAAAGGCTTTACAACCAAAATACCAAAACATTTCCAACCTTAACATGACAACATCCTATATACATGCCTTTATAACTGGGCCAAAATTAACGAATAACTACCGATTAAGGTGTCAGATAGTGTGATGTCCAACGAGTTCCAATCAACAACAAAAGTCTGACAACCTAAAAAGACATACAATCAAACAAATTAAGCTTGCATATAGCTTAGTAAGTTCGTAAAACAAACATCACATACCATTCTTTTACTTAATTGTAGAACATACAAAGCATAAAACTAACAAATCTTGCCAATATACCATCGTTTCAACCTTTCGAAACACTTAGACCTGAAAAAATTCTTATCATGAATATACCACATGATAAACAATCATAAACCAAGATATCATTTCTAATCTCATTTCAAGTAATCAAGAAGGATAACACTCATTCGAGTTAACTTTATAACTTTTACCGACTCACGATGTTGCTCACACAAGCTTCAAAGAATTTGCAACACATGCAGAATCTCAAGCCATCGATACGGTATTTATCACCGGTACATAGTACCTGCTAAATGAACATCAGCTCAAGGCCTGATAATTAAACACCAGCTCACAGCTTGCTAGATGAATCAGCGGCTCAAAGCCTACTAGTAAAACACTGGCTCAAAGCCTGCTAAATAATCATCGACTCAAAGCCTGCTAGAAAATCACCGGCTCAAAGCTTGCTAAATAATCACATACTCACTATATCTATTTATTATTTATTTTCTAATCATTCAGTAGATAATAAAAACGTTAAATCTAATTATAATAAAGCATGTAATAGGTAAAATATTATTATAAACATATATATAGTAATACGAACTTACCAGAACACGATAGTTAACGATACGCGATAACAATTACTCGACAACTTTTCCTTTCCCCAACAGACTGGTCAGTTTCTTGATCTAAATATAATAAATTAATTCAATTAACCAAATTAAACATCTTAAAACACTTACATTTATGCAATTAATCATTCAATAACATTTTACATTTTTACCCTAAACTTTTACCTTTTATTCAATCCTTATGTCAAAACTTACAAAATTTCCACAATAGCCTAAAAACATTAGTGTCGAATTCCTTATAACCCCTCGACAACCCCTAAACATTTGAATATTAGCAAATAAACCATGCCACTTTCGAAATTATAACTATTAAGTCCTTATACTCAAAAGTAGTTAAAATTACTATACAAATATTCTTATTTAGCAACCAACCTTAATAATCTATCAACTAAGTTCAAATCACATTCAATTTTTTCATGGCAAGTCCCTAAATTTTTAACAATTTTACGAATTGACCCTAGGCTAGCTAGGTTAAGCTAATACGAACTTAAAAACATAAAAATTACTAAAAAGGGAATTAAAAATTGCTTACATGCATGAACAAGAGTGACCGAAACTTCTTTAGCTTTTCAATGGTGATTCTCAACTATGGAAATTATAATGGAAGAAGATGATAGTTTTAATTCTTTTATTTTTCTCATAATAGTACTTATTTACTATTTTACCCTTAAATTTTTATATTAAAAACTAACAATTTAAAATTCAAAACCATCCATCTATTACACTAAAGGTGATTAACATTTAAACCCATCAACTCACTAATTTATAATCATTTAACACCTTTATCTAATAAGCATAAACTTTTGTTACTTTTACGATTTAATCCTTTTTACTTAATTAACCATTTAAACCTTAAAATTTCTTAATGAAAATTTAATATGACACTAATAAATACTTGTAAATATTAATTTAATAATATTTATTGACTCTTTTGTCAAAATTATAGTCCCGAAACCACTGTTTCTGACACCATTGAAAACAGGTTGTTACAACTTAGAAGGGATAGGCACTAGTCACGACATATGTATCCATGTCCATGTCTGCAGGAGAAAGCAGCAACCATTGACTTAGTCTATCGGTTCACAAACTACCATGGTAAGCACCCAATAGAGATACGCCAGAGAAGAAAAAAACCCAAATTGAATCTACTTGCCACCTTAAAACCCTTGAACAACCATAGAAACATGGTATGGATCTTTTTACCCAATCTTGTCTGGAAAGAACATTCATTTAACCATCCAAAGTATCCAAGCTCTGATATACCTATTCATCTCAACTGCATTGGTTTTTGGTAGAGGAGTCGATTCTACAAACTTTTCTAACCATGTGTACTTCAGCCGACACCCATCTAAATGCTTCACTAGCTTCTTCTTTTTTATGACATAGCACCACCCAACAACCAACGACACTCGTCCTTGGCATCAATGCCTCTAGGTTCGATCATTTCCTCCTTGTTAATTGGAAGGGTAGTTATTAAAGTGAAACATTCGGCATAATGGTTACTTCCTTGCATGGCAAATGGAATGTAAATGTTTTCATCCTCCACCTTTCCACTAAGACGAAAACCAAGTCTAGAATGACATGGAACCTTTCTTTCCTAGATGCCACTAGCAAACCAACATCCGTCAAACGTTCCTCGATACGAGGGTCAGGCTCTTGGAAGTGTAAATTGTGTCGAACATAGAGAGTTTGATTTATCGATTGTTAAAAGTATCATAGAAGCATACTTCAAAATTCAAAGAGGCTTATAAATATTACCACAATGATTAAAAAAAAGATTGAGTTGGAGATTTCACCATATTAAGAGCAAAATTGAAAATGTGGCCAATTATTTTTTTTTTCTAAAAAAATATGTAAATGGAAGAAAATTTTAGGTAGAGTTGATGAGTTAGTGAGCTTGAGAGTTGGGGAAGTTTTGGAGTAGGGGGGAAGGAAGATAAAGGTTTGTATTTATAGAGTGGAAGTCGACAACCATGGGAGTCGACTTTTATTATATTAAGTGGGATAGGTTGGGTGAACGGCCCCAAAATGAAACTCAACACTTATGGGTATCAAGATCTTCTACATGCACTTTACATGTATTGGCCCTTGACATGCATGACACATATTATTTTGATGATTTGACACAACACCAAACTTCACTCGTGAAGGTTGAAATATCCCTAAAAAAAACAAACATATTTTAAAAATTAACTTCTCAACAAAATATATCAATAAATAATAAAATATCTAATAACATTTAAAAAACCATAATTTCAAGATTTATCTCAAATATCTTTTATCCATCTGTTATACTAAAGGCTAGTTCTCCATTGCTATTGTGATAGAAAAATTGCTTTTAGAAAAAAATGTTGTGAAAAAGTTTGGTTTGTTATTTCAAAAATTGCGGTGAGAAATTAAAATACTTATTTTAAAGTGATATTAAGAAATAAAAATAATTTAATTTAATATAATATTACATGAAATATAAATTTTAAATATTTGTAAATAATTAATATCAAATAATCTAAATATTTAAATATCTTTTAAATAGTTCGTATAAATAATAATATTACAATAATTTCAGTTCAAAATAAAAAATAAAAAAAAACACTTCAAATCTACGACGAAACCTTCTTTGAGGCCTAAATCAATCTATCAGAGTGGCCTTTCGACGGTTATGCCGACTTTGACGTGAAAATTAATCTGCACGTGCAAATATAGAATCAACGGCTATTTGATGACTTAGATCCGACTAAATTACCAATAAATGTTGAAAATTTTAAAAAATTACCATATTAGCCCTTTTTTAAAAGAATTACGGGAATAGACTGATTTTACGAAAACATTTCCAGCTGGAAGCGTTTTCAAGTGAAATTCAAAAAAACATGTCCAGCTGTAAGCGTTTTTAGGTGATTTGCAAAAAAAAAAAAAAAAAAAGCTTCCAACTGGTAGCGTTTTCTGTCAAATCAGCACTAAAAGTGGCAACACCAATATTTTTTTTTCTTTTTTTTTCTCTAGGAACAAGCTGCAAATGGATTATAAATCTATATATACTCATATCCCACATCTCACATCGCTTAAGAAAACAAGGAAAATAAGACTTGGAGTTTATATAAATACTTGTTTTGTAAGTTTTATTTCCACATTAATAAATGGCACCAAAAAATTAAAAAAAAATATTGGTGATGCCACTTTTAATGCTGATGTGATGGAAAACGCTTTTAGCTGAAAGCATTTTTCTGCAAATCAACTAAAAATACTTACAAGTAGACGGGTAATTTACCAAAATATACCAAAATAAAAAAATTTACGGAAATGGGCCAAAATCTGCATTATTTACGGAAAAGGGTCATTTCCCCCTAAACGCGTCCACGTCAGTGCGTTTTGGGGGGATGCAGCAGGAAAGCGCGCCCTTGAGGGAGCGCTTTGTGCCACATCAGCACAAAACACGCTGACGAGGACGCGCTTTGCTAATGTGGCACAAAGCGCTCCCTCAAGGGCGTGCTTTCCTGCTGCAACGGTCAAATTTTTTTTTTACCGTTGGGCCTCCAACGGTCAGAAAAAAAAAACTATAAAAACCCCCCACCCTTTTATTTTTTTCACAACAAAGTCCTTATTCAACTTTCTCTCAAATTCTTCTTAAATTTATCTTAAATTCCTTGAAACTTCCTCTCAAATTTCACAACAGTCCTTTAATATTTACAAAAAAAGCCCTTTTTTAAATTTTTTGAAATATATTTTTTTGATAAATTTTAAAATATTTGATCGTATTTCTAATGGCCGGGGAATTAATTCGTCTCGACGATAAACACATCTCCGTCGATCAAATGCAAATGGTAAGTTTTAATTTTAATTTTTCAATACTATTTAATATTTTTTAGGTTTATGCAATTTTAATTAATTTTTATTTTATAATTTTTTAAACAGTCTATAGATCGGGTGTTGCAATGCTATATTCGTAATATACCTGGTCCGCCATCGCCGCTTATCGAGAATTATCTGCGGGAAGCGGGGTTTTGCACGGCCACCACGATAGGGGGCAAGTTGGAGCCGGGTTAATCGGTGCGTTGATAGAGAGGTGGAGACCCGAGACGCACACTTTCCATCTTTCATGCTGGGAGTGTACTATCACTCTGGAAGACGTGCAGTTGCAATTGGGATTGCCGGTGGATGGGTCCATAGTTACCGAGTCCGCAACTTCTAGCGATTGGACCGCCGTATGCTACGAGCTTCTAGGTGTCATTCCGGATAACATTCATGGAGGTCGGATCGAGATGGGCTAGTTACGAGACACAATCCCAGAGCCGAATAATGGTTCGACCGAAATAGAAAGAATACGATATGCTCGGGCATACATTCTTGAGATGATTGGAGGCTATCTGATGCCAAACCTGTCTCGAAACCTCAGACACTCGAGATGGTCTTTGAAACTCGTTGATTTTAGAGCAACGGTGAAATGAGTTGGGGGTCTGTCGTGCTATCAAAATTGTATCGGGAGATGTGCGGGGCGACGCGGCCGAGTAAAGTGAAAATCGGAGGTTGCCTATCACTACTGCAGTCATGGGCACGATTTCGATTTCCATTTTTACGTCCTCGAGTCGACCACCCATATACATTCCCACTCATAACGAGGTAAATTTAATATTATATTTTACAATTATTACGTAGATTTAAAGTATAATTGTATGCTAAAAATTTATTTAATTAGGTGGAATCATTCGGCGAGTTATGTTGGAATACCTACCGAGCTTGAAGATATACGGCTTCTATTAGAGCAACGGTCGGAATCACAAGTAAGTATTAAATAAAATATATTTTCGTAATAAAATTGTCGTTTCGAATTTCGTATTTATAATTTAGTATTTTGTATTTAGTATTTAGTAATATGTATATAACTAATATTTTGGTCATGTTAATATAGTTTCAATGGACACCATACGAGGATCTGGCAATTCGGGCAGTAATTCCGGATGAGTTCTTGCTAAATCTGAACATTTGGCATGTGAAGGTCTCATTGATCAACTATGCCACCGTGGAGATGCACCAGTCAGATCGGGTTCTGCGATAATTTAGATTCTGACAACCGATTCCCGTGCCACCTGAGGTGCTCGATGATGAGCACAAAGTCGACTTACGGCAGTTGCACACGGATTGGCCAAGATTTTGGTCAGCGTATATCGAAATGTGGGAGAACCGGTATGATTATATACCTATTCGGGAACCGATCGTCGTTCCTGAGTTAGCGTGCGTGCCGGAATACATGCCATGGTTTAGGATCCATGGTAAGCTGTATTTATTGTCAGAAGAGGAGAAAAGACGGCAACTTCGTGAACAAAGGGAACGACGGGGCCCTTTAAATCCAAGGAGAAGGGGTGATGAGACTAGACTATCAACAGGGCCGACACAGTCACCTGGCCCATCAACAGCGCCCACACAGTCACCGGGCCCAACACTTCAGTCGACGACACCGACATCACAGCCTTTGGCCTTTATGTCAGGTGCGTACCCTAGCCCTTATATGTATCCTAACCCATATATGTTTCCTTTTCCCAGTCCCACTGCAGGTTGGAATGCATGGCCCGGTTCGAGTCCGTTCCCAACTACTCCGACTGGCCAACCGATCTTGAGGCTGCCGTCGCATGAGGGATCACACGAGGCGCCATCGGGGAGCTCTTCTTTTTACCAGTCTCCTTCGCCTTATGGGATTGAGACACCCCGCCATGGTTTATGCAAACACCTTTGCAATCGTTATTTTATCAAGGTGGGTTATCCTCCCAACACCCACAACTGCACTCCATCACGGAGGAACTGAATCTCGCCGAGGTTCCCGACGACCCGCCGGAAGCTAGAAGAAGGAGGAATCAGTAGCACAGAATCGTCGACCACCCCCATGTGGCACTCGATTCGACCTGGCACCAACATTGATTCCGACCGCCTTTTTTTATTTTTAATTGTAATATAATTTTTTATTTTTTAATAAAATAAAAGTTGTTTTTATTTTGTTTTTAATTTAATTTTAATATCTTTAATAAAATAAAAGTTGTTTTTTTTTGTAATTTAATTTTAATATATTTAATAAAATAAAAGTTTTTTTGTAATTTAATTTTAATATCTTTAATAAAATAAAAGTTGTTTATTATTTTTTTTTGTAATTTAGTTTTAATATCTTTAATAAAATAAAAGTTGTTTAATTTTTTTTTTGTAGTTTAATTTTAATATCTTTAATAAAATAAAAGTTGTTTTTTTATTTTTTTGTAATTTAGTTTTAATATCTTTAATAAAATAAAAGTTGTTTATTTTTTCTCGTAATTTAATTTTAATATCTTTAATAAAATAAAAGTTGTTTAATTTTTTTTTTGTAGTTTAATTTTAATATCTTTAATAAAATAAAAGTTGTTTTTTTATTTTTTTGTAATTTAGTTTTAATATCTTTAATAAAATAAAAGTTGTTTATTTTTTTGTAATTTAATTTTAATATCTTTAATAAAATAAAAGTTGTTTAATTTTTTTTGTAGTTTAATTTTAATATCTTTAATAAAATAAAAGTTATTTTTTATTTTTTTATTGTAATTTAATTTTAATATCTTTAATAAAATAAAATTTGTTTATTTCTTTTTTGTAATTTAATTTTAATATCTTTAATAAAATAAAAGTTGTTTTTTATTTTTTTATTGTAATTTAATTTTAATATCTTTAATAAAAATAAAAGTCCAAGATTTGTTTTTTTATTGTAATTTAATTTTTATTTTTTTGTAAATTAGTCCTTCTACAAAAGTTCACCGTTTTCGTCAAGAAATAAATAGAATTTATATAGCCACCAAGAGACAAAAAAGCTAAGAAGACTGTCAACTATTCCGATTTAGACACGAGCGAGATGTATGGCCTGGGTTCCTACACCATCCGCACAACCTACGTTGGTTGGTCGTTTCTCGGATATCCATATTGTTGCGTATTCTAGTCGAGCAAGGTCGACCTTTTGGTTTGCGCCTCAGTTGTCTATCCGGCAACAGCTTATATGGTGCAAGCGATACAGACGGCCACTTACGTTCATCTGAGACTGGTGGGAATACGTGTCTCCACACGTTGTATATGTTTTCTATTTTATACACTTCGTCGACATAGCTCATGGGATCAAGACGGAGATTCTGACAAGCCGCAAGTACATGAGCGCATGGGTAACGAAGTGTATCAAATACCCACGATCGCAGTCCTATTTCTCAAGTGTACACGATATTGACCGCCAACAATACCTTGGTTCGATGCCTCGTCAAACTCCGTCACACGAAACCATAGGTTGTCGCGATCATGACACACTTGTGTGCATGGTGTTAGCCCGTGCCTTCCCTTGTTAATTTCTCGCAAGACCTTCGCGCACCATACATGGCCTCCTTGCATTTGGCCTTTATAACTCGCTGCTCACTTCAAAAATAGTGCCGCTAAACGAAAGTATGTCTCTCGCACAACTGATGTTATTGGCAAATGACGCGTTCCTTTTAGAAAAGAATTTATGCATTCGGCCAGGTTTGAGGTCATATGACCATATCGTAGGCCGCCGTCGTATCATTGTGTCTACTGTTTGAAAGGAATATTGCATAGGTAGTTTGCGCCTTCTTCGTTAACTGAGCGCAAATTCGCCAACATCTCGTGAAAATGGTCCTTATTGATCTCGTACCCTGCCAATATAAGTTGATAGCGAATATTACATACCACTCTTCAATTAAGAATAAATTGAATATTACAAACGAAATTATATTAATAGATATTACATACCCATGTTGGTCACTTGCTGTCTTTGACTTGTAGATCGATGTTGCCTGTGGTAGTTGGACGCAACATGCCTTAGGCAATATCGATGGTGTGTGCGATGCCACATGCTTCCCTGTCGCTCTATTGCGGCTAGTATTCTAGGGCCCCGATCGGATATATCGCATATATCAGGTTGGGGGCAGACATGCCTCCTTAACCTAGATAGGAAGAAATCTCAGTCATCAGTTGACTCCCCCGGTGTTATTGCAAACGTAATTGGAAGGATTCTCCCACTGCCGTCCTGCGCCACAGCTAGCAATAGCCGATGCGTATATCTGCCATACATAAAGGTACTGTCAATTTGTACCAATGGCTTGCAGTATATAAATGCGTCTCGGCATTGATTAAATGTCCAAAAAAGACGCTTGAACACTGCGCATCCACAAAGCAATCGATCGTTATAGTACGCCAGTTCCGTTTCGAGGTCTATTATGCTGCTTGGGACATATCTCTCCAGCACCTGACACCACTGCCACACTTCATTATATGAAGCGTCCCACCGACCATGCAACTTTTCCAACGCCTTCTGCTTGGCTATCCAAGTCTTCCGGTAAGAGAGCGTGTACCCCAATTGGCTACGGATATTGCCAATTAAGGCCGACACTGTAGTCTTGGGATCGGCCTTCACCGTCGGTATTATTAAGTCAGCCAACATCTCTGAATCCATCTTCGGATGATCTTGTGAAACACCACAACGGCACGTTAAATAATGCAACATTACGTAATATTAGTATTATTCAAAAATATTGAAACACACGGTGATACTTGCATCTGGCAAGACATGTATATGGACCTTTATACTTTTTGATCTCCCACAAGCTTGTCCTTTTCCTCAATGAGGCCATGATTTTCCATGAACATGTACCGTCTTGCACTGCACACTTCGCCTCGTACTTATCGAGCTTGGATTTAACCACGTTGTAGTTAACCCCGTTTTTGATGTTGTATTGTTTCAATGTACCAAGAAAAGCATCCTTGTTGGAAAACTCTTTACCAACTTCTAATTCGCCGAATCCAACGACGAACTTATACGGTCACGCGCGTCCGGTGTGGTAGTTCAGAAACTCCAATGCATCGTCTTGAGATAGATCAACATTATGCATGAAAATCGAGGCGCAGCATGCGCCCCGAATAGCGGATCTTCTTCTTCATCATCTAAACCGCCCTCAACATCTTCAGGTACGGTTGGAACAGACTCCGGTTTAGAAAATAATGCAACTTCTACATCATCGGGCCCGGGCTCTCGAGGTGGATCCACATCAAACTCATCATCCGACCCACCATAATCTGCAACGAACGAGGGCCCCTCGCCGGTGGATGTCGTGGGGAGTACATTATCCCTCCTTAAACATATTTCGTAACGTTCTCAATCATATGTGGATTGCCAACCACTAGAAGTTGATGACGTTCCCCAATACGTATTTCTATCATCGGACGTCGAAGGAAGGATATGCATGTCTCATCCACCAACCGAGTGTCGTGCAGGGATTATATTTTCCATACTACCACCAAACTCGGGCACTTCTGTAGTCTGCCTCCCACTAACAGAGTGTCGGCTTGGGGTCGTGTATTCCCCTCGAACAGCAGTAGATGTTGAGGTCGAAGGAAGATCACTTGGCGATGAAAATTGTACATATACCTCAAGATAAGGTGATCCACTGGCAAGATGAGTCTCCACCATTACCTCAAAGCTCCGAGGACCTTTGATGTCGAATGAGTCATATCTCACCGGATCAACCGAAGCGCAAAATACATACTTAATAGACTGAACTTTCATTGGCGTTGTTCCGAAGATTTTACGCCTAATTCTTTTGCGAAGTTCTATCAAATCTATGTTCCGATTAAAACCCAGTCGCGTTGTGTTCTCCGATAAAAAAACAACACCATTTTCGGTGTCACAAACCTCACCATCGTAGTAAATAACAGCATTAATACGTTCACTCATTTTCAGTTTCTATTTTTCTTTTGTCTCAATTTTCGTTATGCAACCCGAGAATGAAATTTGGTGATTTATAGTCTAAGGATTGCGGATACTCATCGTAGCAAAAGAGCATCCACGTGGGAGCTCTTTTCAAGAAGACTTGCCGATTGATGATGCATCCCGCTTGAAGCGTTGCCGCACTATTTGTTCGTAAACGTCTTCTCAAAATTATTTTACGGAGACTATCAGAGCAAAAGAGCGCCCACGTGGGAGCTCTTTTCAAGCTCTTTGCCGACGGTGCATCCCGCTTGAAGCGTTTTTGGCACTATTTGTTCGTAAACGTCTTCTCAAAATTATTTTTACCGGAGACTATCAGAGAAAAGAGCGCCCACGTGGGAGCTCTTTTCGTACTCTTGCCGACAAAGTGCATCCCGCTTGAAGCGTTTTTCGGACTATTTGTTCGTAAACGTCTTCTCAAAATTATTTTACGGAGCCTCATCGTAGCAAAAAGCGCCCACGTGGGAGCTCTTTCGAAGACTCTTTGCCGACGGCATGCATCCGCTTGAAGCGTTTTCGGCACTATTTGTTCGTAAACGTCTTCTCAAAATTATTTTACCGGAGACTATCAGAGCAGCAAAAAGCGCCACGTGGGAGCTCTTTTGAAGACTCTTCACGACGGTGCATCCCGCTTGAAGCGTTTCAGACTATTTATTGTAAACGTCTTCTCAAAATTATTTTATGGATACAAATCAAAAAAATTCAAATAATTTTTATTTTGCTAATATATTTTCCCTTAAACCCTAAACATATTTTTACTAAACCCTAATTAACCCTATAATCTAGTCCATTAATTTTCCCTAAAAATCCTAAACCCAACGACCCTAAAAAATCCTAAACCTTAGCCCTAAAACCCTAAAACCTCATACCCTAATACTAAAAACAATTAAAAGGCAATGGGGAAAGGGCAAAAGCGCGCCTTGAGGAGCGCTTAAGCCACATCAAAGTCAAGCGCGTCCTCGTCGGTAGCGTTTTGTGCTTATGTGGCACAAAGCGCTCCCTCAAGAGCGCGCTTTCCTGCTGCATCCCCCCAAAACGCGCTGACGTGGACGCGTTTTAGGGGGAAATGACTCTTTTCCGTAAATAATGTAGATTTCGGCCCATTTCTGTAATTTTTTTTATTTTGGTATATTTTGGTAAATTATCCCAAGTAGACGCATTTTTTTTTGAATTTCAAGTGTTTTTGTAAATCAGACTATTCCCACAATTCTTCTAAAAATGACCTAATCTGATAATTTTAAAAAAAAATTCAGACATTTATTGATAATTTAGTGCTTAGATCCCATCCTCTCCGGAAAGAAGGGTGCAGACTCAACCACGTAGCGTTTGGATTAGGTTTTAGAAAGCAAAAATGAGTGATTTTCATTTTTTTTTTAAAAGAAATCTGAAAACGTCTCCACTTCAATATATCATTATCCAAAGCAGATAACCTCTAAAAAGAACTGAATAAAAAAAAAAGCTACAATTATATTTTATATATTGGTAAAGTTGAAGTCATACGAAGCTTCTCAGATATTTTTTATTACGTTAACATCCAAATACTTTTTATTTGAATGGGTATGAGAAGTTAATTGAATAATAATTTAATTAAAAATTATTAAATATCTTTATTTTACCAAATAACAAATATTAATAATATCGTTAAAAGAAACAAATTTTAATAAGATTATTCTTTTTCATGTTTTTAGTAAAATAATATTATAAGTTTTAAACTTTTAATTTCATCATTTTGTTATTTAATTTTAATATGTAAATTTTATTAATTTTTTTCACCCAACTAGTAAATATATATTGTGTAATTACTTAAATCTCTTATTGAGTTGATGTCACGAGTAAATCAGGCACCAATTCAGTTAAAAAAATTACGAAAATATTCTTTTATATTTAAAATAATTTATATTATTTGATGGTACTTTACTCTTTTTATTTCTTTAAAAAATCAATAAATAATTTGTATATGATGCAATGAGACTTGAACCCATTACATTTGAGTCGATAAAATTTTAAATTTATCACTAAACAAAAACTTTATCTTGAAATATCTTGTATATTTTAATTCTATTATTCATAAATTATATATATTGATAGTATTATTAATTGAATTGATGTCACAAATTAACTAAATATCAACTCAAGCGTAATGATGACACCATGATAAATAATTGTAGTGTATTTAATATTTTTAATCCGATATATTTACATAATATAATTAATTTTTTTAATATGTAATTATGAATGGATTTAAAAGAAGACGTTTTATTATATGTTTTTCTAAATACAGTCGTACCCATAATAGATTTTGTACTCAACTTAAAAAATATATATATATGTATAGATATTGGGATGCAGAAACAGTTAAACCCTCCCCACTGAGTTGAATGTAGTCCAAGAATCATGATTTTTATTCAACGAGTAAGTAAAACAACACACACACAATATCCCATATCCACAAATGCCAAATCTCTTTAGTTGAAGCGTTTCACTTTCAAGAAAACCAGAAAATTATCTCTTTTTTCCCCCTTCTTTAAATCCATCCAGACTCGACTCAGCTCATTTTTCCATTTCAACAAGCTTCTAGGGCTTTTCCCTACTCTTTAAAGCTCACCAAAATCCCCACTACATGCTAACAAAACCCTCCTACTCCTACTATACATATATATTCAACTTCAACTGCTCTTTTTCACTGTAAAAGCTCTATATCCCAATACCTTATTGAACTTTGAGAATTGAAGGCGATGGTGGACTCAGACACTGAGTCGGGAGGAGGTCAAAACAACGCATCCAACGCAGATCTTTCTTCCCCGAAAGAGCAAGACAGGTTCCTGCCAATCGCTAACGTTAGCAGGATCATGAAAAAGGCTTTGCCCGCCAACGCCAAGATTTCCAAGGAAGCTAAAGAAACCGTCCAGGAATGCGTGTCGGAGTTCATCAGTTTCATCACCGGGGAAGCCTCCGATAAGTGTCAAAAGGAGAAGCGGAAGACCATCAACGGTGACGATCTGCTGTGGGCCATGACTACCTTAGGTTTCGAAGATTACGTCGAGCCTTTGAAGGTTTACTTGCAGAGGTTTAGGGAGATGGAAGGGGAGAAGACCGCCGTAGCACGTGATAAAGACGCGCCTCTTGCTGGAGGCGTCGGTGCTGCTGCTGCTGCTGGTTCTAGTGGGATGTATGGGATGATGGTACACCAGCAGCATCAAGGCCATGTGTATGGTTCTGGTGGGTTTCATCAGATGGGCCGGGGCCCAAGGTAGAGTTCTTCATCACTCACACGTGTATGGTTGTTATTAATTTGATAAAAGAAATCTGGTTTGGTTTAGGTTCAGGTTCAGGTTCGGCATACTGGGTTGGGCCGGGGATAAGGCCTTGCTAATTTATTATGGGACACGTGTACGGTTGTGATAGCTTGTATGTTTGAGGAGAAGGTAGTGTCTGGTTTAACTTTTCACACCCTTGACTTGAGGTTTGGTAGTAGCTTTTATCTACAACATTGGAGTGATGTTAAGCTTTTAAGAATTAGGGTTTTGAATTTAGGGTTTACTTACTATAAAAAGGAAAATAATTAAAAAATTATGTGTTGAATAATAATTCTGGGATTTTGTTATTTTGTTAAATGATAATCGGTAAAATCATATTCCTCAAATTTTATTAGTTTTACTAGATTTAGCTTTTTTTTATTGGAAAAAATAGTTATTATAAAGGAAAAATATACTCTCTTTTTTTGTAAATTGTTGAATAAAAATTTATTTTAAAATTTCAATATATTTAATTTTATAAACACTGTAATATTTTTAGTTACATTCAAATTGGTGTGACTTGCATTGACTTTAATTAAATGCTTTATTTGTCACAACACTAGTGACTAGTTAACAATTAAATGTTCTATTTCAAGTATAACCTTTACAAACATAGCTTATATAAATTATAGGTAAAATACTATAAAATGTATAATTGCAAAATTCACCTTTAATATTTCTAGTATTTTTTACTTTCACCCTTGTTTATTTTCTCATTCTTACCCACAATGTTGTAAAAAAATTTAAATAATCAATCAATTAACGGTAAACGATTTTATTTAATGTCGCATGACACATTAGTTGATGATGGTTAATGTGGTATAACATATACATCTCATTGGTGATGTGTCATTTTTGGGTTGGAATCAAAAAAAATTTAAAAAAAAATTATAGAAATTATTAAAACCATATAAAAATTAGCTTATTATATAAAAAAAAATCTTGAAAATAATCCAATAATCAATTGTGCCCTCAATTGAAAACAATATTTGATTGAGACCTCAATTGAATTTAAGTAACCAATAAAGTCCTTGATTCTATACTTTATATGAAAGTCCCTTAACGCCGTTAATTTCGTGAAATTAAGAGTGAAACTTTTATTTGGAGATAAAATAAATTTTTTATCTTCTCCTCATTTGTTCTTTGAGTACTTTCTTTTTTTCACTAAGTTATAGCATTGCATTTTGAAAATATTTTTTTTTAAATTTATTGAGGGGTTGATTCTTTTCGAATAAATTTTTGAAGTGTCGTTCGTTGGGTAGTCAATCGGTAGCCTCCTGACTTTATGAATCAAGTTCATCGAGCAACTGCTCACGACACATCGGTTCTTGACAAAGTATGGGAAACAAAAACCTCTACAGGAGAGCAATACCTTCAATTGTTGGAAGGAATGATTGGTTGCTCAAAAGACGAAATTTAAAAAAAAAATTCCCGAAAGTGTCGACCCTTTTAACCTTAATCATAAGAAAAAAAATATTTTATTCTTAAATCTAACTATTTTTTTTTATATACAATTTTCGTTCAATACTTCCTATGACCATTAGGGAGTGAGGTAGTCAACCATGCCTCCAAATGAAATGAAATACATCCTCTGGCAAATCTACCACAATAATCAAAGATGGTGCTGGTTGGTTGCATCGTCTCCTTTGTTAGTGGGTGGACCGAGGTTCACCATTTCATAGCTAGAACTAGTGCGCTTGTAAATTCCTCGGTCAACTACCACAGTTTGCCACACTAGATATGCCAATTCATCATCTTATATCATGTTTTTATATTTTTTATGTTATAATTGTGTTTAACCTATTTTAATTTTGAGTTAATATTTGATGTATTGAAAATATATAATTACATGTATTTTTATTAAACCAGATAATAAAATATCTAAAAAAATTTAATATAAATCTATTTATTTTTATTTTAGAAGATTAATTCACTAATAATATGTTTAATTATGCATGATAAATACACCAAATATTTACTCTTTAAATTTATATAATTTGTATTATATAACGTTATATATATTTATATAAAATTCCAGTTACGTTAGTTTATTTTCAAAACGTGGTACATTGAAAAATTATTAATTTTATTTCCAAAATATCTTTTTAGTTGCGGAAGCTAAATTTTGAGAATAATCGATTTACGAAAAAGATTAAGTTGCAGAACCATTTTGAAAATGTAGCGAAAATTTAGTGTTGTTTTAAAACAGTTAACATTTTGGAAAACCGTGACCGACTTCTAACAGATATAAACCAAGTAATTAAAAATCCAAAATTAAAGTCCAGAAACTTAAAGAGGCCTTATTACAACCCAAATCAAAATATTTAAAAGTAAATAGTCAAAACGGAAAACATAAGCAGTGTGTGGCCTTCCGAGTCCTCGCAAAGACCGATCCTCTAAGGCTGGGGATTACCTGCACAGTTAAAAACGGGGTGAGTTTACGAAAACTCAGTGTGTAATCCCCTCCTAACTAAAACAATTAGTAAAGCAGCATGAATTGAGAATCGACCGATGGCGAGCCCAATTACGAGAATGAGAACAATGTGCGTGGGTCTAAGCCCGAGACAATTTCACGTGGGTCTCACTTATCGAATCAATTGGGCCTAGCCCATTCTCCATATCGAATCAGTTGGGCCTAGCCCATATCGAATCAATTCCATATGCATAATGTGTGATGCAAGCTAACCCATCCCATCCAACCCCGCACTTGCCTCCGTCCAACCTCGCACTACTGCGGGAATAAATCACCCACGCCATCCATACACTCCCAATGTTAGCACCCGGTTGCGGCACTAACCAAAATCGCAGCAAAGTCGCTAGTATATATATATGCGGCTCTAAGCCTTCATGAGCGGTATTATAATTGGCACAAAACCATCGATGAATCGTATTATGTTTGGCACATAGCCATCAGCGACGGTAATATAATCGGCACACAGCCTTGGGTAAATATGTTCGACACAGAGTCATCGATATATATGTTAGGCACATAGCCACGGGTAAATACGATTGGCACAAAGCCATAATCAAGATGGCACAGAGCCATATTTAGGTTGGCACAGAGCCATAATTAGATTACGCGGCTTTAAGCCGTCTGTTGGTCCACAGTCGTCATGCGACCCGTGCGACCTCAACCGATCAATACTGGATCCACAGTCGTCATGCGACCCGTGCGACCCTATCAGAACTTCCTCCGTATCAATGTCCCAACCCCATGCAATATGTCGTGTATGTCATGCTCAATCATTATACGTGTATGCAAAATGGCCATGCCCAGTAACAGTCATTTACACACATATTAAAAGCACATCAGTCACACGACCACAGTCAAGTCAGTTAAAACACAGTCATACAATCACAGTCAAATCAGTCAATTCATAGTCTAAGTTAGTCATTTACCCACAAGGGCAAAATAGTCATCTTACCCTATAAGGGCATTTTGGTAATCCTACCCTTCAGGGGTATTTCGATAATTCTACACTACAGGGGTAATTCGGTAATTCTACCCTACATGGGTATTTCACAAATCAGGGGTATTTCGATAATTTTACAAATCAAATGTATTTTGATAATTTTGCAAATTGAGGGTAATTCGGTAATTTCATAAATCGGGGGTATTTTGGTAATTTTATAAATCGAGGGTATTTTAGTAATTTCAAAAATTAGGGGTACTTTGGTAATTTTGCAAACTGAGGGTATTTTGGTAATTTTGCAAATCAAAGATATTTCAAAAATTTTGCAAATCGGGGATATTTCGGTAATTTTCCAAACTGAGGGTATTTCGGTTATTTTACAAATTAGGGGTATTTCAGTAATTTTGCAAATCGAGGGTATTTCAATAATTTTGCAAACTGAGGATATTTCAGTAATTTTGTAAACCAAGGTATTCTAAACAGAGATAACGATGTGAATGGGCCTAGGGCCCATTCTCGGCCCAAATAGGCCCACACGCTCGTGTGGCCCATTTAGCTTAAATCTAGCCACAGATATGAGATTCACATAGTCCAGTCCAATATTTACTACACAATCATACAACTTATCCGATTGGGCCCACGGGCCCATTGGCCCCACATGGCCTGTAACATCCCGAAATTGGGCCTAGTAAGATTGGGCCTTGGGCTTTAAGAAAAATTTGAGTATCATATTGTTGCTTGTGTTAATTCAGGTATGAATTTTTGTGTGTTAGCATAGTCTTGTGAAGGCTTGATTCTATTTAGGAAGATAGAATAATTTTTAGTATGGTTTATTTAATGAAGTGGATTAAGTGAGCTTGACACTTAAGTTAATTTAAGTGTTAAATTAAACACAAGAGGAGTTAGTGGCAAGATGGTTAGGATGCTTGAAGGGTTGCTTGAGGTTAGAAGTTCGAGTAGCATGATTAACTTTTTGGGAGACATTATTTTCATCCTAGTATTTATGGACTGGTCAACCTTTATTTATGATAGGTTGAATTCTCAACTTTTGGAAAGTTGAATATTGGTTTAAGGAAAGCATGAAATTGGGGATAAGAATCTTAAGAATTAAGGAAGGATGGGGGGACAAAAGGCTTGAATGTTGGAGAGTGTTTTGGAAACTCTATTATGGCCTTTAGTTCATGTATGTGGACTGCATTTTGGTCTAGGGAGGGCTTGACCGATTTTTGATGGAGGCTTTGGTAGGTTAGTAGCTAGTTGGCCATTTTCCTAAGCATTTGAACACCAATTTCTTTTCTCTCCACAAACACTCCCTATAGCCGAATGTGTCTTGGACATAAGGTGAGTTTTTGGTATTAGTTTTGGCCTTCGATATTTGTTCGGTGTCATAACAGAAAATCCTTTTAGTTTTTGCAAATTTCTCCCTAGTGCATCAAAGTGTAACAAAAATCGAAATCATCATAGTGCTTGGCCGAATCTCTTTTGTTCACAACTTCTTTTCTATTCTTGTCATACTTGTTCAAAACCCACTTTTCTTTTATTTTCTCTGGGCTAAAACTTCCTTCTCCCCATTTCTCTTTTTCTTTCTTCCACTTTTGCTCAAAACCGAAAACATCTCTCTCCCATTTCAATTTCTTTCTTTCTCTTCCTTTTTCCTTTCTCTTTCTCCACTCTAGCTGAATCCTTTTTGTTGTTACAAATCAACCATATTACCGAAACTTCCCATACTATTTTTGTATTGTCTTAGCCGAATATCAATAAGGGTAGATCTTTATTTGGTTTTCTTCAATCGGTTTTGGAAGATAGGTAAGTGTACATGGCCGTATTTCCTTTCTCTTTTCTATGTCATTTTCTTGAGGGCAAAGGCCACTTTCTAATGCTTTTTGGTGTAGAGGCCGAAGCTAATATGGTTCCATTTAGGGATTTCGGCAGACTTTTAGGTGCAAACGTGTGATCTCGGGTTTTAGCCGACTGTGCCAAAAAGGTGCATAGTTATCGCACTGTTCTTTTGTTGTGTGTATGTGTTTTAATATATATAAATATGTATATGATGTGCATGGTAGCCGAATTAATGGCTAAAAAGGGTGGATGCCTATGTTGGGTAATCAATTGACAAGGTCAGTATTTTATGATTTTAATTTACATATGATCTATGTGTGAAAATGTGATGGCATGTGATATATGCTTATTTTAATGATATTGTGGCATGATACATGGGACTTGGGATGTGACTATCGAAGGAAAGGGTGTACATTATGTACGTGGTCTGATGTTAGCCTTGTGCTACATTGGCGCTTGATGGTGGCTATGTGCTTCATCAAGGGAGGTGTTGGCTAGGTGCCCATCTCGGCGGATGATAGCTGTGTGCATCACCGTAGATTGAGGATGACCTCGAGTCACCTTGTGGATACAGATATGTGGATCATTATGTGATCGGTGGCTTAGCCACGGCCTTGGGCAATAAGTCTGCCAAGGTAAGATATGAGGATCATTATTTGATCGGTGGATTAGCCACGGCCTTGGGGGGGTGTGTGCCGAGGTTGGTGTAATGGATGGAACTAGGTTGGGTTGGGCTTCATTTTGCATAATTTTGCATGTGGATTTGTGTGGATATGGGCCAAGCCCATATGTGGGGACATGTGTAATAACTATCCACCGAGTCCGTGTGACTCACACAATTTTTCTCAAACCTTACTGGTGATGCATAAAGCTTGGACCGAGTTGGAGTGGATACGAGGTGGCCCCATGAAGTTATTTTCCTTATTTTATATATATATTATACATATTTTTAGAATTTGCGAATATTTGGTTATTGTAATAAGGGCCATTTAAAAGGTTTTGAAGTTTATTATTATGTTTTAAAGTGGATTGACAATTTTTATTATTTGGATATGTTATATTTTTAGCAACTCATATCTTAAAGATATATGTTAAAATTACAAATCAAGAATTTGTAACAACTTGATTTTATTTGGATTTATAAATATACAATATTTTATTAAAGACAATAATTTTTTTTTATGTTTTCACTCTAAGTCAAAATATTTTTCAAACGTTTTCCGCAGATGGCATTCTAAATTCGGCCGTGGCATATGGGTAGGTTTGGGGTGTTCTGATTTGTATATCGAGCCCGGTTCAAAACTCGGCTTTGAGGGTTTTGGGCCCAAAAATATTTTTTTAGATGGGCTTTTCAAAGATTTGGGCTTTCATAAATTTTTCAGTTTATTTCGGCATGGCACCTATATCTCCAACCCGAAGTCCACTGTAAGTACCTCGACTATTGAAGTGATTTATATATGTGAATGTTATGGGCTTATTTGGGCTCGTAGATTAGAATATTAGGGCTAATGGACCCTAGGACTAGTCTACTCCAACACAAGATTCATAAGACTTAAGAACCACTAAACAAACTCGTGACTAAGTCGCCGAGAGCTAGGGTGTGGCAACCATTGTGCGCATGTCAGGAGTGGATTGATGAAGAGCTTGGTATTTAAGCGGTCCGAGTGACTCACCTCCTCTTTACTCGAATCCTACAGTGCGTAGCTACGGTTCACCCTAACCAAGAGGACCTCTTCACGGGCTAAACTCGATAACTAAAACCCGAAAGGGACTAGCCATCTTGTTTTATAAAGATCTTAGTTTTAAATTTACCAAATTACCCTCCGATTTATAAAATCCTTTTAGACTTGAGAATTTTCCGAAATACACTCGATTTGCAAAATTACTAAAATACTCACGAGAGGTAAAATTACGAAAATGCCCCCTGGTTTATAAAATTACCATGTTACCCTTGACTTTTATGAAAATATTCTTACTTTACAAAATACCAAAACCCCTGTTTTGCAAAATGCTAAGATACCTTAATTTGGAAAATTTACAAAATAACCCCGATTTCTGAAATTTTTGCAATACCATTGATTTGGAAGAATTTTCAAAATAACTTCGAGATTTGTATATTTTGGAATGCCTTTGACTTGTAAAGATTATTTTCGAGTTGACCTCAATTTATTACGAAAATACCCTTGTAGGAAAAATGACGAAATTACCCCTGGGTCGGGAATGGTCAGAAATACCTATAATGATGTGTTGAATGTTGTGGATGAATGTGAGTGTGATTCTCTGAATTAGAATAGTGAACTTGAACTAGAAATTTTGATTGATCGAAAGAACAACTTCTGAAAACTTTGTTTCATAAAATAGTTCGCGCATAAACAAGTGGAACAAAAGTATTAATGCATAAAACTTCTTAATCAGATTAAATCGCGATGTTAGATATGAGTTCTAGGGGACGTGGTTGTAGTGGACGCGGTAGAAGCAAAATGGCTGTGTCGGAACCATCACTAGTGAAGTATCTAGAACCTTGAGTGTGAATTTAGAGACCGTGCATAGAAATATGTTAGTTTTATTTAGATCAGAGTGCGCAGCAAAAATGTAGTGTGGTGAGTAAGGATGCACGACTGTTAGTTAATTGGAAATTTCGAGGACGAAATTTTTTTAGGAGGGTAGAATTGTAACATCCCGAAATTGGGCCTAGTAAGATTGGGCCTTGGGTTTTAGGAAAAATTTGAGTATCATATTGTTGCTTGTGTTAATTCAGGTATGAATTTTTGTGTGTTAGCATAGTCTTGTGAAGGCTTGATTCTATTTAGGAAGATAGAATAATTTTTAGTATGGTTTATTTAATGAAGTGGATTAAGTGAGCTTGACACTTAAGTTAATTTAAGTGTTAAATTAAACACAAGAGGAGTTAGTGGCAAGATGGTTAGGATGCTTGAAGGGTTGCTTGAGGTTAGAAGTTCGAGTAGCATGATTAACTTTTTGGGAGACATTATTTTCATCCTAGTATTTATGGACGGTCAACCTTTATTTATGATAGGTTGAATTCTCAACTTTTGGAAAGTTGAATATTGGTTTAAGGAAAGCATGAAATTGGGGATAAGAATCTTAAGAATTAAGGAAGGATGGGGGGACAAAAGGCTTGAATGTTGGAGAGTGTTTTGGAAACTCTATTATGGCCTTTAGTTCATGTATGTGGACGGCATTTTGGTCTAGGGGAGGGCTTGACCGATTTTTGATGGAGGCTTTGGTAGGTTAGTAGCTAGTTGGCCATTTTCCTAAGCATTTGAACACCAATTTCTTTTCTCTCCACAAACACTCCCTATAGCCGAATGTGTCTTAGACATAAGGTGAGTTTTGGTATTAGTTTTGGCCTTCGATATTTGTTCTGGTGTCATAACCGAAAATCCTTTTAGTTTTTGCAAATTTCTCCTAGTGCATCAAAGTGTAACAAAAATCGAAATCATCATAGTGCTTGGCCGAATCTCTTTTGTTCACAACTTCTTTTCTATTCTTGTCATACTTGTTCAAAACCCACTTTTCTTTTATTTTCTCTGGGCCGAAACTTCCTTCTCCCCATTTCTCTTTTTCTTTCTTCCACTTTTGCTTAAAACCGAAAACATCTCTCTCTCATTTCAATTTCTTTCTTTCTCTTCCTTTTTCTTTTCTCTTTCTCCACTCTAGCTGAATCCTTTTTGTTGTTACAAATCAACCATATTGCCGAAACTTCCCATACTCTTTTTGTATTGTCTTAGCCGAATATCAATAAGGGTAGATCTTCATTTGGTTTTCTTCAATCGGTTTTGGAAGATAGGTAAGTGTACATGGCCGTATTTCTTTTCTCTTTTCTATGTCGTTTTCTTGAGGGCAAAGGCTACTTTCTAATGCTTTTTGGTGTAGAGGCCGAAACTAATATGGTTCCATTTAGGGATTTCGGCAGACTTTTAGGTGCAAACGTGTGATCTCGGGTTTTAGCCGATTGTATAAAAAGGTGCGTAGTTATCGACCGTTCTTTTGTTGTGTGTATGTGTTTTAATATATATAAATATGTATATGATGTGCATGGTAGCCGAATTAATGGCTAAAAAGGGTGGATGCCTATGTTGGGTAATCAATTGACAAGGTCAAGTATTTTATGATTTTAATTTACATATGATCTATGTATGAAAATGTGATGGCATGTGATATATGCTTATTTTAATGATATTGTGGCATGATACATGGGACTTGGGATGTGACTATCGAAGGAAAGGGTGTACATTATGTACGTGGTCCGATGTTAGCCTTGTGCTACATTGGCGCTTGATGGTGGCTATGTGCTTCATCAAGGGAGGTGTTGGCTAGGTGCCCATCTCGGCGGATGATAGCTGTGTGCATCATCAGAGATTGAGGATGACCTCGAGTCACCTTGTGGATACAGAGATATGTGGATCATTATGTGATCGGTGGCTTAGCCACGGCCTTGGGCAACAAGTCCGCCAAGGTAAGATATGAGGATCATTATTTGATCGGTGGATTAGCCACGGCCTTGGGCGGGCGGTGTGTGCCGAGGTTGGTGTAATGGATGGAACTAGGTTGGGTTGGGCTTCATTTTGCATAATTTTGCATGTGGATTGTGTGGATATGGGCCAAGCCCATATGTGGGGACATGTGTAATAACTATGCACTGAGTCTGTGTGACTCACACAATTTTTCTCAAACCTTACAGGTGATGCATAAAGCTTGGACCGAGTTGGAGTGGATACGAGGTGGCCCATGCAGAAGTTATTTTCCTTATTTTATATATATATATTATACATATTTTTAGAATTTGCGAATATTTGGTTATTGTAATAAGGGCCATTTAAAAGGTTTTGAAGTTTATTATTATGTTTTAAAGTGGATTGACAATTTTTATTATTTGGATATGTTATATTTTTAGCAACTCATATCTTAAAGATATATGTTAAAATTACAAATCGAAGAATTTGTAACAACTTGATTTTATTTGGATTTATAAATATACAATGTTTTATTAAAGACAATAAATTTTTTTTTATGTTTTCACTCTAAGTCAAAATATTTTTCAAACGTTTTCCGCAGTGGCATTCTAAATTCGGCCGTGGCGTATGGGCCGGGTTTGGGGTGTTACATGGCCCAAACAGCCTAAACCTACAATAACACTCATGACGGCCTCAACTATCGCGTCGAAGCTCCCATACGTGCGCTCGCACGCTCGTGTGGCTACCATCACCGTGCGACCGGCATTTCGACATTTGCCGCTCTACGCCTAGAGTAAGCGAAATACACACACGATAGGAATCGAGTTAATCCGCGCTCCGAGCACTCCTATGCCCAAACGCCAACCAAGGTATGCTTACTCTCCTCATAGATCGCTTCTATTTAAAGCCGACTTCTCGCCTACTCTCATGTTTGGCTTCCGATGTGGGATCCCTCCATCAATCCACCAAAACAGTCCCAACTGCAAAATAAATATCCCTTTTTGCGTGCAATGGGATTTGAACCCTTGCCCTCTCCTATGATCCATGCGCTCCATGCCATCACAACACAAGCTCCTTTTATAACTTAAAACATGCGCAAATATTTATAAAACCTATGTGCCAGTGCCCAGATTCTTATAAGAGCCAAAAAATTAAAAAAATTCTGCAAGAGCCAAGATTTGAACCCAAGCTCCCTTACACCCTTAATGACACCACAACCACTAGACCACATACTTCCTTGTATCATTTTTTTTATCAAAATAATTTAAAAGGCCTTTATCCAAGCATCCAGGGTTTTATTCACTTAAAACCAAAATTTTTGCTAAAGCCCAGGTTTGAACTCAGGACTTTTCCAACACTTCACAAGACCCTTAACCACTGAAGCAGACATTTAATAGTGTCATTTCCTTGCACAATTAAATACTTATTTACAGCTTTCTTACGGACCCACTCTCAAGGCCCAAATTCGGGGAGTTACAAGTATGGTAAAATATTAAAAAATAAATATTTAAAAAATTACAAATAATTGAGTGATCATTTGTAAGTTTTTATAATTCGATAGCCAAAAAATCATAGTTAAGTGACTACTAATGTAATTTAATCTAGATATAAAAATATGGTAAATAATTATTATATTTTATGTATATTATATATTTCTATAAAAAAACTTATTTAACATAATTATATACTATGTTTAAATAGATTATCTATCTAGTCAAAATACATCTGAAATAAATTTATCAGCATTCATTAGGTGATGAAAATTAAATTAAAATTAGGATTAAAAAATTATTGAATAAAATATTAAAAATAAATAAATATTTAAAAAAATATATACCAATTTTTTAAAATTACAAAAAAATATACTATTTGAGTACCAAATATTGACAATTTATTTATTAATCAAACATTCATAATACAAAATAAAAAATTAAAAGTATAATTTCTAAATTTAAATAATGAAAAATTATTTTAAAAACTAGAATTACATGATATTAACTTCAAACATTTAAAATTGAATAGAAGATTATTACATGTACAAGTTTCATATGTGCAATTTATTCTTTTTTTAATAGTCCTTTTGTATATGGTAACAATTCTAAAATGCAACAAAATTAAAGATTTCAAAAGATAATTTTATAATATGAGAAAATGTTAACAAAATATAAAAAAAATAGAAATTGTTTTGTAAAAAAATTATAAAATACAGTGTAGCCTTTAATCTTATGTTGTTAGTTAAAAGAAGAAGGAATCCCACATTGTCTAGGACCAAGTTGCAAATCTATTCATGGCTCTATATATAGACATATCTTACATCCCATATTGCTTAAGAAAATAAGGGAAATGAGACATTGGGTCTATATAAAGATCTCTTTTGTAAGTTTTATTTCCATATTAATTGGTAACACTTTAAAATAAATAAAAAATGTTGTGGTCACTTTGGGTCTTTATAAAGGCTTATTCTCGTAAATTTTTAAAAAATTGGTCTATTTTTATAATATTTTTAAAAATGACTTTTTTAAAAATCTAGTCTGAAAACGGGCAAAAGCGTGTCCATGTCAGCGCGTTTTTGTTGACACGGGATAAAGCACCTGTCAGTGCGCTTTTTTGAAATTTCCCTTTAAAACGCTTCCACGTAGGCGTGTTTTGGATTTTTTAGCCCATTTCGGTAGGCTTTTAAATATATATATATATATATAATGCTCTTTACTTTTAGTAAAATAGTGATGCCTTTTGAGAAAACTAATTTTTTAAGGTAATGTGAATTGCACGAAAATATCATTATATATTAATATCATTTTTAAAATTTTAATATTAAAAATTTTAAACATCTTCTATTTTAAATATATTTTTTTTATAAGAAATAATATGTAATTAAATAGTTTTTTAAAGGAATTAAATAGTTCAAATGGTAATAAAAATGTAATTGAAGATAAGTGCATAGTATAATTTCATTTTTTATTAAACTTCAAGTCATTTAAATTTTTTACTTAATTATTTTAATATGACAATAAAATATACGAAATGTATTTTTTCTAGTTTGAATAAAGTTAGAAAAACAACTCATATAAATATTTTAAAAATAATTTGAGCTTTAAATAAGAGTTTATTTAATTTGCAACTGTGCATCAATAATAGATAAATTTGATTATAATTTTGATATATTAAATATTACCAAATTAAATATTATTATTTAAATTTAAAGTCAAAGCATTAATTTCTATTTCTAGTTTTTATATTAAACTATTTTTAAAATATATTTTCTAATTAAAATTAAAATTATAAATATATATTAATTAAAAATAATATAAAACTAAAACTAATAAAAACATACCACTGTAATTTGAATCTCCTACATTAAACAATGTAATGATAATTTTTCGTGAGAACCATTTTCAAAAAGTTAACCTTCATTTTCAGTAAATACTTCTAACATAGTAATCTTAGGAATATCCAATCTTCTCCTTCCTTTTTTTTTTTTTTTTTCTTGTGATTGTTACTTGACTAAAAATGCTTTAAGTGTTGACCGTTGTTTATAGTGTTAAATATTAATATTAATTTATATATAATTATATTTATTAAGTGATAATTAGAATCTAATATTATATTTTTATATTTTTCATATTAGTTTATATAATTTTAGATATTATTATAATTAATTTATATATATTATTAATTGGTACATGATTTTTTTAATGGTCATAGTTTCAATTACAGGTGTTCATAGGTTAAGGGTCCGTTTGTTTGCCAGTAAAATATTTTCCGGAAAATGATTTCTGGAAAATGATTTACTGAAAATATTTTCTGGTGTTTGGATGAATCTGTGTAAATTATTTTATGTTGTTTGGCAGATTTCCTGAAAATATTTTCCGGAAAAGTTATTTTTACATATATTAATAAATTTATATACAAATTAATAAATTTTTATATTTTAAATTGTTTTTACATATATTGCAATGATTTATTTATTTATAAATAAATAAATCAAATTAAATATATAATAATACTCAATTATTAAGCTACATTATTAACCGTCATAAATTGAAAACAACCAAAGTCAAATAATGAATAATTATAAATTAGCTACAAGGATTGAATAATTATAAATTAGCTTCCAAACCACAATTAATACTAGAAATTAATAATATTATCCAAATGCATAATTAGTAGTACACCACATAATAACAACAACATTGTCCAAGTGCATAACTAATATTACTTATTTTCACCTTTTTAATAATACATTTTTCGCTCTTATCAAGTGTTTAAAATTTTATACATTAATTTAAAAGCATATATTTTTTAATAAATACAGAAGATCAACTTGTGCATCGCATGAGAAAAAAATTAAAAAAATTAATAGATAGATAAATTTCAATACTTAAAATTTATTTTTAAAAACTAATAAAAATAAATAATTTGTATCTTTATCTACCATCGAAGTCTGTAAGAGTTACATCATTAAGTGAAACCCTTTCCTCAACAACATGGCTAATTAGTGGTGCTTGAGTGAAAGCAGGTTGTTTTGGAGGGTGAAGATCTGAAATCTCATTGTTAAGCATTGAAACAATAGTAGACATAACAGGCCTATCTTTAGCATATTCTTGGACGCATAGCAATCCAACATATATGCATTTCCATATTTCTTTCTCATTCTTTGAATTTAATTCTGACTTTGAAATAATCTTGTCTACTAAGCTCCAAATATTGCCTTCGTTCCATAGTCTCCACGCCTGTAAACAAAAAACAACTTTGCTTAAATTATCCAACCTAACTTGACCCAAAATTTTGAACTCAAAGCTTCTAAAAAGTTCAATTGGCTCAATTCGATATAAATAACAAACTACATAAATTCTCTTGATTAGGCTCAACTTCAAGCTTAATTATTTGTATTCAAGCTCGAGTTAAACTTGCAAGCTACTCAATTCAAGTATTAAGGTTTCTCAAATTCAACTTGCAAGAAAAATAATTCAAGTATTAATATTCTTAAATTTAGCTCACATGATAGTTGGACTCAACGATTACTGAGCTGAAATCAAGTTTTCTCAAACCAAACCCATCTAAAGATAAATGTCAAGAAATAGATAGATGGAGTTATTGGCCATACTTTCACCAACTTTCAAGACACCCTCCTAATACTTAATTGAGCCCGATGACATACACATGCATGCATTTTCCATGTTATTCAGACATGTCTAACATGTATTCAAAATTTTCTTCTTAAAATGTTTTCTCAGATAATGACAGGATTGAATCTCTATACTATGCCTGCACGATATATCTTACAGACAAGTATTTTAAAGAAAATGACAAACTCAAATCAATGTAGGCATATTCTAAGCAAGGAGAAAATAGAAACTAGAGGGTAGAGAACCAAACGGCAACTTTATCAGCCTCTTCCCCACTCATGCAGGCTTCAAACAGATGATTAGCCTTATACCAATATATAGAATCGATTTTAGATGAATCCCCGTTAAGGGAAGCACTTTTCAATACCACTTCCATTCCAGAATAAACAAAAAAAGAGGTTATTGTTTATCAATATGCATTTTTTTCCCTCTGTGGTACAATGCCAAGAAGACCTTAATCTATGAATAGGGGAAAATGTTGCAGATATGCGATTCCAACTCCAGATCTGTTGACCCCCTTAAAAAATGGTTGCATGAACTAACTGAGCTAGCTTCTAGGTTCTAGCAATAAATTATTCAGAAACATGAGAAATGAAAGTGAATTATGTCACAATCCTTATACCGGATAAATGGTCTATACTCAACAAATGACACCTAAATCTATTGAGATGTGTTAAAGTTCTTGTATTTGAAATGGTTATAAATGTTTATTATGTTAAGTTTATTTGTATATGGCTTACTAAGCTTTTGAAAGCTTACTCTTTGTGTGTTTGCATTGTTTTATAGATTGTTTAAGCTACGGAAGGCTCGGGGATCGTCGAGGATCGTCACCACACTATCAAACTCCTTTTTGGTACCTTTTTGAATGTGTACATAGTTAAATATGGAATGTATAGGCTAGTTAGTTTGGATTATGTTTGGAGTTGTATATAAATAGCCATGTAGATGTAAAGCCTACAACCTATAAAAAGTAGTAAGATGAAGCTCATATATATTCAGTTTAGAACCTGTTTAAGGACCTTGGAAGAAGTTTTTACAGCTGATGCAATCACAACTGTTTGCCCAACTTCAAGGCCATTCAAACCAGCATGAATGTTAATAGAATTTGTGCAGAATACTGCCAAAAGCCCCATATTCTAGGACCCAACATGCCATTAATAGACAATAAAGTACATTTCTTAAATCATGGCCTTCAAGTTGACTTGCCATGTTACTGCATCACTATTTTCATTTTAAATCTTAAAAATAAGACGTGTTAATTCCCGAATGTTTAGTCAGAACTCGGAAAGCACTGAGTTTACTATCATGACATTTGGGTGAAGGGACATGCCTACACAATACATACATTGATGCGTACATGTATGTAAACAAAGACCAGGCAAATGAAACATATGGCAAGGAACACACACCTATAGTGTCCCAGAATTCCAACTACAGCCATGGTCATTCCAGCAAAGTATGTGTATGTATTTCCAAAACACATTTGGTTATTTCCAAAAAAGCAAATCCAATTTAACAAGGTAATCCACTATGATTATCCATATTATAATATTGCTAAGAAAAAACATAGTAAAATCACTTTTTCCTCAAATTATCAAAGAACAAAAAAAAGAGAAAGAAAGAAATAAAAGCAACAAAGTTCCAGAAAAAGAATTTCAGACATTTCAACATCAATAGAGCAAGCAAAGAGCAACACCAACAAAATTTGTGAAACTCCACTTTTATGTTAACTCTTCCCTACAGAAAACTCAATCCAAAGAGACCTCCGTAAATCTCAAAATCCCGAATTTTTCCAAAGTGATTTTTGGTGCACTTAAAAACAAGCACAAAACAAACAAGGCGACTTTTAGAAATAGCAAAAACAACTTTGAAAATTTATTACTGACAAAAGTGAAGGTTAAGATTCATATAAACAATATACATTCATAAAAATCCATTTTTGGGACTAGGGTTTAAAATGGGGAAAATACCGAAATAAAAATGAAAGGGGTTTTAGGTTGAAGGAGAAACAAGATTATGAGAAGCATCAGAATTCGAAATATAAATGAAAAAAAATTCAACTAGAAAGGAAGATTACCAGTCTTGCATTTGGGGTAGAATCTCTGACACTCTCAGCCGAAGAGGAACAGGAAAATTTAGGGGAAAGAGAGAAAGAAATTTGGCTGTGAAAGAATGAAGGAACGAAGCAAAAAAGGGGAATATGCTTGAGAGCTCTTTGGGAAAATGTCTTACAGAAAATCAAACGGTAAGACGTTTTCCAGAACTAAGGAAGTGATTTTACCAGTGTTTGAAAAATGTTTTCCTTTAGGGATTCATTTTCCACCAAACAAACGTTGGAAAATTCAGAAAATGTTTTCCGGAAAACATTTTCCACCAAACAAACGGAGCCTAAGTCAAATTTAGGCATGTTATTAGCACACTTTATATTTACTCAAGTTTGAACTAATCTGACTCAAAATATGAGTCTAATTTTTTACTCAAGCTCGCTCATATTTATAAATGACTAACCTAAGCCCATTTTAGAGTTGCCTATTTTTTTAATTTTTTTTAGAAGACTTTTATATAAATTTTAATTTAATGCTTAATAATTTTATATTTTTTTTTCCATTTATTAAAATTGTACATATGGGTATCTTGGCATTTTTCTAATGTTTACATTATAGTATTATATATTACGAAAGATTTAATTTTTTATGTGTTATAAATTACATGTTATATAAAAACAAAATAATATAATACATTGCAAACTTAAAAAACGGGTTCAGATCGAACTTGGACATTGAATATTTAAGCTCAAGCTCGGCTCACATTTTAAATTGGCCTAATTTTTTTTGCCCAAGTCCTTTTTTCGGGCCTAATATTTTTACTCAAACTCTCCCAAATTTTGAGCAAGCTTTCGGGCTTAAGTGGGTAATACAACCTTACACGGTCTAAGTCTCACAACTTAAGCGGTCTAGTATTAACGAAGTTCTACGAAGCACTTTGCCACGAAAATACCAACCTTATCATGTCTAAGTCTCGCAACTTATGCGGTCTTTGCCAGAGTAGTCTCCCAAACCGGACATATAACACCCCTAACCCGAATCCATCGCCGAAACATGGAGCATTACCGGAGTTTACAAAACAAACGGACAGAAATTTCAAACATTTTAAAACATATCAATATTCATATCAAAAACCAATCAAAATCATTCATATTGTCTCATATACGAGCCCTCAAGGCCCAAAATACGTGCTAGAAACAAGTCGGGACTAAATCAAAAACTCAGAGAATTTTTTAGAAAATAGTAAAAATTTTCAAAACAATAGGGGTCACACGGCCGTGTGGCCAGGCCGTGTGGGCATTGGAAATGGGGACACACAACCGTGTCCCAGCCCGTGTCTGCACCCGTGTAACTCGCTGACTTGGGCCACACGGCCAAGCCACACACCCGTGTGTCAGGCCGTGTACCCTTCGATGTAACCCCACACGCCCGTGTGCCAGGTGGTGCACCCTTCGATGTAACCCCACACGCCTGTGTGTCAGGTCGTGTAACAGCCTGACTTGCAACCCTTTGAAAGCTACAGGGGATACACGACCATATCACCTGGCCGTGTGTCACACACGGTTGAGACACACGCCCGTGTAGACGAAAATAGGTCATTTTACAAGCCATTTTTCTCACCCAATTTGTCATATACCTACACACAATATTGCACATACTCACAAGCTATAACAAGGCATCCAAATCAAGCATAAACAAGACATGTACATATGGTATAATTTCATACAACCAGTATGCCCTTAGGCACCTCAAATAACAATATGCAAACATGTATAACTATGTATTCAATTTGACCAAATAATCAACTAACTTGCATGCACATTTGCATCAATTCATACCATATAGTTTACTTACCAAAACACAACCACTTGGTACCAAAATGCCATACTATAATTAGCATCAAAAGTCATTTAAGCTATTCAAACAAGATACCAATTCTTAACAAGTCAAAAGTCATATATATTATGCATAATCATCTATCATCATTCAACCAAATTAAAACATTCATCAACCATTTTAAGGCTACTTGTATACATACCAAAATATGTCAAAACACAAGCCAAATTAAATTAAATGGCCATATTCACAACAAAACATATAGGCCAACATTAGCCAAAATAACCTATACATGCCATTATAACCGAAATTAAACATTCGAAAGTACCAAAAGAGCCGATGGATAGTATGATATAGCTCCGACAAGCTTCCAACCCGAATGAGCTTCCGACTCACTATAAAATACAAAAAATAACACAGAGTAAGCATTTAAGCTTAGTAAGTTCGTATAACTTAGAATTTAACTTACCATTTGATCAAGTAATAGGTAAGTAACAAAGCATATCCCAACACATTTTGGCCAAATGCCTAAGCACATATACACCAACCAATATTAGCCACGTAAATACATATATGAACCAATACTCATGAATGAGCTCAACAATTAATCAAGTTCCATATACATGTATCATCCAATTCATATATCTATATATCATGTAACATCATTTCCAAATATTTCATGTATATACATGTAATAGTTCATATCGAACTCATATCGTTTCGTAACAAAACATTTTCCGTTGAACCGTTTAGAATACCGTTGGATACCCGAGATAGCTCACACATAAAGTGCTAGCTCATATAATTGTAATCTGTCAATTCATGTACATGTATGCTCATACGAGATGTGAATCGCGTATGCTCTTACAAGCTATGAATCGGTATGCTCTCACGAGCTATGAATCGGTATGCTCTTATGAGCTATAAATCGCTAACACTAATGACATGTCATTTGTATCCTACGGATTCTTAATGTTCAAATGAGGCTCGGTAATCGTCGTACGTCGTCGGATATGCACTCGGTTGTCGAAACCATTTTTAAAGTTGATTTTAAAAACGGGGGTCGACTTTAAAAACGAAAATGGAGTCGCCACCAATCTCTTTTTACTTTGGTGTGATTGGATCACCTTGTAAAATATTTTATTTCAAAATATTGATTTTGGTCCACGAAATACAAGAAAACGGGTTCGGGAGTCGGTTACGTATGAGGAAGGGTTAGCACCCTCATAGCGCCCAAAAATTGGTACCTAATCGATAAAATTATGTCCGAATGTTGAAAATTTGAAAAATTTTAGAATATGATCGTTTTATTAGAAAGAAAACCAAGACTTACCTATTTCAAAGAAATAAAATGTTATATCCAGTAAGTTAGAATATAACATCTCACGACTTTGAAGTTAGACTCGCCTTTATTTGTAGAAAATTCTTATCTCGAAACACAAAACATCATATCCAGTAAGTTAGGATACAACGTTTTGAATTTCCGAGAATAAGTTTTGATTTGGAAATTTATGAATTTCAATTTTAAAAGAAAAGGGATACTTAATATTTTAAGTTCAACGATGAAAATCGAAACCCAGTGAGTTAGGGTACAATTTTTCTCGAAGTCCCCAAATATTAGATATCACCATATTTTTTAAAACTATTTGAATAAAATGCATTAATTCAAAAGGTGTTTTTATAAAATAGTGGTTTGAGTAAGATATTACGACATACATATTCAATAGCAATTCTACACAACTACAAAATATATTAACAATAAATAATAAAAGAATAATATAACATGAATAAATAAAGCACTATGTTAAGCAATAATAAACAATTAAAAGAACATGAATAAATAAACATGTGATATAAAATAAATAGCAATCATTAAGACTTTCACGAAATAACAAAACCAAATGAAAAGGGAATAATATATTTAAACATTGAGATAAAAAAATAAATAAAAGAATGTGACGATTTTTAAAAAATTTAAAGTAAAAAAAATACTTATAATAAATATATATAATTTAATACACATATAAATGATTACATATAATAAAAATAATTAGTAAATAATATATAATATTTCTATATAAAAACATATATATATAATGTGCTAATCATAAAATTACATATGCAATAAACAATATAAATAAAATATGTTATATAATATAAATAAATTTTATAATAAAATTTTAAAAATAATATATAATATATAAATTAAAAAATATAATATAATAAATAATATACAAATTATAAAATTATATTAAACCAAATAAATAATATATAATAATAATTAAATATATAAGGATAACACATGTAATATATATATATATATATGAATTTTATACTATTAATAAAATAATAAAAATACTATAAAATTTTGATATGACAAAATGATTCAATATGATATTAGAATAATTAAAAAAATCAAATATATAAAAAAATAAAGGAAGGAGGATTAAATAGAAAATAAAAATAAGTATAAAAGGATTAAATCAAAAATGTGCGTCATACTGTAGGGGCTAAAATGGAAATTATGCCAAATTTTAAAAACGACGACGTTCTGCTCTTAGTCTTTAAGGAGCCCGAGGATTTAATTGAAACCAAATATAAACTTTAGGGCTAAATTGAAAATAAAGAAAAATGATATTCGGACATAATTGAAATTTTGCAAAAATGCGGAAGGGCCTATAAAGCAATTAGACCATTTAATAAAACGCGCGGATCCTCCCCTGGATATCGGGTCAACACGCGGATTCTTTCATTAAACGACGTCGTTTTGGTTATTAATGGGCTATACCAAAACGACGTCGTGTGGATGGGCTATAAAGGCTAAAAAAAACCTAAATTCATTTTAAACATCAGATTTTAAAAAAAAATGGCAGAAGTCCGAAAATTTTGCTCTGCCCTCACAGGTCATCAGACCTCCGGCCTTCATCGCACGCGCCTCACGCGCCATCGTGGCCAGTGGCCAAAACCCTCTGTTTTGAAGCCAAAAAACGCAGGTAGCCTTCTTACCTTTTTCTTCTTTTTTAATATTCGTAAAAAAAATAGCGTAAATCTAAAATAAACGAAATAAAATATGAAAAATCACCTTTGCTAAAAAAAAAAAACTCTGTATTCTGTTTCAATATATTTTATTTCTGTCTGTATCTCTTTGTATTCGTGTCTGTATTCTTGATTTACAGATTAGGTTAGGCTTTTATAGCCTTCGAGATGAAAAATAAAAAAGGAAATAAAAAAAATGTTGCCATGTTTGCTGTGTTCTGCTGCTGTCTTTCCTTTCTTGTGCAGGAGAGTGGCGCAGATCTTGGTGGCAAGGAGCTTGTTTGTGCGTTGATGGCGGCGCGACCGAAGGTGGGCGCGAGATAGGGGCTACGGCGCGAGGGTTTCTCAGAAACCCTAGGTTTCTGCTGATTTTGTTTAGTCATTGGGCCATTTTGGGCCGTTTGTACCTGGGTCTGAGTTAGTTTAGGTGTTGGGCTAAGGGTGTAACCGGGTAATTGGGTCAACTGTTTAGGTATTGGTTCTGGGTTAGTTTAGGTATTGGTTAATATTTGGGTTTGGGCTTTATGGTTGTAAATAGACTGTTAAAAAAAATCGGGACTTATAAATTATTTTTTTATTTATTTTGGTTTTTGTCTGAATGGAATGGGCCCGGACTAAATTGGGTTCCTACATCGATAATTATATATAACAAATCATAACATTTATAAAATAAATATTTAACCCAATGCAAAGCCTGGATGAGACCTATACTAGTGTATATATAAAATTAATCATTTTATTTGCATCATTTTTCATTTAACCTTCTTGTTTATTATTGTCATACGTGCTAGATGAGAATATAGCAAACTAGACATTGAAACTTAAAAATGTAAAGTTAACACAAATCAATTATTCACCAACCACATAAAGTTTTAAGACTATTCTAAGAAAAATCTTTAAAAATTAAAATTTGGTCTCGTGATGTGTAGGCAAGATTAGAACACCCCTACCACGCCTCTATAAAAAATCCTACAAAGTTTGATAACGAATTTAAAAGTTTCGAATTTGACTCCTAATTAATTTAATATTAAAAATCTAATTAAACTAAATAATTTGAAAATCTAATCTTAACTTAAAAGAAATAATTAAAATTAAAAATCTAAAAAAAAAACTAATTTAAACTAAAAAATCTAAAATCTAATTTGGTCTTAAAAATTTTAAACATAAAAATCTAAACACTAATTTAAACTTAAATCTAATTAAAATCAAAAATCTGAAATCTAATTTAATTTAATTTTAAAGTTTAAACTTAAAATCTAAGTAAATCTAAATTATGATTTTAAAATTAAAATCTAGTTTAACTTTTTTTACAAAAAAATCTAAAAATCTTACTAAAACTTGAAATCTAATTGAATTTAAAAAATCAAACTAAAACTTAAAATCGTTGAAAAAAATCTAAAAATCAAACTAAACTTAAAAGATCTAAAATAAATGTAGAGAGGATCTAAAATTGAAATTAAATGTTAGGTACCTCATAAAAGAATGAGATTTTAAAAACAAAATTTTGATTTTTATTATCATTATCATTTCGAAACAATAATAAGTGGATATCCACCTCATTTTATATCGATATTTCAAAAATTAATTTAAACAAAACCCAACTTAATTCAATTTCAACTTTTTTAAATTTTAAGAGAAAAATTCAATCCAGGCTCGATTTTAATTACAATTTTAAAATTTAATTCATAACAGTATATTAAATACAAATATTTATATTACTCAAAAGCATTTGTGACTAAGCCTTATTCAACTTCACCACCGGTTATAAAACCTTTAACATCAACACCACTGTTGACTCCAACCAAGACTTATTCTATAGGTGGGTTGATGTGGCCGAACTAATGAGGGATTTCTTCGATTTGAAGATGGAGAGAGAGGGGGGAACGGTAGGGGAGGGGGAGAGAGGGGTAAATTTTTTTTATTTTTAATATTAATATAATTATTTTTATTTAATATTAATATTAATATTAATTATATTTTAATGGGTGGTGATATGGCACAATTTCATTAGCAGAAATTTTTTTTTAAACAACATTAACAGTAGGTACCAACTTTAATAACGGAATTGAAGTTTAGGTACCTATTGACTAGAGATGTCCATGATCTGTTCTAAAATATTTTTGGTCAACCCGCCCAAAAGGCTTATTTTGCTATTATAAATTAAAAATATATTTTTTTAATTTTTATTTATATTTTTTTACACTTACAATTTAATTTAAAAAATATTTTCTATTTTAAATTGAATTACTAATTCAAAATGCAAAAAAATTTGTCCAAATCCATTTCAAATAGAATTGGGCTTATCAGGCCGGCCGGCTACTTGGTCCTTTGATAAGTCTACTACTATCCAAAAACTTTTAAAAAAATAACTTAGGTGCTTGAACAAAATCAATAATTTAAGAGCATGTTGTTTAATTAAGCCTAAAAAATTATAAAAATTTAATATTAAAGTAAAAACTAAAATTTAAATTTAAAAAGAAGGTTCAACTATTTAAACCAAAATTTGGCAGAAGAGAAATCAAGTCAAACAAAGATTAATAGATGTTGAATTACGTTATAAAATTCATGGGATCACATGTTTTTAAGTAGATAAACTATTTGCACTAAATTCAAGCTGAAGTTTAAGAACATTTACTTTTCTTTTCTTGACTGAAGGCCAGTTAATTCATTTTCTTATCATGTTCTCAATGTTACTTTGCATCTCTTCCAACATTCTTTTTTTCATTTTCCCACTCACAATTATCCCAAAGAGAAATATATTCACTTTTTATTTGTATTTTGTGTTATATTTAATCATGAGATGTCCTGTAGTAGTTATTTATCATGAAATTGAGTGTTTGATTTCTGTTCATAGCACATTTCATGACCAGTTATTTACCTTTTTAAAGAGTATCTTCATTAACAAATTTAGTCATGTCTACCCCGACAATAGACACCCTAATTTCGACCATAAAAAATTTTATAAAAATAAAATACATGGATTATGCATAAATTAATTACAAATATTATATTTACTTATGTAAATTTATTCAATTTTTAAAACCCAAATTTTTAAATATCTTTAGAAAGATATTGACAAATTATCTACTTTCCTTTTCCTTCTAAGTAGATATTCCTCTTCACCGAGACCTTACAAATCCTTTCCTTTCTCTTTTCCTCTCTGGACTTTGCTTCTCCTATTCTGCAACTTCTCCACTTTACATCCAAAAACAACTTCAAAGCAAGATGCTTTTATTCAATCCCATCACTTCACTATCAGTTCCTCTAACCTTATCTCCAAAAACCCATTACTCCCCTTCCCTTTCCTCTCTCAAAAACCACCCCTCTTTTCTCACCAACAAAAACCATAACCCAACAAGGAGAAAGCTTCTGATAGTGCAAGCTAAAGGTGAGGACTCAGCTGATGGCCCTGACAGGTTGATTTCAGCAATATGTTATTTTTATCCTTTCTTTGATGGTATACAGTATGGGAAGTATGTTATAACACAGTTCACTCCCATCCAAGTGCTGATACAACCTCTTTTCCCAGCCATTAAGGTGTTCAAAAGCTTCCCCTTGAATGGGTTTTTAGTGTTTTTGACTTTGTACTTTGTGGTTGTTAGGAACCCCAATTTTAGTAGGTATGTGAGGTTCAACACTATGCAGGCGATTGTGCTTGATGTTTTATTGATATTCCCGGATCTGTTGGAGAGGAGTTTCAATCCAAAAGAAGGTTTGGGTTTGGATTTGGTGATGAGCTTTGATAGCACTGTCTTCTTGTACCTCCTGGTTTCTCTCATTTACGCTTCCTCTTCTTGCTTGTTTGGCCAGTTGCCAAGATTGCCTATTGTCGCTGAAGCTGCTGATAGACAGGTTCTTTGATGCCATTTAACCTATTTGCTGTTCAGATTGAGATTTTTTTCCCCTAGTGTTGGGAAATTTGGCATCTTGATTTGCTGCTTGTCCGGAAGAAGCAGAAGAAGATATATACAATTATTCACTATTGTTTCATGTTTTGTTTGAATCAGAAGAGTAATTTGCTAAGTTTGTTTACTGGTTAGTTGAATTGTAGATTGTTAAATTGGGCATAGTAATTTGTTAAATTATGATCAAAATATTTCATTTTTATCCACTTTTTTTTATTTATTTTTTGTTTAAATATCTTTTACTTTAAATTTTCCGTCTGATTAAATAATAACCAAAAGCAAAGTCTGTATTTAATTTTGATCTGCAATTTTTGCTTTTTTTTTTTAAATAATATAAAAATGTTGGCTCTGCTGTTGAAGAGTCTAGTTATTGTTGTAACATTATTAGTTAAAGTTTGGGACACGAAAAGTATGCGACTAATTATGCAAGCCTTAGATTATGCATAACTTTTTTTCAAACTCTTAAATAAAAGGATATACACGCTTCAACATACTTAATCTAACGTCTTCTTACATTGACAATAATATCGATGTAATTAGATTAGTGTATTTTTGTTTTGATCACCCAAGTTCAAAACAATTTCTATTTTAGTCACTAATATTATCGCATTTGATATTTTGGTCATTCCATTAATGATTTAATGGAATGTTAAGGTAGTCCTTTTTATTGACATAATAACATATTTAGTCCTCCAATAGTTATAAAATCTATCAATTTGATCTTAATTTTTTTAAAAAAAATTAATAAATTTAGCTCTCAACTTTAAACATTCTATCTATTTAGTCCTTATTATAAAAAAAAAAAAAAAAACATTCAAAACACTTGAGTAACAACCTCACTGGAGGTTGTCTTTTGAAGAGATTTGGATTGTTAATCTTCCCATGAATTGGATATGTACAATAGCTGAAAAAGGTTGACTACAACTCTGCATGACTCGATTTATGAACACTTTAATTATACTTAGTCTTCATTATTGATAGAATTCAAACACATTTTCTACAATTAATTTAATCTTACCACTACAACCAACAATGCTATTTTTGATGTTAACAAAATTAATTCGATTGTCCATTCACTTTAATTGCAGTTAATGGGCCGGGTCAGAAAATAAGACTATTGGGCGGGTCCAACTTTTATTTTATTTCCACCTCCTTCTCAACAGTTGGCCCAATACACGGATAGTCGTCAATAGTTGCTGAATTAGAGCTTGTATTTTGATTTTGTACTACATTAATTTAATTGTGAATGATTAAAATCGCATTTCACATATAAAGCAAATTATATAATTATAATTTTATTTTTATTTTTATAAAAAAACATATGTAAACCCAAGACCCAATAATTTTTATATCTTTAAGTTTATCATTCAAATCAAAACTTAATTTAATTTTTAAATAAAATTTTAATAAATATATTGAATCAAGTTTTTAATTGATATTATCTCAAGATTTAATTATTGAATAACATGTGTTTTTACCCTTATTTTTTTAAAAATGGCTTAACATAATATTTGGTATCTAAACTTAACATTTTTTCTTAATTCGATATCTGAACTTGATATTTTTTTTCTTAATTTGGTACCTAAACTTGTTAAATATTATACAATTTACCCCCCAAATACTAACGGTGTTAAAAAATTCATGCCATGCTACAAAAAGATTGCCAGTATTAGAGGAAATTTGAGTTAAAAAATTATGCATTAAGCTATGCTTAACGATTAATATTGAATAAGAAAACAAGAATTTTAAAAACTCAAAATAAAAGAAATTTATTATTTTAAATTAATAAATTAAACTAAAAATAATTGAACACCTAAAATTCAAAAATGAAATATCATATCATCTGTCTCATACATTAATTAAGTACTAAATTAAGAAAAGTGTTAAGTTCAGATATCAAACAAAAAAAAATGTATCAAGTTCAAGTATCAAATTTAAATACCAAATAAATTAAAAGAAAATGTGAAGTTGAAGTAGGAAGGGTTATATTAAATAAAAATATAATGAAATTATAGATTTATTTTTGCAGCGTTACATGTGTTCTACTCCAAAAACTCATTAGCCATACAAAATTTTATAGGCCATACCATGACGACGTGGTCTGCTTACTAGATTTGTTTAATTTGAATACACCATATCCATTTTCAACATTTGGGTGTGTTAGGCTTCTAAATAGAAATAAATTTTATATTACCAAAAAATTTGGTGTTGATTACATCAAATCTCTATTTCTACCTATCATGTTGAAATTAGACATACGCCGATTTCTCAATCCGTTTCCATCACTCACTTTCCTTTCATTTTATGGATTTCTCTTTCCCCGCATCTTTTATTCCATGCAATTCTAACATTTAAATATCCATCCCAACCATTTACTTTCCTCTCACAATCAAATCAAATCAATTTATATTTATATGTTCTACACCTCTATCCATCTATATTTCGAATGAAAAGATTTGAATAAAAATATAAATCTAAAAAAAGGAATTTAAATAATAAAAAATAAATTAAATCTCAAGTAGAATTTTTAACTCCAAACTTGACTTGAATCACATATTTATACTTTCCTTCTTTTTTTCCTTCTATTTAGCCGAATTTAAAGAAATTGAAAGCGTTTTGAAAGGTGAAAAAGTGAAGTTAGAAAATTTATTTGATGGTGGTGTTTAGTTAATTAGCAAGTAGTATAATAGTAGTATTATGTATGTTTAGCTTTTGGTTGGGTGTTTTTTTATTAAAAAAAAAAAGAGATTAACTCTGATAAATATAAAATGAGATTACATTACATCAGGAAGATTATTGTGAAGAGATTGAAAGATTTTATCTAGAGGTTGCATGAATATTGTGACCAACTTGGAAACTTGTTTTAGTCTTAATTCTTGTGGGACTATGAAATTTGCACTAGCAAATTGCCTGTTGTAGTATGAGTGAGTTATTTGGTTTTTTTTAAAGTATAAATTTTTTTAATGTATTTTTAATTTATTGAGAAATATTTATTTTAATGTTTTTAATATATTTAATGTATTTTTTAAAAATTTATTTTTATATAAAAATAATCTAAAAAATTAATACCGGTGGCCCAGGTTAGGTTAGAGTTTAGCATTTTTGATCTAGGTCAAACTTGGACAAAAATTTAGGTCTATTTTTTAAGTCAAGTCTAGCCCGAACCTAAAATTATGCATACACTTATATTAATTCAATATGGAAATAAATGTGTATATAATTAAATTAAATTAAAATTTTATGTATAAAATCACACAAAATTAAAATTTATATATAAGATTTAAAAAAAAAATTCAACGTGTAATATCTAAAAAAGTGTTGATAATCAGTGGGGTTTATTATGGATTTAATATATTATAGTTGAAAATAGTATTTTTTTAATCGATTGATGTAAAAACAAAATCTTTTATTTTAGGAATTTGTTGCAAAGGAGAGCATGAAGACAAGGAGAATCATAACCGTCAAATGTTTATCGCGTTCTGGAACCTTTTTTGTCGGTGGGATTTCGCTAACGTCACAAGGCCGATCACTTTCCTCCCACGTGGCACACTCTCATTGATTCACTACCGTCCTGGCTGTTTTTTGGGGCACGCAGCATAGGTCCCACCACATGTAATGAAACTTAACTCTAATCTGACCGAATTTGCCCTCCCATTTTTCATCAAACCACGACATTACCCCAAAAGTTGACTGTTTCATTTCCTCATGACCATCTTGATCCTTCGCCGACACTGTCAAGTTGGCACATGTTCCTTCAATCAGACGGTGGTCATTTACCCAACCCTAATTCCTAAACAATTACATTGATTGGTCGAAAATAAGTACATAAACTTTGAGATATAATTCTTTAAATGAATATCATATTTGGTATGTGAATTAAGAAGTCCCATAATCTGTGATAATAAAAGACAAAAAAGATGGTTGATAATATTCTATGCTTGCAAAATGGTCAATAGTGTGTGCATTTGAGTCAGCATAAATGAAAATAAAATGCCTTGATTTGTGAGGAAGAGATGCTAATAGCACATGACCTGTTTCCTTATGCTTCTTTACTCAATCCCAAAATTTCCATTTCATTTTTTCATTCCCCAAGTGTTTTGCACGTTTTTGTTTGCTTTAACGTCAAGCACTTGTTTGCATCCTTTATAACTATTGCTTCCCATCATTTCCTTTAATGCTTCTGGGAAGCTCAAAACTCTACTTTTGGACCTAATAATCATGGTGACCAAAACTTGAGCATACTCTCAACATACCATCTTCTTCTTCTAACTTAACCATTCAAACTCACTTTCATTTTTAAAATTTTGATTTAAATAAAATAAGTTTACATGTTTTATCAAAATGGCACTAATTATATTTTTTAACCTTTTTAATGGCATTTTCATTAAATCTGTTAAAAAAAGCAGGTTGAAAAAAAGAACAACGGTTAATGGTAAAAAAAAATTCAAAAATACAATTAAAGTCATTTTGACAAAACATACAAACGTTAGTTGTCAAATCTGTCATTAACCCAATAAAATATAAAGCTTACCCACCGTCATTTCCTTTGGAATCACCAACACATCTATTTTCATTACTTATAATTAAGATTTAGATTTATAAGATTTTTAGAAGTTAGGAGTGATTTGAGTTTAGTATCAACATATTTATTTCTATAATAAAATTATTATAACAATTCCAGTGGGAATTGACTGATTGTCAGCATACCAAATCTACTGCTTGTGGTTCCTTTGTAATTTAATGACAACCCTAAACCCACAAAGCAATACTTTTTCTCTGGTTGAGCTTTACTTTTAAGTGACACCCACAAGACAACAATCTCTACACCAAAACCTTGCCCTCCTTTGTCCCTTTTCCCTCGCTACCAAAACCACAAGCAGAGTGGCTCACTATGTAAATTAATCATATTCCAAGCCCTTTTCCCCCCCTCAAAGTTCTCACCTTTCTCCCCCTACAAAAACTCTTGTTCAGTTCATCAAAACCAAAAAAGGAACCAATCCCCCCCCCCCCCCAATTTGAGGTAAGCCAAGCCAACACACAGCACAGCAGCACAATGCAGCAAAAACACCCCCTTCTTCTTCTCATTTTCTCAGTTTTTCTCATCTTCCAAACATCAAATGGCCATAACATCACACGTTTACTCGCCAAGCACCCTTCTTTGTCCACCTTCAACCATTACCTCACTCTCACCCATTTGGCTCAAGAGATCAACCGCCGCACTACCATCACTGTTCTCGCCTTAGACAACGCCGCCATGTCCTCTCTCTTGAATAAAAACCCTTCCATTTACACCATGAAGAACATCCTTTCCCTCCATGTTCTTCTTGACTACTTCGGTGCCAAGAAGCTTCACCAGATAACCAATGGCACCGCACTCGCCGCTACTATGTTCCAAGCCACTGGGGTCGCCCCTGGGGTTTCCGGCTTTGTTAACATAACCGATTTTAAAGGTGGAAAAGTTGGTTTTGGAGCTGAAGCCAATGGTGGGGATTTAGATTCTTTCTTTGTTAAATCTGTTGAGGAACTGCCTTATAATATATCTGTGATTCAGATCAGCAAGGCTTTGCCTTCTGCTATAGCTGAGGCTCCCACTCCAGGGCCGAGTGAGCTGAATATTACTGGGATTATGTCAGCACATGGATGTAAAGTGTTTGCTGATACCCTTTTAGCCAATCCTGAAGCCATGGGAACATATGAGGTAAGTTCAAAATCTGTGTTTTTTCATTTTGTAAATATTTGATCTTTGAGGCTGATTAGTGATAATTAAGGGAAGAAAGTGAGGGAAAGGTGAAAGAAATAAATGGGGGTAGAGGAAAAGGGTGGAAACAGTTCATTTCTGGCCATTTGATTGTGTGATGATGGAGTTGTTGAAAGAAATAGTGTAAAGTATATTGAAGAAAGTTATAATAATGGCATAAGATACTGTTTACTCTTTTATTGGCCAAATCTTCGTTTTCATAAGTCAAGGATTTGTTTCGGAGTCATTAGGTGATTTTCAATCTAAAAGTATGATAATGACACCTTGAGATTTTTCAAAATTTGTGTGTGTGTGTGTGTGTGTGTGTGTTTTGCATGTGAATTTCTAGATAAGCTAACACAGATCTGGCTTTGTGTTGGGATGCCAAATGTTGAATTTGCATTAAAGTTTTGTTATTCGGATTTAAGTGAGTGTCTAATAAGAATACGTTGGTTCGCATTCGATACAAATATATTCCATTATTTAAGAAAAGAAAAGAATCTAATTAATTTAAGTGTTTAGACTTAAACAAAGCAGATTTTATACTACCCCACATGAGAAAATTTACATAATATAGTTGGATTGATATTATGATAAATCCAAGTAAGAAAAACATGCAGTAAATGCATGGGACAGGTGGTTGGACTTGGAAGGCATCGATACAAATAGTAATGGCATAACAAATAGCAAGCTACTGTTTTGCTTTTTACTCGGACTCGGGTGTGTTTGGGCTTTGGAGGGTGGTATTAGTAATTGATATTTCACCTCAAAGGGGAAAAATTTATCTGAATGAATTGGATTGTAGTAGAAGATTATTGACATTTTGCTTTGTTTCTTCATTTTCTTCTTCGAAAAATTTGAAGGGTAAAGCAATGTTTAACAAAGAAAATGTGATGATGGTGACTTGTAGGATAATCTGAATGGAGGATTGACTGTGTTCTGCCCACTGGATGATGCGTTTAAAGCCTTTTTACCGAAGTACAAGAACTTGACTGCTTCAGGGAAAGAATCATTCCTTGAGTTCTTTGGTGTGCCTGTTTACCAATCTTTATCCATGTTGAAATCCAACAATGGTCTCATGAACACATTAGCTACCGATGGTGCTAGCAAGTTCGACTTCACCGTCCAAAACGATGGCGAACAGGTGACACTAAAGACCAAGATCAACACCGTCAAAATAACCGGGACTTTACTCGACGAACAACCTGTGGCGATTTATACAATCGACAAGGTCTTGATGCCTAGAGAATTGTTCAAGGCAGCCCCTACTCCTGCCCCGGCACCAGCCCCAGAGGAGGCAGCGGATGCACCAAAAGCCTCCAAATCAAAATCGAAGTCAGCCCCAACACCAGAATCTGATGCACCAGCGGATTCACCGGACGATGATCCAGCTGATCAGACAACAGACGATAATGCTGCATTGAGTTTTAAAGGTGGAAGGTTTGTTGCTGTTGGATTAAGCTTGTTGTTAGTGTTTTTGTTGCTCTAAGGTTTCTAGTTTCTTTTTTTGTTTGTTTCATTTCCATTTTAATTTTAATTTATATAGATACTGGAGAAATAAGTAAAGGCTTCAGTGTGGTTATATTTTTTTATATTGTTTTTTTTTCTTCTTTGAAGTGTGATTATGTTGTTTTTCTCTTGGATAGATTAAGGAAAGGTTTGTGATTTTCTTTTTCTTTTTTGCTTGTAAGTTTGATTATTGATGAAAAGGCAAATGCTATAGATATTGTAATAGACGAAGTTGTGGTTACAAGTTGATTTAAAGGCAATTTAATAAATTATTTAAGATCCATTTATTGTGAGATTGTAATATAATATTATCTTAATTTGCTTCAAGTCTTAGTGTTCTTGATTAAATACAGATTTCTTTTATACTTTTGACAGTGAACTCTCATCAGTTTACACAATACAAACAGAGTTATTGTAATTCGAGTTTACATCACCGGATACATTTATGATCCTACAAAAAACAAAAAATAATTTGTGGAGTAAGTGCAAAGGGCTGTGCGTTAGATGATGATAGCAATTAAGTTGGACTTACAAAACCATCCATTTTAATGAACTCAACGCTCATTTATGAATGATTCACATGATGTGTGCATTAGAATAAAGTACTGTCTCTTCCCCATTTAACTTCAACATTTTGCTTCACTCAAATCTTTTACTTTTTTTTATTATTCAAACTCTGTAAAATTAATATCCAAAATTGCACCAATGTATGCAAATCTATCAACCAAAAACTAGTTTAGAATGAAAAATGGATCCATCCTTGATGATTTTAAAAATGAGACTATTCTTCCACTCTCTCTCTAAAAATGGTTGATCCTAATACAAAATAGATGGATTTTTTTCTGACCTCACTTAAAACTCCACGTCTGTTCATGTTAAAATATTTTAGATATCGAATAAATCTTTAAATTTGGATGTATAGATAACTAGAATTTTGGATGAAGTGAGCTTTATATTTCAGTTTTTATTTCGATCGAGCTCAAATGTTAAAAATACAATTTGATCCAACTCAAAAATTTCGAATCACCGTTTTGAGTGGAGCTCAAATTTAAATTTCCCATTGTTGGAATACAATTCAACTGAATTACGCCCCAAATTCATCCATACAATTGCATGCTCCAATGTGATGAAACTAGAAGCTTATCAATATGATCATTGCTTAGCACGACTTTATTTCAAACAATTAGATTTTAACACCCCACACACTTTTTTTCTTTTCTGAGGTTTTCTGTATGAGTGAGGACAAGACAACAGGATTTAATCAAAGAAGAAGACAAGTCATTTCTGTTTCAACTGATCAACATTCTAAGAGTGTTGTGTGTCAATAATTTAACGATAAACATGTGAAGTTAGACCTATCATGTCATTTCTGAAATCAATCAAATAAAGGAGATGATGAACAGTCGGACAAATTTGTCTTAACACCAAAATGCCAATTAGACATAAAACCATGAAATGCAATGGAAGATGGCAACAAGGACATTAACATACTGCAATATTAGTTATTGAAAGATGATTTTCAGCATAAAACGAGGTCATACCTAGTGCATAACGAATTTTTCTCCCAGTTTACAGTGAAAGGATGTTTCCGAGGTTTAAACTCGTGATTAAACAGATGGTGAGTGCACAGTTGACCATCGTGCCAGGCATGATCTTCCATGATTTTCAGCATAACTTATTAAAAGTGATCAATACCAAGCACATCTTGAAAAATGCTAAGACAAAATATTCTGTTATTCATGTCAACTGTTATTGACTATAACAATACATAAATTGTAGCAACAATTAAGCCATAAGCAAATTTGACCCCTAGCGGAAAGGATACTAAATTTACCTCCTAATATTATTTCTTGTAGCAAAATCTATGTCTAAAATGAGCCTATCAGATGATGTTCCCATTCATTGTGTGCATGGTGAGACATATGTATTCAGTAAATCAAATTATAGAATAAATAAGACTAAGAACTTTTTGCCACCACAGCTTTTTTTTTTTTTTTATTATCAGAAAGAGATAAAGAGAGGATGGAGAAAAAGGGGTCAATAAATAGGTAAAAAAACTAATAGAGTTTCCTAGTAAACTCAATGGTATATAATCGACCTAGTTTTGCTCTTCAGGGTTATTCACAGACCTTGACTTGTCCAGGTCCTGATTGTTCAAATAAAGGAAAGATGAATGATCGCTGAAAATCGATACAGTAGGCCGAGGAGAAAACCCAGTATAGCCTCTGTCTACCTTTGCTAAGCATAATTCATTAACGTATCGGAAAAGCTCATGCTTCTGGGCAAAAGGCTGAGCTGCATATTCTTCAAATGGCATCCACTGTGAAAAAAATAAAAGGGGCAAACATGTCAAAAGAAAGACTAGCAAATGCAAGCATGAAAATCCTTCCTTCTTCGTTGTTATGCAAAGTTCATGAAAATTCACGTTAAGATAGCAGCAAAGACTAAATTAGTAAATAAGAGGAGGCGTGTTGTGTACAGGAGTATAGTATCTTTTCTTTTCAGTCAGGAGGGGTTGGGCTGCCAACGCTAGGTCACAAACTTTACGTCGAAAAGGAAATGTTTGCACCAGTAGAGACTTATCTCATCTAAAGCTAATATTTTTGGCACGTAAAATATTAAGGAAGAGACTTAATTGCAGTTTGGCTCAATCTTGTACCGCTAAACATTGTAGAAAATTAGTGGTAGGCCAAATGTATATCAGGTCAGTGAAACGCAATGGGATCCTAAGATGCTTGTACATGCTCTTAATTCAGGACAAATTACTCAATGGAATAAATAACATGCAACAATATGAGTTGTACCTGGGCTGCCTCAATTTCCAGCTCTTGCTTCTGTATGTCAAAGGATAGTGGATGCAACATGCATATGAAAAATAGATCTGACTTCTCGAAAAAAGACTTGTGTGTTTGCCTGAATTCAAGAAAAGGATGTCAAAACAAATAATTCACTAAAGCTTGGGGTTTGGTAGGGTACATAAGCTGACAGAAATATGGAAAATCAATGTTAACAAAGTGTGAAGCACAATTGAAAATCTTAAAAGACATGATTATCGATTGTCCATAACATGGGAGGCATTCTTGTCTTCTTGAGTTTAAGTGATATTTTCACAAAAGTCAGTGACCATAACATATGCTCATCAAAATACCTACATATACTCCTTATACACTTCTGAAAATCCATCCAATTTTACACAACCTGGTATATCTGTAACTATTATCTCATCCAAAAAGTTTTATAATTGTCCTTTTAGATTTACAACCATGTTCGTAAACCATTGGCCAATTCTAACAGGACTAACTCAAAAAACAGTAACAATATCAAGGGTGCATTTTCTTGTTAGATTTTTATATGCCTTTCAACTAATCACAGATTAGGGATCAATGAAACCCATATATGAAAGAGTGGAAACTTTTTCTTTACTTTTTCAAGCAATTACATTAATAAAAAGACCTGCGCCTTTTTGGTTTTATCAACCACTAGGATGTCGAACTGTTTTGAACAGGCATGGAGCTTTGAGGAAGCATGGCATGATTACTAACATATTTGATGTAAGCTATGGATATAAAACTGAAATTATTGAGATATAATTGAGTGGCTTAAAAGCAAAAGGACATGTTTACTCATGCAAACATCATACCTGAACCCTAGGACCTCTACGAACTCTGTGTCAATCTGAAAATGGAAAAATCAGTGGTTTTCATAAGGCCATTAGAACTCTTGTTTAATACTTGATGTAAGAATAAATATTTATGCATACTCATCACTTACTCCTGTCTCTTCTTTTACTTCTCTCATTGCTGCCACAAAAATTTCCTCGCCCTGTTTGCACAAAGTTCATTGAATATTTGACAGAAACGTTAATTTTTATATAATGTGAAACGTGACAGGACACTGGAACATACCTCTTCAACAACCCCAGTAGGAATTTTCCATATGCCTGTTCCTTGAAGAAGACCACTCTTTTCCTGAACTACGAGCACCTATCAGCCAAGAAGATGCATATTAAGAAGCAACTACGAAAGAGAGTTGTTTGATTAATCCAAAAACAAACGTGAAACCTATAGATATCACCACTTATAACAAGAGTACACTTGAGAAGGAGGCTAGATTGTGTGGTTACACTCATATAGATAAGAAAAACTGCAGAATTAACATGTGAATCTGAGGATAGAAACTCCACGTAGAAGTGAGCATGAACCCGCTGCATCAGGTCCATAGTAATTTATTGGGTTGAAAATTGCATCTGTCTATTTGGTATCATAGTAAAAATTGATGCCTTAAGAGTTTGAATGTTCAAAGAGGTAAGCTTTTGGATCTATGGGACTGTTGGAATAAAAAAACAAGGTTCCAATCCATTGCTTGTAATGGATAAATATAATGTATTAGAAAATGTCCTCTAGAATACATCAGTCAGCAGTCTAACCACACACCAGATTCCAATAGACCAGGTGAAACTTATTATAACAAAAAAAAGGAAAAAAAAAAAAGCAGGACTGACCAAAGGGAACAAACCAATTAACAAGCTCTACATTAGCAGAATAAATAATCAATTAATCATTTGCATTAAAAGCTGAAACACAATGAAGTTAAGGGAGTACCTCTCTTTTATCATTCAAGATAATTGCACCAACACCTACTCGGTGTGTTGCATTTCCAGGGATAGTGCTAGGGGTCTTAGGAATCCAGAACACGAGCATGAGGTAACTTGGCTCAGCATGGTGGTATCTGAACCCCTCCTATAATCAATTTAATGTGTTTCAAAACAACTTGACTGTCAAAACACTATAATTATGAACAAGAAGATATACAAAGGGTTACATAATATTGTCAACAATATCAAGCTTCACTATCAAAGTGAAGATAAAACATATATTCAAAGTTTTGCTCTACAATTTAGGACTAGGCAATGGAATATTATTAGCATAGACTACCTTCACTGCAGTTTCGACTAGATGTATGAGTCCAATAGGCAATTTAATCCAAACTCCCTTTTTACCCTGCACAGTAAACTCCAAATGTAATGAATATAAACCAAAATGGTAAACATGAAAGTTACAGCCCTTAAATCAATTTTCAAGAAGATGATGAATAACTCGATTATGCAACTAAGAATCCTAACAATTAAAGTAAAGATTTGGTCATTTTATTCACATCACAATCACCAGAAAACACCAATTGATCACTTAGATGACTGATTTAGCATAAATCAAATTTCCTCCTTGTTATTTCACAAAGATCCCCCCACATACAGAATAAGACTTTGGCCCTGGATGAACACTCATCATTAGAAGTCAGCTTAATCACCACAAGACAAGACTTATCTCCTAATCATTTCCATTTTACAAAATCTAATAAATAAGGAGAACTTGCACTGTTACACATATCAATTCCATTTTTCGATTCAAGCAATCATCTGAACAAACTTTCAAGGTACACTAAGCAAATCCAATAAGAAAATATCCATCTCAAATTTAACCTGTTGCTTCCACTGCAACATGGAAGCTCTGAGCATGGTAAGAAAGGTTTCAGTGTCCATATGCTCCTTCATTTCTATAATGACACCTCCATGGTCATCATTGATAACAGGAAGCAATTCATCATGCCAAACTCCATTTCTGCACACCGGTCTTCCAACTACCTCCGATAGATCCGCTGAGATCGGCATCTGTTTCTGCCATCAATAAATATCAAATTCTCAAGGCCAATTTTAGTGGTACCAAAATAAAGGGAAAAAAAAGGTAAAGAATTTACAAGTACACATATGTATGTACTTGCACAAGTAAAAACCTTATTTGCTTATATAATATTCAACTTGTTACTTAGAAATTGACTTTTCTATTTCTACATTACCAGATATTTGTTTGAAAGAAAAGTGTTGGGTCAAATGAAACATTTGTTTTTCTAAATTAATTTTTCCTGGTACATTATCAAAAAGAGCTTTCCATGGGCGACTGAGCTTAGCTTGACTGAGGCCCACCTAAGATTTCAAATCTTTTCTTTTTTAATACATTTCCTAAACAACCCATAAATCCTCCCAAACCTCAAACTAATTAAATTTCAAGATACACTCTCGAATCCACGACTTTGAGTTGTTGTAACAACAACAGTACAGTTGAGTGCCAATTTATCTTCACTCATCCTGAAATAGTATTATCTCAATAAAATTTATATTTTATAGTTATGTGATCTTATTTTTTTGGAAAAAAAAAAAAAAACAACGCAAAACACTTTCCATCTCATCCAAACCAAAAACTAAAAAAACAACTTCAGATTTTTAAATTGGCAGAAAAAATATTTTTAAAATCAATATTAAAAAAATCAAACGATTTTTTTTTTTTCAAGTAACACAAACAACAAAAAAGGAACCTAGTTTTTGAAATATGTCAATATATATATAATTTCTAAGAAGCAATTTTAGCATAACAAATGGAATTAAATTACTGAACACTTAACTGAGCTAGAATAAAGACTATTTTTGGCTATAAAATAGTAGTTTTTTAAATAAAAACAAAAAAGGCAGTATAGGAGTAGTAGTTTCACTGCTGGGATTCAAATCCAAATCCGCAGAACCCAAGTTAATAGACGTTTAAACCAATCCTGAAGAAGAAAAGAAAGGGTAATGCGAAAACCCTGTTTGGCTTGGCTCCATAATTTCATAAATTTATAATTCAGGAAAAGAACAGAACAGAAAAAGGAAAGAATATAAGCATACTTTTCTAAGTATGAGAAAATTAAATTAACGGTTCGGAAAACCAGAAAATGAAAGAAAACTTGTAATATTCAAGCATTAAGCAACAAAATTAGTCCTCAAATTCAAAAATCATCCAAAACTAGACCGTAATGAACACGGAAATGCATAAACATAAACACCAAAAAGCTATCACCAAAAATTCAAAATCAATGTAAGCTTTATCACCTGCTAAACAACAAACAATCAGGAGCCCAAAAATCGTAGAGTTTTGAAGCTAATAGCCACTGTGGTAACTGCTAAGCAGTAATTAAATAAATAATAAATTTAAAAAAGAATTCAAATACTGATGTTGATTTTATTTGTATATAGAAAATGGAGAGGAAATGAATAGAACAGAATCGAACCCGAGGGAGACGTTTGAAGAAAGGCTTTAGCGCATTGCTATATATATAGATATATATGTCGTAGTTGGGCTTTGGGCTTGGGAACTATTTTATTCACTTTATGCAGGGAAAACTACGGTGCCGTGAAGTGGATGCCGGCGTATATCCACTCGACCATTGACCCAATAAAAACTTTTCTATAAGTTATGTGGGCCCCCAGTTTATTCATTGGTTAGGTACGGGGAGGGAATAGAGGGAGCTACGAGACGCAACTTAATTTCCAAAAGGCTCTACATAACTACATTTTTCTTAAAGGTTTACAAGTACATGTTGAATTACAAGTAGCCAAACTTAGGGGGCTGGTAAGGGAATTAATTTTTAAAAATTATAAAGATATAAACGATAAAAAATTAAAATTTCATTCGGCCCCTTAAAAAATTATTCTAACTTCGCTCTTGAAATTAATAATAATTAAAATTAACTATTATAAATTATAACCCAACGAACATTTAAAATATATTTAGAGTCAAATCAAATAATTTTAGAGATAATTATAAATGATTGGATTGAAGCTAAAATAAATGTGAAGGTAACTTATATATGATTTATGTGGGAATATAATTAGATTATTTTCCTAATTGGGTTGGCAACTTTATGAGAAATTAACCAAACCAAAATGCTAGTAATTTACATGTTCAACAGACACCAACAAAATTTTGAGGTACCAATGGTTTTTTATTTTTTATATTTTAATATGTTTATATAAAATTTTGTAATAATATATGTTTTTGTAAAATTTTAAGATCCTTTTACAATTTTTTTAAAATTTTAAAAAAATTTATTATTTACGATTTTTTATATGATTAGTTCGTCAACTAATTTTAATGGTCAAACATAATTAAAAAAAATTATTAATAAATGTGATTAACAATAAAAATTCAATTAATTTTAATATAAAACATATAATACATTTTCTTATAATACATAATAATTAAAAATTGTTATTTATTTTTTTTATAAATAAATATTCAATTTTTTTAGTTAAATGTATTTATTGAATAACATATTTTTGTGTCTCTCATGATTTTAGTTTAACTTTAAATTTTATAACATTATTTTTTAAATTTCTTATTGAATGATCTATTAGAATATATTCATTTAACTTTAATTAATATACAAAAGTATTTTGTTAATTAACTTTTATAAGATTTAATTGTGTGTCCCATTATTTCAATTTAATATTTTGTGTTGACGTCTAATGAAAATATGAAGCATTTATATATTTTTTGAATTTTGAATAAATTTAAGATTTTCTTATCAGTTATTCTAAATTTATTTTTATGATGATAATTATTAAGTTTAATTTTAATTAGATGATCAATATTTTAAAATTTAGATAAATACTTAATTAAATAAAAGTATGTTACCATTAAAATTATCTCCTTTATATTTTAACAATAATTATTTTTAACTTTCAATAATCATAAATATATTTAAATTTTAATTACCTATACCCATAAATTTATAATTTCTGTGGTAGCAACTTAAACGCACTTATAAATAGCTCACATACTGTGCAACCAAAACTACAATTTTAAGTATCACTTAAAGTATCAAAGTCTTATAAATAACTTTCATTGTGTCTCTTCCACCATATTCGTTGCCAGGCGAAACTTTCACTTTCTCAGTATGAGTTTTTTGCAAGTGCTGAACAAATCTGAGTTGAGAAGATGCCACCGTGTCTTTTTCAACAAGTAGAGGTGGATAAATTAAATGCTCTAATCGGTTGGACTGCTAACATTTTTAAGCTTTTAAAAGTAGATTTGATGATCTTTTTTTTTTTTAATTTTTTTTTTTCTGGTATCTATCTTTCTTTTCCATTTGGGAATAATCTAAATCGATTTGTGACTACCGGCAGAACAGCACTTTGTTATTTTTTTCTATTATTTGTTTGAAACTTTGTACTCTCCTTTTCAAAAGAAGTACACTTTTTTTTATTTTAAAGAGAGAAAAATACTCATTTTAAATGAAAATAAATTATTTTAAATTTTAAATATATATTGGTTACATATTTTTAAAATAAAATTTCATCACCCATTTTAGAATATTTTAATAAAAATATAATTTTCACAAATAAAAAAAATATATATATTATTTAAAAATACATGGTAAGGAAAATATACAAAAAGATCAAAATATATTGAAAAATAATAAATTAATAAATTAAAATAACATAAAAGTAACAATTAAATAAAAAAAGTTGATTTCATTATAATTCATCTTGAATGAATTTTTTATTTTAATTGTATTCCATTATACTATTTTTTTACTAATATAAAAATTCTTAAATACTTATATTGAATATATATTTTTATAAGTTAAATTGTGAAACAAATTAAAAAAATAATGCTATTATGTTATAATTTATGCTAATCAGATTTTTTTTTATCAAGATTTTTAAGGATTATTTATAGGAACGAGATTTTGGAAATTAAAAAAAAAAAAAACCTTTTTTGAAAAAACTTTTTTAAAACATTTATTATAAATATATTTTATAAATAACAAAATAATGGATTCCAAAAACGTTTGTCATCTATGTTTAATCTAGGAAATAAAATAATTTAAGACATTATTTTTTATCAAATAACATATTTAATTAAAATATATATAAAATAAAATTTAAAGTGATTTAATTTTATTTATAATATCAACAAAAAAATAAATTTATAAAAAATTATAAAATAATTATAATACATTTTAATTGATACATAGAAATAAAGTATTTATTGATATAAGAAAAAAAAAATTGTGGCTACAAGTAAAATAGATGAAAATAATTATAAGAGAAGGTAAATCAGAAAAAAAGGATGTTAAACCAAAACTAAAAACACATTCAACTTAAATCTGAATTGGAATCTTAAACTCATATGAAATTCAAGTGTTTGAATGATTAAGTGGTTGTGAAATGACTTTGAAAAAGAGTTGACCAAAGCAAGTTGGGAATAATTATAACATTGTAGAATAAATGCTTAGAGATAAGTATGGTATGGTTAACAACAATCATTTGGTTGCACTACCACTCTTCTCTACAAGATTACAACAAAAATGCAAACTGAATGATGATATTCCATTTTTTATTTCTCAAATATGAATTTGGATGTCAATTTTTATTATTTATACAAAAACCCTTAAGTTTCCATAATAGTAAATACACTATTTAAAATTTTGCAAATTATTCATACCCAAATATGAATAACACATTAAATAATCTCATCCAATTTGTTAACATCTAAAACAATTAAAACTCAATTCAATTCTTAATAGAAAGTAAGTAATCAATTGAAATCTCCGATTCACTATAAAACAATGACATATCATGTGATGTGGCAGCTAACACGATAGATAAAGTGAACAAAATGATGATGTGTCATTAGACGTGATGTTTGATGTGGATGATTTAACTGATTTTTCTAATTATTTTATGATTATTTAATTGATTTTTAGAAATTATTAAAAATCATCAAAAAATTATTTAAAAAAAGACTAAAAAAAGTTTTAAAAATTATATAAACTTTATAAAAGGAGTAGTGTTTTTTTTTTTAAATTATAATGTTTAATAACTTTTTATATAATGCTCTATCTTTTATAATATTTTTTAAAATTTTATAATATTTCAATAATTTCTATAATAAAAATTATTACTATTCTTATTAACTTCCTTCGCATCATCTTTTCTAACCAAAACTATTACTTATCACTCACATTAAGCCATCAAATATTAAATTCATTGTCTCTCCAGCCTCTTACTTGACATCCCATGCAAGTCCAATTTGCACTTCAAGCTGCCTCTATTTTTTATCATTGAAACTAGAGGTGATCATAAGCCAGGTCGGGCCGGGCTCAACTAAAAATTCAGGCTCATTTACTAGGCCCGGGCTCAGCCTGGCTCAAAAAATGGGCCTAAAATTTTGCCCAAGCCCGACCCGGATAAAAATGCTAAAACTCGAGCCCAATTCGGTCCACCTGTATTAATTTTTATATTATTTTTATATAATTTTTAAATATATATAATACATTAAAAATACTAAAAACATGAAAATAAATATTTCCCAACAAATTGAAAATAAATTTTAAAAAATATGTAGACTTAAATAACACTAAGATAAATACAACTTAACAAGCAAATGCCTCTAAAATAATAACAAAATTAACAAATGCCTTTAAAATAATAACAAAATTAACAATAAAATAGTAGCAACATAATAGTAAAATTGTAGCAAAATAGAGAGAAAATAACATACAAAAAAATAGCAGAGTTTTTTTTTGTCTTTTAGTGAATTCGAGCCAGGCCGGGCCCAGGCCAAAAATACCTTACCCGAGGCCCAACCCGTTTTTTAAGCGGGCCTTATTTTTTTATCCAAGCCCATTTTTCGGACCTATATTTTTGCCTAAACCCTCCCACATTTTGGGCGGAGCCGGGTAGCCCGACCCATGATCAGGTCTAATTGAAACCAAAAGCTCTAAACCTTCAAAATAACAATATATATATATATTTTATACTTCTTAATTTGTATAAATTTTTTAATAATTTGTAATATCTTTTATCATTTTAATATTTATTTATAATTTTTTCGTAGTTTTTATTTTTAAAAGTTTCTATAATTTATAAAAAATTTATCATATTTTCACTTTTCATATTTATTAATATATATTAATAGTATTTTATATTTTTAAATTTATTAGAATATTTTAATAATTTTTAAGTTTAAATAATTAAAAATTAAAAGATTAATTAAGCCTTTCACGTTAATATTTTTTCATGTCAAATACCACAACAATCACCAGATCATCATTTATTTTACATTAATTATCACGTCAACCACCACATCATTTAACAGCTCCTCATGAGTTTCTATGAAAACTATATTCTTAAGGCTATATTGATTGTTAACTTTCTATTAAAGGCTTATTGATACTAAAAATCTTATCACACGCGTATGCATGTGGAAATCACATATTTAGAATACAGATACGTGTTTAAAACTAACATACATTAAATAATGAAATGTATGGTTTGAAACTAATTAATCATAATAGCATATGAAATATATACAATATTAAAATAAAAAAAATAAATTGTGAGTAAAACAGAATTTAAACACATAATACATAGGATAAACAATACTAAATACACTACAATTATTTACAATGATTTTTCTGAATAATTGCGATTTAGTGCCGAGTTGACTTGTGACACTAACTCAATTATTAATATATACAACTAATAGAGATAATAACTTGTACATATTAAAATAAAAATGTATAAAATACATTAATATATTATTAATTTAATTGCTATGAGTTCAAATCTTATTATATACATATTTTAATTAGTTATTATTAAAATGAAAAGATTAAAATACTCTCAAATAATTGTCTTATTTTAACTACAAAAAGATATTTCTATTAATTAAGGATAGAATTTTAAATATTTTTAAAGAAGATTTCTTAACACTTAAGTTGTCATAGGAGTGGTATATGAAAAAAAGATTGAATTCAAAGTCAAGAAAATGGATAGAGAAGCCGTCTATTTTCGCAGTGAATTACCTCATTCAAGACGCAGATTAGTAGACTACGGATTATTGTGATCAACATGTCGGCAATCACGCGAAGTTACGTGGTACTAGCATTTTGTACATTTATTATATAGATGAAAATATTTTATTTTATTTTATTCGTTTAATAAAAGTTTATTTTGGTCTAGCTCTGGCATTAAAAAAGAAAAAAAGATTTAGTGGGTGATTGTATCAAAGTGTGCATGGTCAAATATTATTCTATATATGTAACTAATTAGGAATGTTCATAATAATTAACAAATCACAGTTACGTGCATACATTAGTTAGTGACCAAAAATACAGGCAATAAAAAACCATCATAATTAGCAAAAATCAGAAATGGAGAGCATAGAAGGCCAGTTACCGTATCCATGGCACCAACATTGCAAAATTCTTCACTTGGTTAGTCTATTTTTAATTAACGTTTTCAAGTATTGAGTTTTTATGCTAAATTGGTCACTGAATTGGCAGGTGAGGCATGGACAGGCTTTGCACAATGTCGAAGGAGATAAGAATCCAGGAGCTTTGTTGTCTCCCAATCTATTTGATGCACAACTCACCCCATTAGGATTGAAACAGGTTTCATTATAATAAAGAATGCCCCAAACATAAATAAATAAAAATCATAATAACTTAATGGCTTTGTTTCTTTTAACAGGTTGCTAAACTGCGAAATGAGGTTCATGCCAGTGGCCTATTTAATAGGATTGAGTTAGTTGTCACTTCCCCTTTATCAAGGTACTTTTTCATTTCTACTAAACCATAATATCCAAATTTCATGGCAAGAGCTAGAATTGTGATCATGAAACAAGGATAATGTGAGAATGCAGAGCGATGGAGACTGCTAGCGTATGTTTTGGAAGGGAGGGAGAGAATGCAGTGTCCTCCTCAACTCCTAAAATCATGGCAGTTGAGCTTTGTCGAGATCGCTTAGTAAGTTGAATTTTTCGTATTCTTTATTTTTAAATTATTTTTTTTATTGGATTTGAAAGTGAATGTTAATCGAGACGGATGCAGGGGGTTCGTCCATGTGACATGAGGAGAAAGATGAGCGATTGTAGCTCGCATTTCCCTTGGATCGATTTTTCAATGGCAAGTATACATAACAATTATGCTTAATTAATTCATCACATTCTCATTTCATTTGCTTTAATTTGGTCAGATGGATGTTGAAGACGATAATCTTTGGAATCCAGAGCTTCGGGAGTCTGAGGAAGAACTTGCTAAAAGAGTAACCAAGTTGTTGAATTGGTAAGTCGGAAGTTTTTAAAAATGATTATATGAACCAATTGAATTAAATCTCGAATTTAATTGATAGGATATGGAAAAGGTCAGAGAAAGAGATTGCAGTAGTAAGCCATGGATTAGTTCTTCAACATATACTCATAAATTTACTTGCAAATTCCGACTTTAATCCAACTCTAACACCTGCGTTGTGCAAACGGTGAGACCCCCTTGCTTAATTTCACTAAATCTTTTATTATTATTATTATTATTGTTATATCTACTTTTGCTTCATCATAATTGAGTTAACCTGATGTTTGATTTCAGTTTTGACAATTGTGAGCTTCGTTCAGTTGTCATATTGGATACAAGGTCAGTTTTCTTTTCTTTTGTAAATTTGATGCTTTTTTTTTTTTTTTGTTTTGTTTGGTTTGAAGATTGAAAGTGAAGCATGGTTTGAAAAATTGCAGCAAAATAGGAAGGGAAGGGTGGGCATGGCTTTGCAGTGATGACAAAGCAAAGGATGTGTTAAAGCAATGTGGTCATCATTCAATTGACGTTGCTACTTATATATACCTAAAGTCGTCGCTTGTTGCGTAGAGTAGAGGGTGCTCTCCAACTCTTTCACTGCAATTTTCTACTTTTGTCGCTGAATGTCAACATTCTTTACTTTATTATAATTACACCTATCTCCTAATATTTATTTTTAAATAATATATTTATTAAAGATTTACATAAAAATCAAATTGTTATGATTACTTTTTTATTGATTTAATCCAAATTCAGATGAATTAATAACAAATAATTGATTATGCATATTTCTTTTTCTGGACCAATTAATTGGCCAAAATGAATTGACCTCCATTGAGCTCAAATTAATGGAGCATTGGAAGCTAAAATTCATGATATAATTGCTCTTTGTGGACCATTTTAATTTGAAAAATTGAAGTCTGAGATGTTAACTTCCCACTCACCTCATCAATGGACACTGTTGGAATGTATTCTTTGCTTCTTTTCAACATCTTTGAAAAACCATGATTTGCTTACCTTATAATGTGAATATAACCATAGCATTAACCATCTTTAAATTTAAAAATTAGGGTCTAAAATGCTTCATAAATTCATGTGAAATGTAAAATTAATTGAAAGAAAAACCAGAAGAAGAACAAATTATTTTCTAAAAAATGTACCAATCTAAAACTTTGAATTAGCTTTTTGTAGAAATTCATGAATTGTTGTTATTCTAATTAGATTAAAATTTATAATTTTACTTATTAAGATGACGGACTCAAGAGACGGGGAAGATACTCAAATTCTTCTAAAACTTTGTCATTACACTCAACTTTTTAATTATGTAATTATTTCAACTTGTATCTCTTTTTAAGAGTATAAATTACTTTACTATTACACCCAATTTTTATCAGTAAAAATGATTAATAATTAATAAGGATGTAATTACTAGTTTTCTTATCAAAGTGGGTATTCTTCAAACTTTTAAAAAAATAAAGGGATAATATAACTTTTAGCCCTTAAACTTGATAACTAGATCTATTTTGGTACTTTTTTTTGTCCACATTGGTCTTTGATCTTGGCAACTAAATTCATTTTGGTCCATAAACTTGGATTTTGTCAAGATCTATGATAGATTAGTGTTATTAGAACAGGATCGGATCGTATGGGTTGAGAATTGATTAATATAACAATTCAGACAAAGGGGTTGAACAAAGTTGAACGGGTTTAATAAAAAAAGTAGTTTTTTTTAGATTTTTAATTAATTAATTAATTATTATTAGTTCGACGGTCGAACCGCTTGAGCTGGCATCGATGATTTGTCCTATTTAACTATTGGTCAGGTTATTAAAACATGTATAAAATTTGAAATGATGATGTGACACAATCTCATAATCCCACGTTATTAAACTTTTATATTTTTCAAGTTGAAGGATCAAAATAAACGTAATTATCAAATTCAAATGTGAAAATGGATATACAAAAGGTAACTTAAAAAAATTAAATTATTCCAAAATAAAAAGTATTGTTCAAAATAAATTTGGATAACATCCAGAAGAAGAAATGCCAGCTAATGGGCATTTATAAATGAGTAGCTATCATCCAAATTATAGGCATTGTTGAAAGAAATGGAAGAATCTTCCAAAATTATTTGGACCCTCTGATCTAATTATTGGAAATAGAAAGGCCCAAAAATAGGGCCTGAAAGTCACATACAACTGTTTCCCATTTACCTATATTTCCTCACAATTCACGATATAATAATATATGTTGAAGACTTTTTTTCCCACAAAAATTATTTATTTTTTTTTTTTTTTTGTAATAATGAGATCTAATTAAATGTTTTTATCGTGAATAACATTTATGTTGGTTTTTTAATTGATTAACATAATTATATTTTTAAATTTAATATAAAACATGTTAATAAATTCAAAGTTTTGTATTATTCGATTTTATTTGGACTTAAATTTTATTGTCTATTTAGAATGATATTGGTCTATATTATGTTTTATAATGATTACTTTTTGTAATTGAAAATTAATATGTATATATATTTTGAATGAAGATTATTATACTTATCCTCCCTTTACCAAAAAAAGGTAATTAAGAAAAATAAGTTTATAAACATGGATTAATTGGAATTTATTAAAAGAAATGTTGTATTACTATAATAGCTACTTTCTAACATAACAAAGAATGTATACAGAACACAAAAAAGAACAAAAGTGTCTACGTAATTGGAATATGTTGATTTTCCAATGAAAAAAGGAATTAAATGAAATATGTTTATACATAAAATTATCTGATAATATTAATAATTGATTTTTTTAAAAAAGAAAATAAAGTAATAAAAATGAAAGGAATGAAAAAGAAGAGGGGCATAAATGTTATTTCAACTTTTAATGGGATTCTTTCTTTCTCCTGTATGCAGGTGAAGCAAGTGCCAATTTTGGCTTTTGAGTTGGGGTTTCCTTAAAAGAAGCAAAAGAAATTAAACTCCCCCTTATGTAAATTTAGAGAAGAAAAAAAAGTAGAGTTATAGAGAGAGAGAGAGTCCCTCTTTTCTCTCTCTTTTCCCTTCTTTTTGATCCCAAGAAACACTTACCATACACAAGGAAACTGTTGTTTTCTTCTTTCAGAGAGAGAGAGAGAGAGAAAGAGTTGCCACCATGTCTCTTGGCTATGCAGAGAAGCTCTCATTCATAGAAGATGTGGGTCAAGTTGGAATGACTGAGTTCTTTGACTCTGCTCATGTTTTACAAGATAAAGTAAGGGTTTTTCTTCCCTTTTTAACTTGTTTCTTATTGCTACCTATGATGTTTATGTCTGCTTTTATCATAATACCCATTAATGGCACTTAGGTTTTTATTTGGTTGGTGTAATGTTGCCAAGGTTGTGTTTTTTAATGATCCTGATATCAAGGTTTTTGGCATTTAGGGTGGCAAGACTAGGGGTTTATTGGGTTTGATCTCAAACTTGTTACCTTGCACTACTTGTTATGCGTGAATTAGAACATTTAAGTGGAAACTACTGGACTAATGGAAGGCGCTTAAAGGCTCAATTAGTGTTCAGTTTGATAAATGCTTTAGACATGCATGCAAAGTTTTGATTGTTATTTAGTTTAATGGCAATGCCATTTCATTATCATGCAGTATAGATTATGGAATTCGTCAGCAGGCATTGTGCTGCAAGATAATTGATAAGATTTCTTAATGTATTTACCTCCTTTGCTAATGTGAGTTTTAACTTTTGCAATGGCAGATTGAACAACTTGCAAAATTGATAGAAAAGGTTAGAACCTATGCCAACTAACTCTTATTACTGCTGCATATAATTTTATGGGATTGGTTTATGCCAATCAGCCTCTTCAAACTTTTGTTTTTACTTGCAGAGTAGACATCTAGTGGCGTTTACAGGTGCAGGAATATCAACTTCATGTGGCATACCTGATTTTCGAGGCCCCAAAGGAATATGGACATTGCAGGTGAAGACATGAGATTTATTCTTGGTAGACAACTAGGCGTTTGTTGAATTTCTTGTTCTTGTTAAAGAATACTTTGTTTAGCACACTCTCAACTTCTGCCCCTGGAGCTCTGTTCCAGGGATTTGAAACATTTCCCTTGAGTTATGTTGGTTTTCTGAAGAAATCCCCTCTGATTTTGAAGAAAAATATATTCTACTGAAACAGATTTATTGTGTTCATGGCAAAAGATTATGAAAATAAACAGATTTAATGTGTAGATAAAGTTCCATTTAGCTTGTTGTTTAACCTTCCTAAATTGTTGACATGTTACGGTGTTTGACAAGAAACAAGTATTCACTTGAAAAACTATCAAATTTAAAGCATGCACTTGTGATCTACCTTCTTGATGATATATTCTATTTTCATTTATCTACTGCAGCGTGAAGGTCAGCCCTTGCCTGAAGCATCCCTACCTTTTCACCGTGCAATGCCAAGCATGACCCATATGGCTCTGGTTGGATTGGAGAAGGCTGGCATTTTGAAGTTTGTTATTAGTCAGGTATGGCTTGGTTATGTTATTACTTTAGTGCATGTAAGATACGTTTGTTGTAGAACTTTTGTTTGAATATGGTTAAATAGGGCTATTCTAGTTTATTATTTACACTCTTAAAATCCATTTCAAAATTTTGGGGCTAGTAAGTTTTTTTTATCTCGAGCTTGCACCTAATAACAAAATTGAGACTTTTCTTGTTGTCAGCTGTGACTGTAATAACCCAAATCCTGATTCTTTGTGTACTTTTTGGCTCTGTCTAATAACTCAAAGCTGTTGTCCACAATATGCTTAATTCTGGGTTTCTAGATTGCCTTTTGATCCCCAAATGTGCTATCATGCCTATCATTTATCCCTGTAACAGTCTTGTTGACTTGATCTTTTACTTCTTGTCCCCTCTACTTTTTACTAGAATGTTGATGGTCTCCATCTTCGATCTGGAATACCAAGGGAGAAGCTTGCCGAACTGCATGGGAATTCGTTTATGGAAACTTGTCCCTCATGTGGTGCTGAGTAAGAAACATATATATTTTTTTATCAGAAACCAAGAATGCAACTTGTAGGCCTTTTTCTCTGACAATTCTTCATTATACTTTACAGATTTTATTTTACTTGTGTTTGTGAGTTTATTTTACCCATAAAAGCAGTCCCATCTCCCCTAGTTGCCTTTTTCTTTTATTTGAAAGTTTGTCTTCCATGTATAGAATCTTATGTTGTCATAAAACCTTTGTAGGTATTACCGAGATTTTGAGTTGGAAACTATTGGATTGAAGGAGACATCACGACGTTGTTCTGATGAGAAATGTGGAGCAAAACTTAGGGATACAGTTCTTGACTGGGAGGTATGCCTACTTTTTCCTTGATGCACTTGAATTAGGCATTATATGATATTCTTGGCATCTTAGCATTCCAAACTATTGCCCTTGCTTTCCTTCTATTAGGATTGGAAGGTAAGAAGAAAGCATATTCTATAAGCAAAATTAGACCTACTTATTTCATTTTGCTCTCTAAACTATGATTTATGTTACAGAATAATGAAAAGAAAATGGAATAAGTGCCAAACTTTCTGACATCTTTCAATTTTGTAGTTCCATCTGTGACCCCTGAAGTATACTAACAAATCTAGTGTCCTGCCTTGGTTCTTTACATTATTCTCCAATAATATGTTCAATGTCTTACATATTCGGAATCATTTTATAGTCAACATATTAGAATAATTTGGAGCATGGCATTGGTTAGTATAGTTTATATATATACTTGACAAAAACAGTGTAATAGTTGTTCCTCCATTCTAGAGGATGGCTTATGGTAATGTACTCATCTAAAAGGCTGGATATGAAATATACAAAAGATAGAAATTGTTTAATCTGATCAGTGATATAATATGCTGGCCAAGAAACCAGATTCATTGTTGGATACATTTGTTTTATGATTTCCTTTTGTTAAAATATGTTGCTGAGAATTTTTACTTTGTTTGATACTCCTTCCCCCAATCTGCAGGATGCACTGCCGCCAAAGGAGATGAATCTAGCGGAGAAGCACTGTAGAATGGGTGATTTGGTGCTTTGTTTGGGGACAAGGTATTTGCTATGATCCTTTTTGTTCTTGAATTATATATGGGTTCTATGGAAATATGCTATTATGCCTTGACATCATCAACCATTCTCATTGGTTGTATTTGAGGAACTTAGTTCCTTGATGGGCATTTACAAGATTCTAACAATACGTTTTTGTAAGCACCATTAGCAGACAACCTTTCATAATTTGAAGTTTGTTTGGATAACTCAGATTGAGCTTCAGATAGTTTCATCTTGGAAGGTTTTGCTACATAAAATTGCACATGCAGGAATAAAGTTTACAGAAGTGTTAATGTTCTGAAAAGGGTCCTTTGCAACTTTGCTCCTAACTTAATATTTATATTTTCTGAAATCAATTTATCCATATGAATGAATTTGTTAATCTTGAATAAATCATTTCAAGTGCCTTCGGAATTACAAAATATACTTTTCTAGTAATTAGAAATTCATGTAGATAATCTCAATGAAGTTTAGATCCAAGTTGTATTACTTGGATAGGGAGCCTCAACAGACATGCAGTCTTCAATGAGTTTACTGTCAGATGAAGGATAGGGAAGTTGGAAAATGACTAGTCCTATGTTACATGTCAAGTGTCAAGTGTCAAGTTTGTGGTGTCTATGTTACATGTCGAGTATCAAGTTTGTGGATCCCAATTCCTGAACATAGAAGATATTTCCACCGTGCAGCATAGCTCTTTGTCAACCAGTGAATTTTATGTATAGTTTAATATATCCTTTGTTTTGTTTTGTTTTGTTTTGGTTCTTGGTCATGGGCATAATAACTATTCCATACAGTTTGCAGATCACTCCTGCATGCAATCTGCCTTTGAAATCTCTTCGTGGTGGGGGGAAGATTGTTATTGTGAATCTTCAGGTATTCTGTCTTTTCTCTGAGTATTTGCAGAAATCTTTAAAAAGTTTGAATTTATATCTTTTTTCTCTTACTCAAATCAAGGTAGAAACTGAAACTGAACTGAAACTGTATGGCTGATGCATGAAGAATATGCTTTATCAGATGCATCAAGATCCCTGATGTTTGAGATGTGAAGTTCCCTTAACCATGAAGCTTTGTATACCAAGTGTAGTGGTGAAACGGGTTCCTAAAGGCTTGCAAATTATCAATACAGAGTTCTATTTTGCATTAAAGCTTCTTAGTGAGCTCTGTGATAGAAGATCTTACGGTTGTACCTTTCTTTAAAATTGATATTTCTAAGGCCTCATGCGAAAATCCTACTGCAATTTGTAAACATCATGATCCCTGATGTTTGAGATGTGAAGTTCCCTTAACCATGAAGCTTTATATACTAAGTGTAATGGTGAAACGGGCTCCTAAAGGCTTGCAAATTATCAATACAGAGTTCTATTTTGCATGAAAGCTTCTTAGTGGGCTCTGTGATAAAAGATCTTACGGTTGTAGCCTTTTTTTAAAATTGATATTTCTAAGGCCTCATGCGAAAATCCTACTGCAATTTGTAAACTTCTAATAAGTATTGATTGAAGGGAAAGAAAATGTCATGAGGATGAAGCATGAAAAGTAGGCATGAATAGATAACTTTCTTTACCGTTCACTTTGTTGTTGGTTTGATATGGGCAAAGGTTGCTATCAAGTTTTTGATAATGTCTCTTATTTACCTTTGCAGAAAACTCCAAAGGACAAGAAAGCAAGTTTGGTGATCCATGGTTTTGTAGATAAGGTATCATAAGATCCTTAATGTACCGTTTATTTATCATGTCCCAATTTTTTAGCTAAGTTTGGGTGCTTATTAAGCTTGCTAGTTTACTATTGTCAATGTTTTAACTCGAAAAAGAACAGGTCATTGCAGGAGTCATGGAACTTCTTAATATGAAGATTCCTCCATATATCCGAATTGATCTCTTCCAGACTATTCTATCACAATCCCTAAGTTCTGGTAATGTTCTCGATAAAGTGTCCCAAATTCAGTTATTTATACAAATTACAGGGAGAATTTGTGTTGCTATGTGTTTATGCCATAATAATCCCTTCAACGAGAAACGATGCATCTTTTAGGTCACTGACTTAATATGAAAATACATATGGTGCAATAGATAAAAGCTTGGGGTTTGGTACTCTTCCCTGCCGGAAATCCCTTTTCATAGAGCTGTATGGCTTTGATTAGTCTGCTTTTTAGTTTTCAATCTTTAAAACAGTTTGGTACTTTGGTTAAATTCTTCTCTATAGAAATGTGTTTATTCTTTTAGGATGAATGCCTTCTAACCATTGTCTATAATGTGACGGTAAGCATATATTCTAAAATAATAACTTGTTATGCATCGTCTGTGGCCAAGACAAAGTAGGCCACCTATGCTTGTATCATAAGAATATTACCAAGTACTTATCTTGTAATATTACTTGTTTGAGGCTTTCTTTTTGTCGCTCCGTGACATGGTTTGTCCATTGACATTGCAGATAAAAAATTTGTCAACTGGACCATCCGCATAGCAAGTGTTCATGGACTAAGTGCTCCATTGCCATTCATTAAGTCCGTTGAGGTGAAGTTAGATTTTTGCACCAGCCTTTTCATGTTTGTATTCTTTGGCAGCATCTGTAGTCATAGGCTTTCTATCATCTGCTAGCAAACTAGTGTACCATGGGCTCTCATAATACTTCGATTTTCTGCTCTCTAAGTTGTTAAGGGAAAACCTACATAATAAAAGCAAGGTCAAGTCTTGTTAATCATACAGTCAACATGAGGTGGGAAGTAGCCGGGATTAGACAATTACAAGAGTCTTTTTCTATGAGATATTATTGGCTAATTATTTTTTTTCTTGCCCTATTCTTTTGCTATGCCTGTTCTCCAGGTTTCTTTCTCGAACAATCAAAATTACAAAGAAGCTACTCTAGATACACAGCCATTTCTACTGAAAAGGTAACTATATCAAGTATTGCCGTGAGAAAGCATTTTTACTTGTATGTTATATGGACTCAATTGTCAGTGTTGGATACAGCTGTGTTCGAGGCTAACCTTATTTCCTAAGTTTTTCCATATATTTGGAGGGGCTTTGGATGGCCATATCCCCATGCTCATGTCCAAATATATGTCGAATGTATGGGTAATTCAAGAAAAATGATAAGGCCAAGAGCAACTTAGTTTTTGCTAGTAAACTTTCCATTATGTTGTCTAATCTTATCTACTTGAAGCTTTGTTAAGAACTCTTATACATCAAGTCAGATTTGTGTTTATGATCTTTTGCTCTTTACGAACAATGCTTGAATTCATCAAATTAGCTCGTACTCGTTTAATTCGTTCCAACATGGGATCCATAAAATAAACATCAAGTATTTAACATAGTCTTATGTTACCAATGTAGCGATTATATGTTCTGGGCTGTGTAATATACAAACATATCTCTTTGATTCTTTGTCATGACATGTTCGTTAATGTGTTTTAGGAGAACTGTTCTAACTGAAACATTTGAGATATTCTTGAACCTCAAGTTTAGTGATGGATGCGGTTGCCTTAACACTCGAATTGAAATTCCTTTTAATTTTCAGGTGAGCAGCTATTTTTATTGCTTATTTATGCTAATAATTTCAACTCTGGATTCCGACGGGTTTGTAACTTTGCACTGTGCAGGATTCAATCGAAGGTTTTAAACTTGACAAGAATGCCACATTGGAAAAGATGAGAGATGCAGCAATTGAAGATTCGAAATGCGGGCAGAATGCGGTGGTGGAGAGGAAAACCGTATTAGTCCCGAAAAGTGAGACCACAGTTCATGCAATTGTTACGAATGTTAAAACATTTGACTACCAATTAAGCAATGGTGATATGAAGCCAATAAAAGAAGGTTTGAATGGTTTGAAAACAACTCGGAAGCAGCGATCCAAAGGACGCAAGCGAAAAACGAGACTGTAGAGACTAGAGAGGCAAAAGTGTTGGTAGTTTGGGATTATGATGTGTATATGAGGTAAAATTGGATTAGATGGAGTGTGTGTTATATATATGTATATGGGACTGAGTGAATTTTGATAGGTATTAGCACTCGGGTCTCTAAAAAGCCAGCATGGTTAGTGTAACATCATCACCCAGTTTTATAGGGACAAGATTTTGGATATTATCTCAAACGTTTTAAGGCCTGACTCTATGTATTTCCCACATTAACTTATGGCGTAAATTTTAAGCACAATCCCTATATTATTGTATAACCATAGATACATACAGCCCTCAATCTTCACCATTTTGGTTAATTTAGCCTGTAACATTTCCCTTTTATTTCTTCTTCAATTCTAAACAATTTCACATTTTTTTTCTTTTTTTTTAATCTTACTAGGTTAATATTTTACTATACCCCTATAGAACATTTGTCAATCTTTTGACTCGATTTGTAGAGTCTCATTTACCAAATCTTTATTTATCAACTTTTCTTCATAATAAAATTGAAGGAAAAAAAATATGAGATTCCTCCTCAGAATAGAAGAAACAAAGAGTTTGATGAAGAGGGAATGGTTTAAATACCAAAAAATTTGAAATCAATTTTGATTATTGTTATAATTGGTGCGGTTTTGATGTTGAAGAAGAGGATGAGTTCCAGCTTTCAATTTTTATTAATAACAAATTAAAGTAGGTGGATATACTTTATTTGGTATAATCTTTTACCCTTTTTATATTATAACTTTTTTAAATTTATATTTGAATTTTTAGATTTTTTTTATAGATTTTATATAATTTTTAACTGTTTTAATTTTTAAATTTTTAGGCTATGATATTAAAGTTTTACGTCATTATATCTCATATGATAACAACTTATAGGACTCTAAAACTCGCACATTTTAATTGTGCCTATAGATTTAATTTTGATAATAAACAAATTTAGATTTTAAAGTAATTATAAGGATTGAGGTTTGAAAATAGAAATTGTACAATATTCACCTCATTTTCTTTTTTATATTCATATGTTTTTATGATTAAATATAAATATTTTTATTTGGGTAAATTACATAAATAATCACCTGATTATTAGAAACTTTCTTGTTAGGTTATTCAATTTTTAAAAAGTCATTTGACTAATCTTTTTATTTTTATTTTTAGTCCAAAACTGTTAAATACTTAATCGTTGGCTGATGTGGCTGTCAAGTCAATGAATTGTTTTTTTTTTTTTAACATTTATTTTTAGGGAAAAGTTTGTATGAAACAAAGACGTCAGATTAAATAATTGGTAAGGGATACAGGATAATGCGACGTCTCTGTTTCATACAAACCTTTCCCTAAAAATAAATTAAAAAAAAAATTCATTAACTTCACAGCTATATCAGCTGTTAAGTATTTCACGGTTTTGGATTTAAAAAAATAAAATAGTAAGTCAGGTGATCATTTTGTAACTTTTTAAAATCGGGTGACCTAATAAAAAAGTTTCTAATAATCGGGTGACTATTTATGTGGACTACCCTTTTCATTATTAAATAAATTTTGGGTTGTCCTTGTAAAGAAGAAAAACAACCTCATCTAAGTTTTATCCAAATTTTGTGATGTTGATGAATTTTTAAGGTATAGTAACTTATTTGACCCTCTAATTTTATAAAAAAAAATTATTTTAGCCTCCCATTTAAATTTTCATTTCTTTTATTCCTTAAACTTGCGTTAGTTGTCAAATAACTCCAAATTGGATGTAATAGTTAACATTTTTTAAACTTTTGCTAGCATGGCATACACGTGGATTGTCGTACCGTTGTCACATCAATAATTAATTAATTTAAAAAAATTACTTAAACAGTATAAAAATTATAAAAAGGTATTTTTAATATTTTAATTTTTAAAAATTAACTAATTGTTAATATGCCACGTGCAATCCATATGTATGCTATATCAACAAAGTTAAAAAATATTAATTTTTCTATCTATTTTTAGGTGATTTGACAAATAATATAAATTTAAAAATTAAGAAAGGTAAAAGAATAAATGGAGGGCTAAAATATTTTTTTTATATATAAAATTGGAAAGCGAAATAAATTATGCTAATTTTTAAATTTATCAATTAAGACCTATGTGTGTGTCAATTTCATTGTTCAACTTGTAATTTTATAAATTAGGGATTAACAATTTGACGTTAAATCAATTCCATCGTTAACCTTCTTATTTTTTTAATAGTAGAATGATATTGATATTAAAAATTTATAATGTTATGAGTCAACTCGATATTAATTTAATTACTAAAATAATTTTATATGTTTCAAATAAATTATATATTACGAATGTACTTTTGTCTTTTTCTTAGTTTTTAAAATGCCAATGATTTTTTTATTTATTTATCATTTTAACTAAAGTTTTATTTTGATATTTTTATACATTACAATGTTATTATACAAATTGTTTCACCCACGTTGTTTGTATATATTAATAATGTTGTAATTTAAACTAATTTTTTTATTATAATTTCATATATATTGTACGCGTTATTATTATTAGTTTTAAACATTATAATTCATTATTTATTTATATTAAATTTAGATATATACATGTGTTCTAAATAAATAATTTTTATGCGTTCAATTTTATTTTTTTATAGTGTCATATGAGGTTTTATGTAGAATAAATTTATAAATAAACACATGAAATATTTTGTAATGCATATTTTTAAAATTTTACAGTTAACATAGACTAATATGATAGTGTTAAAGATAATACATTAATACCCAAACAAAATACAAATAATTAAAAAATTTAAAAGTAATGATTAGGAATACTTATATAACAAGTTTGATATACCAAAAATAAGCACTTTCCAAGGTAAGAAGTCATTAAACAAAGGCAATTAATTAAGAGTTGGTCTTTCAATGGGGAAATTTCTTTCTTTGCTATAATTATTCTAAATTTATCAATAAAGGTGGGTTTTAAAGAAAGAAATTAAAATTTAAAAATACCGATAAAATAGATAAATAATAATAATATTTTAAATTTGATTTATCATATAAATATTATTAAAAAATATGTTTGGAAGGGTGGAGATAATAATTTAGTATTTAATAACTTCTTCTTTATGAGTGGCCACCTGGTAATTCCGGTTAGGGGAAGGGCAGGGGCCAATGAGAGAAGGTGGTGTGACCGGCAATGCTGAGTTCCTCGTTAGAAACGCCTGTTCGACATGTGGAGTGTGTTTGTTTTGCACTATAAATTCCCCCTAACATAGAATGGTCTAAATGCCCCCATTCAAAGAACACCAACTCTACTCCTTTCTTCTTCTCCATTTCTTTTTCTGTTATTTTTTCTTAGAGGCAAACTCATGGAACGTGGTGATGGGTTCAATCGTTTTTACAAGCATGCAAAATCAAGTTCAGGTACACCACCACAAAGCCTTCAAAATTTGTATTATTATTAAGTAATAATCTACTGCATGCATGAATATATGTTGGATTTAGCAGTATTATTATGATGTTAATTTCTTTGCATGCAACGCTGCAAACATTGTATTTCCACCATTGTTTGTGAGGTTAGTTTTAAGTTGAAAGGTAAATATATATTGAATTCAGCTTTTTGACTTGATATGTAACGCTTGCTATATATCTCGACTCACTTTTCTTTTTATCTAAAAATATAAAATGTGGGATAACCAAATAAATCATTTTTAATTTTAATTAGAATTTCAAGAATAGCTTGCATGCAACCTTTTCAACGCTCTCCTCAACAAATATTTATTCCCATTATCATAAAACACGGGGAGATACTCATTTCGTATTACTATATAAATTTTACTATCTTAATAACTTGCTTCTTTGCGTCTTACTTTAATGTCTTTCACATAATTTGAATTCATACTAATTCTTGCAAGCTTGACAAGGTCTTTCTTTTTCATTTTATTCACTCTTTATTGTAATAAAAATGAAAATAATAATTAATTGGGAAATCTGGAGAAAGGGGGAAAAGGCATTGACTTTGGGCTGAGACTCCCAACAAAGAATCTAAACAGTGATAGGTGGGGTCCGTATTTTAAGAAACTAATTTGGGCCCATCCCAAATGGTGGGGCCCAATTAAACGTCCGTGCCTGGAATGAGGCACTTACCTCACTTTCGATTTGGCACGTGTGACGTACACCCCACTAAGGTGGCAGTTTTTCTTATCTTCCTTCTTCTTTCGTTCCATTCCATTCCATTCATAATGAAAATTGAAGTTGGAGTTTAATTAGATTCTATTTTGATTTAATTCTTCTATCCTGATTTATTATAGTTTTGGTTTAAATATATTTTAGTTTTTAGTCCACATAATTCATACTGGGATTCTATTGTTTTAATTATCTTTGTAACTTGTTAAAGAAACAACCAAAAAAAAAAAAAAGGGATGTGGGTTAACATTTAACAAATATTTTAAAAAAAATTAAAATTTCTTTTCTAATTAATAAAAACTAATTATTTTTAAATATTTATTATTATTATTATTATTATTATTATTAAGTATTGCATTCATTATTATTTAGTGAACAATGCTTCACGCTTTCCAAACTTCAGGCTTTTATTTTTGTTTAAATTTGTCATTTATTGTTGCTTTGACTTTATATATACTTTATGGCATTTTAATGAGGTAAAAACATGTATGTAAAAATATATTTATAAATAATTAATGTAAAATTTTAATTAAATTTTGATTGAAATAATAAAGTTGTTTAAGTTATTTTGGATTTAAATTATATTTTTATAGATTTTATATGAAAATATATCATAGTATTTTTTTTTTACTTTAAATAAAAAAAAATTAAATTTTTCAGTAATTAAATTGGTGTGTGATTAATTAAGTGATTTAATTAGAATATATATTACGGATGGAGGTTGTTTTCAAATTATTATTAGAATTAATATCTTTGTTGCGAGCTATTTTAAATTAATGTCGTTGATGTTTTGCGTGCTCTTAATTAATTAATACCCAGGGCTGAGCTTCATGCATGGCGATTCTTCAAACTCCAACACCATCATCAATAACAACGCCGCTAACAATGGCAACGCCGCCAACTCAAACACCATGCCTCCGCCGTGTATGGTACGTGAGCAAGATCAATACATGCCGATAGCCAACGTGATCCGCATCATGCGTCGCATCCTTCCGACGCATGCCAAAATCTCCGACGACGCAAAGGAAACCATCCAGGAATGCGTCTCGGAGTACATAAGCTTCATCACTGGGGAAGCCAACGAACGGTGCCAACGCGAGCAACGCAAGACCATCACTGCGGAGGACGTGCTTTGGGCCATGGGAAAGCTGGGTTTCGACGACTACGTTGAGCCCCTCACCGTTTTCTTGAACCGGTACCGGGAAAATGAGAACGAAAGGACTTCGCTGCGCAGCGAGCCGATGTTGAAGCGTGGGATAGACTATGGACCGTCTATGATGATGGCACCTTATGGAGCTGGATTCCATGTGGGACATCAGCAGGGGATTTTCGATGGGGCGACGGCCATGGGAGGGTACATGAGGGATGGTTCGAGTGGTGCTGGTGGTGGACCATCGTCACAAGCTTCTTTGGCTAATCACTTTGATCCATTTGGTCAGTTCAAATGACGAATAAAAGAGCAAGCAAAATATGAATAAACATATAAACTTGACAAAAGCATTGGTGTGGCATTTGGGGTGATATTTTCTTGTTGCTTTAATTTAATGTACTCAAACTTGGGTGCATTCATTGGTATGGTTTAACAGAAACTTTGGTTGAGCTATTGCTTTTTCTTTAACTGTCTTTTTTATCATCATCGTATTCACTTTCAGTGTGATGCAGATTTTTTCTCCCTTAAAGTAAACACCAACGGTAAAACGGAGCGTTTTGATAAGTGCTTATTTTCTTCCTTTATAAAAAAAAATATTGTTTTACCCATTAATATTTGTTTTTCTTTTATATGTATTATTAGTCCTATGATGCACTCCCAAATAAAAAATGATATTAAAATTTATTCAAGTATTTATTTTTTATAAAATAATAATATTAATAATATAATAAAAATGTAAATAAATTTATTAATAAGGTTATGGTTTGCAATTTTTAAATTGAAAAATGAACTTTTTAAGTAATTTTTTATTTTTAAAGTTTTTTTGAAATTTTAAGAAGTAAAACTAAATTCATTGAATGTGCAAAGTTGGGGTTAAATTTGTTATTTTTTTTAAAATTATGATTAAATTGACATAATCTGTAAATATTAGAGAGATAATGTTGTTATTATGACAATAAAAAAAGCCACGTTAGGGATTTAAGTGACTAAAATATTGAATTTCAATAATGTTAGTGACAAATAAAAAATTTTAAACCTAATTCGCTAAAACAGAAATGTGCTAATAGTAGGGTATCTGTTTTCATGGGTTACCCTTTTTAATTTGTCTACGTTTAATTTAAAGAGATTGGTGGTTGTATTTTAAGGTTAGTTTTAATGTCATACTTCTACTTTCAGGATGTTTAATTTAGTACCTAAGATTTATTTTTGTTTTTAATATGGTATCTAACTTTAACGGTGTTAATTTTTTGATGATGTGTCATGTTGGCCAATAGTATGATGACACATTGCACTTTGGCAAGAGAGTTTAGGGACTAAAAAAGCCCTTGTAAAATAATTAAAAAAACAATTAAGCCCATAATTAAAAAGTGCAATTAATTGAGCTCTTAATCGAAAGTTAACAATCAATTGTGTCCCTATAATATAGTTTTTCATCAAAACTCCTGATAGACCGTTAAGTGCTGATGTGATGACTGATAATAAAAAATAATGATGTGGCGGTTGACGTGTCATTAAATGTGGAAGAATGTTGACATGAGGAATTAATTGTTTTTAATTATTTTAAATGGGTTTAATTTATTTTTAATTATTTTAGCTTAAAATTATTAAAATATTATAAAATTATAGAAAACTATAAAAACTATTAAAAACTATTATTATGTTATGAAAAATATGAAAAAATTATAAAATATTAGAGATTATAGATTTTTTAAATATAAAAATAATGAATAAGTTATAGAAAATTATAAAAAAATTAAAATGGAAAAAAATAAAAATATATTTTAAAAGTTATAAGAATTTATAAAATTATAAATATTTAAGAAAATTATAGATATATATTTTTTGTTATTTTGAAGTTTTGAAATTGGTGAAGTGTGATGATGATCTAACTTGTATAGGATGTGAAGTAAGAGGCCTGGGAGACAATGAGTTTAGTGGCTTAATGTGAATGATGAATAATAATTTTGGTTGATGAGATGTGATGTTAGGAAAGTTGATAAGGATGTATTGATCCATGATTTGCGACAACATGTAAAGGAAAACAAAAATGAGTAGTGATTTTTTATTAAAAAGATTTTTAAAAATTGAAATTATAAAAAAATATAAAAAATAGGAAGTTATAAAAAATTACTACTCATTTTATAAATTTATATTTTTAATAATTTTTATCATTTAAAAAAATCAATTAAATTCCCATCAATATTTTTTCATGTCCAGATAGCAAGTCAACACCACGATATAAGTTAACAATTCGTTACAAGTTTATTCAATTACAACTCTATTCCATTATATTGAACTAAACTTACCCTTAATGCTTCAATACTTAGTATAGACAAAGATAAAGAAAGATTCCCCTTGAACAAAATTAAAAACAGGAGAGGAGAATAAATTATTATAGCGACAGTAACGACGTCGTATTCTTAACAAATTGACTTGACTCGACGTCGTTTCTTTCAGTTTGAAATACCTACTTTGCCGCTGAACATTCAAGAGTTTATCAAATTCACCCCCATGAATTTCAAATTCTAGTAAAGCCCCGCTATCTCTCTCTCAAAGTCAAATCAATAAAAATTCCATTTTCTTTTGGCGTTAAAACGTTTAAATGGAAAATCTAGGCTATTGAGGAAGAAGAAGAAGAAGAGCAATGTCGACGATAGAGAATGTGTTGATTCAGATCTTCGAGAGGAAGAATCGAATAATCGATAACGTAAAGCAGCAAATCCTTCTCTTCGATCACCAACTGGCTTCCAAGTGTCTCATCGATGGCTTCGTTCCTCCGCCTTGGCTCCTCTCCTCTTCTTCCTTCGGTAATCTTCTCTTTCAGCTTTACATTTCTCACTTTTTCCCTATCATTTTGATGCTTTGTGAAGTTCATTTTGAATTCATTTCAACTATATCTAAGAGATAATATGGTTTTGGTTTCTTTGTTAATGCTTCTATTTTATTCCACTTCATTGAAATCCGTGAATTTCTTGTATTTTGTTTTTTTCCCCTTCTGTTTCTTATTCTTGTACATAACCAATTCGAAGTCTTCTTTAGCAATGGCGTCTTGCATTCTTCTTATTTATTGCTTTTCTTATTTTTTTTTAAACTTTTTTTCTAATATTCGATTAAGCACTAAATTAGCAATGGTGTCTTGAATTTACCTTTTAATTAATTCGATAATTTTGATTTAGTGATTTATTGTACTCAATCGATTTGGAGTGTTCTTTAGCAAGTGCGTCTTGAATTCTTCTTAGTTATTCCTTTTCTATTTTTGCTTTTCAAATTGTAATATTCGATTAAGCATTGATTTAGCAGTACTGTCTTTATTTTACCTTTTTAATTAGTTCAATACTTTTGGTTTAATGCTTAGTTCTTTTAAAACTAAAAACGTTGAAGGAATGTTTCATTGACTTCAAGATCTTAATTTTCAAAATTTGCTTCTTCAAAGCTACAAAAGTCCTTTCCATTTTAAATTGTCTGTTTTCATTTCCTTTCTTGCGAAGTCTTCTTTTCATTTGAATTCTTGATTGCATTATGATGTTTGAACTTAATAGCAACCGGTTTAGAATAATTTTCTTAGTATTCTGTTAACAGTTCCTTTTAATGGATTTATAAATGAAAAAAGAGTGTCTTCTTTTTAATTGCAGAGTTGAATAAGGATGATCTTATCTCAGGACTCCTACTTCCACATTCACAACATTCCATTCCTTACTGTTCTCTGTATCAACAGCCAGTTGTTACAACTGATAATGTACAATTACCCCATGTTTTATGCTCTGGAGTTGGATTTGATGCTTCGAATGAAGGCTTAGATAAGTTCCTTTCTGGTAAAACTGATCAGCTGGATCCTAGTGTTACATCTCCTCAAGATTGTAGAGATGGGATGGTCTCAGATATTTGTCCTGACCCTTGTTTATCACTAGCAAGTATCCAGAGATCTAAGTCTAGGCAACGGGCTTTAGAGCATCGAAACAGTGCAAAAGTGCGCAAAAACGTTGAGAGCTTTGACAAGAATGATGATGCTTGCAATAGTCAAAACAAAGTGTCCAAGATTGCATCTTTAATGTCTGGTCCTGTGGATAAGTTGGAATCGATCAGATCTGGTGATAATGTTGCGAGTTATGAGGTGGAAAAGGAAGAAAGAGGGCAATGCCGGAGCAAGGAAAGAAGTGAATATTTTTACGCCGGCAGAGTCACAAGATCAAGTTCTGTCCAACCTTCCAAGTCCATGGGTGGGCCTTCAGGTGCAGGTAACACTTCTTGTGTTGCTAAGCAGTATGAGGTGGCACCTATGGAATCCATCTGCAAATCAGGACAACATCATGTTTCTCATGAGTTATTGGAACCAAAAGTTGCTGAACCTGTTGATAACACTGAAAGTTGTCTAGTCAAAAATGAAGCAAGTGGTCCATGCTGGAGCCAGGAAAGGGGTGAAGATATTTGCTCCGGTGGTATCACAAGGTCAAGAAGTTCCGTTCATCCTCCAATGTCTGTGAATTGTCCTCCAAGTGCAGGCAAGAACTTTTGTGTTGCAAAGCAGGATGGTATTTTGCTTACAGAATCTATTAACAAATCAAGACTACAGCCTGATGCTGCTGATGAGTTATTGCAATTTGTCAAACCAGTTGAGAATGTTGTTACTTTTGTAGTGGCGAAGCAAGAAAGAGATCAATACCCGAGCAAGGAAAGGGGTGGAAGTATTTATTCTGGTAGGGTCACAAGATCTAGAAGTTCTGTCCGATCTCCAAAGTCTGTAGATGGGCTTTCGTGTGTAGGCAAAACTTCTGAACGTGCAACATGTGACGAAAATATGCTTATAGAATGCATCAGCAGATCAAAGGCACAGCCTGATGTTGTTGATAAGTCGTTGGCATTGGTAAAGCCTACTGTTATTTCTGATGAAACATGTGGTTCTAGGAAAGCAAGAGACCACCGAAGCAAGGAAAAGGGCAACAATGTTTATCAAGGTAGATTAACAAGATCCAGAAGTTCTAGCCAATACCAAACAATGGAGAATGATGTTGTAGATCAATATAATGATGGTAGTACCAGGTCAAGATCTAATCATGGTGCAAAGTTGTTTAAACTCGATTCCTCTAATACTCTGGAGAATAAAGTTAGACAATCCAAATCAACAGCTTCCAACCAGTTCCTATATGCAAAGTCATCAGAGAGGTCTGAAGGGGTTGAACTTAGGGAGGTTTCTGGTACTCAAGTAGATTCTTTGCCTTGTATTGATGGTAGTGATCTTGCTGAATTGAATCAATGTGATGCATTTGTTGCTGAAACTGATGCAAATTCTGGTGAGTTGGTTGAGGCTTCAGCTAGTTCTGCCTCTAACTTGGATGGTGGTAACAATCCTTCTCTTATAAAGTCATTGAATAGGTATGAAAGAGTTGAGTTGGAAGTCATAGGAAAAAGTCAACAGTCTTCATCTGCTATTAAGGTGTTGCCCAAGCAACTTGATTTTATTGATTTGGGAGACTGCACTGTGAAGGAAGCTTCTAGTCTTTTATTGAAGAGTGAAAACATGATCAACTCATTGGATAAAAGTTCTCTTACACCACTTCCTTGTGCAGATAATCTGGATGAAGTAACTTCTGTTCACTACCAAGAAACATACAACTCATCCCATGAAAGGCAGTTGCCAGAGGAGCAAGAAGATTTTAGCAAAGAAGAGAAACCGTCTGAAACAGCTTTTAGCAAGACATCTGGTGGTAGAATTTCCAATTTAAATGTTTTGTCCTCAGTAAAAGGCACACCTGAGGTTTGTACTGATGTTGTAACAAGTACTGTACCTGAAAGCATTGAAATCTCTGAACAGAAAACTTTCATGGAAGATCTTCCAGCTACCTCTAAAGTTTGTTATGAAGCTTTGCATAAAAACTTACTACAGGATGGGGCAGGATCTAATATAGATGTTGAGTCAGGGATGGATTATCTCTTTGAGAAGGATAATGGGAAGGTTGAAGAAGCAAAATCTGTAATCATGGTCCGAGAAACTAGTCATCTTAATTTTAATACTGATTTATGTGGTGGTCCTCCTATTTGTAGCCCTCCCCTGCTAAGGGTAGCAGATGCAAGTACCATTGATGCATTTGGACATCCTTGTGCTGCATTGTTTGAAGAAACAAAGGGTCAGTCTCTGAAAGAGAAAATGGAGTCCAGTCCTCAAAATCAAGATGAAGTCGCAATGGGAAGATGTATTGCTGGTGACACAGGTTCAGTTCTAGATCAAAAACATGCAAAATCAAGTGACAAGGTTGCAGTTCAGTCCATACGACCAGGTAAACATTCTAGATCCCACTTGGAGGGATCATGGTCTCGTAAACGGAGGAAGGTTGATGGTCAACAAAGTAATTCCCTGTCTTTGTCGTTAAACTTGAAGGTAAAGTACTTGAGGTGATTTACTAGGTTTATTTTCTATGATATAATCCTAAGCATATCTAAATCTCAAAACTTCTTTTATGTCCCAGGAGGAAGATGCTATGCAGTTAAACGCTAAGCTCCTAGTTGATGAAGAACAAAATGGGGTATGCTACACAATGTGTGGATCTAAATCTTCCTCTAGTTTAATTCATTTCCATATTAATATCTATGACTTCCCATGTGATAGTGATGTCTTATACCTCTTTTCATACCATAAAAAATGCTTACACTTTCACTAAATTTTATCTAGAAAACAATTGATTAAGCTAAACTTAATTGTTTATTTCAATGTAATACTGCATCTTAAGTGGTTATTCCGAGTGTAAAAAAATTTAGGAGGCAAAGGATTTCACTTGCAATTCCAAGCCATCAGGACAGCAGTTAAGCTTTGACTTGCAATTATATATAATCCCAATAGATGGCTGCCATTGATTTCTCTAGCTTTCTTCTCAATCTCTCTTCTAATTTATCTCAATTTCTCATGTCTTGCAATTTGCTTACATTATTTTGAATTCAGTTATTCAGAAGGTAGCATATTGCTCAGTTGCCCTTTTTTTACTTTATTTCATAGTTAGCATAATATGTGGAACATCTATTTATAAATTGCACAGGTTACATTCCTACTGGAAATTGAACACTTTAGCTTAGTGAGTGTCTTATTGCTGTGTTGCCAGGGGAAATATAATCGAAAAGAGAGGGGCAGAAGTGAAAACACCCCTTCCAATTTTATGCATAAACAATTTGATGTGGCTTCTGTCTCAAGTTCACCCCTAGCGAACCTTGAAAATTTTGATCAATCAGAGGATGCACCAGGAACAGTATATCCATCCAGCATCATGTTTGGTTCAACAAGGAAATGCACTGCAGATGAGAACCAAATTATATTGAATGTTGGGGATAACTCTGACTTTGCAAATATTGAACATTTGGCTTGTGATGAAAGGAGCAAGAAAGAAAGCAAATGTCAACTAGGAGAAGATGGTGAGTTTTCAACTTTTCTCATTAGTTCTCCTTGTCGACCACCTACAAATTTTATCAGTGCTGATCAAAGCAGACCAGAACTTGAGGGGTTCATTATTCAGACAGATGATAAACAAATATGTAATGGTGGAGAAGGCATTGGCTTCGAAAAATTGCACCTTTCAAATCCTACAATAGAACGGGCTAGCCTTCTAGAGCAGCTTTGTAAATCTGCTTGCACCCATACCCCACTGCCCCAATTTCCAACCACATATAGAATGCACCAAGCAACTGGTCTTTACCAATCTGTTCCTAAAGGACTTCTAGAATGCATGGATCTGAGGAGCACTCTTCCTGAAAATGATGATAGAAAAAGTCACCTTAAAGTTAGCAGTAGTTGCTTTGGTGAGGAAACAAACTGTGCAACTAGTCTTTGCCAATCTGTTCCTAATGGACTTCTAGAATGCATGGATCCGAGAAGCACTTTTCCTGAAAACGGTGATAGTAGTCACCTTAAAATTAGCAGTAGTTGCTTTGGTGAGGAAACAAACCATGCATTTCTTGGAGGATGCTTTTCTGATTGCTTGCCATTGTCTAGTTCTCAACTTATCGGAAATGTGAAGAATCCTTATCTTTCTCCAGTTGGCAAGTTCTGGGATAGAATCACATCAAACTCTGACAGTTCAGAGAAGCGAGGTAGCCTAAAGCTAGAGCTGCCCTGCATTAATGAAGAAAATGAGAACACGGAAGAGGTGGTTGACGCAATTCACTTTCAGGAAGGCACTGCATCGAAACGATTGACTTGCTCTGCCAAAAGGGTACCACTTGCTGAGATTATGGAATGCCCAAATGCTCCATCAGTTTCTGGAGCTGAAATATTTAATGTTAGAGATAGCCTGGACTCTGTGAACACAGCCTACAGCTTCATTGGGACTGAAAATGGTATCAAGCAAAAGGTTGAAAAACAGAATGCCACAAAGAGGAGAGATATAAATAAGTCGAAAGAGAACTGCAGTATAGGACCAGGGATGACTACTACCAAAAGGGCAAGTGAATCACTTCGTTATAAGTTCAGTAAACCAAAATTATCTCAGAAAACCAATCCAAGAAAAGGTGGGCCAAGTTTCTCAGAAAAGGAGTTGAAGCTAAATAATATAGTTTCAAATGTAACTTCATTTATTCCACTTGTTCAGCAAAAACAAGCAGCTTCCATTGCTACTGGTAATCATTCACTCATTTCTTCTGCAGCCATTCTTTTTTTGTCATTATTCCCCAGCATTCTTGAAAATGTATGTTACTATCTTACCTATAGATTATGCTGATGCTTTAAGTTATATGTAATTCCTTATAGGGAAGAGGGATGTTAAAGTGAAGGCTCTGGAGGCTGCTGAAGCTGCAAAGAAACTTGCTGAAAAGAAAGAAAATGATCGCAAGATGAAAAAGGAGGCCCTGAAACTTGAACGAGTGAGGTTGGAGCAAGAAAACTTGAGGCAGTTGGAGCTTGAGAAGAAAAAGAAAGAAGAACGAAAGAAAAAAGAGGCCGATATGGCTGCTAAGAAACGACAGAGGGAAGAAGAAGAAAGATTGGAGAAAGAGAGAAAAAGAAAGCGTATTGAAGAAGCACGGAGGCAGCGTGCTTCTGAAGAAAATTTATGTTCAAAGAAAGATGGCAAAGAAAAGAAGTGCCAAGCCCCGGTAAACTTCCTTATGCTGTATAGAAGGTTTTTTTTAAGGACTTTCTTTCTGCAAAATGGCATTAATTGCGAACTTCTGCTGTAGGATGAGAGAGCACAAACAATAAAGGTTCCTAATGGTGAAGCATTGAAGCTTGAGAAAATGCAAAGAGTAGGCACAAATGAAGGAAAAATGTCAGCCAGGGAAATTAGCACAGCTGTTTCTTCAACTACTGATGCTGTAAAAACAAGCACGGCCAGTGAAAATTTTCATGCAAAGGTAAAATTCATTTAGCAGATTCAGATATTTAATTTTGGAAATTCGTCTACCCTTAAGCAATTATACTTCTTTGGCTTAAATAAAATGAATTTTAAGGGCCCCTCTTAGTACTACTGCTATATTAAACTGAAAACAATGTCACTTTTTTGTTAACCATCTTTAAAGGCTGTTTGATGGGGCAATGTTAAGGCTTATGAATAGATCACGTGCTTAAGTGTTCTCTCAATTTACATTGACAGCGTATAACATGTAAAAAGAAAGCAACAACTGCAATGAGATTTTCATATGTCAGTGCAATTTAAGGAGAATTGTTATGATAAGTTTGAGTTCAGCTTTTGCTGCAACAAACTGATGGAATGGAAATTCAAGATTTGTAATAGGACCTTAAAATGGATTGTTTTGTATCACTTAGACATCTTTTTAGCTGCCTTTGTGAAATCCATAAAGATCGAAGACTAAAAGAGGATTACTGTTCTTTATATAAGGCTTATGTATTTTGCTATATTTTACCAGTTTAACTGAAACCATTTCTTGGATGTTTCTTCTACGAATGGTTGTCAAAATTTTTAGTTGAGCCTCATGTGTACATTGAATCTTTGTCAGGCAATGAGCACCTTGGATAGAGCAAAAGCGAGTGATAATAATGATGCAGATATAACCATTGAACAAGATAATAATGATGCAGATATAACCATTGAACAATCTTATGATATTTCACCTTACAAAGGTTCTGATGATGAAGAAGAAGATGATGAAAGTGAACCTAACAGAAAATTTGTTCCTCCATGGGCAAGGTATGTGACACAGTTTCATCATTCTAGAAACAAGTATTGAAGTCCATCTTAAGATGTTTTCAGCTCTTTGTTCCAGAAAACTAGTGTTTGACTCTTGTGGAATTTTGCAGTAAAAATCACGTGGCCTGGGCTATCATTTCCCAGCAAAAAGTAGATCCAGAAGCAATATTCCCCCCAGAAAGCTTTTGCAGCATTTCTCAAGGTGCTTATTCATACCAACTGTAAATCCTTGTCCTATGTTGTTTCCTGTCGGACTAACAGTTATTATCCTACATAGTTCTCTTGCCAAGAAAACTCCAGCAACATCGTGCAAGTTAAATTGGATGGTACAGTTTTGAAAACCATAGCATCTTCTGCCAACTAAGTGACATTTCTTGCATGATTGTAAAGGTATACTACCTCTTCATTTTTTCACTGGCATTGGTAATTTTGTGGGCCTAAATTTCATTTATAAAAAACCAATCCTTCCTGGATATTTTTCATTCATCAATTGGTGACCGCAGTTTTGTTCGTGGACCTTAATATCCATAAGGCTAAGAATTTAAAGCTTGAAATATGTTTTTTTTCCCTGAAATTCTCCCACCTAATGAATTCTTAGTTTTTATTAATGTGGCAGAGTGAATAGCGAGAGACACCTCGGAAGAGTAAGAAGCAGGTGATTACTGATTAGAGCTGAAAGTTTCCAAAATGTCAATGTTAATGGATGCTGTCTAATCTCTCTTACTGTTTATTGTTTAATGATACAATATCAATATCAAGTCAATAACACAGCCATTGAAGCTGCAGACAAAGTAGATCAAAATTACATTTTGTACCAGTTCTCACTCCCTCATCCTCAGGTAACACGCTTGTAAATTTAAGGGATAATTTCTATTAATTTTTTAAATATGATATTGTAATTATCCGAGCATATTTAAAAGTTATATGTAGGATCCACTACTAAAGTGTGGGCTTCACGTCATATGTTGATAAACTCTACATGACTTTAAATCAGGATCGGTTAATTGTATTACAATTATTCTAAAGAGGGCTGTATGTGATCATTAGATAACTTTAAATTATGATTGATTAATATAATTATTTTAGGTAATAACTGATATACACTTATATTGTAGGGGACTTTGCGAACAGATTTCCTCTATCCCATTTGATGTTTTTCTTTAATTAGTGAATTACAATAACAGAATAAAGCCTCGAACAACAAACATGATTAGTACAACTTGAATCCAAACTACACCTGAAATAATGAATACCTTTTACCATTAGGTCATTATATAAGATTCACCTTCAACAACTTTTTATCATGCGTTCATATAAAAGAACATTTATATTCAATTGTTTATAAATAAAAGATAACTTTACATACTAATGTCGGAACATTCAAGTGGCACAAGGAACGCCAAATAAGGAAAACCATTTGTCTTTACTATTGGATGATTTTTGATATACTTGTTAAATATTTTTCAAATATGATATTTTCCGATCATTATTCTGTACCTGCTTTTTTAATATTTATTTTTTGGGTCCCATGTTTTGTAATATTTATTTAAGAATTTCCTTGTTAATATAAACTAACAATTTGTCAAAAGTTTTGCAGACGAAAAAAAGGGGGGGGGGGGGGTTGAAATAACGTAAAACTTGATCAAGTTGTTAGGAGCTGAACAGTGTGTCACGTTGGACCAATTCAACCTCATATTAAATTGGGTCTAGAAGAAGTGGGCATTGTTGGTGGAGAATTTTTCTAATTGTGTAACGGCTATATGACGTGAGCAGCTTTGTTAGTCTATGCTGCCCGTTTGAGTTAGATTCCAAATCCCTAATTTGATATTTTCTTTAATGGACAATTAAATCTTTAGTTAAATTAGGTCTTTCCTTCTTTTCTTATCTGTTGGCTATTTCTTTTTACTTCAAGTGTGATAAAAAGATAACCCAAAAACAAGTGTCATTTAGGCTCTATATATTTATTTTCTGAAAAAGTAAATATAGGCTTGCAGTTAAGTCCTTGGAATGGCTTTCAAAATCGATAGTGGTTACTTTCCTCAACTACATTTGAGAAAGCAACAAAAATTACTTTCCTCAATCTAAGTAATTGAATCTTAAAACAAAAAAAACAACACCCTCTCGAAACGTGAAAAACTAAAATTACTTGTTTTTATATCCTCTTCCTTTTAAGACTTCTAATACACATTTTGTTGCATTATTCTGATTTGTCTCTTTATTTATTTTCCTTAAGCTGAAAATTGAAATTTTAAGGAGAAAGATTTAATTTTGAGCCAAGGAAAGAAACACGTGTAAGGCAAACGTCAACCTCGCATGCATGGCAGCTCCTCACCACGTCTCAAGCCAAATGGTTCCATGCATACTCATAGTGTGCCACTTGGGGAAACACTGTTTCGCCTAAAAAACTTTTACGAGATTCTGTAACTAGAGACATTCATTTTAAAATTTTCAACTCAACTATTCATCCATTTTTAAAACAATTACAAACTTATTAAAAAAATATAAAGTAATAACATTTATATTTAATTTTTTAATTGTTTGATTAATTCATGATATTAATTTCTATACTAAAAACTTTGCTCCGTTCTTATAAGTGTTTACATATTCATCTTTAAAATTCATTCACAATTTACATGATGGTTCAATAGCAAATTTGTTCATTTAAGCACCAAATTCAACATTGGAAATCCCATCAATTTTTTATATTGGGTCAAATCTGAAGTTGGCTTTAAAAAGAATAAGGGAATCATTCACGTGGTTTGTCTTAGCATAGTTTTACAGACAAGCTCTATTTCTTGTGTATGTTTTGTATTTAGTACATTTTTATATTATAATCATAAAAATATTTTATATTTATATAGATTTGAGTAGAAATGCTGCAGTAATTTAAGAGTAGTGGATTTGAACAGGTTCATAATATCGTTCAATTTAAAACTTTGTATAATAAAAAATTAACATTTATATAAATATTTGCATATTAAATATTTTTCGTATGTATATATAATATTTAAAGTTTTTCATGAAATATCTAATATTACTAATTCTACCCATAAGAAAAGTACACACACACACATCCAACTCTCATTGTCATTTCTGTCCAGTTTATTTATGTGATGTTGGTACTTTTTTATTATTATTATCAAATTTAAATATATGATATTTTAGTATTTAAAAAGTAAAATTTAATTGATAATATGTATTCAAGTGAGCAATTAATTGAATTTTAATTTATGCATGTATGAGTTTTCCTTTTAGATTTAGATTTCATAAAATGTGGGATATATTTCGATTATTATACTGCTTGATTGTTGTTACATTGATGTATTGCATGAAGTCATAGTAGGTTTAAAGAAAAGCGTAGGGACTAAGTTTCAAAATTTAAAAGAGTAAAAGGTGTGAGAGAAGAAATAGACCTTTCTGTCCCTCATTGCCCTTAATCATCTAAAACCATGGCCAAATCCAATCAACATCGATCTTTCTAACCGTTATATTTCCATTATTAAAGTAAAAGAAGAAAGTATGATTCTTTCAAAAGCCCACAGGCGCCTATTTCCCCCCACTTTTTCTCCATTTCTCATTAAATTCCCTTTGCAAAAAGCTTTAACTTTTTTTTTATAACTTAGCATCATCAAATTCACAATTACATTCCACTTTGGGACTCTGGGTATTTGTATTTCTTCCAAACCAAGAATCTGTGATATCAAAACAATGCCACCAAGAAACCTTCTTGTTTTCTTGCTGTTTCTCTTTCCCCTCCTCTTCACCTTCGATTCCCCATTTATAATCTTAGCTGAAAGTACCAGCTTTAATTTCCCATTCTTCACTGTTAGGAACCTCACTCTCCTTGGTGATTCTCATCTTAAAAATGGCGTTATAGGCCTAACCAGGGAGACTGCTGTTCCTTCTTCCAGCTCAGGTACTCTCATCTACAACCACCCAATTCATTTTCTCGATCAAGATTCCAATATCACTGCTTCTTTCTCCACCACTTTCTCTTTTACCATCGACAGTGTCGACCCCACCTCTTTCGGTGATGGTTTAACCTTCTTTCTTTCACCTGATAACCAAACCCTTGGGAGTTCAGGTGGGTATCTTGGTCTTGCTAATTCTTCAGATTTTACCAAGAACAAGTTTTTAGCCATTGAGTTTGATACCAAGCTTGATACTCGGTTCAATGATTCCAATGACAATCATGTCGGTTTGGATGTTAACTCCCTCAATTCAATCAAGGCTACTGATGCATTGTTGCAAGATATCGATTTGAAGAGTGGGAATTTGATCACTGCTTGGATTGTTTACAAGAATGATTTGAGGGTCTTGAATGTTTTCTTGAGTTATTCAACTGTAAAGCCTCCAACACCATTGTTGTCTGCGGATATTGATTTGTCTGGATACCTTAAAGAGTACGTGTTTGTTGGGTTTTCAGCATCAACAGAAGGGAGTACGGGCATTCACTCGATTGAGAATTGGAGTTTCAAGACTTTTGGTTTCCTTCCCGTGAGACCAAGATCACATCCTCATAATGTATCCGGTAGTTCAGTCACAGTACCATCAGCTGTTCCTGCATCAAATTCTACCAATAAACACCACAAGAGGCTTGGTTTAGGACTTGGGATTGCCGGTCCAGCCTTCTTTTTTGTCGTGCTTGCTGTTTTCGGTTATGTATCAGTGAAGAAATGGAAGGATATGAGAATAGAAAAGAATCTGAAAGCAGAGATTTTGGCAGGGCCTAGGGAGTTTAGTTACAAAGAACTGTATGCAGCCACAAGAGGCTTTCACTCAAGTAGAATCATAGGGCGGGGTGCGTTCGGGAATGTTTACAAGGCCATCTTCGCCTCTTCGGGGTGTGTTAGTGCGGTGAAAAGATCAAAACACTCCCGTGAAGGTAAAACCGAGTTCCTTGCTGAATTGTCTATCATAGCTGGTTTGAGGCACAAGAATCTGGTTCAGCTACAAGGTTGGTGTGCTGAGAAAGGTGAATTGTTGCTTGTTTATGAGTTTATGCCTAATGGAAGCCTTGATACCCTGCTTCATCAACACCCTGAGAATGGCTTATTGCTGACATGGTCCCATAGACAAAATATTGCTGTCGGATTGGCCTCTGTCTTAGCTTACCTGCACCAAGAATGTGAACAACAAGTCATTCACAGAGACATAAAGACAAGTAATATAATGCTTGATGGCAACTTTAATCCAAGACTTGGTGATTTCGGATTGGCAAGGCTGATGGATCATGACAAGAGTCCTGTTTCAACACTTACTGCTGGCACCATGGGCTACCTTGCCCCTGAATATCTTCAGTACGGGAAAGCAACCGAGAAAACTGATGTTTTCAGCTACGGTGTCGTTATTCTTGAAGTAGCTTGTGGTAGAAGGCCGATAGAGAGGGAAGTAAACAGCCAGAAAATGGTGAATTTGATTGACTGGGTGTGGGGCTTGCTTGGTGAGGGAAGGATCATTGAAGCAGCTGATAAAAGGTTGAAAGGGGATTTCAATGAGGAAGAAATGAGGAAGTTGTTGCTTGTAGGTTTGAGCTGTGCACACCCTGATAGTGCTGAGAGGCCTTCAATCAGGAGAATCCTTCAGATCCTTAACAATGAGGCGGATCCAATAGCCGTGCCGAAGATGAAACCGAGTCTCACTTTCTCTTGTAGCTTAACTGTTGAGGACATTGTTTCAGATGATGAAGAAAGCAAAACAACTCAAAGCTGATACGAGTTGGATACAAAATTCATTGATTGTTTGATTCTTTCATTTGTGCTTATACCATCATTATAATATTACTTCATTTCAGTGCTAATCTGAGACTAGGAGTTCATTAGTGTGAGTTCAAAAGTACTGCATTGAACTATGTGGTCTCTGCTGTAATCTGAAGATAAATTTACAAAGTTCTGACATGTTCTCTTGCTGTCATCCGCCATTGTTAGCTATCTTTACTGATATAAAACTTGACTCTATTCACAGTCACACTGTTATGGGGCTCTCTTTACATTTAAGTCCCCAAATTGAGGACTGACTCGCATATTTGTTCATATGTTGCTGGCAAATACCATAAAAGTAGCCTAAAAACACTATTTAAAGTTACTATATATAGTAGTTTTCAAGGGAAATGGTGAATAGTCATATAATATTTAATACAATGTTAGTACTATAAAGAATCCAACCTGCAACAATCATATGTAGCACATTAAATCATCAACAGGCAAGAGTAAGTTACCCCATCATTTTCCTTAAAACTTCTATTTATAGGTCACTTTCCAGTTCTGATCTCTCTTCATTTATAATGTCTATGCAAACCCATGAAAGCAACCTAAATGTTTCATTTAAAAGCAAAATGATAATGAAACAAGTGGAAGCAAACTTTATTCAAACTAAAGCAAATTTCTGCAGAAGCAGATATCAATATACAAACAAACAGGGAATTAAGGGACTACTCTTGACTCTCAGTATCACTGTCAACCTTCATACTTCTTTCCCTTGCAGAGGTTTATGTGGTAGAGTTAAGGCAATTTCAGCTGCCCATGTGACAAGTCTCGGCCATTGGATCCATGTTACAGTAAAGTATTTTGGGTATTGATGTTCCATCTAACTGGTTTGAATGATGTTTCCTTGCTGGTGCACCTCCATCCAATCCCTCATCACATGCAACCATCACCAGAAACAAAGATTAAAAAAAGGGGTGTTTAGAATATCTTTGAGTTTCGTGTACTTGGAACTGATAACATAAAGAATCAATATCAAAGGTGGTGCAATGAATATTTTCTGATGCATTCAAACAAACATAGCATGTAATGCTAGAAATGTAGGACCTTTTTAAGTCTAAAAGGTGATTTTCATTAATCATGGATTGCTTTATCAAGGTTCTAACATGCTTTTGGGGGCTGGTTAAAGCCCATATATAGCCAAATGGGTTTCTTAGTTGAAAGATAAATCTAATTGAGATTCTTCACCAAGGGTACAAAGAAACCCTCTCACATTAATCTTTTAGCCTTACTATATATCATATGGGGTCATGTTAGTGGAGCATTCATTAGCTATATACGGACTCTTGTTCTTAATGCATATTCAGACAGAAAATGATGTAATGATCAGAGATAAGGTAAATGTTAATTCTAAATTGGTAGTGAAACTAATATATATATATTGAATTTTGAGAGGCATTTCAAAATAAACCAACGGTTTAAATCATGCAAGAAAGCATCTCAAAAAGCCTTGTTCCATTCCCCTATCTTTCTAGACTTAAAACTTTTCAGTTTCTTTTGTTATTATGCTTTCTGTCATGTATTCTCATATGTACGTACGTACGTATGTATGTATGTATGCACAGAGATAAGGAACAACATAAAAGAGAAGGGTGAAGAAGAAATTACAGCATGTGATTTGGATGTGAAATTAAGGGATGATATAGCAGGGAATATGATAGAGTTAGAGAAATGGTGACAGAAGAAGAGAAAGCACACTCCCAACAAAAGCAAACACTCTTTTTGCAGATCCTGGCTTGTGCTCTCTCTCTTCTGTCAACATATATATATATATATATATATATATCTATGACATGCTGCTCATCTTCCTATTCTCCCACCATGCATGCTTTCACCTCATCATCTGCTACACTGTCACATGCATATTTATCATCAGAATCTTAATCAAAACAAGTGAAAAAGAAAATAATTACTACTAACATTAGCTATATAGACTCTTAAAAAACCAAACAAACAAATATTAGCTATATAGATTCATGTTATCTTCACATCTATATATATACATAAAAATATGCATGTGCATATTTGTATTTATATGCATGCAAATTAATGATCTATTTATATTAACCATAATCACATATCCTTGAATATATATATATATATATATATATATAAACGTACTTCTCAAACAACAAGAGAAGGTGAAAAGGTATAAAAATTAGATGAAGAAGGAAAGCAAATAAGACATATAGTTCAACTAACTTCATGGAAACTGAACTTTCAAGTTTCAACCACCCTTTTTTCATAAAAGAAATAATATAATTATATTAGCATATTAATACTTGTAACACAGAAATTAATCATGTACATATTGTGACTCACCTACCTACAAGAACTTAGCTGCAATGTCTTTTTTCTTTTCCACAATCTATATAATTTACTTCCTTGAAATATATATTATGATTTATAGAAAAGAAAAATGAGGGGAATTTATTCAAGTTTCTTAGGTTAAAATCACTGAAATGGATCTCTTTGAAATCACTGAGAAACAAGAAAAATATAATTTGATTTTTAGAAGTAAAATATTTATACAAAGAAAAGAAAGTATACATTGCCACAAAACCAAAGAGAAGAGAAAGGTATAAGCTAAGCAGCTAATTCTATGCCATGAACAACAAAGCCAAATACTCCTTTTTTATACCAACATGGTCACCGGCTAAAAGCAGTAATGCATGACTATGACCGCCTACTGACTGTTAAGTGGTCCCTACTAAATTATTCAACTTACAATTAATCTCTGTGTTATGAAATAAATAAATATTTTAGTTTAAAAAAAAAGAAGCAAATATATTGGAATTATGTGATTTATTATGGTGTATGTATTTATAGACCGACAGTATATTAAATATAAGTTGATTGAGCGATGTAATTTGATATTTTTGGAAAAATCTCACATAAATTCCTAATATCCGATGCCACCAAAATCTGAATACAACTAAAATAAGATTTCATTTTCTTACAAACATATGCTACTGTCAGATTATGAAAATCTTGTTCTAACTACATTCTTTATTTGATATATTGATGATATTTAAAAGTTAAAAATAAATAAATAATAAATATGATGTTTTTTTAATTCACTTTTAGAGTTAAAAACTCAAGTGTGATGGTAAGTTACATGTATTTCTAATGAGAGAAAGCAAGTTCAAATTTTGAAAACGATATTATTGGGAGGAATAATAACTATGAAACTTGAACATGAATAGTAACACAAAATAAAAAATAAAGAAAAATAGAAAATAATTGCATTTACATGGTTAGTTTTAATAAATTAAATAACTCTAAATTTATTTTAAAGATAATTTAATAAAAAATAAAATATGTCACATCAGAAATATTTTATAAAAAAAAGTTTATACAATTATGATTATTGGTGGAATGATAAAGAAAACCTGTTATATAAATATTATTAAACACATGATTGATTTTTAGATATGTTTAGATATGTTTATTTTTTTGGGTACAAGAAAGATAAAATCACAACTAAACTAGGCAAGGCTAAACCATGCTAGATTTATCATCATGCAGCACTTGTAGAACTTCATCCGGTGGTTGCATGAAAATATACCTACCTAAAGGCCTTGAAGACGATATTGATGCCAATCTATTAGCTATCTTGTTGCCCTCTCTAAAAACATTTATAATCTGAATCGTCCAAGATAGTTAAAGTAACCCTTTGATAACTCGTAGTACTGTTAAATGATGGTGCTCAGTTGAAATAACTTTGTCGAAACCATTTTTTTGTGTTTGGAAAACGGGCCGACTTTAAAAAGGAAAATGGAGTCGCCACCAATCTTTTTTGAAGTGTGATTGGGCCACCTTATAAAACATTTTGGTCTACGAATTTTAAGAAAACAGTTCGAGTCGGTTTACACGAGGAAGGATTAGCACCCTCGTGACGCCCATAATTGGTACCTAATTGATTAATTAATGTCCTAATATCGAAAATTTGAAAGATTTTAAAATACGATTCTTTTTATTTTAAAAGAAAAAAACTTGAATAAAATATGAGCAATCGGACCTTCTTATCTCGAGGAAGTAAAATGTCACGCCTTGATAAGTTAAGTACGACACTTCAAATCCCGAAATTGAGCTTGTCCTTTGACTTTCCAAAATTAATGTGTTTAAACCTAAGAAGGATACTCGGTTATTTGGGGTCTAATGAAAAATCAAAACCCAATAAGTTAGGGCTCGATTTCCCAAAATACCAAACACGGAATATTGCCTTCGTTTTTGAAATCCTTATCTCGAGATAACAAAACGTCCCATCCAGTGAGTTAGGACACGACGATTTTGAATTCTCGAGAATAAGTTTTTTATTCAAACTTTTAAAAAGAAAGTAATAGGTTCTTAGACTCGGAAAGAGAAATCGAAACCTAGTAAGTTAGGGTACGACTCCTTTCGAACCTTAGAACACGGAGGGTTTGCTTGTTTTGAAACGAAAACTGTAATGGATCGAATAAAATAAAATGTAAAACGAGTTGCCATGCTAGTTTATATAACAACATTACGGTGATCAAATATGAATAACAATAATAAAGGTAGAAATAAAATACGATAAAAAAGTAAAATAAACAAACAAAATGAAATAAAAGAAAATAGTAACGAAAAGGCAATGATAATAATAACTATGAAACATACTAATAAACAAATAATAAAAAAGAATAATAAGAATAATAATAATAGGTTAAAAAAATATTAATAATTAAAATAATAATAGTATGTCATAAAATATAAAAGTAATAAAAGTCATAAAAAAATAAAAAAAATTAGTAATAAAATAGTATAACAATGAATATAATACTAAGTATAGTATAGTAAGAATAATAATAATAAATATAATTATAGATAATAATATATAAAATAGGGGTAATAAAAAAATATAGGTATAATAACAATATAAATAGAAAAAACAAAATAATATATAATAATAAAGATACTAGAAAGAATATAGTTATAATAATAATAATATAAATATAAAAATAGTAGTAACCAAAATATTAAAAATAATTGATTTAATGATAAAAATAGCAAAAATAATTAAAAGGGGCTAAACTGGATTGAAAACAGAAGCTTTGGGCAAATTTAAAATAAAAGGGAAGATATGGGCTAAATCGTGATATGCGCACAATATAGAGGGACCAACATAGCAATTAATCCCCCTCTGAAACGCAGCGCATGAATGCGGACCAAATCGAAGTGGTGGACAAGATTCAGGGGAAAATTTAAAAAATAAAAAAATGGAATGGGATGCGATTAAAACAGTGGAGCAAAGAGGGAGGACCTTACGCGCAATTTACCCATTTAGGGTAAAATTGCGCGGATCCAGCTATGGATCGGGTCGTCGCGCGAGGGTCTCTCCCTTGCCCCTCAAACGGCGACGTTTTCTGAAGGTTTTAAAACCCCAAAAAAAAACATTTTCCTTCATTTCCCCTTCTGCTTCAAAAACCGAACCCCTCTTGTTTAATTTCTAGGGTTTGACCCCCCTTTTTTGCAGCGAATCCGTCATGTACGCGCCGATAGCGGTGATCGGGGGGGTAAGTTTTTTATTATTTGCTATTTTTACGAGTATATACTGTTTTTAAAGAAGAAAAAAAAACATAAAGATAAAAAAGAAATATATATATATATATACGAAGAACACAAAAAAAAGAAATAACAAAGGCTAATATCTTACAACTCTGACTTTTGACTCCATTTTTTTTGTATCAAAAATCTCTATATCCTCCTCCCCCCTTTTTACATTCGGTTATTCGGCTTTTATAGCCTAAAAATCCCCCCAAAAATAGAATAGAATCAAATCCCGAATCTGTTTTTTGCTTTGCTGGCCTTTTCCCTTTTTTCCGCAGGTGAAGGCAATGTGGAGACGCACGCTGCGGAGAGCGGGGCGACGTGCGGTGTTGGGTCTGCTTTGGCGGCGCATGCATGACTGACTAGGGTTTCGCTTGTGTTTTCTGTTTTGGGCTTAATGGGCTAGGTCTAGGTTTGGGCTTTTGGGATTAAGGCTAGTTTGTATTTTTTTTGTTATTGGACTGTTCTCTTAACTTTGGACTTTGTTTTATTGGGCCCGGGCAAGAAATTGGGTTCTACAGCTGCCCCTCTTTACTCGTTGTCGTGTAACGAGAATGGAGTAAAGACTTTAAAGGGACCAATTTTGCCCGGTCCTGTCAAATCTTGACTTATTGATGCTTCCTTTTTTCAGGTAGCTTCATTCCATCCACTGCATCTTCAAGGGTGTAAGAATTTTCGTTTCAATCTGCTCCACTCCTACTCAGTGGAGATAAGATCTGCTATCCTTAGTCTGCTCCATTGCCGATACATGGAGATAAGACTTGCTGTATTCGATCTGCTCTACTCCTGCTCAGTAGAGATAAGATCTGCTATCTTTAGCCTGCTCCACTCCTGCTTAGTGGAGATAAGGCTATAACCTTCAGTCTATTACCCTACTGCTTAGGGAATTAAGATCTGTAATTTTCGGCCTGTTACCCTACTGCTTAGGGGATTAAGGCACATCGTCTTCGATCTATTCCACTCCTGCTCAGTGGAGATAAGATCTGCTCTCTTTAGCCTGCTCCACTCCTGCTCAGTGGAGATAAGACTGTAACCTTCAGTCTGCTCCATTGCTGATACATGGAGATAAGACTTGCTATCTTTGATCTGCTCCACTCCTGTTCAGTGGAGATATGATCTGCTCTCTTCAGTCTGCTCCATTGCCGATACATGGAGATAAGACTCGTAATTTTTGATCTGCTCCACTCCTGCTCAGTAGAGATAAGATCTGTTATTTTCAGCCTGTTACCCTACTGCTTAGGGAATTAAGGCTCATCGTCTTCGATCTGTTCCACTCCTGCTCAGTGGGATAAGATCAGTAATCTTTAGCCTGGTACCCTACTGCTTAGGGAATTAAGGCTCATCGTCTTCGATCTGTTCCACTCCTGCTCAGTGGGATAAGATCTGTAATCTTCAGCCTGTTACCTTACTGCTTAGGGGATTAAAGCTCCTCGTCTTCGTTCTGTTCCACTCCTACTCAGTGCGATAAGATCAGTAATCTTCAGCCTGTTACCCTACTGCTTAGGGAATTAAGGCTCCTCGTCTTCGATCTGTTCCACTCCTGCTCAGTGGGATAAGATCTGTAATCTTCAGCCTGTTACCCTACTGCTTAGGGAATTAAGGCTCATCCTTTTTGATCTGTTCCATTCCTGCTCAGTGGGCTAAGATCAGTAATCTTCAGCCTGTTACCCTACTGCTTAGGGAATTAAGGCTCCTCGTCTTCGATCTGTTCCACTCTTGCTCAGTGGGATAAGATCTGTAATCTTCAGCCTGTTACCCTACTGCTTAGGGAATTAAGGCTCATCATTTTTGATCTGTTCCACTCCTGCTCAGTGGGATAAGATCTGTAATCTTCAGCCTGTTACCCTACTGCTTAGGGAATTAAGGCTCCTCGTCTTCGATCTGTTCCACTCCTGCTCAGTGGGATAAGATCTGTAATCTTCAGCCTGTTACCCTACTGCTTAGGGGATTAAGGCTCCTCGTCTTCGATCTGTTCCACTCCTGCTCAGTGGGATAAGATCAGTAATCTTCATCATGTTACCCTACTGCTTAGGGAATTAAGGCTCATCGTCTTCGATCTGTTCCACTCCTGCTCAGTGGGATAAGATCTGTAATCTTCAGCCTGTTAACCTACTGCTTAGGGAATTAAGGCTCATCGTTTTCGATCTGTTCCACTCCTGCTCAGTGGAGATAAGATCTACAATCTTCTTCAGTCTGCTCCATTGCCGATACATGGAGATAAGACTTGCAATTTCCAATCTGCCCCACTCTTGCTCAGTGGAGATAAGATCTGTAATCTTCAGCTTGTCACCCTACTGCTTAGGGGATTAAGGCTTGCTGTCTTCGATCTGCTCTACTCCTGCTTAGTAGAGATAAGATCTGCTATCTTTAGCCTGCTCCGCTCCTGCTCAGGGAGATAAGGCTAGTGGCTTAAATCTGCTCCATTGCCGATACATGGAGATAAGATTAACCATTTTCGATCTGCCCCACTCCTGCTCAGTAGGGATAAGATCTGCACTCTTCAGTCTACTCCATTACCGATACATGGAGATAAGACTTGTAATTTTAGATCTGCTCCACTCCTGCTCAGTGGAGATAAGATCTGCTAACTTCTGTAACTCCCATCAATTTTGCTACATTGTCCTCTGGGGAACCTACCTGTAGAATTGATTTTATGGGGTCTATGCTTATGCCAAATGATTAGGATGTCATGATTAAAAAATGCTCCTAACCAATGTATTGCGAATGAATGAATGAATGCAAAATGTCATGAACATGATCCAATTTTTAACTTTTGGGCTATCATTGCTTACTGTTTGTCAGGGCGATATTCCCAATGTATGTCTTCTTGTTCTACTGATACTTCTAACAGAGAATCTGAAGATGTCGTCACTGCTTAGAATCTTATTTCAGGGGTTCCGAGCCCTTTAAGCCTGGTGAGTTCTAAATAATTGTCCTGTTTTAGATTCTTGTATTATTTAGAGATTTGCAGAGTAATATCCAGAGCTTCTTTCATAAAAACATTAGTAGTTCATTGATCATTATTTCAATATACAATGCTTGAAAAAGAGAACATTACAATGGATAAGAAAGAAATTACTTAGGAGCATTGCTCGAAATAAGCAAGTTAAGCAAAGATAGCAAATGCAACCCAGAAGGAAATTTATTGGTAGTGTAAAATAAAATGATTAAAGATGGCAAGGTAAGATAGAAACTAGGTGCCCCAGATATCGCAGCCTGAGCTTCACTGTTCAAACTTCTTGAGGACCATTTTAAGCTCAATATGTGTTTAGGGGATCCGGAGTACTTTGTTGATGCCCCAAGACGTAACATACTTCCTCATTGTTAATTCAAGCGTAGTGAAACTACTGTATGCCCCATCACGATTTGATCATAATTTGAGCCGCCCTTTTTGGGTTTTCGACTCAAAGCCCCTTTGGTCTCAAAGCGCCCTTTGCGGGTTTTCACCTTGGCCTCTCCGTTTTTTTTGAAAAGCCTCAAAGCGCCCTTTGTGAGTTTTCGCCTTGGCCTATTTCCTTCTTAAGCGAAGTGTTTCTTGACTGAGTTCGCATTAATTAGGTTTGGCTGACTCTTGTCGTCCATCTCGGCTAGTATCAATGCCCCTCCAGAAAAATGCATTCTTTTAAACATAAGGTCCTTCCGAATTAGGCATCCACTTTCCTCTGAAGTCCTTTTGCATAGGGATGATCTTTTCAATACCAAGTTTCCTTCATAGAACACTCTGGGGTGGACTTTTTTATTGTAAGCCCGCATCATTCGTTTCTGGTACATTTGACCCTGACGGATGGCTCTTAACCTTTTTCCTCGATCCGATTCAGTTGATCATACCGAGATTGGACCCATTCCGCTTCATCTAACTTCAGCTTTGACAAAATCAGGAAAGAAGGAATTTTAAATTCGATGGGCAAGACTGCCTCCATCCCATAAGCCAATGAGAAAGGTGTTGCCCCGGTGGAGGTCTTGACCAACATTCGAGAAGGATAGAGGGTAAATGGTAATTTCTCCCTGCCAAAATTTACAAGTCTCAATCATCTTTCGGAATCTTTTTGGATTTTTTTTTGAACTCGAATTCGGATTTTGAATTTGAATTCGATGACTGTTGACTTTGTAACTTTGGCCCATGAAGCGACCTTCACCCTCTTAGCGAAGCAATTGACAATCACGAAGATGAATTGGTGCCGACTAGATGCTTTTGACGAGATCGTCCCCATAACATCTATGCCCCCCGTATAGGGGAAGAAAAAATAATGGAGGAATCACATAAGTCTTGTCCTCCTCAATTTGACGTTCACGGCATAACTGATGCAACCTCCCTTTTATGGTAGACCAACAGTACCCGAACCTTATAATCGGCCTAGCTATCGGAAAACTCTTAGCATGTGCTTTTTCGAACACTCCATAGCCTCCTTGCGCCTAGGCATATCTTGATACGATTATGCAAAGACATCTTTAAATTCTTGGAATAACTTAATGACGTCTCGCTTCGTTTCTGTGGTGGGCAAGACTTCGATCTTCATTCCTTTCCTAAACTCGCAATGTCCACTGACCCTTTGTACGGTAGAGTCTATTTTCATCTTGTTCTACCATCCTTAACAAATCAAAAAGATAAGTTACAATCTCTGACATCTTCAAAATCCTCAGATCCTTTTAGACTCATGTTTCACTCAAAAGGGAGTCTGTAACAGCGTTGCTCATGTCTCGATATCTGGGTACCTATTGTAGGTGCGAATGCAAATTCCAAAGAATAAATAATTCTAAGGATGATTATTTATATGGTCATAAATGATGAAAGAAAGAACATTCCAGAGAACAGAAGAATATATGGTATGACATGAAAAAAAATGAGAAAATATTTACTCGGCATGAAACATAAAAATGTATTTTTTATTGACAATAAATGATGTTTGAACAAAAGCTTATTTCACAAAAGATTCTTATTGTTTCTAGGCTTAAAACAACAAGTGTGTTTTGAACATTACTCTGTGTTAGTTCTAAAAACTACATGAATTTCCTCCGCAGCCCAGTTGTTCAGAACACTTCCAGGCTCGTTGGGGCGAATGCCCCCTAGATTTCCTTCATTCGATCCCTCTTTGAATACGCCGTTGATGCTCAAGGTTTCCATTATCTCTTCAGCCATCCCTTCATTTGTCATCCCCGGTTCAAGAGGGATAATTCTTTCCGATATGAATGCCTTAGATGTATGGGAAAAAGTCATTGATCCCTATTTGACCTCAGCGCCTTTCTCTACTGACTCTCCTCCTATGGTACCCATATTTTCTCTTTCCGAAAAGTCAAAGAACTCCAGCTCTTTGTTGTCCATTAACCCCTGCACTAGGGCCTTGAATTCGCTACATTGCTGGATCTCATGGTCCTTCTTATTGTAGAACTCACAGTAGTTCCTCGTATCCCGGGATTTACTCCTCAACCCTTGCGGAACTAAACTTCTTTCCCGCATTTCCTTCCAAACCTCCCTCAATGGGGTTCTTACTTCAGCAACATTTCGTTTGATTCTCCTCCCCATGTACTCGACTATTGCGTTTACCCCTTTCTCGGTATGACTGGGTAACAGATTTCCCACACCTGGTGCGTCGTTGAATTTCACAACACCCGCCTTAATAAGCCTTTCGACTAGCCTTTTGAAAGGAAATCGATTTTCTATCGGGTGCCCCACTATCCCCGCATGGTATTCACATTGAGTGCTTACGTCGTACCATTTAGGATATGGGGGTTGCAACGGTTTTGAGTAGACAGGGGCTACAACGTGTGCGTCGAACATAGTTTTATACAACTCCCTATACGTCACGGGTATGGGAGTAAACTGGAATTTTTTGGTATCCTGCCTCGTGTTGGGCTCCTGCCTTGGTGAGGCCTGCTAGCCCGCGACTACTGCTCTCAGTTGACTGATAGTAACGGGTTTTGGATAACCCGAGCTTACACTACCTACTTCATTTTCCCTTTTCTTTGGAGCCGATCTTCTCGTGCTCTCTCTAGCCTCTATTTTCCCACACCTGATCGCGTTCTCTATCATTTCGCCGGACATCACTATGTCTGCGAAACTCTTAGTCGCGCTCCCTAACATATGATTGATGAAAGGTGCTTTCAGGGTATTAATGAAGAGCATGGTCATTTTTTTTTTCCAGCAGCGGCGGTTGGACTTGTGTAGCGACTTCCCTCCACCTCTGGGCATATTTCCTGAAAATTTCACCTGATTTTTTCTCCATGTTTTGTAGCGTGATCCGGTCGGGCGCTATATCAGTCACATGGCCATAATGCTTCATGAAGGCCTGTGCTAAATCCTTCCATGATTTGATTTGGGTGCAACTCGGTGATTGTACCATTTAGCCGCGACTCGGTCGGACTATCACGGAAAGCGATGAATCAACAAGCTGGTCATTCTTGACATATCCCGTCATTCTCCGACAGAACATTGTAATGTGGGCCTCAGGGCAGCTGGTCCCATTATATTTTTCGAATCCTGGCATCTTAAACTTTGGTGGGAGTACCAGATCAGGGACTAAACTCAACTTTTTAGCATCTACCTCACATTGGTAATTAGCACTTTCCAATGATCTGAACTTCTCCTCCAACCATTTGCAACGATCCTCAAACTCCTTTGGGAGCTCCGCCTTTGCTTTTTCTCCCTCTGCTGCATCATCGAAGTTAGGGACCATTGGTTTATCTCCGGGGTTGGAGCTCGAGCCTGTTGGGAAGTTTACTGGTGCCAAGGTACCAGATTGATACTGAGGTCTGATATTGACGGACACTCTTGGTGGTTGTTCTTGGGAATTTGTCGGGGCCAAGCCTGGAGGATAAGCAGAATTTTCATTATCATCTCCAGTATCGACCATAGGGCCCTTTCCTTTATCATGCCCTCCAGTCAACAAATGTGTCAACTGGCTCATCATGCTTCTCTGGGATTCCAGCATTTGATCCCTCATATCCTGTTGGATCTTGGCCAACTGTTCCTGCATCTGAGTTTGCAGTTGGTCTTGCATCTTCTTCTGCATCTGCTCTAACCTCTCTAACCTTTGATCCATGACTTTCATTTTTCTTCGAGTGTAGTAGTGATGTTTCAGGGTAGCTATAATACGATATCTAGTTAATAGGGTTCTTTTATGATATTCAATGCATATGATGCGATGTAATGCGAAAGGATGAAATGCAATGCAAATGTATGGAATGAATGCAAAAAGAAATAGAGGCGTTGATTCTGAATTCAATTCCATTAGAAGAACTTTTCTAGAAAATAAATTTCTTTACATAAAACAGATTACATATACGGCTTCGTCCTTATAGTCCAGGTGAAGACACCAATCTCTTTCTTTGTATCCAGATGTTACGGTCGTGTCCCATGAACTTTCTTAATAGATGCCTCTTCTAGCTCATTGTTGCTTGATCTAGGCCGTAACTCTGCACTCACTTATTCTCCGCGGTGCTCATAAGCTTCTTTAAGAAAAATGAGATGTGATGGCTCTTGAATAATCCTTGCTGGTTTGAATCTCCTGGGCAACGGGGTAAAGTCATATACTATCATCTTTTCTCATTGTGTTCACTTGGACTGTATTTGGACGACCGTATTATAACCCACTTTATCAAGTAATCCATTTCCTTATGACAAACTCTTCTACTTAGCAATCGAATATGAATCAACACCTCCTTTCTATGATGATGAAATGCAATGTAGTCAAAACAAAATAAAACACGTTAGTGCAAGAGAAATAGACAACACAGAACACCTGTCCGGGTGACCACTCGGGTTTGGCGTGGCTCTATCTAGGGTAGGCTCCTAGAGCTGCTATATGCGGCTTGGTTCTAAAGGAAGGGCACCTGAACCAGCAGATTCCACGACCCTCACCCATTATAGGTTCATACGGACCGAGTTCAGTTCAGGGGAATACATTTCCTTATGGCTGCACGGAGGTGAAAACCTCACGAAGACATAGGTACGGATGTATCCCGAAAGCGATTCACTATCCTGCACGGAGGTGAAAACCTCACGAAGGAGTAACTTCTCACTCTCACTTAAAAGGTGTGACCACTACGGTCATGCAATATGATGCAAATGTATCCTAGACACTTAAATCGTAACAAACATATGACACGACCCAAACAAATGCGATGGAAGAATCAAAATCAAATTTTAATTTTCGATAAAAAGGACATTAATCAATCAATTCTACGGCTTGACTCTCTTATTATCCCCAGTGGAGTCGCCAAGTTGTCGAAACCATTTTTTTGTGTTTGGAAAATGGGCCGACTTTAAAAAGGAAAATGGAGTCGCCACCAATCTTTTTTGAAGTGTGATTGGGCCACCTTATAAAACATTTTGGTCTACGAATTTTAAGAAAATAGGTTAGAGTCGATTCACATACGAGGAAGGATTAGCGCCCTCGTGACGCCCATAATTGGTACCTAATTGATTAATTAATGTCCTAATATCGAAAATTTGAAAGATTTTAAAATACGATTCTTTTTATTTTAAAAGAAAAAAAAACTTGAATAAAATATGAGCAATCAGACCTTCTTATCTCGAGGAAGTAAAATTTCACGCCCAGTAAGTTAGGGTACGACACTTCAAATCCCCGAAATTGAGCTTGTCCTTTGACTTTCCAAAATTAATGTGTTTAAATCTAAGAAGGATACTCGGTTATTTGGGGTCTAATGAAAAATCAAAACCCAATAAGTTAGGGCTCGATTTCCCAAAATACCAAACACGGAATATTGCCTTTGTTTTTTGAAATCCTTATCTCGAGATAACAAAACGTCCCATCCAGTGAGTTAGGACTCGACGATTTTGAATTCTCGAGAATAAGTTTTTTATTCAACTTTTAAAAAGAAAGTAATAGGTTCTTTAGACTTGGAAAGAGAAATCGAAACCTAGTAAGTTAGGGTACGACTCCTTTCGAACCTTAGAACACGGAGGGTTTGCTTGTTTTGAAACGAAAACTGTAATGGATCGAATAAAATAAAATGTAAAACGAGTTGCCATGCTAGTTTGTATAACAACATTATGGTGATCGAATATGAATAACAATAATAAAGGTAGAAATAAAATACGATAACAAAGTAAAATAAACAAACAAAATGAAATAAAAGAAAATAGTAACGAAAATGCAATGATAATAATAACTATGAAACATACTAATAAACAAATAATAAAAAGAATAATAAGAATAATAATAATAGGTTAAAAAATATTAATAATTAAAATAATAATAGTATGTCATAAAATATAAAAGTAATAAAAGTCATAAATAAATAAAAAAATTAGTAATAAAATAGTATAACAATGAATATAATACTAAGTATAGTATAGTAAGAATAATAATAAATATAATTATAGATAATAATATATAAAATAGGGGTAATAAAAAAATATAGGTATAATAGCAATATAAATAGAAAAAACAAAATAATATATAATAATAAATATACTAGAAAGAATATAGTTATAATAATAATAATATACATATAAAAATAGTAGTAACCAAAATATTAAAAATAATTGATTTAATGATAAAAATAGCAAAAATAATTAAAAGGGGCTAAACTGGATTGAAAACAGAAGCTTTGGGCAAATTTAAAATAAAAGGGAAGATATGGGCTAAATCGTGATATGCGCACAATATAGAGGGACCAACATAGCAATTAATCCCCCTCTGAAACGCAGCGCATGAATGCGGACCAAATCGAAGTGGTGGACAAGATTCAGGGGAAAATTTAAAAAATAAAAATATGGAATGGGATGCGATTAAAACAGTGGAGCAAAGAGGGAGGACCTTACGCGCAATTTACCCATTTAGGGTAAAATTGCGCGGATCCAGCTATGGATCGGGTCGTCGCGCGCGGGTCTCTCCCCTACCCCTCAAACGGTGACGTTTTCTGAAGGTTTTAAAACCCCCCAAAAAAAACATTTTCCTTCATTTCCCCTTCTGCTTCAAAAACCGAACCCCTCTTGTTTAATTTCTAGGGTTTGACCCCCCTTTTTTGCAGCGAATCCATCATGTACGCGCCGATAGCGGTGACCGGGGGGTAAGTTTTTTATTATTTACTATTTTTACGAGTATATACTGTTTTTAAAGAAGAAAAAAAAACATAAAGATAAAAAGAAATATATATATACGAAGAACACAAAAAAAAAAAGAAATAACAAAGGCTAATATCTTACAACTCTGACTTTTGACTCCCTTTTTTTTTGTATCAAAAATCTCTATATCCTCCTCCCCCCTTTTTACATTCGGTTATTCGGCTTTTATAGCCTAAAAATTCCCCCAAAAATAGAATAGAATCAAATCCCGAATCTGTTTTTTGCTCTGCTGGCCTTTTCCTTTTTTTTCGCAGGTGAAGGCAACGTGGAGACGCACGCTGCGGAGAGCGGGGTGACGTGCGGTGTTGGGTCTGTGGCGCGCGCATGAGGCAGTGACTAGGGTTTCTGCTTGTGTTTTCTGTTTTGGGCTTAATGGGCTAGGTCTAGGTTTGGGCTTTTGGGATTTAGGCTAGTTTGTATTTTTTTGTTATTGGACTGTTCTCTTAACTTTGGACTTTGTTTTATTGGGCCCGGGCAAGAAATTGGGTTCTACAGACTTGAATCAATTGGATGGCTGCAACACTATCCATCTCAAGAACCACCTGTTTCAAGCCTAAAGTCCAAGATACTTGGAGACCCTCAGGTATGCCCCAAAGCTCAACATTAATAACAGGTCAGGATCCAATATTTTTAGTAAAACCAACTACCCAATTACCATTTAAGGCTTAATATAACAAAAAGACCTTGTAAAATAATTTAATAATTAATTGAACTCTTAATCGAATATAAACAATCATTTAAGTCATCAAAAAACCAATTTTCATGTAAACTCCTGACAACCATTATGTTCACCATATGATAAGTTAGGATTGACTACTTATACTCTTTATAAAATCTTTTAGCAATCCTCACGTGGCAAATTTAATAAAGTCTTTTTAAAATATTTAAAAAACATAAAAAATATAAAATTACGAAAATATATTTAGAAATAAAAATGGTTAAAAATGAAAATTATGAAAAATATAACATATTATAAAAGGAATATTTTAAAACTTTAAAAATATTAAGTACAAATTTATAAAACAAATTATACCCTTAATCTGAATCCAGTTTGAAGCTTCCATCTTGTCACTTAGCAACGTTTGGTGCAATGACAACATAATAGAAGACTAATAAACTGCATTTCCATCAATCACTTTGCACCCATTACTTTAATAACTTCTTCTATTTCAATCAAAATATTAATATTGCTTTCATGTGCACAAATTTCGGGTTTTATGGGGTAAATATCTCAATAATACCAAAAAAAATAAAAAATTACCGGATAGTACAGGGTTCAGGAAAATTGACCGGAAAGTGCAATTTTCCCCAAAAGCGCGCGTCCACGTCGGTAGCGTTTTTGGGAAAGCGACCTAAAGCGCGTCCCGGGGCGCCTTTGTACGTCAAAAGCGCGCCTCGTGGAAGCGTTTACGACGTACAAAAGCGCTCCCGAGACGCGCTTTAAGCTTTCCCCAAAAACGCTACCGACGTGGACGCGTTTTGGGGATTCTTTCGTGAAAATTGAAATAAGTTTTTGGGCGTAGTCTACGGCAAAATAATTTTGAGGAGACGCGTTTGAGAACAAACCGCGTGGCGAAAATGCTTCCACGTGGACGCCGCTATTGCTACAAAGTGGTCTCCGGCAAAATTATTTTGAGGAGACGCGTTGCGTAACAAACCGTGGACCGAAAACACTCCCACGTGGACTCTCTTTTGCTACGGTGGTCTACGACAAAATTATTTTGAGGAGACGTTTACGAACAAGCGATGGCAAAAACGCCCCACGTGGGACGCCGCTTATTGCTACGAGTGGTCTCCGGCAAAATTATTTTGAGGAGGCGTTGCGTAACAAACCGTGACCGAAAAACGCTCCCCACGTGGACTCTCTTTTGCTACTGATGGTCTCACGACAAAATTATTTTGAGGAGGCGTCAACGAACAAGGTGAAAAACGCGCTCCCACGTGGGCGCACTTTTGCTCTGATGTTATCCGCAAAATTAGGCTATAAATCAGCCAAATTTCATTCTCGGTTAGCGAAACCAAATTCAAGCAAAAGGAAAAAATTGAAAATGAGTGAACGTATTAATCTTTGTTATTTACTATGATGGTGAGGTGCGAGACAGAAAATGGTGTTGTTTTCTTATCGGAGAACACAGTAGCGATTGAGTTTTAATCGTAACGTCGATTTGGTAGAACTTCGCAAAAGAATTAGGCGTAAAATATTTGGAACAACGCCAATGAAAGTTCAGTCTATTAAGTATAGATTTTGCGCTTGGTTGATCCGGTGAGATATGACTCATTCGACATCAAAGGTCCCGGAGCCTTGAGGCAATGGTGGAGACTCATCTTGCGGTGGTTCACCCTATATCGAGGTATATGTAGAATTTTCATCTCCAAGTGATGCGTTCGCGACCTCAACATCTAGTATCGTCGAGGGGAATACACGACCCCAAGTCGACACACTGTAAGTGGGAGGCAAAACACGAAGTGCCCGTGTGCGATCGTAGTATGGAAAACATAACCCTGCCGCACGACACTCGGTTGGTGGATGGGACATGCATATCCGTCGATCGACGTCCGATGATAGAAATACGTATTGGGGGACGTCGTCAACTTCTAGTGGTTGGCAATCCACATACGATTGGAATCAGACGAAAGATGTTTAAGGAGGATGATGTACTCCCGACGACATCCACCGGCGAGGGGCCCTCGTTTGTTGCGAAGTTATGGAGGGTCGGACGATGAATCCGATGTGGATCCACCTCGAGAGCGAGGCCCGACGGGCGCGAAGTTGGATTATTTTCAAGCGGAGCCCGTTCCAATTGTACACCAAGACGCGTTGAGGCGGTTGGGCGAAGAAGAAGAAGATCCGCTATTCGGGGCATACTCACCTCCAGCGCACATGCATAATGTCGATCTATCTCAAGATGATGCATTGGAGTTTCACGAACTACCACACCGGAGGCGTGACCGCACAAATTCTTCGTTGGATTCGGACGAATTAGAAGTTGGTAACCGATTTTCCAACAAGAATACTTTTCTTGGTGCATTGAAACAAGATGCTGACATCGAGAACGGGGTTAACTACACTATGGTTAGATCAAACCTCGATAGGTACGAGGCGAAGTGTGCAAAGTGCAAGAGCGGCACATGTTCATGGAAAATCATGGCGTGCGTTGAGGAAAAGGATGGGGTTGTGGGAGGTGAAAAGTACAAAGGTCCGCATACATGTCTTGCGATGCGAGTACCACTCACGTGTTCAATGATTTGAATAACACTAATATTATGTAATGTTGCATTATTTAACGTGCCGTTGATGGTGTAACACAAGATCATCCGAGGATGGATTCAGATATGTTGGTGATTTAATAATCCCGACGGTGAAGGCCGATCCCAAAACTACAGTGCCGGCCTTAATTGGCAATATTCGTAGCCAAATGGGGTACACGCCCTCTTACAGAAAGGCTTGGATAGCCAAGCAGAAGGCGTTGGAAAAGTTGCACGGTCGATGGGACGCTTCATATAATGAAGTGTGGCAGTGGTGTCAGGTGTTGGAGACGTATGTCCCGAGCAAAGACAACGGACCTTGAAACGGAACGGCGTACTACAACGATCGTCTGCTCCGTGGATGCGCAGTGTTCAAGCGCCTGTTCTGGACATTTAAGCAATGCCGAGATGCTTTTACATACTGCAAGCCATTGGTACAAATTGACGGTACCTTCATGTATGGTAGATATACGCATCGGCTATTGCTAGTCGTGTGGCACAAGGCGGCGTGGGAGAATCCTTCCGATTGCGTTCGCAATAACACGAGTCGGTGATGATGATGGGACTTCTTCCTATCTAGGTTAAGGAGGCATGTCCGCCTCAACGACATATGCGTTATATCGGATCGGGGCCCTGGAATACTTGCGGCAATAGAACGAGCGGGGAAGCATGTGGCATCGCACACACCATCGATATTGCACGAGGCATGTTTCATCCAACTACTATGGGCAACACCGATCTAAAAGACGTAAAGCGGCAAGTGACCGATATGGGTATGAAATATCTATTAATATAATTTCTTTTGAAATTTTCAATTTATTCGCAATTGAATAGTGGTATGTAATATTCGCTATCAACGTATATTGGCGAGTGCGAGATCAATAAAGACCGTTTCAGGATATGTTGGCGATTTGCTTGCGCGAGATAACGCCGAAGAAAGCGCAGAGTACAATGCAATATTCCTTTTGAGCAGTGGACACAAGCATATGATGGCGGCTGCGATATGGTCATATGACCACAAACCCGGCGAATGCATAAATTTGTGTGCTAAAAGGAAACCGTCATTTGCCGATTACAGCGGTTTTGCGGGAGACATATTTTCGTTTTAGCGGCACTATCAAGAAGAGAGCAAGCGAGTTATCGAGGCGGATGCAAGGAGGCCATGTATGGAGCCCGAAGGTCTTGCAAGAAATTAACCGTGGGAAGGCACGGGCGAACACCATACACACAGTGTGTCACGACCGCGACGACCTATGGTTTCGTGTCACACGAGTTTGACAGACCGAACCAAGGTATTGTTGGCGGGCATTTTCGTGTACACTTGACAAATAGGACATGCGATCGTGGGATATTTGATGCACGCGCGTTACCCATGTGCTCATGTACTTGCGGCTTGTCATAATCTTCGTCTTGACCCCCATGAGCTATGTCGACGAAGTCTACAAATTAGAAAACATGTACAACGTGTGGAGACACGTATTTCCACCATCCCGGATGAACGTAAGTGGCCACCGATCGCTTGCACCATATAAGTTGTTGCCGGATAGAGAATTGAGGCGCGCAAACCAAAAGGTCGACCTTCCTCGACTAGAATACGCAACAATATGGATATCCGAGAACCGACCAACCAAAGTAGGCGGTGCGGGTGGTGTAGGAACCCGGGCCATACATCTCGCTTCGTGTCCAAATCGGACTAGTTGACCGTGTTCTTAGCTTGTTTGTCTCTTCTTTGGCTATGTAATTTCTGTTTTTTTGGAGGAAAACGGTGAACTTTTGTACAATAACTCAAATTTATTAAATATAAGATAATTCAATTGCAAAAAGTGAAAATTAAACCATTTCTATTTTATCAAAGATATTAAAACTATAGTAAAAAAATTAAATTACAAAAGAAAGAACATTAAACTCAATTTTATTAAATATAAAAAAATTTATATTGCAAAAACTAAATTACCAATGAAAACTTCTTATTTATTAAATATACCACAACTAAATTAGAAACAAATAAAAAATAAAGAAAACTTCTTATTTATTAAATATATTAAAACTAAATTACAATAAAATAAAAAATAAAAACAATTTCTTATTCTATTACATATATTAAAATTAAATTACAATAAAAACTTAAACAATTTCGATTTTATTAAAGATATTAAAATTAAATTACAATAAAAAATTTGACGTTGGGCCTAAAGCGCGTCTCGGGAGCGCTTTTTGTACGTCGTAAAAACGTCCTCGTGGGCGTTTTTGGCTGACGTACAAAGGCGCCCCGGACGCGCTTTAGGTTGCTTTCCCAAAAACGCCCGGCGTGGGCGCGTTTTTGGGAAAATTGCACTTTCCGGTCAATTTTCCTGAACCCTGTACTATCCGGTAATTTTTTATTTTTTTGGGTATTATTGAGATATTTGCCCGGTTTTATGTTATCTTCATATAATTTTAATTTATTTTTATATTTCTATAATAATTTTTAATTTCAATATTTTTATTTTTTTAATAATTTGTTATATTTTCATAATTTTATATAATATTTAATATTCTCCTATTTTTAAAATAACTTTTTGCAATTTTTATAATTTTTAAAAATTTAAAATTCTAAAATTTTCTAAAATTTTTAATTTTTGCAATTTTTTTTAAAAATTTCTATATTTTTAAAATTTTAAACAGTTTTTAAAGAAAATTTACCAGCTTTTGCCATGTGGCACAATCCTAACTTGCCACATGGCAAACATAATGACCATCAAAGGCTTACATGTCAATGACTTATTGATTGTTTATATTCGATTAAGGGCTCAATTAGATGTTGTTATCGATTGAGGGCTTAATTGATTTTTTTAACAAAAGCCCAATTGATTATTGAATAATTTAATAGAGGTTTTCCGTTATATTAAACTCTCATTTAAAGATTATATAAAAGTAGAAAAAAGATAAAAGCATCATCACAATTATATTAATTATCATTAAAAAGAGTATATTAGTTTTTTCTCAATTGAATTGATATCGATTAACATGTGACATTAACCCAGTTAGGGGATTTATAATAAAAATATGAGTTAATATATATTTTTTCCCCATTGAATTTGTCCATTTGTACCTAATTGGTACCTAAATTTTTTAAACCTATATTTAAATATGTATTCCATCACACAATTTGATATCTCGACATTAACACCGTTAGTTTGTGCTGACATAGCATTAATAGCCAATCAAGCAATGACATGTAACAACTTCTCAGCATGCCAAGCGCCATTGATATTTTAATTAATTTATATATTTTAAGGAATTTTTTTATTTATATTTGTCACATGGCATGTTGAGAGAATAACACATGTCACTGCTTGATTGGCTGTGAATGTTACATTAGCCCAAACTAATGATATAAGTACAGAGGTACCATAACCGTGTGACGGAACCACAAAATACAAGTTTCCCAAAAAAAAAAAATTGGTATTAACTAAGTACAAATGGATAAGTTTAGGGGGCAAAATATATATTAACACTAAAAATATAGATACATAGAACACAAAGTAGATGAAAAACAAAATTTAATGTAAGAACTTCATATAATATCATGATAAGGCTTTGGACGAAATGACAAAATTTTACATTCAAATTCCTTGATGTATGGGGTTCAAATTCTATTATTTACATATTTTTCTAATTTTAAGTTATTTTTTATTTTCATGAAAAATTTATTTATTTTATATAAAAGTGTGAAATACAAAAAAAATTCTCTATAATAATCTTTATTAGGCTTAAAATGTTATTTTTTAATACTTTTCTTGATTGAATTGATGCTAAGTTAATTTATGACATCAACTCAATTACATAAATAATAGTATAGATATTTAAAGTTTTATGTTAAATAACATTTGTACCCTATATTTTATAGGGTTAGTATTTGGTACGAAAACAAGTACTTTTTTATTTATTTATTTCGCAAACAACTTTAAAAAATTACCATGTGTCTCTTTTTTTACATATTTATTTTTCAATATTTACTACACTTCTATGGGACATTTGTCAACCCCTTTAACCTACTTATGAAGTTTAAAAATTCCGCTTACAATGTTTCAAATATTATTTCTATTTTATATGTATGATTTTTAAAGCAAATTTTATATGCATGTTAAAATTGAATATAAAAGTGCTTTTGTTGCTCCCCTACTGAATTAACAGCTCTTATGCCACCCCTACTATGAAGGTGGAAAAGAATTTATTTTAAAAATATAATTACAAAAGATTTATTTAATAATTAAATTATATATGGAGTGGAAAATTAGTTATGAATAAATCTTAATCAATTTTAGATTTAATCCCTAAATATTTGAGTTTCTTTTTATGTTTTAGATTTTAATTAAATATTTTATATAAAAATAATGAAAAAAATTATAATAATATTATTACTTTCTTTAAAAATGATTTTTAAATAATTTTCTTGACCGATTGGCTAAAGTAAAGGAAAGTTTTATAAAAAAAATTAAATGTAAAACAAAAAAGGTAGAATTTATATATTATTTATGTGGCAGTTTGTAAATGAAAGAGGGAGTTCACAATCACATATTTATTAAGGGTTTTGTTTTGACCAACAATTTCTGAAGTGGTCTTTTGGTTTGGAAAAAATAGAAAGGAATCTCATAAATACAGATATTAATGTTGTAGCTATTTAGGTAGAGATTGTGACCGGCTATACCAGGTTGACTGCACGTGAGGGATGGGTTGCACCATGCCTGCTCTGGGGATTTTTATGACACCATCACCACATCTTGCTTTCACACCTCTCCTTCATGCATTCCATTCCATCTCACCTATTTTAATTTTTGGGAAAATAATAACTTAATTATTAAAAATTATTTTGGTCACCTAAGTCCTAAAAAATTTACAAAATGTTTATTAAATTATTAATAACTTTTTTGTCACTCAATTATATTAAAATTTTAAGATATATGAATTGTGAAAGAAAAAGGATTATATTTGATCAAGTTTAGTCATAGATGATTAATTGAATCCCAGCTTTTACCTTAAAAAGGTGTTTATCTCAAAATGGTAATTTTGGTAATAATGTGTCAAGTAATAGTGATTCACTCATTGAAAAAGATAGTAATTATGTTAGAACCTCCAAGAAAAGCATTGAAGTCGCCTAGACAGGTACTTTTTGTATATAAGATGTCAAACATGTATAAGATATATGAAATTCTTAATTTGAGTAAGATTGGTCCCAATTATTTGAAAACCTCACTTACCAACCTATTGCTACTGCACAGGGGCGAAGCCAGAATAATTTTTTAGGGGGAGTCAGATGAAATTTTAATTTTTTATAGTTTATATCTTTATAATTTGTAAATGATTAAATCGAATTTTTATAATTTTAGGGGGGGTCAAAGTACAATTTTACATTTACTAATTTAAAATTTTTAAAAAATTTTAAGGGCCTAAATAATAATTTTACATTTTAGGGGGGGCCGAGGCCCATGCCAGCCCCCCTCTGGCTTCGCCCCTGCTACTGCACATACCCACTACACTACAATCTCTAAATCAGGGAATTACCCTAAAAAAACAATAATACAGTCTCACATGAGAAGTCTCAGATTTCCCATCTCCTAATTCATTTACATTTTGTATACTGATATTGTAATTCTCAACTCTTCTCACTACTATCTACTTCTACCAATATATATCATCCATCTTTTTGCATGTTTGCATCACTAAACTAATATTGTTTAACGATGGGTCACGGATTAATTAAAACAAGTACACTTATCAATTAATAGTATAATTACAGTGAGTAAAGATATTGTTCCTACGAGGATTACAAGTACTATTAATTACTATATTTCTATTATTTAATCGAATAATTCGAGTGATTGATTAATAATTAAAATTAACTAAATTAATTAACTAACAAACACGACAAAGAATAAAATATGAAAATAATCGAGTAACAACCAAGAAGCGAAACAATATCTAGGAAAGAATTCGCTTAGATTTCATCTGTCACTATCAATCTAAATTGTGCAATTTCTTTACTTAGTGTCTTGATCCCTAGAAATCCCTAAATTATGCTAATATCTCTTTCGAGCATAAGAGCAATCGACTCTAGGTTGATTAATTAATTTTTTTTTCCTAATTAAAACCCCTATTATCGCATTAACCCGTGCTCTAAATTCCCATATTAGATTTGACTCTAATTTGATAGATTTATGTTGTCTTATTTCTAGGATTGCATGCAACTCCACTCAATTAAGCAAAATATACTCTTAAATAGGATCTATTCAACCAACAATTAAGCACATTGAACACGGATTAATAATCTAGAAATATTAAACCAAGAATTAAACACACATAATTGAGAACAAGAAACTAAGTATTTATTGCGTAAAATAAAAAATCAAACAACAGAATCCATCATAAGTTCATCTTCCCTAGGTATTTAGAAAATTAGTTCATACTTGAAAATAAAAACATCCAAGATACAATATAACCAGAAGAATTAAAGAAATCATGATAACTTCCTAAGAAATCAACTTGGAATCTTTAATCTTGACGAAAATCTGCTTCAGAGTCGGCTTCAATGGTGTTTTTTGAGTTGTTTTCTTGAGTATTCTTTGATGGCTGTCTCCTATATTCTTATTTTTGTTATATATACACCTTAGAATGCCCGGAAAACTTAAAAATCGTGATTTTTCGTTGTTCGGTGCGTAATCTCGTGAAATCTACACGACCTACCACACACCCATGTGGGTCACACGGCTGTGTGGAATGGTTCAGCCCGTGTGGCTCTTGTAGCTTGCTCTGACGCTCCGGTTTTCACTCATTTTGCTCCCAAGTGCTCTATTAAGTATTAAAATATGAATTTAAAATATCAGGAGTATAAATTTCACAATTAACATTGAAAAATCACCCAAAAATGCATTAAGAATGAACTTAAAACATGTTACTTTTAGCACTTATCAAATATCCCCACACTTAAGCATTTACTTGTCCTCAAGCAAAATTCACAACTCACATTCAAGTTAACTTCCCTCAATTTATTGTTTTCACCGACAATGTCTCAAGATAATCTATAGATAATCATGCATTGGAATTTCAATTAAAATGTCACTAAAGAACACAAACAATCCAAACAGAAATTTTTAAGGCATAAAAACATAGGTGTCTCCCTTATCTCAACCATTACTTGAAATTCAAACTCAACAACAATGAACACTTTCACTAAGGTTCACTTAAGTAATCAAGGTGTTTAAGGTTAAAGTAATGTTATTACCATAGGCTTGCTTGAAAATCAAATCTCCATCACTATAGACCGAGATGATACACCATTCAAGAGGTCTTTACAAAGTTGTAATGGGGCTTAGGTTAAGGGCGTGGAACATGTCAAAAAAGTTGGTTACAATCGAAAGTCGAGTTGATAAGTTACCAAACAAAAAAAAATCAGTTGCTGAATTAAAAGAATTTACATCAACAAGAAATAAAGAATGAATATGAGCTTTGATACAAAATATAAGATGTAACACCCCTTACCCGTATTCAACGCTGGAACAGGGTACGAGGCATTACTGGACATAAACACAAGAAAACATACATTTTCGAGCCATAAATTTGCATTCAAATTTAAAAATTTTCATACGCATTCATATCGTCCCTAAGACGAGCCTACGAAGCTCAATACATGCTTCGGAAGTGGTTCGGGACTAAACCAAGAACTTTAGAAAATTTTACAAAACCTAGAAAATTTTTCATGTTACAGGGCTCACACGCTCGTGTGGTCCAAGGGACACGCCCGTGTGACCCTTAGACATGCCCACACTACAGGCCGTGTTCAAAATAGGGTGCTCTCTGACTTGTGCTACACGGCCGTGCCACACGCCCGTGTGCTAGGCCGTGTGGTCGATTTAATTTTCATAATTTTTCATAAAATAGGTGCAGACTTCACACGACCGAGACACACGCCCATGTCCAAGGCCGTGTATCACACACGGCCGAGACACACGCCCGTGTCTCTGTCCGTGTGCTATATTCTGGACATTCTGTTTTTCAAAATTAAGGTGTAGGGGATACACGGCCGGAACATATGCCCGACACGGCGTAAACACACCCGTGTGGACAAAAATAAGGCTATTTACCAAGCCTTTTTGCCACTCTTTAATGTACACACCTACACAACATAACATAGCACCAAACCAAGCATATACATACAACCAAATCAGCCACAACCAAGACAACAACCCATCATTTACATGCTACCATCTATCATACACAAACATCACTTACTTATCAACTCAAATCAAGTAGATTCCCACATCCATGAAAGGCATTATCATATGAATATACTTAACCAATAATAGCCAATTTCCAATATGGCCTTATATAAAATGAGCTCTCAACCAATATAAGCCAACACATTTGGCCAAATCAATTACGACACATAACAAAATGACCAAGTCCCCTATACATGCCATAACTCAAAATGTTGAATTCATTGGTACCAAAATAATAGTTGATAGTGTGAATAGATCTCCGACGATCTCCAATCCCGAGCTAGCTTGGTGACACTATAAGACAAGGGAAAGAAAATGGAAAGAAAAGGGAGTAAGCTATATAGCTTAGTAAGTTCATATGCAAATAATGAACAACATTAACCATACAATTGCCATATAAGTAACATACGTATACCAACCTAAATGTCATTAAAACCTCTTGAACATAACATACTCAATCACATTCTTACCAATAGTTCATCATATACCGAATTCATTTCCTTTGAGTTTTTTCGTACATACCTGTACCAACTCGTAACATAATCACATACTTTCTCGTCTTTGACATATCCGTTGAACCACTTGGAATACTATCGGATACACGAAAAACTTTGCACATTAGTGCCACATATGTAGCCAATGCTATCACAATTCTCATAACACATATAAGCTCGCTCTCGAGCAAATCCACGGGCCTGTTCACACAAGCTGTCAGTCAAGACGTAGCTACGCAGTGCTGCTCACACAAGCTGTCAGGTATTCGCAACATATGTAGGTATACCCAGCCACTAGTAGGATGTACAGGACCAGCACCTGGGACACATAAATCACATAATCACATGGGTTCCTAGTGACATGTCACTTGTATCCTAATCTATTCCTAAGGTTCAACCAAGATTTCTCTCTTGCCGGAACTTTGTCGAATACTCACAGAATTCATCATACATTTCATGCAATATCAAAACATTAAAATACAAATATAACATTGCATTATTTACATACGAACTTACCTCGGTACAAAAATAGTGAAAATAGACCTAATCGTCAAACACTTTATTTTTCCCCCGATCTAGGTCCGAACTTCATTTTTCTTGATCTATAATAGCAAATTCAGCTCATTTAATACCCACATTATTCAATTCAGCCCAAAAATCACATTATGTAAAAATTACATTTTTGCCCCTAACTTTTCAACTTTTTACATTTTAGTCCCTAGGCTCGTAAAATGAAATATATTCAATTTCTTTAATACACAAGCCTAGCCAAACTATTTTTATGCTCATATCAGCGCACATTCTTCATTAAATCACACTTTTACTACTTATTTTATAACTTTTACAAATAGGTCCCTTTTAAGCATTTTCATCAAAAATCACTTAGTAAAAGTTGTTTATCCAACATCAAACTTGCATAATCTACCATTAAATATCAAAATACACAAATATCCAACATGGGTAAAATTTTAGACTTTTTTTTTCTTTCAAATTAGTCCTTGAAATAGCTAGATTAGGTTACAAGGATATCAAAAACATAAAAATCATTAAAAACGGGGCTAGAATGGACTTACAATCGAGCTTGGAAACTTGACAAACCCTAGCTATGGTTCCTCTTGCAATATTCGGCCATGGGGATGAAATTTGGAGAAGATGGACACTTTTATTTTACTTATTTTGGCTTTATTTACCAAATGACTAAAATGCCCCTAACTTAAAACATAAAAATTCTCTTACTCCATGCCCATTTTTGTCCATACTAAAGCATAGTGGGCTAATTACCATCTAAGGACCTCCAATTTAAAATCTCATAGCAATTGGACACTTCTAACATATAGAACTCAAGTTTTGCACTTATTGCAATTTAGTCCCTTTAACTAAATTGAGTGCCCAAACGTCAAAATTTTCGAATGAAATTTTCACGAAATCATTTCATAAAACTGTAAACCATAGAAATATAGTAAAAATAAATCTTACTGCGTCAGATTTGTGGTCCCGAAACCACTGTTTCGACTAGACCCAAAATCGGTCTATTACAACTCCTCCCCTTAAGAATTTTCGTCATCGAAAATCTTACCAGAAAATAGTTTGGGTACTGTTTTCGCATAGCTTCCTCAGGTTCCCACGCAGCCTTTTTGACTCCGTGTTGTTGCCACAAAACTTTAACTAGGGCTATGTTTTTATTTCTCAACTGTTTAACTTCCCGAGCCAAAATCTTGATCAGTTCTTCATTGTAAGTCATATCGGGTCGAATCTCAACCTCGGTCGGAGAAATCACATGTGAAGGGTCTGATCGATAACATCGCAACATCGACACATGAAATACATTGTGAATACTTTCCAACTCTGCCGGCAAAGCTAATCGATATGCCACTGGCCCTATTCTCTCAATAACCTCATACGGCCCAATGAAACGCGGGCTCAACTTGCCTTTGCGACCAAATCTCAAAATTTTCTTCTCAGAAATACTTTATCACCAACTTGGAACTCAATCTTTTTTCTCTTCAAATTCGCATACGACTTCTGTCGATCTGAAGCTGCCTTCAAACAGTCATGAATTACTTTCACTTTCTCTTCGGTCTCTTGAACCAAATCGACCCCATGTATCTGTTTCTCACTAAGCTCGGTCCAATACAACGAAGTTCGACACTTGCGGCCATAAAATGCCTCATACGGTGCCATCTTTATACTCGACTGAAAACTGTTGTTATAAGCAAATTCGACTAAAGGTAGATATTTTTCCCAACTACCTTCGAACTCCAAAACACAACAACAAAGCATATCTTCGAGAATCTGAATCGTTCTCTCAGATTGGCCGTCGGTTTGTGGATGAAATGCGGTACTAAATTTCAACTTTGTACCCAAAGCTTATTGCAACTTCTTCCAGAATCGTGAAGTAAACCTCGGATCTCTATCCGAAATAATAGAAATAGGTACTCCGTTCAATCTCACAATTTCAGCAATGTACAATTCAGCTAGCTTATCAAGTGAGTAATCGGTATGTACCGGTATAAAATGAGCCGATTTCGTCAACCTATCGACAATGACCCAAACAACATTTTTCTTTTTCGGAGTCAAAGGCAAACCCGTTACGAAATCCATCGTAATTTTGTTCCATTTCCACTCAGGTACCATCACTGGTTGAAGTAAGCCCGAAGGTACTTGATGTTCGGCCTTTACTTGTTGACATACTAAACATATCGAAACAAACTCCGAAATGTCTCGTTTCATACTTGACTACCAATACCATTTCTTCAAATCATTATACATTTTCGTACTACCCGGATGAACTGATAAGCAACCACTGTGTGCCTCGTGTAAAATCTTCTGAGTAATTTCATCATTTTTTGATACACATACTCTATCTCGAAACATTAAGCAATCATCAGAACCGATCCGAAAGTCTGAATCACTACTCGATTCACACAGAGCTCTTTTGGCTTATAACTCACTATCACTTTTCTGAGCTTCATAAATTTGATGAAGAAACACCGGTCTAGCTCTCAACTCGGCCAAAATTGAACCATCATTAGACAAAGTCAATCTCGTACTCATAGCTCTCAAAGCAAATAAGGACTTTCTGCTCAAAGCATCTGTGACTACATTCGCCTTTCTGGGATGGTAGTCAATTACTAGCTCATAATCTTTTAGTAGCTCGAGCTATCTCCGTTGCCGTAAATTCAAATTTTTTTGAGTCATCAAATACTTTAAAATTTTATGATCGGTATAGATGTGGCACTTCTCGCCGTACAAATGATGACACCAAATTTTCAAAGAAAAAACAATGGCGGCTAATTCCAAATCGTGCGTCGAATAATTCTTCTTGTGCGATTTCAAATGTCTCGAGGCATAAGCTATCATTTTGCCCTCTTGCATCAACACACATCCTAATCCATTCAGTGACACATCGCTATAAATAAAAAACTCCTTTCCCGGTTCAAGTTGCACTAAAACTGGTGCCTCGGTCAACAATGCTTTCAACTTCTCAAAACTTTGCTGACATTTTCCGGACCATTCAAACTTAACATCTTTTTGCAACAGCTTAGTCATAGGAGTAGCAATCATCGAAAATCCTTTGACAAAATGTCGGTAATAACCGGCTAAGCCCAAAAAGCTTCTGACCTCTGATACATTCTTTGGTGGTTTCCAATCAACAATTACCGATATCTTAATCGGATCAACCTGAATACCGTCTCCAGAGACAATATGTCCCCAAAATTTGACTTTTCGGAGCCAAAACTCACTTTTACTAAATTTAGCAAATAATTTCTTATCTCTCAAAGTCTGCAATACAGTTCTTAAATGCTCGGCATGCTTAGACTCGTCTCTAGAATAAATCAGGATGTCATCGATGAACACAACCACAAACTTATCTAAATACGGTCAGAAAATTCGATTCATCAAGTTCATAAAAACAACAGGAGCATTAGTTAGTCCGAAAGGCATGACAAGAAATTTATAGTGCCCGTACCTCATTCTGAAAGCGGTTTTCGGCAGGTCTGACTCTTTAACTCTCAAATTGTAGTAGCCAGACCTCAAATCAATCTTCGAAAACACTGTTGCCCCTTTCAACTGATCAAACAAGTCGTCAATTCTTGGCAAAGGATCCTTGTTCTTTATAGTCACCTTGTTAAGCTGTCGGTAATCGATACAAAGTCTCATGGATCCATCTTTCTTCTTGACAAATAATATCGATGCAGCCCATGGTGAAAAACTCAGTCTCGTAAATCCCTTATCCGTTAAATCTTGTAACTGAGACTTCAATTCCTTTAACTCAGTTGGAGCCATTTTATACGGGGCTATCGATATCGGTGAAGTCCCTGGTACTAAATCAATACCAAACTCAACTTCTCTAATCGGTGGCAACCCAGGCAACTCTTCTGGAAAAACATCCGGATATTCACTAACTACCGGCAATGATTTAATTTTCAATTCAGACACTTTTGTATTCAACACATAAGCTAGATAAGCTTCACAACCCTTTTTCACATATCTTTGGGCAGTCATTGAAGAAATCACAACAGGTAACTCACCCGACTCATCTGAATCAATTCCAAGAATTCCACCATTCTCACATTTCAATTCAATAATTTTCCGTTTACAATTCACTACAACATCATGCAGTGTCAACCAATCCATACCCAAAATGACATTAAACTCATCAAATGGCAACAATATTAGGTCAGCCGGAAAACAGTAACCTCGAATCATCAATGGACAATTCCTGTAAACTTTATCAACTAGCACATATTTGCCTAAGGGGATTGACACTTTAATCACAAATTCAGTAAACTCAACAGGCAAGTTCTTACTAGCTACCGATTTCATGCAAACATAAGAATGAGTCGATCCATGATCAATCAATGCAACTACATTAGTATTATAGAGAGAAAATGTACCAGTGATAACATCGGGAGATGTCGCTTCTTCGCGAGCACGGTAGCATAGGCTCTAGCAGATGCCCTAGCCTCAGATCTTACAGCTGTATCTTTTGTCACACCTTTACTGCTAACTACATTTCCCGTGTTCCTTGGTGGTCTCCCTTTAGAGGCAGTGTTGCCCGATCTTGCAGTCTGAAACTTATCATTTTCAACCATCTCTGGGCAATCTTTAATAAAGTGGTCATGGGAGCCACACTTAAAACAAGCCCAGTCATACATTTTACATTTGTCGGGGTGTCGTCTGCCATAGTGCAGACATTCAGGCCTACCAGACTTAGCGTTACCAACGCTCGCTACTGACGTAGTTTGGGCTTTAGAATCTGAGTATTGCTTCCCACGATCTCTATTGGGATACCCAGCTGAAGCATTCGATCGAGCATACAAATCTCTCGATTTCTTAGACTGAGATTGAAATGACTTACTCATCGGCCTTTTTCTTGCATCTCTAGCCTCAGACTCAGCTTTTCTCTTTTCCTTGCTTAATTCTTCAGCTTTACAAGCTCGGTCGAATAGCACCACAAATTTTTTCAGCTCAAAAACTTCAACTAACAATCGGATGTCCTCATTCAACCCATCTTCGAACCTTTTGCACATGATAGCCTCGGTGGAAACACACTCCTGAGCATACTTACTGAGCCTGACAAACTCCCGTTCATACTCGGTTACAAACATTCGGCCCTGTTTCAGCTCTAAAAATTCTTTACGTTTCTAATCAATGAACTGTTGGCTGATATACTTCTTCCTAAATTCATCTTGGAAGAATTCCCAATTAACCCTCTCTTTCGGTACTACTGACACAATGGTTTTCCACCACCGGTATGCTACGTCTCTTAGAAGTGATACGATACATTTCAGACATTCATCCGGTGTGCAAGACAGTTCATCGAATACCCTGATAGAATTCTCAAGCCAAAATTCTGCCCTCTCGGGATCATCGTCAACATTTGCTCTAAAATCTTCAGCCCCATGCTTTCGAATCTTATCAACCGGAGGCTTATTCACTCTTACAAATTCCATACCTTGTGGAGTTATGGGAACCGATTGAGGAATAGGTGGGGGTGGAGGGGGGTTGAATATTCAGATTTGTTCGAACAGACTCCGTATACCACTCGTTTGTCATGTGGAGGAAGGCTTCTCTAGACCCTTCTCCTCCTCCCTGACTAACCGTAGGAGGTCTACTTTCGGACGACGCTGCCCCTTGAGCGGGAGCCGGAGTATTACTTTCTACGTCATCAACTTCAGCTCGATTATGATCCATTTACTATATGAAAACACATTTTAAAATTGTCAGGATTCATCACACTATCACGATTTATTTATGGCATGTATAGCTAGACTGTAACACACGCTACGTTAGTCCGAGAAACGACTAAATCGTAGCTCTGATACCACTAAATATAACACCCCTTACCCATATTCAACGCCAGAACATGGTACGAGGCATTACCGGGCATAAACACAAGCAAACATACATTTCCGTGTCATAAATTTGTATTCAAATTTAAAACTTTTCATACGCATTCATATCGTCCCTAAGACGAGCCTACAAAGCGAAATACATACTTTGGAAGTGGTTCGGGACTAAACCGAGAACTTTAGAAAATTTTAGAAAACCTAGAAAATTTTTCATGTTACAGGGCTCACACGCCAGTGTGGTCCAAAGGACACGCCCGTGTGACCCTTAGACACGCCCGTGCTACAGGCCGTATTCAAAATAGGGTGCTCTTTGACTTGTGCCACACGCCCATGTGCTAGGCCGTGTGGTCGATTTAATTTTCATAAAATAGGTGCAAACTTTACACGGCTGAGACACACGCCCGTGTCCAAGGCCGTGTAGCACACATGGCCGAGACACACGCTCGTGTCTCTACCCGTATGCTATATTCTGGATATTCTGTTTCTTAAAATTAAGGTGCAGGGGACACACGGCCGGAATACATGCCCGTGGGGCAGGCCATGTGTCACACACGGCCTAGACACACGCCCGTGTGTCACACATGGCCTAGACACACGCCTGTGTGTCACACACGGCGTAGACACACCCATGTGGACAAAAATAAGGCTATTTACCAAGCCTTTTTGCCACTCTTCAATGTACACACCTACACAACATAACATAGCACCAAACCAAGCATATACATACAACCAAATCAGCCACAACCAAGAAAATAACCCATCATTTACATGCTACCATCTATCATACACAAACATCACTTATCAACTAAAATCAAGTAGATTCCCACATCCATGAAAGGCATTATCATATGAATATACTTAACCAATAATAGCCAATTTCCAATGGCCTTATACAAAATGAGCTTTCAACCAATATAAGCCAACACATTTGGCCAAATCAATTACGACACATAACAAAATGACCAAGTCCCCTATACATGCCATAACTCAAAATGTTGAATTCATTGGTACCAAAATAATAGTTGATAGTGTGAATAGATCTCCGACGATCTTCAATCCCGAGCTAGCTTGGTGACACTATAAGACAAGGGAAAGAAAAGCGAGTAAGCTATATAGCTTAGTAAGTTCATATGCAAATAATGAACAACATTAACCATACAATTTCTATATAAGTAACATACGTATACCAACCTAAATGTCATTAAAACCTCTTGAACATAACATACTCAATCACATTCTTACCAATAGTTCATCATATACCGAATTCATTTCCTTTGAGTTTTTTTCGTACATACCTGTACCAACTCGTAACATAATCACATACTTTCTCGTCTTTGACATATCCGTTGAACCACTTGGAATACTATCGGATACACGGAAAAATTTGCACATAAGTGCCACATATATAGCCAATGCTATCACAATTCTCATAACACATATAAGCTCGCTCTCGAGCAAATCTACGAGCCTGCTCACACAAGCTGTCAGTCAAGACGTAGCTACGCAGTGCTTTTCACACAAGCTATCAGGTATCCGCAACATATGCAGGTATACCCAGCCACTGGTAGGACGTACATGACCAGCACCTGGGACACATAAATCACATAATCACATGGGTTCCTAGTGACATGTCACTTGTATCCTAATCTATTCCTAAGGTTCAACAGAGATTTCTCTCTTGCCGGAACTTCGTCGAATATACTCACAGAATCAATCATACATTTCATGCAATACAAAAACATTAAAATACAAATATAACATTGCATTATTTACATACGAACTTACCTCGGTACAAAAATAGTGAAATGGACCTAATCGTCAAACACTTTATTTTTCCCCCGATCTAGGTCCGAACTTCATTTTTCTTGATCTATAATAGAAAATTCAGCTCATTTAATACCCACATTATTCAATTCATCCCAAAAATCACATTATGAAAAAAATACATTTTTGCCCCTAACTTTTCAACTTTTTACATTTTGATCCCTAGGCTCGTAAAATGAAATATGTTCAATTTATTTAATACACAAGCTAGCCGAACTATTTTTATGCTCATAACAGTCCACATTCTTCATTAAATCACACTTTTACTACTCATTTTATAACTTTTACAAATAGGTTCATTTTAAGCATTTTCATCAAAAATCATTTAGTAAAAGTTGTTTATCCAACATCAAACTTGCATAATCCACCATTTAATATCAAAATACACAAATATCCAACATGGGTAAAATTTTATACTTTGATTTTCTTTCAAAGTAGTCCTTGAAATAGCTAGATTAGGTTAGAAGGATCTCAAAAACATAAAAATCATTAAAAACGGGGCTAGAACGGACTTACAATTGAGCTTGGAAACTTGAAAAACCCTAGCGATGGTTCCTCTTGCAATATTCGGCCATGGGGATGAACTTTGCAGAAGATGGACACTTTTATTTTACTTATTTTGGCTTTATTTACCAAATGACTAAAATGTCCCTAACTTAAAACATAAAAATTCTCTTACTCCATGTCCATTTTTGTCCATATTAAAGCATAATGGGATAATTACCATCTAAGGACCTTCAATTTAAAATCTCATAGCAATTGGACACTTCTAACATATAGAACTCAAGTTTTGCACTTATTGCAATTTAGTCCCTTTAACTAAATTGAGTGCCCAAACGTCAAAATTTTCGAATGAAATTTTCACGAAATCATTTCATAAAACTGTAGACCATAGAAATATAATAAAAATAAATTTTACTGCGTCAGATTTGTGGTCCCGAAACCACTATTCTGACTAGACCCAAAATCGGGCTGTTACATGAGACTAACGATTTAAGCTCAAATTTTTCTTTTTATTATTATTTTACTTCATTTTTTTCACTTCCCCCCCTTTTTTTTAGAATAAAGTAAAATTTAACAATACAAAAGATAAAATATAGTTAGGCAACTAACCAAATCAAATCTCAACAAAAAAAGGAGTCAATAAAAAGGGTGATTTACAACATTAATGTGGGTTTTTAGGTTAACATGAATGATTGTTAAGTAAAAAAAAATGTGCTAGGATCAACGGAGTTTACTGGGGGTTAATTCAACGGGTAAGTTGTTTAAAAGTTAAATAGGTCAAATCCTAAGTGTCTCTATCATCTCAGTATATCAAATCAATAATGTGGTCTCGACATGTATAACCGACGCAAGTTCTTGAATAACAAATCAAGTTGACATACTTACAACCAAAAATAAAATGAGCACAAAATGCATAAAAATCCACAAATTAATCCCAAACAGAATCAATAAAAATTCCAAATTAAAAAATTTAACTGTAATCTTTGGTTTGAGAAATTTACTTAAACACAAATAACGATTTAGGGGCTATATCGTATAAACATATAAAATCCTCCCCACACTTAAGATGTACATCGCCCTCAATGTACAAACAAATATAATCACAATAAGCAAAATATCACAAGAAAGAGAGGGAGAGAACTGAAATTGTCCTGAATTTGGATGATTGTGCCAGAATAGAGAAATCCAGAACAGGAGATTCTAAATTAAGTACATGGTTCCAAGCACACTACTAATAAAATAATAAAAAAATAAAATAAAATAAGACAAAGAGGTGGTAAAACAAATAGAAAAATAGTTGAAAAAAAACCATAATAGTAAAGTGCATAATAAAATAAAATAAAACATATAAATCCGGAAAATAAAATAAAAACAAATAACCATAAAAATAAAATAAAATAAAAATAAAAATAAAAATAAATAAAGTCACTGATCGACGTCATGTGAGATGTCTAGATCGAGAGGCGCAAATAAAACAGAGGGATCGGGTGAAGAAATACGAAAATGTTGGTACATCCGATGTAGATAGGCCTCGATGCGATCTTGTTGGCGTTGAAGCTGGCTGAAGTGCTCTTAATGTTGCTACTCAAGGCAATCGATCCGATCTGACTGCCACTACTCAAGATGGTCAATCCGATCAAAATGTTGCTGCTCAAGGCGGTCAATCCGCTCTGACTACTGTTATTGTATGCAAAAGATGTACTCAAGCGTGACCGAATGTGCAGCAGTGGAGTGACTCATGGGAAGAGTGGATCGAGCCGGGCCCGCATGTCTAAGTGAATTATCTTTTGGCTCCTTATGCTCATCCTGAGGATCTGGATGAAATATTATATACCGGTTTAGACCCGCTCCGTGTTGACAGTGAATCATCTGCATGTGGGCCATGATAGACAACCCTTGAGGAACCATCTATCCGACCAGAGTGAAGGATGTTGTCTGCTCCGGAGTGTCGAGAATCCCAAAGTCCCTCGCTAGACGAGTCATGTAAGGACCCATACAAATATGGCCCTTCTTGTGGCGATCGAACTGGTGGCGACAATAGTGAGCCACAAAGTAAGCAACATTGATCAGGTGACGTGTCTCCATACTCCATAAGAAATAGGCGTCCGAAGTACTGACGACCTCTATGCTCTCCTTCCGACCAATCAATGTGTGAGCCAAAATGACATGAATATAGCGCAAAGCCGGAGGTAAGCATGTTTCCTTCGAATGACTCAGGTTATACCGTGATTTAGTCTTGACAAGGTTGGACCAACAGAGTGGGGCTGATCGATGGATGTACTTATAAAGTGTTGAGAACTCAGGGATATCCATAAACTCCTCGAAATATTGTCCAAGGGCAGCTTCGAAGCCCAGACGCTAAGGTAATGCGTCGTACCTCCAAGTCGAAAAAAAATAGTACGAGGCTCATCTCACTGTGAAATAGTTATTTGTAGAAAGAAAGTCGAGCAGAACTCCAGCGTGAGTTTGACATATGTGGGCTCCATGATGGTAAATAACCGATCCCACGGTGCCGTGTCAATCAGTACTCGAACCTTGGCAGCTAAACGAACTGCCTGTAGAGCCTTCCAATCAATGCATCGATCCATTCCCAAGGGTCACTTTAAGGTGCTGATACTGGTCCTCATGTGAACCTGGTCTAAATTGGAGATAAGGGTGTCTCGTGACCGTGGTCGGGGTTGAAGATGAAAATACACCTGGTGTCTTCCGTTTTTTAGAGGCAGGGACAATGGCCTTGGTTTTACCTTGTGTATTTGTCATTATGTACCTAAAAGAAGAATTGACAATAAGATGTATCAGGCTGTTGTCGATACATATCATAAACCATGAAAACTAAGACAATATAAGGTTCTAACTACATGTCCTAAATGATTCATATTCAGCAATAATAGAGAGCACCATCAATCAGTGAAACACCAAAATCAACTAAAATAGAGCAGTAATATTAAAATCAACTAAATTCAAACAATGAATTAAGCAAAACTAATCTAAAATTTATGCCAAACAAAACAGTCAAAGAATGAAAAAAATAAAAAAATAAAAAAGAAACTAAAATTAATAACAATATCCTAGAATAATAATAGTAATAAAAAATTAATAAAAATAATAAATAAAATAAACAAAAGAAATGGATGTTTGGGTGTGTTGGTATCGATGATGGCGTGAGTGGGTGGTGTCCGAAGGTGGCGCGAAGGAAAATAGAGGGACGACCGATGACGAAGAGGATGACGACATGAGTAACGAAGGAAGGAGGGATTGGGTTTAGTTGGGTTGTTCGACGGTTTTGAAGGTGCGAGGGAAAGGTAAAGGGGCGGGCAACTAACGAGAAGGACGAGCTACAACAGTGAGGAGGTTTTGAATGAATTTTGGTTGGGGGGAAAGGGGACGAGTAAGATGGGAGGTGAGGGGGAAATAGATGCCTGTAGGAGTGTGTGATGGAAGGGGCGGTGGTTCGGTCGACGTAGAAGAGTAGCAGTATTGTGCGTGAGGAAGAAAAGGGTACAGAAAATGGGATAAATGGTGGTGAAGGGCTTAACCAAAATAAAAAAAGGGGAATGAAAGGGTTAGGGTTTCAGATTTAAAAAGAAAGCATGGTCATGTATTTGGCTTGTGTTGGGCCACATGGCCGTGTCATGCAACTGTGTATACCTATGAGGCTATGCGAGTCTTAAAAAAATTAAAAATTTCTCCAGTGTTCACGCGGTCTATGACACATCTGTGTGTCTAGGTCGTGTACCCCACACAACCATGTCATCAGGTCGTGTGTCGTGACCTAGACCGTGTGGTGTCGTCGTTCGTTTCTCTCACGACCGTGTATAGGGGCATGTGGGTCACACAGCCGTGTCGACAGGCTGTGTGACTTCACTCAGACCTTGTGTGTCCAATAAAATTAAAAAATTGGCTCTAGTATTCACAGGTCCATGACACGCCCGTGTGTCTAAGCCGTGTGTATTCATTCCGCCCGTGTGGGTGTATTGTTCATTTCTCCCACGGTCGTGTATAAGGGCGTGTGTGTCACAAGACTGTGTTGCCAGGTTGTGTGACTCTCTGGGGTAGTGTGGCTCCTAAATTTTCATTCCTTGTGTGCACATAGGTGTGTGCCACACCGTGTAGGCTGCACGACTGTGCCTCTAGGCCGTGTGGTCTATCCTAAGCCATGCGTTTATTTTTGAAGTTAAGAAAAATAAATGTAAGTAAATAAGAAACTAAGTATGCAATCAAAATTAAATGAAATAAAAAAAAAAACCAACACTCGAGTTGCCTCTTGAGAAGCGATTATTTAGAGTCTAATCTTGAATTTCTCTTTCACGCGCACAGTTAATTCAGATTTTGGAGCCGGAGCTCCTCTCTCTTGTTTTCAATATCACCACAAAGATAAAGTTTGAGTCGATGACTACCTTGAATGTGCCGTATTCAGGATGTGTTACCTCTATTGTGCCACATGGAAAGAAATTAATTTTGACTTCCTAGGTGTTCTAAGTGGTTTAGATCCGTTCTAAACTGATTAATTAGATATGAATAATTTTCTAGCAATGAAAATGAGATCATATCAAGAAATTTAAGTTTCGACTTAACTAGTCGAAATTTTCGGTTTAAGAGGAGCTAGATTGAAACTATTTTTTTCTTGTTGTGTTTGTGGCTGTTAATGACTTGTATGTATTGTGTGTTTTATGTATGAGATGTCTTGGATTCATCGGAGCCCTCTACGAGCAAGGTGAAGCTTGTTTAAGCTTTCGGCTAGCAAGCGAAAGCAAGACCGGTTTGTGTTTTGGAGTCATTGCTGGTATGCACGATTCATTATGTTAATCGGGAGCTTAGGTTATCCTAAACACCTACCATAAGTTACGAGGGTAAGCCTTCCTACTGCCTTTGCTATGCTTTTGCGAAAACAATGTCGAATGAGATTAAGTGTGATGTTGATGTGTCAAAACAATATGTGATATAGGTTAAAATCAAGATATGATATATAATTTACTGGTAAAATGCACATACATGAGATCTAATGTGTTTGTGGCTCTTTGAGCATTGTGTTATTACTTGTAAGTGCCTTAATTGTGAATATGGTAAGCATGCTATGTGAATGTGTTATGAATGTAAATATGTTGGTTGTGAACAGACTAAATGTGCATAATCAGTAAATAAATATGTGTAATTGTGAATATTTTGGCCTTGTCATATCTTGAAACCATTGGATATAGTTGGCGTGCCATAGGATTGTGAGTACTCACTTTTGTGTTTTGTGATCGGGCGATTAAGGCCCTGGGACAGGATGGAGAATTAAGGGAATGTTGAGTTATGCTCCAATCAACGAGACATGTTTGATATGTTGGAGAATGTTTAGCTTAATGCTACAAAATTAGCTAAGATTTACCAATCGGATTAAAATGATTCTTTTTCTAATTTTCTTAAAAAGATTTCAGAACTGAAAATCACTTTTTTACTTGCTGTTACATGTATGTTCGCATGTTTTGGATGTGAAATGTCGATTGTGCCCTTATCTTTTAATTCCAGTAAAATATGTTAGGAAAGCATGCAACTAGGTTCTAAACATTTGCCTATGATTATGTATGAGCTGTTATGCATGCATGAGACTTTCGCTGATAGTTGAACAGGTAAATGAACAATTAATTGTATATGAAAAATGTTGTGTTGTGTTTTGGGTCACTTCGGTGACTAATGTGTTGTGTCATATTCGGGTCAGACCATCTTGACCGATTTTAGGGCGTCACAAGAGTTGAGTTTTCATTTAAAACTACTATTTAAAGAAGACCCAACCAATTTCAAGTCATGGATTTCGAAACCACGATGCAAGGAGATCATTAGTAAAGTGTAGGAATAATCATTGGTAGGTTCACTAGCTTATTATGTAAAATCAAAATAACCGGTTCTTCCTTGAGGATTTGGAATTAGAAATTTTTTGGTAATATAAAGGAGGGAAGACACTTAAAGAATAAACCTATTTTGGTTTAAAGTAGCTTGGAGATGAAAGATGATAATAAAAAAAAAAGAGAAAAGGAGTTGCATGATCAACTTAACTTGGTAAAGGAATATGACTAATTGCATTGGATGTAGAAATCTAGGATCCAACGAAAAACATACACATGACCGTAATACATGGTTTTTCCATGCAATGATAAAAAGGAGAAGGGCATGGAACCACGTTATGGGCACTAATAATGCCTTCGAGGGAACCCAATATTTGATTTATTGGTTAAGGGTGTTTACTATATCTTTAAGATCGTGGAATTGATTCGCATGTTGTGCTTGTGTGTGGTAGTATGTAACCCTTTTATTCAGATATGATAGGATGAATTTAAATTTGAATATATAACTTTTTATTTTTAGAATACAATTTTTTTTTTTAGAAAAAAAGTGTTTTAAGTTTGATTAAGGATTAGAATTGTTTTAAGACGAATGCTAGTTAAGGGAGAGGTTTAATTAGATGAACTGATCAAGAATTGCTACGGCCTGCATGTATATGATCTCTGATCAGTGTGATCAACGTTATTCGATGATCACAACCGTTGAATCAATCGATCATACACTGAAGTTGGATCCAGGAGATAACAATGGACCAAGTCAAAAAGTTCAAAACAACGTGGGACTATCACTATCAGTATCTGGTCATTAACTGTCGAACCCCACTAATCAAACTCCACGCAAACTAACATAACTGCCATCTCCCACTTTCGCTTCCCTTATAAACTTGAAACAAGTCTTTGATTTCTCACCCTTTATCTATCTACTCCCTCAAATTCTACAACATTTCAAGCTTCTTGATAAAAAAAAAATGTCTTCTTTTTCACTTCAAAAACTCTTCAAATTCACATTGTTTTCTGTGGTTTTCATCTCCATGGCCACCCTCGCAATTGCTTCTTTTCAGTTCAGAGTTGGTGGGGAGGGAGGATGGACTAAACCAACTGGCAATGAATCTGAAACATATAACGAATGGGCGTCCAGGAACCGGTTTCACGTTGGAGATTCTCTTTGTAAGTTTACATACATACATATATAGATATATAATTTTGCTTATGTTTGCATGTATGTTATTAGATTTCAAGTACAGCAATGACTCAGTGTTGGTGGTGAACCATACAAGCTACACTAACTGCAGTGTTTCGAACCCAATACTTAAGTTCAAAGATGGGGATACGGTTTTCGAGTTCGATAGGTACGGGTTTTTCTACTTCATCAGCGGGGAGCGAGGTCACTGTAAAGCTGGTCAGAAACTGATCATTCGAGTAATGGTGCACCCTGCGATGAGCTCTCCTCAGCCGGCGCAGTCGCCCATGGAAGATGGCGGATCCAACGACGATGGGGATGGTTGGGATTCGATTTGGGGACCTCCACCGCACAATTCCACCATCAAGCAGGCGGTTGCATCTTATTTCATGACGGCTCTTGGGGGAATGCTGGTTATCATGTATTTGCTCATGTAGTTATTAATATTATAGGAACTGTTTCTATATATATATATATATATATATATATTGTTGGTTTCATTTGATATTCTTAAAAAAAAAAAAAAAACTATTTGTGCTTTTCTGTTGTTTTTAGACTGTTTATGTCGTAATTTGCTAATAGTTTACTTCTTTTGCTTTCATTAGTACCCTTTCTGGTAAGTTTATATATGTTGAGCAAGCTTTGTGTAGAATATAATTGTTATTTGGAAAAGAAAATTCTCTATGCAATAATGTACAGAGAGGAGTGGTTAAAAATTGCCATGAAATTCCAGTTACACTGAGCTTTGAGTTATAATGTGAATGAGGGAGTTGGGATTAAAAAACACGTGAAATTATTAAATATCCGTGATGCATGTAGATTAGGGTGTAATTCAAGTCATAATTAAAATGTTTTGATTTTAAGGAATTCAATCCAATTCCATGTTTTCAAATTTGGATTCAACTTCAAATATCTACTTAATTGGCTGCTAACAACAACAAAAAAAAAAAAAAAAAAAAAAAAAAAAAACATTCACTAAAAGTATTAGACTTAATGGTAAACATGAATATTTAAATTTGATTTGTTGAAATGAATCATGAATTTTGAAAGTATTAATATTTTTAGATTATAAATTGAACATAGAATATCTTAATTACCCACTAAAAAATATATTTGGACTCGATTTTAATAAAAAATAAACTTGATTTTCATATTTAACTTTAAATTTGAATCCCTTGTTTTAGCTTGAGATGAACTCTAATAGAAAACTTTCGATACTAATTAAAAAGTTATTAATTAATCTTGCGAGCTACTTATTTTTTAAAGTATTAGAATTCAATTAGCTGGAGATTCATTTGACAATGATAAAACCCAGACCAAAGTTTTTGGAGCCAACCCCAGTAGCCTCAATCAACAACTTGTCCAAAGCTCCAAAGTACGGAGCAGGCTAGGCTGGAAGGTTCCTGGTTTCAGCCCCACTGGGCTAATTAACTCACTCTACTGGCCTGTAATATTAACCCATTTAAAATCTTGAGTAAACCATAAAACTGTCACTTAAAATGTCTTCAATCTTTCCAAAAATTCCATAAAAAAAAGAAGAAGAAGAAAAGGTGTTTTTAATCTAAGATACAGTAACTCAACTAAAAGCAACTTACCCTTATTTGTTTTGTTGTTGATGAAGTCCTAGGTTGTCTGTCACTGTCCAGCTTCGACCCTGGAATGGCATCTGACGATGAGGTAGCAGTTTTCACGCACACCAACTTAGGCACTCACTTGGCCATCGCTGTCTCTCCCAATACCACTGTCGGAGATTTTCACAGTAAGCTTACAGAACAAAAAAACCTTGAAAACCCCATCACCTTTTCTTGATTCCCATTGAATATTACTGTCTTTTTTTTTTCTTGGTTTTCTTTACAGTTTCCCAGTTGCAAAGTTGCTGCTTTATGGATTACAGATATCAGTTGCCAAAAAAAAGAAAAAAAGAAGGCATTTTTATTATTATATGAAGTGGGAATTTCTGATCATAGTCATTTTAAACAAAATTGATACCCGGAAAATCCTCCCTTTCATGACTCCATATGAAAAATTTCATTTTCCCATTTCCCCCCTCCAAATAGTTTATCAGAATTGTGAGATAATTGCATTTTTTTTTTTTTTTTTTTTTTGCATTCGTGTTGTTTCATTGCTGCTTATGGATCACATTGGTAGATTAGAAATTGTACAACTTAAAAACTTGATCAACACATTAACACTATTACTATCAATGGAATGATTTGTTATTATGATAGCTTCTTCAAAGTGTTAAAAACATGGTGAGACATTCTGATGATTTAACATTAGATGAAATGCTTTGTTATTACAGTTCTATTAATATGTGCCAAAATCTTAATGTGTAGGGGAACTTGAGAGAACACACCATGCTTGTTTTCCTGAATTGGGAAAGATTGAAGTTCATGCATTAATGGTAAAGTTCATATTCAATCCTTTCTTTCTTAATTATATGTCTATCGACGGGTTGTTTTCTCAAACACAAGTACTTGTCTAATGCACCGGAGTCAGACACCAGTACTTCAAGAATAATGAAGAATCAGAGCAGCATAGTTTTCCTCTACTATTTTACTTATAACTTGTTTGTATGTTCTGCCTTTTGTCTCTAAGTAGGTAAGGCGAAAATCATGTTTTTATCATCTGCCTTCATCTATGCCTATAAAGTATGCTTTCCAGCATCAAGTTGGAACATGGCTCCTCAATATTGAAGCAAGGACTTTAAAAGATTCAGGCAGTCCATGCTTATCAAACTTTGCAGCTATCGAAATTGGAGATCATAAATACGATGGCAACCGTCTAACCGGTTCTCTTGTTCGAGATACCAGAGAAGGGACCACAATATGTAGAGGTAAGAAAAAAGAGTAACATTTCAGTGTATCTGGATGATGAAAATGAGGCAAGTGGTAGAATCTCAAGTTTTAATTCCTTAATCTTCACTTCTGACTATGTGAGGCTGAATCTGCAGATGCGGCAGAGTGGAATTCGGGTTTGTCATCGAGAGCTATAACTGCTGACGGTGTCATCGATGGATGCCTATTGAACTGCAGTGGAGTGAGCCAACATCCAAGTTCTCCAGGCAGTGGTAGAGCCTTGCAGGGTCTACCAGAAGAGCAACTGAGAACCAAAGCGGACAATGGTTACTGCTCGAGTGCCTTGTTGCCGTTTACAGTGCGAACACCCCCAAAGCAATCATTGTTTTTGACACCAGTGGACCGAACCACCAGAATTCGAAGAGATAGGTTCAGAAGTAGTGGAGTTGGGAAGCGAATTATCCTAGCATCGAATAACATTAGAATTTCTGATAAAAAAAGATCTATAACTCCTCTTAGCAATATCAGAGATGGCAAACTGTTATGCTGCAAGAATTTATGTCGGGCAAAATTTTTAGTGTTTGAGATGAGTGACAGTGATGAAGAGGATGTCGATGCATTGTAATTTAAATGTGTCTTGGAATCCATTGCTTCACATGCAGGGGGGTCCATTGCAGGGTATCTCTGGTCCACAAAGGTTTCAGATTCACAAGGTATATGAAGATGTTAACAAGGCAAAACAAATGATACTAATCTTAAAAGTGTGTTAGAAATGGAGGGGAGGGTGGTTGCTAGTGGCGGTATTTGATTAGAATGGGAAGCTTCTCAACAAAAAATCTATTTGGGGTTGGATAGCAGAAAAGGATTATATTGTTTATAGTAATCTTGCTATTGTTTCTTGACAAAAGCTCACAGGGCTATTTGTCTTTCTGGATTACCTCATGTCCTTAACTTTTGCTTATAAGCTAGTAATTGTTTTCGTATTAAATTATCTCTCCTTTTCTATTTTCTCATACTATAGTTTCAATGTGACAGTGATTGTCAAGAAAATTACTTTAGAATGGCTGATATACATGGAGGATATTGATTAAAATCCTAAGAAAGTTACATTATCAATTTTTAGTTATTATAATTTACGAATTTACTATTATTAAATAAAATAAAATATTTATGTATTTAATTTTTATATTAAACTTTAATCTTAATAAATATTTAGATTAAATATTTAAAATTAAAATTTAATTGATAATTTTTTCACATTTTTTTTGAACCCCAGTGTAACATAATTTAAAAAACATAATTTACTTAAATATAATACATAACTGTTTTAAAATTTGACACATTTATCTTATCTATTTTATTTCTAAATGGGCTTTGAAATTAGTCACACTTGTCTTATTCTATTCTACTTTTAAATTGTCTTATTCTATTATACTTTTAAATGGGTGGTTAATCATTTGCTCATTCACCAAAATCTTTCCAGTAAAATTGTGTGTCACATACAACAAACCATAATTCAAAGGTAAATCAAGCAAAAAGGTTTTTGATCAAATCAATTTTAAAGCTAAATCTAGACCTTATTTTTTCCCCTTTTGTTAGTAAATATTTATAAATACTATAATAAAATTAATTTTTTAATTAATATATCAAAAAGAAAAGAGAAAGAAGCAATAGAAAATAAATATAATATGTCAATAATATAATATATAGATTATTAAATATGCATATAAAAATAAAATATAAAAAACTTACTTTTGAAGAATTCGTTGGAGTAGTAGAGAAAATCAAGTAGTAAGGAGGAATGAGGGAATAACTTTTTTATTAATAGACTAATACTCTATACTAATATAAAATAGGGTTACTTTTATCTTAGTATATATTTTTTAAACTTTCCAATCTACATGGGAAAGTAACTTTTGCACATTTTATTATGGAAATTATATTGTCATGTTTGTCATGTTCATGGGAAAGTAACTCCTGAAAAAAAGTTAAATTACAAGGAAAGTAAATAAAATTTAACATATTAAAAATATTAGAATTACTTTTCAACTGATTAAATTCTAAGAAAAGTAAACACTTTTCATTATACCAAACGCTACTTATGATTGGATGCATTGTTGTTTGTTTTATACGTGGGAGGGAAAGTGAATGGGAAAATCTCTCACTTTCTCACGTGCTCTTTCAAATTTTTTTAGTACTCAATTTGGCAGAAAGTGAGAGTAAAGGAAATATAATAATATTTTATTTTTTAAACATCATTTTTACCCTCTGTTTATTTCAATGATTTTTATTTTATTTTAAATTTTCTTCAATTAATACATTGAAAATTTCCTTTTTTTTAATATTTACTATGTTGTTAATGGTTCTATAATTTTTTAAATTATATGTAATACCCCTCACTCGGTCTGGTTATCGGATCCGAGCTATAAGGTGCTATAACAATTAACAGAGTAGTATACATACATTTTAAGCTTAAAATAAATTTAATTAAATAATAAAAGCATTGCATAACCCATGCACAATATAATTCACAACTAATTCGAGTCTTAACCGAGCTTACGAAAGCTTTAAAGTTGACCTGAAAACAAATAAGGATTAAATTTCAACATTTCCAAAAAGGTAAAGACAAACATGTAAAACAGGGGTTACGCGATCGTGTATCCGGGCTGTGTAACTCTCTGAAGCCGTGTGCATCAAGATACAAAAATTCAACGAATATTGTACGACCGTGTGACCAGACCGTGTAGCAAATTGTAACCGTGTAAAATTGGAGACACACTGCTGTGTGACTAGACCGTGTAACTCATTGTGGCCGTGTGAGTCAAATTTGCAAACCTTCAAATAAATTCACACGACTGTGTGGATGGGCTGTGTAACAAACTAAAACCATGTGGAAACCTAAATGACCAAAGCTATAGTAATCATACGGGCATGCGGCCAACCCATGTGACAATTGGAAACCTTGTATACATATGGTTCATCATTTACAGAGTTCACACGGCTGTGTCATTTGTTCGTGTACGATATACAATCGTGTGGTGCAAAAATATGTCATTTATGCATGATACAATCCTACCCTTAAAAATGACTCTAAATGCATTTTTGGCCATTGAGTTCTTGCTCAAAAACCTGTCAAAAACATGTTAACAACATGCCATTTAAAACATCACTAATCTTTTAACCAATATGCCAAATAATGGCAACATTTCACAAACAAAACATAATCAAAACACTTTCTCAATATACATACATACAATTTCATAAACACATATAATGAACATAAAACCTCTCCCATTTCATTTACTTCTTTCAAACTGACACAACTTTACTTAAGTTAAGTGTTACCATTCAATAGAACTCATATTGACAATTTCAAAATACATATACAACACAAACTCCACAAAACATCCCTAAGTACATGCCAAATTATATAGAAAAAGGAGCACAAATTGTCACGTCTCAAAAATCGGGTTAGAAGAAATTGAATTAGTGAATTGGAAGTTTTTTACACCTTTCTTGGCTGAATCTTTTACTACCGTTACAACTGTAAGAAAAGTTGATATCGTATGTAGTATTAATATGTCAGTAATAATGATAATGCAATACAATGCAGTAGCAGTAACACAACATAATACCTGTAATCGGACAAAGTTAAAAATTAGAAGAAGAATTTTGTCGAGGTCTGTATAAATAGTTTCCTTAAGACAGATTCGTCCTCTTGTAACACCCCAAACCCAGCCTAGACGTTATGGCCGTATCTGGCAATGCCACACGATAGTGTTTTTGAAACCTCGTTGTTTCGATGAAAACATTCCATGTTATTATCTTTAGTAAACCTTTGTTAGAACTTAGGAAGTCATCTTTATTCATTTAAAACATTTGTTTTGAAACATCTCTCGTTGCGGAAGCTTTAATAAAACAATCTAGGTGATCATGCGTTTAAAAAATACTTTAACTTTTTGAAAACTGAATTTCCTACGAGCAGCAGGTATAAATCCATAAAGTAAAATAAATAAATAAAAACCCAAATTTAAAACCAAAGTCCTAGAGGGTCCTTAAATTACAACCCAAATAATCAATAATAATCAAATCATAAATCGTAAATTGAAAACCATGAAGTCCAAAAATTACTGCGGTCACCGCTGAGTCCTCCGTCGCACTAATCCGTCTAAGTCTGGGGATTACCTGTGCACATTAAACAAAAAGGGTGAGTTTACGTAAACTCAGTGTGTAATCCCGCAAAAACAAACAAACAATCAGTATTCACAGTGCACAATTGAGCAGTCTTGGGCCTAAGCCCTTTTCGAGAAGACAAGTGATTTGGGCCTTAGCCCATCTCAGTATAGTGTCAAAATGCAGTAGGGCCTTAGCCCATCACAATATCAGTAGCAGTAACAGTTATGCAGTAGCAAAATCCTACCCAACCAGCCTCTACACACCATCTCCGTCCAACCCTACACTCCATGTGGGGGTATAATCAACCCACCCATCCCTACACTCCAAGTAGTACCGAATGCGACTGTCTAACATAAGAGGCTTGAAACTGAGTCATGAGAAATTAGGCTTAAAGCTTTTCAGTACACTTTCTCCGAATAACAACCCCCAACCCAATGCAATGCAACATACAATGGATGACATGCTATTATGCAATTTCAGTACATATATTTAGTTCAGATATTAACATGCCCAGTACATATATCATTCAGTCAATTTCACACATTTAGGGGTCTAAGTAGCGCTTACCGATCCTATAGTAGGTTCAAAGTCGACTTGGGCGACCCGTGCAACCTTAAAAACATTTTGGTAAAAATAGGCCCACATGCCCGTGTGATCTGCCCGTGTGGGCCCACACGCCCGTGTGGCCCACTCGGCCCAAATTGGCCTTGGCCGTGTGATCCATTTTAAAAGTAACCCATGCTAGCTCAATACTAATATATGTTTCCACTATTTACTTATATGTTCATTCAAAGCTGTCTACTTGAGTCATTATCACTAAATTATTTATATCTTGAGCTACAGAATTCCAAATTAAGATCCGCTTGATGTTTTTGAAACTAGACTCAAATACCTTTCTACCATAAAATTTTCAGAATTTATAGTTTATCAAATAAGTACAGTAAAATCTTTAAAGTTATCCCTATTCTGCTGTTTGACAGCTTCATCCTTTCCTTACTAAAAATTATTTATCTCTTAGTACGGAATTTAGATGATTTTTCCGTTTGTTTCTCTTGAAAATAGACTCATTAAGGATTTAAAAATATAAATTTAAGCCCCTAATTATTTTTTTACAATTGTTTATGATTTTTCAAAGTCAGAACAGGGGAACCCGAAATCATTCTGACCTTGTCTCACAAAATTTATTATAACTCATGATTTACAATTCCATTGCTTACACTGTTTCTTCCATGAAAGACTAGACTCAATAAAATTTAATTTCATATTTTATTCAACCTCTAACTCAATTTATACTATTTTTGATGATTTTTAAAAGTTAGACTACTGCTGCTATCCAAAAATGTTTTAGTGCAAAATGTTGATTTCCTAGTTTTTAACGCCCTTATTTCCTTTCTCTACAATTTTTCGCATCATTTTCTCTTATTTCTCGATAGCAAGCAATTTTGGGTTTTCGCTGAACCCCATTTTCTGTGTTTCGGGTACACACCTGGTATCATTTTGATGCCTAATCACTCCCGAGCACTTTAAGGCCTAAAATCAAGATACTCAACATCAATTTAACGGATTTACAAGCGAATTGACAACCAAGAACGAACAGAAACCCAACTTACCGCCAATGATAACCCTCCATTTAACTATTGTTAAGACGAGAACACTGAATTCACCAGTTCGAGCCTCCCCCTACGCCCAAATCGCAGAGAAAAAACATTACCACTTCAGTCGCTAAGAGATTCATGACAGAAACGAAGAGAAACACTTACCGAAACTAAGCGAGCACTAATCGCGTGCGAAAATGAAGGAAAATAAATAGATTAGGGAAAAAATCAAGAAGAAGAAAAAGAAGAGAAAGATGGAAAAACTTAGAGAATTTTGGCAAGAGGAGAGGGAGAAGAATAGGCGACATAATTTTTTTTTTGGAAAAGGGAGCCAAAATTCGGTTATGGAAAAAAAATAAAATAAAATCCCGATAACCCCCAAAATCCCTTAATCTTCTCCCCTAATTCCCACTTCACATCCACTACTCAGAATCCCCTATTACACAACTCTATCCCAAACTGAGCAAAAAAAAAAAAATACCTTTGCTTTTATGATGATTCAACACAAGACCTCCACCATAATAACACACCAATTAACCACTGCACTCAAAGAAGGCCCATTCGATGTAATTTACCCAACATTTAAACTTAAGCCCTTTGCACAAGGTTAAGGCTTTATTTATAAAAATACCAAAATTTGCCCAAGTAAGGCTTGAACTTGGGACCTCACACACACACCCAGAACACATAACCACTGAAGCAGATAGACATTGTGTGTCACACATACACGAAATCAAAAATTAAAATTTTGGGGCGTTACACCTCTCTTTGGTGCTTTGAGTGACATTGGACGTCTGTCTCCCAGGATACAAAAACAAACGATCACATTAGTAGCACAATAACAGTGATCAATCAAACACAATCTTGCCTTTCTCTATTACCAGGAGAAATGAATTTAGAAGGAATTTTTGATATTGATAGTTTTGATGATATGTTTTTGAAATCTCCTAACTTGGCTTTATATAGAGGAGAGGAAATGAATGAAGAGATTTGTTGAAAAAATAATAGACATGAGTGAATAGAGACAATGAATGAAAAAATTCAATATTAAACCAAGACATACATTTTTTCAAAAGATACAACTGTATGGAAAAATGCAATATTAAACTAAGAGATACAATTATCATTCATCACTCAATAATTATTTTCCAACAATCCCACACATGAATGAAATTGATGGATCAACGAGACTCAAAGACTCAAAGACTCAAAGAGGTGATAGATTCTACATTCGATATTTGCATAGGATAGGTAGGCATCAACCCTTGAACCTTCCCTTGTAAAAGCATATTTACTTTACTAGCTGACCAGTAGACGCGATATCCTTGAACTGTTCTGCCGTTTGTGTAAATGATGATATTCTTCACGCAAATACCTCCATGACTATATTTTTGGTTCTCATGGGTATGTTCATATGGCCGTGAATATCCTCTGGTTCTACAAGAGCTTAGAGAATTATGCTTCAATAGTCTCCTTGAAGCGGCTCCACTTCACTCTCACATAGGTGACGTATGTTGTCCGTTTCACCGAAACAGAAAATGGTCATTAAAAGCATTGCTTAACCTTTTCTACATTTTAATCACTGTTTTCATCATAGGAATGGATCGGGATAATTACCCTCAAAGTGACCTCACAAGGTCTATGCAAGTAGGTTGTCCCATTGAACCTAGATCTTGAGATCTCCAGTCAAATAGGTTGGGTTTTCCTTCATATAGCGCCTTAAATATTCATAAGCTTTAGTTCCATTCCTTTCTATGTTTTATCAACTTGATCCCGGTTTAACCCTTTGGTTAGCGGATCCGCAGTGTTATCTTTTGATCTTACAAAATCAATAGACATAACTCCAGTTGAGACCAATTGTCTAACGGTATTGTGTCGACGACACATGTGTCTTGACTTACCATTATACATTACGTTCTGTGCTCTACCAATTGTTGCTTGGTTATCACAATATATGCATATTGTGGGCACAGGCTTTGGCCATTCAAAAATATCCTCTAAAAAGTTTAGTAGCCATTCTGCCTCTTCTCCAGATTTGTCTAGAGCTACAAACTCAGATTCCATTATGGATTTGGTTATAATCGTTTGCCTTGAGGATTTCCATGACACAACTCCTCCTCCCAATGTGAAAATATAACCACTTGTGCCTTTGCTATCTTGAATATCAAATATCCAACTGGCATAGGAGAATCCTTCTAACACAGCAGGATATCTGGACTAATGTAATCCGTAGTTTCGAGTATATCTGAGATATCTCAGTACCCTCACAATCGCTTTCCAGTGGTTCTCCCCTGGATTGCTTGTGAATCTGCTTAAACTGCTTATAGTGAAAGCAATATCACGTCTAGTGCAACTCATAAGGTACATTAGATTCCTATGACTCTTGCATATTCCACTTGGTCAATACTTTCACCTTTTTTTTTGGACAGATGTTGATTTATATTTATCGGAGTTCTGGCTACACCAAAATCATCCTTGCCAAATTTATTAAGAATCTTATCTATGTAGTGTGATTGAGTCAATACGAGACCTTCAGATGACCTTTTGATTTGGATACCCAATATCACATCAGCAAGTCCCATATATTTCATATCAAATCTTGAATTTAATAAGTTTTTGGTACGTTTTACCATTTCATTGTTACTTCCAACAATGAGTATGTCATCAACATATAAACGTAGAATTACATATCTATCAATAGTGGTTTTGACATACATACACTTGTCACACTTATTAATTTTAAATCCATTTGATATCATGACACTGTCAAACTTTTCATGCCACTGCTTTGGTGCTTGCTTAAGTCCATACAAAGGTTTTACCAAACTATAGATTTTTCTTTCTTGCCCTAGAGCTACATGACCCTCAGGTTGTTCCATGTAAATCTCCTCATCAAGATCTCCATTTAGAAAACCTGTCTTAACATCCATTTGATGAACTTCTAGATTCCACAAAGCGACAATAGCAAGTATCATCCTTATAGAAGTTATTCTTGATACAGGAGAAAATGTATCAAAGTAATCAATGCCTTCCTTTTGTCTATAACCTTTTATAACCAATCTGGCCTTGTACTTATCAATAATTCCATCTATTTTCATTTTTCGTTTGAAAATCCATTTAGAATTTAGTGGTTTAATTCCCTAAGGTAGATCCACTAATTCCCACGTATGATTTTTCATGATGGAATCAATTTCACTCTTGATAGCATCTTTCCAAAAAATGCTTTTAGATGAGCATATAGCTTCACTATAAGTTTGAGCTTCAGTTTCTAGCATATAGGTTAGAAAACCTGATCCAAAGGACTTTTCCACCCTTACCTGTAACACCCCTAACCCATATCCGTCGCCAGAACAGGGTAACGGAGCATTACTGGAGTTTACAGATCAAGTACAAACATTTCATATCATTTCTCATTCATATCAGAAATTAATTAAAATCAATCATATTGTCCCTTATGTGAGCCCTCGAGGCTCAAAATACGCATTAGAAATAAGTCGGGACTAATCCGGGCACTCAGAGAATTTTTCGCGAAACTTCAAAATTTTTCGTAAGTGCAGGAGACACACGCCCGTGTGGCCAGGCCGTGTGGCTCACAAGGCCAAGGGACACGCCCGTGTCACAGGCCGTGTGGACATTCGAAATAGGGCACATGACTGTGTCCTAGCCCGTGTAACTCTCTGACTTATGTCATACGGCCAAGTCACACGCTCGTGTGCTAGGCCATGTGAACATAAAAATTTACATTAAATAGGTGCAGGGGTCACACGGCAAGCCACACGCTCGTGTGCCAGGCCGTGTGATCAATTTTGAGCATTCTGTTTTGAAATTTTTAAGATGTAGGGGACACACGGCCAAAACAAAGGCCCATGTGCTAGGTCGTGTGTCACACACGGCTGAGACACACACCCCGTGTCCCTACCCGTGTGGATGAAATAGGGCTATTTCCAAGCCATATTTCTCACCCAATTTTGCCTTCCACCTATATAAACACTTAAACATATTCTCAAGCCAATATAATACATCCAAATCAAGCCAATACCAAGTATCATATATGACATATTAATACATATGACCAAGCTTTCATTTTTATCAAGTTAATCTAATACATATAAAAACATCTTTGTACTAAATATGCCATTTTATCCATTCATCAATTTATCCATATGATTTCCATCACTCATCCATTTCAAACACATGTCAACCATGTATAGACTCTTATATACTCTTCAAATCATATCTATCACAAGTCATTCCAATGGCTAGTTACAACCAAAATCACATACATGCCATTAATGGCCTAATTTAACCTATACATGAAATTATAATCAAAAGTAATTTACTAATTATACCGAAATGAGCCAAGGGATATTGTGATGTTGCTCCGACCAACTTCCAACTAAATTGAGCTTCCAAATTACTATAAAACAGAGGAAATAAAACAGAGTAAGCATTTAATGCTTAGTAAGTTCGTATAACATGAAATTTAACTTACCATTTAATCACAATTAAGGTAAGCATATAAAGCATATTCAATCAAGATGGCTAAAAGCCCTAGCACATATCCTCATCAACCATGTTAGACACATATTTCATATAAATGTCAAGGAACATGTATGAGTTCAACAATATCAAGTTTCCATGTTCATAACTTTCCACTTCTTGTACTCATATATCAATTCCATATACTTCATGTATATACGGGTAATGATTCAATTTGAATTCATTTATTTTCTCATATCAGGATTTTGTCCGTTGAATCATTTAAAATATCGATGGATACCCGGGTAGTACACTCAAAGTGTACAAATCTATAATCCGTCAATTCATATTCGGGAATGCCCATGTGAGCACATAAACGAGAAGCTCTCTCTCTTGAGCCATATAACGGGAAGCTATCCGGGCTGTATAACGGGAAGCTCATAAGAGCCATAATCAGGAAGCTCATACGAGCCAATAACATGTAGCTCCGAAGAGCCATTAATAAGGAAGCTCCGGATAGCCATATATTAGGAAGTTCAAGTGAGCCATATCGAAAAGTTTCGAAGAGCCATTAATCAGGAAGCTCACAAAGAGCCTTTAATCGGGAAGCTCCGAAGAGCCATATATCGGGACGCTCATAAGAGCTGTGGTGTGTCCACAACACATACATGATCACAACTGATCGGGATGCTCCGAAGAGCTATTAACGGGAAGCTCGCAAGAACCATATAACGGGAAGCTCGAGAGGGCTAGTAATGGGACGCTCTTTCGAGCTATGGTGTGTCCGCAACATATGCAGGACCACAACCAATATGAGAACCCAGTATCCATCGGATTTCATTTATTCAAACGTGACTTTATATTTGTCAGACATTATCGAATATGTGATCAATTTCATATATATGGCATTAACACCATTCACATATACAACATTCAATTCAAACATATAAATATACAAAATTTAGTTACTTGAACTTACCTCAATAATTGTTCGTGTATGCAAAATCTACTAATCCGATACTTTTTCTTTTTCTCGATCTAACTTCGTATTTGGTCTATCCAGAGCTATATGAATGAATTTAACATCAATTTAATACAATTCATACTCAATTCAATCCAATTCACATCTTAGGCAAAATTACCATTTTGCCCCTATACTTTTAATTAATTTCGATTTCGTCCCTAGGCTCGGAAAATGAAATGCATGCAATTTAATCCTTATTCCAAGCCTAACCAATTTTTACATATAACATTAGAAACCCATGTATTTCATAAAATTTAGAATTTTTCATAAATTTCACATCTTTTCAATTTAGTCCCTAAATCATAATTTCATCAAAATTCCCTTTACAAAAGTTGTTTATCTATCAACAATTGATGAGTCACTAAACCAGCTAAAATTACGACAAAGGAAAACGCACCTATCAAATAATAGTATAGCTATGGTGAGTCGAGAATATCGTATCCACGAGGACTAAAAGTACTAGTAATGACTATTTTTCTATTATTTAGCCGATAAATTAATGGGATTGATTTTAATCTAAAATTAACTAAACTCATTACTAAGAGTGCAATAGAGAATGAATTAAAAAAATAATCGAATAAACCAATGAGATAAATAATACCCAGGAAAGAATCCACCTAGACTTCACTTATTATTCTGAATCTGAATTAAACGATTTATTCACTTGCGCATTGATCCGTAAAAATCCCTAAATTATGTTAATATCTCTTTCGAGAGTAAAAACAACTGACTCTAGGCTGATTAATTGAAATCTCTTTCTAATTAAAACCCCTATTGTCACATTAACTCGATCTATGGATTCTCTTATTAGATTTGACTCTAATCCGGTAGATTTATGTCGTCCTATTTCTAGGATTGCATGCAACTCCACTCAATTATGCTAGATCTACTCTTAAATAGGGACTTTTGCTCCACTGAAATAAGCACATTAAGCATGAATTAATATCCTAAAAATATTAAAACACAAAATAAGCATACATAATTGAGAACAAGAATCAAGTATTTATCATGTAATTCAGAAATCAAATAATAAGATTCATATAGGTTACATCTTCCCTAGGTATCTAGGGAATTTAGTTCATAATCTGGAATAACATCATCTCAAAGTTAGGAAAACAACAAGACACAGAGAAACCTAAGAAAACTTCTAAAGAAATTAAATGGAGATCTTCAATCTTGAAGGAGATCTGCTTCTGAAATGAATCTGATGGCGTTCTTCGAGTCTTTTCTTTGTTCTTCTCTGCGTGCTCCCTCAGGTCCTCTTCTACTATGTATTTATAAACTTTAGAATGCTCAGAAAGCCTAAAAATTGAGTTTTTCCACGTGTTTGGGAAACATGGAGCGATATTGACATGGGCTGGCACATGGGCGTGTGGCCAGCCCGTGTGGTTCCTGAAGATAGCTCTTTTTGTCCGATTTTGGCCCGTTTTTCGCTCCTTTCACTTCCCTATGCTCACCTAAGTATAGAAACATGAATTTAAAGTAGGAGCATCAAATTCACTAATTTACATAATAAACCATCCAAAAACGCATCAAGAATGTGATTAAAAACATGTTACTTTTATGGTTTATCGAAAACCTTTCATTTTCTACCATAAAACTTCATAATTCATGCATACTCATCCATGGAAAAACTTTAATACCTTAATAACTTTGCAAATTAATCCCCAAGATAGCTAAATTAAGCTATTACGATCTCAGAAACATGAAAATTACTAAAAACGGGACAAGAAAACATACCTAATTAAGCCAAAATAGCTTGCTTGAGTTCAACACCTCTAACTAGGGTTTCCATGTCTTTAATTTGGGAAAGATGATATAAAATGATGATATTTCTTATTTAATTAAAATATCATCTTTTATTATTTCATCTTTCCAATTTAGTCCTTTTCTTTATTTAATTTTCCATGGATGAATCATCATACTTATCTACTAACTCCTCTTAATGGTCTATTTGCCATATAAGGTCCTCAAAGTTTGAATTCCACAACTATTTGATACTTATAGATACTATAACTCAAATTTTGCATTTCATGCAATTTGGTCCTTTTATCAATTAAACATGTAATCGGTAAAATTTTCTTAACGAAATTTTTATACGATATTCCTGTCATACGGTAGACTATAAAATAATTTTAAATTAATTTTTCCTTTCGAACTCGGATTTGTGGTCCCAAAACCACTGTTCCGATTTTACTGAAAACGGGCTGTTACATTATCCTTTTACTTCTTCTTGGTTCTGCCTTGACTTCAACTTCTTGTTGAAAGTTTTCACTATCAATATTTTCTGAAGTTTGTTTTGTTGAACTCGACCTATCTTCCTTAGTCTTACAAGGGAATATATTTTCAAAGAATGAGGCATTTTTAGATTCCAATATCGTATTCTTGTGAATTTTAGGATTCTTTGATTCATATACAAGAAACCGATATGCATTGCTGTGGCGTGAATAACCAATGAAAATAAAATATACCATTTTAGGACCTATTTTCATTTGCTTCGGCAAATGAACCATTACTTTTGCAAGACACCCCACACTTTCAAGTAGTTGTAGGAATGTTTCTTGCCCTTCCATAACTCATATGGTGTTTTGTTCTTTTTCTTACGGGGTACCTTATTTAAAAGGTAATTCACTGATAAAACAACTTCCCCTCACATGTTTTGTCACAACCCAGAATTTCCTAGCATTGCGTTCATCATTTCCTTTAGGGTTTGATTTTTACGCTCTACTACTCCATTGGATTGAGAAAAATATGGTGGTGTCACTTCACGAATAATACCATGTTGTGCACAAAATTTGCCAAATGGTTCAACATATTTACCACCACGGTCACTTCTCACCCTCTTAATTCTTTTATTAAGTTGGGTTTCAACTTCCTGCTTATAAAGAACAAATTTCTCTATAGCTTCATCTTTGCTTTTAAGCAAATATACATAGCAATATTTTGTGCTATCATTAATGAAGGTAATAAAATATTTATTCCCTCCTCTAGTTTGAATAAACTTTAAGTCAAAAATATCACTATGTATTAGATCAAGTGATTCATTATTTCTTTCAACAGATTGAAATGAATACCTTGTTAGTTTTGCCTCAACACACGTTTCACATTTATGATTATAATTAATGTGAAATGAAGGAATATGCTCTAAGTTAATTAATCTACGTAAAGTATTAGAATTAACATGTCCGAGTCGACTATGCCATAAATCAAATGACTCAAGCATATAAATAGAAGAAGAAGCATTATTCTTATTCATAGCTTTTACGATGATAGCATTGAGTTTCCACATATCATTTAATACATATCCCCTTCCCACAAATGTTCCCCCCTTTTGACAAAACTAACTTCTGGATTCAAATACCATCCTAAAGCCATGCATACTTAGGAGGGTCCCAGAGACAAGATTCTTGTGTATGTCAGGCACATGCAACACATTTTGAAGTTTTAACTATTTGCCAGAAGTCAACTTCAAAATCATAGTGACTTTCCCCTTAATCTTAGAAGTTGCAGCGTTGCCCATATAGAGTTTCTCCCCTTTCTTACAAGGAACCAACTCAACAAAGGAGTCCTTGTCATAACAAATATGACGTGTGGCACTAGTATCAAGCCACCATTCTTTTGGATTTGAATAAACCAAGTTGACTTTAGAAATCACAGCGTAAAGGTCAAGATCAGATTCTTCCTTAAAAATATTTTCCACAGCGTTGGCCTCGTTTGTTCTGACCCTCTTTGGAAGCCTACAATCGGATGACTTGTGTCCCATCTTATTGCAATTAAAGCATTTTCCTTGGAATTTTGGCTTCTTGAAAACACTGCCTTTTGGTCCTAGTTTAGACCCAGTCTGAGAATGTTTTCTTTTCTTGGAGTCCTTCTTGACTTCCACTACGTTTGCCTTGGCAAAGTTAGGATTGGTTTCTTTGTTTAACCTTTTAGCCGCACCTGGATTGTTTTCTTCAATTCGAAGTCTGGCAATCAGATCTTCCACCATCATTTCCTTTCTCTTATGCTTAAGATAGTTCTTAAAGTCATTCCAAGTAGGGGGAAGTTTTTCAATAATGGCTGCCACCTGAAAGGATTCACTTATCTCCATCCCTTCTGCGAGAATACCTTGAATGATCAGTTGGAATTCCTGCACCTGATTTACAACAGCTTTAGAATCAATCATACAAAGTTTAAGAACTTGGCAACTAAGAATTTCTTAGTATCAGCATCTTTAGTTTAGTATTTATAGTCCAGTGATTCCCATAATTCTCTAGTCATTTTCTTGATGCTGTATACTTCATAAAGTTTATCAGATAAACTATTCAAAATGTAGTTACGACATAGGAAATCAGAGTTGTTCCATGCTTCGACAATGTTGAAGGCGGTAATGGCATCTTCCTATCCTCTCTAAAAATAGGAGGATCATCCTTCAGATTTTTTCCATATTCAACATGGTCAAATAGAACAACATTTTCTGTTGCCATGTTTTAAAATTCTCTCTAGTGAATTTCGTAGGCTTTTCATTGTGACTCATAGTCACAAGCAATGTTTGGCTTGTAGCTTGAGCCTGAGCAGCGACAATCACCTTAGCTTTTGAATTGGATGAGTTGTTTGACGTATGAGACATTTTTTGTGTAATCGGAATAAAGAACCAGAATCTATAAATAAAATAAAATCTGAAACAGAAGTATAAACCAATCTTAAATAAGTTATGATGGTAATATGTACGCCTTAGATTAAAACTACAATAATTAATCTGTCGTTACAGTTGTAAGAAAATCTGATATCATATGTAGTATTAATATGTCAGTAACAATGATAATGCAATACAATGCAGTAGCAATAACACAACAGAATACCTGTAATCGAGCAGTAACACAACAGAATACCTGTAATCGAACAAAGTTAAAAATTAGAAGAAGAATTTTGTCGAGGCCTGTATAAACAATTTCTTTAAGATAGATTCATCCTCTTATTGGTGCTTTGAGTAACGTTGGATGCTTGTCTCCCAGGATACAACAACAAACGATCACAGTAGTAGCACAACAACAGTGATCAATCGAACACAATCATACCTTTCTCTATTTCCAGGAAATGAATTTAGAAGGAATTTTTTATTTGGTGATATATTTTTGAAATCTCCTAACTTGGCTTTATATAGAGGAGAGGAAATGAATGAAGAGATTTGTTGAAAAATTAATAACCATGAGTGAATAGAGACAATAAATGAAAAAATTCAATATTAAACCAAGATATACATTTTTTCAAAAGATACAACTGTATGGAAAAATGCAATATTAAACCAAGAGATACAATTATCATTCATCACTCAATAATTATTTTACAACAACAGCACCATTGTAGCCCCTTTTGTTGTTGATTTTTCTCTTGTACTGCTGCAAAAAAAGTCTTCACTTTGCATCTATTTCCTTCTTCGATTTGCTTCCATTTTCCAGCATTTTACCAGCCTCTTTAGATGCTGTTTTGATCATTGATATTTCCTCTTTTGCTGTCCATTTAACCTCCTTAATGTTGTACAAAACAAACCCCTTTGCTGCCAACTTTTGTGGTGTTGTCGCCCATAAGAAACACCAAAGGAGATTGCTATTTTTCTTTCCATATGCTGCACATCCTTGCTGCCCTTTTCTTCACTTTTTCCTAGTTAAAATAGCCCATAATGTTGCCATTTAAGTGTGCATCCAATTTCGTTTGAATCATCATCTTGGATTTAGAAACCATGAAGCATAACTGCTATTTCAGTAGTGATCTAACATCGCTTTCTTTCTCATTACTATTCTGTTATGGAAGAATTCCTCTAATGCCTTAACCAATTATTTTATACTTGTTGACTTTTTATGTTTTTTACGTTGAAGGATTGAATCTAAACTCCTTGGATCAACTGTGTCAACGAACTTAATTTGCATTTCTGTTTAGTAGTGAAATAGTGTAAGTTTATTTACCAAAGTTGGATCTGAAGTGTCGCTTATGTAGTACTGATTGGATGAACCCCATAAAGGTGTTTTAGGCTGATTCTAACCTTTTTTTATCCTTGTTGTATGATTAGGTTTGTTCGGTTTTGAGTCGGGGAAAATTACGGATTAGTGATTGGGCTACGAACTGGCGTGATTCAGGTGTGAGGCTTAGTTAAATGTGAATTGTGTATGTGAGTACTTCTTGTTTGATTTGGTTGAATGTTGATATGTCTTTGAGAGTTGTCCGATTGATGCTTTTGTTTGGTGTTTGGCCTAATTGTGTGTGTACCCTTCAAGGGGGGAAACTGAATACATGTATATTTCATTTTGATGCATACCGAATGTGAAGTGTGAATCTTACCTTTGTGTGCACTATTTGTATTTGATATTATGTATTAATAATTAATAAATTAAGCTTGTTGGTTTGGGCATGGTCGAATGGCTTAAAGTCAAATTAGGGAAATGTCGAGCAAGGTATGTATCAAGTAATTTGGTTGAATGTTAAAGGTCCTGTTTGGGATCACCTGAATGCGAAATTGTCATATGTGATTGTTAGATGGTTTGCTTTTATTAGGGTTGATTATATGCATGATTGTGATGTGCACTGTATTGTATATTATGAAAATTGTTATTATTCATTGGTTGCATGTATAACATGCGACTTTCTATCACATTGCTTGAATTGCATATTAAGTATGCCCTTACTGTATTGTACGTTGTTTGTTTGCTACATACCATTGATGCCATTGATCGGTTGACTGAAAGTGTGCAAGTCATACACTGAAATTGTTACCGAAAGCATGATAAACATGCCATTGTTCTACATTGTAACTATTTCTGTCATGCATGATTGTGTTTCATTCATGGCATATCATATTGCATTGCATGGGAATTTTGATTGATGGGTGACAGAGGAGTTCCGTGGAGTTTTGGCAGTATTTAAGTCCACAATATTGTTGTCAGTGCACTGCACTGGAGTATTGTAGGAGGTATTGGATATTGGTGGCTTGACCACAACATTGGCAGCATTGTCTGTATCTTTTTGGCAGCTTGTTTATTTTTTTTTGCGATTTACCACAATTTACTAGTGGTTTATCTACATTTTTGGTGGATCGTCCACATTATCAGTAGTTTGCCTGCAAATTGTTATTGGTGGTTTATCCACACCGAGGTACGACTCCTAATTGTTTTGGTGATTTGGTAGACGGGTTCTGGGGAACTTGTGGTGTGTAGTGGATGGATGGGTAGGACCTTTTTGCATTGCCATTCTTGAGCAGGCATATGCAGAACTGTTGGAAGCACCTTGATTCTGTGAATTTTTTGTACTATTATAATTATCGAGAATCTGTTTGCTTTTGTACTCAATTGTTAAATAGGTTTCTTACATGATTTGTAAGTTCTGCATACTCTGTTTACCTTTGATTAAGACTCACATTGGGCTTTTTAAGCTCATCCCATTAGTTTAACATTTTTTTCCAAGTAGTCCGCAAGGTTAGGGCTTGGATTTGGCAATTTGGAGGTCTTATCTCGATTTTATTAAATAAAGTATTTAATTTTATATTTTTATTTATTTGGTTTGTAAAAAATTATTTTATGAATTGTGGCATGGAATTGATTTTCGGGATATATTTAGTTATTGCATACATGAACGTTAAGAATTAGATAAGTTAAATAAGAGACTGAATTAATAATTGGCCATTACAATTAGTAATTATGATTTTAGTAACAAATTGTGAACACTGATTTTTCCACTGCAAAATTGGATTTTTGGAAACTCTGAATAACAATTAATGGTCAAATATGTAATATGTTTTTAAATTTAATGAGAATATTTTTAATTGAAATTTTAAATAAACTTGGAAAAAATAATGTTTGTTTTTTAAAAAATAAAAAAAATGCCCACAACGGTTTTTCGAAAAATAAGCGAATGCTTTGAAAACAAGTTTATGAGAATCCGCTTGTTACTTCTGGGCTATTTCTGTGGTCGATGTGAAATTCAAAATTCGGTCATAACTTTTAGGCTGGGTTGGGGAGGTTACACAAACTTTAAGAAGTTTGAGGTCTCGGTTAGATGCTGAAGTAAAACCCGAACGTAGGTAATACCTATCCTACATACAGAAAGTGAATTACACGATGAGCAAATAATTCAAAGTGCTTCTTTTAAAATCTAAATAGCATGGGGAATATTAACTTGGATCAAGATTTAAAATTCATACTGCTAAGTCTTTAACGTGAATCGTTGGTCACTTATCGTTTCCTTTCATATTTAGAAACATTACACTGTATTATACCGCTACTGAAATTCCAAACTTGTGAATTCGATTTAAGTCCTTTCAATCTGTCATCTCAGATTGCACAAAAATGATGACTTGCCACCTCGGGTTGCCCGACAACGATGGCTCTTTAATTCTTTTATGTCATCTCGGATTGCCCGACAACAATGACTTGTCACCCTGGGTTGCCAGGTGACGATGGCTTACCACCCTATATTGTTCGATAATGATGGTTTCTGATTTCATTTATGTCATCCCAGATTGCCTGGCTGTAACACCCCATACCCGATTCCGAAACTAAAACTGGATATGAGACATTACTAAGCTTGAACTTCCTTAAACATGTACTTACGGGCTATAAAGTTTTGCTACGAATTAAAACTTCTCTTCCTTAGTCAAATCATTCATATTGTGGGCCTACGAGGCCTTAAACTTGCATCCGAAAACTTTTATAAGCTAAAGGAAACTTTTCTTTAAGACAGGGGCCACACGCCCGTGTTGGTATAGGGACACGCTCGTGTGCCCTTAAGACATGCCCGTGCCTTCCACCCGTGGTTGACATCGACTAAATCCACACGGCTGACACGCCGTGGCCCCGGCCCGTGTGACAATTAAATTTCTAAGTGTCAAGTGCAGACTTCACACGGCCTTGGCACACGCCCATGTGCCAACCGTGTGTATCACACAGCCTGAACAAACGGTTGTGTGGCCAGCCCGTGGTCTATTCTGACTTAAGACATTAAGGTGCCGGAGACACACGGCCTAGACACACGCCCGTGTGTCTATCCGTGTGGGCACTTAGAGGCTATCCTACAAACCTTTTACTACTCTTGTTTGCATACATTCATATACTTATTCAAAACATTCTCTAATCATCAATTGAAACTCATAAATTAACACATCTTGTTCATAAAAATAAAGTTTTCCTCTCATACACTAGGGAGAATTGTTCCCACAACATTTACAACAACTTAAGCCATCATCACTGGCTATACACAACCATTCTATAAATTCTCTTAGGCCAACAACATTTGGCTACAACAATTAGACTTCATCAACTTTAAACGAATCCCTATACATGCCATGACTCTTAACGACTTGATACCTCATACCGTGTGTCTGCTCGATAGTGTGAAAACATCTCCGGCAGTCTCCAACCCGAGCTAAGTAATGAAACCTATAAGAGATGAGAAAAGTAAAGGAGTAAGCAATAATGCTTAGTAAGTTCATCTGCATAATCTGACAAATATTAATATTCACTGAATATACATAACCCCAAGGTAATATGTCGAGTTTTTCTCATCAATTCATGGTTACTTACTCAATCATTCTTGAATCTTACTCATTCTATCTCTTATCACATTTCTACCATGCCACAAGCCAATTCGCTCGTTTAATTAGCATACATTCCTGCACTGATCATCACAAGATCATATAAAACAACACATCAAGCATTTTCAATAAGTCGCTCATACTACAAATCTCTCGGTGGTTACGCACTTAGCCCACCATTGAATCTCTTATAGGGTGGTATTGCACACATCCCACCAATCATTTATACCTATGGTGATTTCGAACTTAGCTCACCAATCATTTATAAGCGATGGTATCGCACACACACCCATCGACATTAATCAATCGGTGGTAACGCATTACACACCCACCAATAAATAATATAGTTGATGGTATCGCTTTACACCCCATCACTAACCATTAATAAGGTGATATCGCATATAGCTCACCGTTATTTACATTCATGGATAATAATCCACAAGTATATCTCTATTTCAAATGTTCATTCGAGAACATCCTTACATGCTTCTATTCTTACTTAACTTTCTACGGTACTCGTTATCATTCACACAGTACATCAATAAATCTGTCTCATGCAACTAAGGTGCATCAACTACACATACCCCACTAGGGGTTCATCATATATTGAATTCATCTCAATTCAGTTCTACACATACTTGTGCTACTCATGGTACAACCACATACATTCAACATATACATTGAATCATTCGAATTGTTAAATAACTCTCTTGAGTCTCATGCACATAGTTCTCATTATCATCATACCCCAATTGGGTCTTACATACAATAACATATCGATGCCACGTCCTAGACATGTCTTATACGAATTCTTACATCGAGGCCATATTCCAATATGGTCTTATTCGAGACTTTAACCATTGTCCTATCGTGCTATACACCTTTCCCATTTCTCTATATTTAATTCTATTGACATCTCATCAAGAGACATTTCATACATTCATATAGTAATATACATTCCATACAACATTGGAATACTAAATCAGCTCATACGTAATTGCAACATTCGCACATGAACTTACCTCGATGTCGAAAGAGCCGAAAAGGACTTTTTGCCCATATTTCTCTTTTCATCCGTTCTAGGTCCGAAACTCATTTTCTTAGATCTAGAATAATGAAATTTACTGATTTAATCACTTATAAATCATGATATACCATAATCTAAACTTTAGGCAAAAATGACTATTTTGCCCCTACACTTTGGCAAAATTACTATTTTGCCCCTAGGCTCGTAAATAAATTTTCATCACATTTTCTTGTTAAACAAGCCTAGCTGAACATTTAATCCTCTTACAACTATTTTCAATTCCATCAATTTCATGCTTAAAAGAACAAATTACAATTTTTGCATTTTAGTCCCAATTAGGTGTTTTCATGACAACACCTTTCTCAAAATTTGTTTTTCATCATCCTATCATTCATTTTATTCCATAAAAACTCATAAAACAACATGAACTCTATCATGGCAAGTCCCTAGACTTTCAACCATATTGCAAACTAGTCCCCTCTTTAGAAAGCTTAAGCTTTGGGGACTCCAAAAGTACATTTTTCTTCAAGAAATACCATCAAAATCACTTACTTGAGTGAAGAATTGCTTGATGAAATTTTAAGCTTCAAAAACCCCTCCCATGGCTGCTATTTTTGGTGTAGGAAGAGAAGAAATAAAAAAAAGATGATAGCTTTTCTTTTTGTCATATTTTATTCATCTTTTCTCACCAAAGTTTGACTAAGCATTAAATGCTCTTGTCTCCCATACCACATGGCCGGCCATCACACTCCGAAATGGCCTATTTTCACTTTAAAGACCTCTAATTTACAAACCATAGCTTTTTGGTACCTCTAGCAATTAAAATGGAACTTTCGCACTTTATGCGATTTAGTCCTTTTTCACAATTTAGCTAGAAATCACTAAAATTAAGGCACCAAAATTTTCATGCATCCTTATAAACATGATATAACACATAACATATCATGAAAATAATTTTCTCTAACCTCGAATTAGTGATTCTGAGATCACTGTTTTGACTAGCCCCTAAATCAGGCTGTTATAATTCTCCCCCTTAGGGATTTTCGTCCCCGAAAATCTAATCAGGAGGAGTTATTACCAACATTCTTACAACGTTTCCATCTACTCTTCAAAATCACGAGTCCACTATCCTCAAATTTCTCTTGCAAACAACTCTTAAACTGTGATACATAAGGTCGAAATGTAACTTGAGACCTAGGTTATTCTTCCTCTGGGGCATATACTCTGTAATCTACCAATTTGGAACTCTGCACATGTCCAAATGATCATTCGAATCTTTACTGGTTGATTCACTACAATTTGAATGACTTTCCCCTTCTTGGGAATTTGTCAAATCAAATTTGAAATCTATAAGGTTGTATCTCATTTTCTCATTCAAGCGTTTACTAACTATAATAGTCTTGACTTGTACGCTTTGAAAATTCAGCTTTTAGTGATCAACTACTTCTGACTATAACTCGATCATATAGTGAAATGTACCCTATTGTCAAAATATTTATGCACATAACTGCATTTCCTTACTTGTGCATTAGTAGATATGCTACTACTAAATCTCATACCAAAACTCTTGTATAAGTTCTGGATTCAACATCATTCACTTTCTATCTCGAGGAAGCATCAACAAAAAAAATCTTATCTAACATGGATAACTTATTTAATATACCATTTATTATAACACTTCTGAACTCTTCTGTTCTGAAAGGAAGACTCACTATAGTCATTAACCTCGCTGAAACTAGGATATTACCAACTAGAGTCAACCGAGTAACTAACTCACATTACTAAACATGGATCTTTCATTCAGAAATCTGTACTATGTCTACTATCTGAGTAGTATCACAATAACTATACCCACCATTGTAATAGCTCAAGCCGTTTCCACTATTTCATCTTCAAAATCTTCTGTAGCATAAGATACCCTCACTTATAAAAATTCAGAAAATACACATCGATCTTCCCATGGATCAATACATAATATCTAACTCACAACACATACACAAAAGTGATTGTCTCTGGATCACCAACCTGTCAACTCTTTCTCTCGATTCAGACTGATCTCAGTACTAGAACTTTCAAATAAACAGTTCTTTCAATAGCTTTCAACTCAACTATCATGGTTTGAACATTTCGATGAGCATATCTTTATACTATGCTCCCTACTCACGTACACACAGAATTTTATTCTCTTTACTGATTCATGCGTGAATATACACAGAACTTGAATCATATCTCACAATAGCAGGGACATTTCGATCGAATTCGTTAAATCTATTCGGCTTACCCGAAAACCCATCACACAATGTGAAACTTGTGATTTCACCTCTTATACACAAATCATCACCAATTTCCTCCTCAAGGTACCCAATTAAGGTTACGAGGAGATAAAGAAAATGTCGATTTCAATTAACTAAATCGACAACCATTTTGTCTGATTTTTACTATAAGCTAACATTCTCACACAATCACACTTTATGAAAAGAACAACTACATCATCCTTGAAGGGAAACATGTATTAGTACATAATACTAAAGGAGATCATTATAATCCCATCCATGGCATTAACTAACCATGCACAAATAATAGGCTTCTAGCCAACTTACTCATACTTGCACTTATATAACACGTTCCGTGTCATATATCGTAATCATCTATTCGTGATTCATTCACGAGTACATGTTTTCACTCTTTCACATGACTTTAGTACTATTCTCATTTCTACCTCTAGACTCATCTATCTGTCCCATTGATCACTAGGGATAATCAAAGACGTATGTTCATCGTCCTTCATGTAGGTATGAAACCAATGCCAGATTCCCGAGGTGGTCTTTTATGGAGTCAGCTCTAAATGCTAATGCCATATCCCTGATAAGGTCTTATGTGGACTTCCTCATCAAATATCGATGCCATATTCTGGATATGGTCTTATACGGAATCTCAACTCGGTCCCGAAGCCATGTCCCGGTCATGGTCTTATACGGGACCTTGTCTATCTCATATCTCGATGATAGCCTCATCATTTTAGTCCTCTAGGACTTCAACCTCATGTTCAACAACAGTTACTCTATTTAGTAGAGTATTATGCATCGATGTGATACAAGGCATTCTTAATCATGCTAGCATAATTATTGCATTAATCCGATGCAAACTTACTTAACTTAACTCTCATAACGTCTCATCAAAATTCAACAGTGGTAAGGGAGTGAGGTTGCAAAGTCCCTTAACCTAACTCTCGTGACTACATACATATGATTTACTACTCATTGACAATGAAATATCATCATAGTCACAGAACTCGCCTCAAGGGAGTTTTCATATTTATCACATTACAATTGTTTCTATCACTTATACTTTCGAACTGTGACTTCACTTACTCAAGTTTCACATTAAGGTCTACTTGAGTACTCAACATTTAACTCTATTTCCTCTTACTATTCCTTATTAATCTAGAGAATGTCTTACGGGTTTTGAGTACGTCGTTTACTTGATTGCCATAGTCCAACTATGGTCTTACTCGTATCACAACATCATAGTCCAGCTATTGCTTTACATGTCGTCACGATGCCATAGCCTCGCTACGGTCTTACACGAAATCTCATATCAATACCAATGCCATATCCTAGATACGGTCTTACATGGAAACTCATGTCGATGCCGATGCCATATCCCAGACATGGTCTTATATGGGATCACATTTACCGCCATGATCCAACCATGGTCTTATTCATCATTTTATCATTGAATGACCGTACTCATCTCCTGCATTCTACTTAATCAAACTTTTCAGTTTTAACTTCCACACCATAATATGTGTGGCTTCATAACAGAGTCATAAAATGAAACATCATGCATTCTCTACTTTAACAGTCACATGTGAGATTTAACCATGTGGACATATTTATCATAAACAATGGCATCACAAATCTCAAATGCTTACTTACTCTTACTGCTTTTCACATACATCATGGTACTTACTAGTCTCATGTTTGTAAGGTAAACAAGGTACCTGTAACACTTGATCACATAGATCAGTATACTTTACTATAACAAGCATAATCTCAACATCATCATTCATAACATGAATTATACTTGTTAGTCAGCCTTCACTAGCATGACATAATATCAACTTTACTACTAACCTTCTTGCTATCTCATTTAAGCTTTACTCTTTTGCCCGATGAATTACTATGAATGACTGAGGATACTGAATCTCATTTCACATATATCTTGATGCCAATGCTATATCCTTAATATAGTCTTACATGGGATCTCGTACTTGGTATCGATGCCATGTCTTGACATGGACTTACACGAAGTATTGCTTGTGGGTTCCCTTGGGAACTTACCATTGCCATGTCTTGACATGGTCTTATTGGTAACTTTACTCATGAACTGGTCAATGCCGAGCCTTGGCTTAGACTTACATGAAATCTCTATCTCTTGATAGCTTTTCAATGCCAATACTTGTCTTGGACTTACATGACATCTTTGCTTGGAGACTTGCCAATGCCATGCCTTGGCTTGGGCTTATATGGGTCTTCGTCTCATAGTAACTCTTCAATGCCAAGACTTGTCTTGGTCTTACATGATAACTTGCTTGATTTGCCGATGCCATGTCTTGACATGGTCTTATACGGACTTTCTTGTCTCATGTGGCAGATTGAGTATCCTAAGTAATTCATTTTCGATCGGGACTTTCATATACATGCTCTTAGTAACTTTTTTGTTTAATTAATCATTAAACATTTTCATGGAAATAATAAGCATATAACAACATCACAAGCAATTCAATGAAATCTTCATGAAGCTTGAAAATCTTACAAACTTACTGAAATTTGCTCGGTTGGGAATCATCACTGTCTTAACAAAACAATTTCGTTAGAGCCGAGAGATATCACACTATCACGGTCTACATATGGCATGTATAGCTAGACTCTTACTCATGCTAGGCTAGTCCGAGAACCGACTAAACCATGCTCTGATACCATTAAGTGTAACACCCCATACCCGATTCTGAAACTAAAACTGGATATGAGACATTACTAAGCTTGAACTTCCTTAAACATGTACTTACAGGCTATAAAATTTTGCTACGAATTAAAACTTCTCTTCCTTAGTCAAATCATTCATATCGTGGGCCTACGAGGCCTTAAACTTGCATCCGAAAACTTTTATAAGCTAAAGGAAACTTTTCTTTAAGACAGGGGCCACACGCCCGTGTTGGTATAGGGACACGCTCGTGTGCCCTTAAGACATGCCCGTGCCTTCCACCCGTGGTCGACACTGACTAAATCCACACGGCCTGGACACGCTCGTGGCCCTGGCCCGTGTGACAATTAAATTTCTAAGTGTCAAGTGCAGACTTCACACGGCCTTGGCACACGCCCATGTGCCAACTGTGTGTATCACACGGCCTGAACAAACGGCCGTGTGACCAGCCCGTGGTCTATTCTGACTTAAGACATTAAGGTGCCGGAGACACACGGCCTAGACACACGCCCGTGTGTCTATCCGTGTGGGCACTTAGAGGCTATCCTACAAACCTTTTACTACTCTTGTTTGCATACATTCATATACTTCTTCAAAACATTCTCTAATCATCAATTGAAACTCATAAATTAACACATCTTGTTCATAAAAATAAAGTTTTCCTCTCATACACTAGGGAGAATTGTTCCCACAACATTTACAACAACTTAAGCCATCATCACTGGCTATACACAACCATTCTATAAATTCTCTTAGGCCAACAACATTTGGCTACAATAATTAGACTTCATCAACTTTAAACGAATCCCTATACATGCCATGACTCTTAAGGACTTGATACCTCATACCGTGTGTCCGCTCGATAGTGTGAAAACATCTCCCGTGTCTCCAACCCGAGCTAAGTAATGAAACCTATAAGAGATGAGAAAAGTAAATGAGTAAGCAATAATGCTTAGTAAGTTCATCCGCATAACTGACAAATATTAATATTCCTTTGAATATACATAACCCCAAGGTAATATGCCGAGTTTTTCTCATCAATTCATGGTTACTTACTCAATCATTCTTGAATCTTACTCATTCTATCTCTTACCACATTTCTACCATGCCACAAGCCAATTCGCTCGTTTAATTAGCATACATTCCTGCACTGATCATCACAAGATCATATAAAACAACACATCAAGCATTTTCAATAAGTCGCTCATACTATAAATCTCTCGGTGGTTACACACTTAGCCCACCATTGAATCTCTTATAGGGTGGTATTGCACACATCCCACCAATCATTTATACCTATGGTGATTTCGAACTTAGCTCACCAATCATTTATAAGCGATGGTATCGCACACAGCCCATCGATTACTAATCAATCAGGTGGTAACGCACACAGCCTACCAATAAATAATATAGTTGATGGTATCGCACACAGCCCATCACTAACCATTAATAAGGTGATATCGCACATAGCTCACCGTTATTTACATTCATGGATAATAATCCACAAGTATATCTCTATTTCAAATGTTCATTCGAGAACATCCTCACATGCTTCTATTCTTACTTAACTTTCTACGGTACTCGTTATCATTCACACAGTACATCAATAAATCTGTCTCATGCAACTAAGGTGCATAAACTACACATACCCCACTAGGGGTTCATCATATATTGAATTCATCTCAATTTAGTTCTACACATACTTGTGCTACTCATGGTACAACCACATACATTCAACATATACATTGAATCATTCGAATTGTTAAATAACTCTCTTGAGTCTCATGCACATAGTTCTCATTATCATCATACCCCAATTGGGTCTTACATACACTAACATATCGATGCCACGTCCTAGACATGTCTTATACGAATTCTTACATCGAGGCCATATTCCAATATGGTCTTATTCGAGACTTTAACCATTGTCCTATCGTGCTATACACCTTTCCCATTTCTCTATATTTAATTCTATTGACATCTCATCAAGAGACATTTCATACATTCATATAGTAATATACATTCCATACAACATTGGAATACTAAATCAGCTCATACGTAATTGCAACATTCGCACATGAACTTACCTCGATGTCGAAAGAGTCGAAAAGGACTTTTTGCCCATATTTCTCTTTTCATCCGTTCTAGGTCCGAAACTCATTTTCTTTGATCTAGAACAATGAAATTTACTGATTTAGTCACTTATAAATCATGATATACCATAATCTAAACTTTAGGCAAAAATGACTATTTTGCCCCTACACTTTGGCAAAATTACTATTTTGCCCCTAGGCTCGTAAATAAATTTTCATCACATTTATTTGTTTAAACAAGCCTAGCTGAACATTTAATCCTCTTACAACTATTTTCAATTCCATCAATTTCATGCTTAAAAGAACAAATTACAACTTTTGCATTTTAGTCCCAATTAGGTGTTTTCATGACAACACCTTTCACAAAATTTGTTTCTCATCATCCTATCATTCATTTTCTTCCATAAAAACTCATCAAACAACATGAAATCTATCATGGCAAGTCCCTAGACTTTCAACCATATTGCAAACTAGTCCCCTCTTTAGAAAGCTTAAGCTTTGGGGACTCCAAAAGTACAATTTTCTTCAAGAAATACCATCAAAATCACTTACTTGAGTGAAGAATTGCTTGCTGAAATTTTAAGCTTCAAAAAACCCTCCCATGGCTGCTATTTTCGGTGGAGGAAGAGAAGAAATAAAAAAAAAGATTATAGCTTTTCTTTTTGTCATATTTTATTCATCTTTTCTCACCAAATTTTGACTAAGCATTAAATGCTCTTGTCTCCCATACCACATGGCCGGCCATCACACTCCAAAATGGCCTATTTGCACTTTAACGACCTCTAATTTACAAACCATAGCTTTTTGGTACCTCTAGAATTAAAATGGAACTTTCACACTTTATGCGATTTAGTCCTTTTTCACAATTTAGCTAGAAATCGCTAAAATTAAGGCACCAAAATTTTCATGCATCCTTATAAACATGATATAACACATAACATATCATGAAAATAATTTTCTCTAACCTCGAATTAGTGATTCCGAGATCACTGTTCCGACTAGCCCCTAAATCGGGCTGTTACACTGGCAACGACGACTTGCCACCACAGGTTGCCCGACGACGATGGCTTACCACATTGGATTGCTCAGCAATGATGACCTGCCATCCCGGGTTGCCTGGTGACAATGACATTATCAAGTCTAGTCCACTAGCACATCGATCATCTCCATATCTTATTGAATGACTCAAATCAATACATTTTCATATTTTGATTTTTATCCTCGAAACGTTTCTATTCAAATCGTACCCAATAACAAATATAATTCGATCCATAATGATACATCTATTCATTTTGGTATTTATCATAACATTCAATTTCAATTGTTCCAATTCACTTTACTAACCATTCACAGTTTATTGTAGCATTAAACAATGTTTGATATTGTAGAAAATACAAAAAAATTAAGTGTTAATCCATAGAAACACTTATTGAAACTCGAATTTCTCATAGTCGATTTTTGCTTTCCCCGTTCCTTTTGAAGCTCCCACGTCATCTTTAGCTAAAAATATTAATGCAACCATGCATAACATTACTTTCCAACTCAATTCACAATCAATTGTAAAGTCATACACATTTTGAAATTTATTCAATTTAGTCCCTAAAAATCGAGACTAACAAAATATTCAATTTAAAACTCAAATACTCAAGCCGATTCCACTATAGTCCTTTTAAGACCTCATATTTCTCATTTCTACGACAAATTACAAAATTTATGCATTTTAGTCCCTGTTGCACAAAACTACAAATTAACTTCACAATTTAGCCTTTTTCACTCCTAAGCTTAAAATCTATCAATTTAATACCTAAAACTTCAAAGATTCATCAATGACATCATTCTAAAACTTTAACAGTTTCAAAAAATACTACACGGATTAGCTAGATCAAGCTCCCATATTCCAAAAATATAAAAATTACAATAATATGACTAGATTGAACTCACCAATTTAAGCTTCAATGTCAAACCCCCAAGTGCCAAATTTTTTTATTCTCCAAGGTATGAGGGTTCGTCTTTGAGAAGATGAAGAGAGAATAATGTTTCTCTTTCTCTCCACTAAGTTAAAATAATTCCATAAACATTCAATTTTTATTTTTATTTTTATTTTCTTTTTACTAAAATTTTAATGAAATCAACTCCACTATACATATTGAAATGGCTTAATTATTATTTTGACCCTTGTTTCTTATTTCTAATCAACAATTCTCTATAAATTATACTTTTACTATTATTACAATTTAGTCCTTAAACCTTAATTAATCACTAAGTCGATAAAAATACCTATCCAAAACTCAATAAGCCTATAATATAACTTCCGTAAATACTTAATAAAATATTTATAACTTCGATTCACAAAGTCGAGGTCCTAAAACTGCGTTTTCCGACATCACTAACTTTCGGGCCGTTACATTATAAATATTTTTACTTTTTAATTTTTACCGGTTAACAAACAATCAAATCTATTTATTTTTTTAAAATTTTTTAATCATTAGGAGTCTTTATTTATTTTTATTTAAATTGTATGAAATTAACAATTTTATCAAATTATTTTAAACTTTTTTTTGTTAACACTTATAATTATTATTTTATGAAGAACATTATTTTTTTTTATAATTTTTAATTTAATTTAATTATTATATATTGTTTAAGTAAGATTATAATCGGATATTTTATTTAAGCAAATAATTTACTTTCTTTTCCACGTCTTAAAAACTGTTAAAATTACTTTTATTTCCTTTCTTTTATTAATTTAATGTTAAAATTACTTTTATTTTTTTCTTTTATTAGTTTTAGTTATCCAAATAAAAAATAAATATTTCTTTTTTGATGCTCCTTGAAATCGAAGCCAACTTATATAAAATGTGCGGGTTCTCTTGGTTAGCCATAGTTGGGTAGTTCGCTAGTTAGGGTCTCCATTGGGTGGATGAAATTCTAGCTAAAAGTTCTTTCGAGCTATGGGAGTAATGAAGAACACTTGTCTTTTAGAATTAAAAGTAAGATCAAAAAGTAATTTTTCACCAAAATGTAAAAGTTGAGATTTAGTTACTTTTGTTTTTTGGCTTTTGCATTTGGTCATGAAAATAATAAAAATATTTTATTTATATTAACTATTTGAAAAATATATAAAGATTAGATTAATTTATATTTTATATATTATTATATTAAATTATTTAAATATTTCATGATGATTATATTAAAATTTTGAAATATCATTATAGTTAATTATATAAATCTTATTTATTATTATATTTAATTTTAAAAATATTTTATATAATTAATTTTACAAATAATTTATATTAATTACTTAAAATGTATTTTAAAATTTATATTTCATATATCATTATATTAAATTATTTAAATCCTATTTATTATATTTAATTTTTTAAAATATTCTATATATAATAAAATTTACAGGTAATTTATATTAATTACTTAAAATGCATTTAAGATTTAAAATTTATGTTTCATGTATCATTATATTAAATTATTTAAATATCATATAACTTAACTAAATTTCTTTTTTCTACTATCATGTCTAAAAAGAACATTTATTTATCAACTAAATTCTTAAAACAAGTAAACAGGGAAAAGAAAAATGCAGATATTATTTATTTATTTATCTATAATACAGAAAAGAAAAGAAACAACAAAAAACATAAAACAAAATTGATAAAACAATAAAATGTTATAGATGTGGAAAACCAGGGTACATCTCAAAATATTGTAAAATTAAAAGAAAAATTAATAATTTAAATCTAGATGAAGAAATAGAACAAAAATTAAATGAGATTCTCTTAGAAACAACTTCTTCTGAAAATGATACATCTACCGAAACAAATGAATTACAAATGGACGAATTACATACAACATCCCAATCTTCTGATGATGAAAATGAACCCTCAATTAATATGTTAAACAAAGACCAAGAATTTATGATTGAAGTTATTGATAAAATTCAAGACCCAGAACTTAAAAGAGAATACTTTTTGAAATTAAAATCCTCATTAAAAGATAAACCAGAAAAAGAAAAAGAAATTATTTCTAGTCAATCACAAATGTATAATATACAAGATATAATATTTAATAAATATGAAAAAATAAAACCAAGACAAATTACAAATTCTGAATTACAGTTAGAAATAAAACAAATTAAATTAGAACTTTCTCAACTTAAAATGGAACAACAAGAAATGAAAAAACAAATGCAAACCTTAAAACATAAAATCCCAGAAAAAAGTTCGTCAGAAACTGAACCCGAACATGAAGAAAATACACAGGAATATATGATGGTTCTAACTGAAGTATCTATTCAAAGATATTTAATAAAAATAAATATTGTCATAAATAATGAATTTCAATTAGAAACAATAACCCTTTTTGATACAGGAGCGGACCAAAACTGCATTAGAGAAGGGATAATTCCAACAAAATATTATGACAAAACATCAGAATCTCTTAAAGCTGCAAATGGTAAAAAACTAAAAATTACTTACAAAATTCCCAATGCAGAAATATCCAACAAAGCTATAAAATATCAAACATGTTATTTAATGGTAAAAGATATTACCCAAGATGTCATATTAGGAACCCCATTCATATCCCTACTCAAACTTTATAAAGTAACAAATAATTCTATCTCCACCAAAGTTTTAAACACTAAAGTAGAATTTTCTTTTGTAGAAAAACCAAAAATAAGAAATCTCAACTTATTAAAATCTTTATCCATCCATAATGGGCAAATCAATAATTTAATTAATCATAAACAGAAACAAATCTCTTTTCTAAAAGAAGAAATATGTTTTAAAAAATTGACTGAACAATTAGAAAAAAGAGAAGTACAAAAAAGGATAAATCAAATCAGAGAAGAAATAGAGTCAACAATTTGTTCTGACATTCCTAATGCTTTTTGGAATAGGAAAAAACACGAAGTAACATTACCATATGAAAACAATTTTGATGAAAGACAAATACCCATAAAAGTAAGACCCATACAAATGAACAAAGAAATGGAAGAATTTTGTAAAAAAGAAATACAAGACCTTCTTAATAAAAATTTAATTAGGAAAAGCAGTTCTCCTTAGAGTTGTTTAGCATTTTATGTAATAAAAAATGCAGAACTCGAAAGAGGAACGCCAAGATTAGTAATTAATTACAAACCTCTCAATCAAGCCTTAAAATGGATTAGATACCCAATACCAAATAAGAAAGATTTGCTACAGAAACTTTGTAATGCAAATATTTTCTCAAAATTTGACATGAAATCTGGATTTTGGCAAATCCAAATAAAAGAAGAAGAAAGATATAAAATGGTATTTACTGTACCATTTGGACAATATGAATGGAATGTAATGCCTTTTGGATTAAAAAATACTCCATCCAAATTTCAAAGAATAATGAATGATATTTTTTTTTACCAATATTCTCAATTCACAATAGTATACATCGATGATGTATTAGTGTTTTTAGAAAATTTAGAAAAACACTTCAAACATTTATCCATCTTTATAAAAGTCATAAAAAAAATGGTTTAGTAGTTTCTCAATCCAAGATAAGTTTGTTCCAAACCAAAGTAATGTTTTTAGGTCATTACATTACCCAAGGAACCATTACCCCAATAGAAAGGTCCATAGAGTTTGCTAGCAAATTCCCTGTAACATCACGATTTAGGGCTTAGTCGGAACAGTGGTGCGAGACCACAAATCTGAGGTAGTAAAATGAGTTTTGAGGTTTAAGATATGTTTGCATGATAGTATGAAAGTTTCATGTAGAAATTTTATGAAATTGTCATTGAATGGTCCATTAGGACTAAATTGCAAAAGTTGCAAAATTTGAGATTCTAGAAGCTTTTAGTATGAAATAGCTTTGGAATATTAATTAGAAGTCCTTAAATAGAAATTTGCCCAAATTATAATTTTTGGACAAAAATTGACATGAGTTAGAAATTTTGAAAGTTTAGTGAGAAGGGCATTTTGGTCATTTATCAATTAAATGATTAAAAAGGGAAAAAGATGACAAAAACTTATTCATCTTCTTCCCCTTGTGCCTAAAAAATTTGAGAGACTCCATAGCTAGGGTTCTTCAATTTTTGAAGCTTGCTTGTAAGTGCATCGTAGCCCCGTTTTTAATATTCTTCGTATTTTTGGAGTCCTCGTATTATGAATTAGCTATTTATAGCTATAAGTTGAGCTAGAATTCATGTTCATAAATCTACCCATGTATGACATGCTTGTAAAATGATGTTTTATGAAAGATTATGAGAGCTTGATGTTAGATAAACATCTTTTCCTAAATGAATTTCATGAAAAATGCTAGTAAGGACTAGTTTGTAAAAGTTGTGAAATTTATCATACATGATAGAAATAGTGAGAATTGATTGTTGCTATAGTTAAGAGAATGAATCAGTTAAGCATGAAGTTCACGAAAGTTGAATAAAAATCACTTTACGAGCCTTGGGGCAAAAGTGTAATTATGAGGAAGTTTAGGGGCAAAATGGTAATTTTGCTAAAGTATGTGTTAAGAGTCAATTTAGTCAATGTGTGTATTAAATGAGCTAAATTATTATTATAGATCAAGAAAAATGAAGCCCGGATCGAAACCGAGGCAAGGACAAAGTCGAGGACTAAATTGCATATCTACATACATTTTGTACATTGAGGTAAGTTTGTATGATTTCTAAGCTTTATGATTAATATCATTGAATTGCTTAGTATGATGTAGAATATATATTAATTCCATGAGATTTTGATGCTATGTTAAACAAAGAAATCAATGAGATTAAGTATAAGAAAGTCCCGATTGAAGTTGAATTACTTAGGATACTCGATCTATCACATGAGACAAGGAAGTTGTAACACCCCAAACCCGGCCTATGCGTTAAGACCAGACTTGGCATGCCACACAATTCGAACTTACATCTAGTCATCACTGCTTTTAATGAAAACAATTCTTCAGAACGATTTTGAAAAAAATGGAATTTATCATAAACCGAGATTTATTTGAAAACCATAATTTTAAAACATAAGAATTTACAATTTGATTTTCAGAGAAATAATTGGTGGAAATCTTAAACTTATAAAAGAGTTTTCACAAAATATTTTGGATTAAGTGATATTTAAGAAAATCTTTTTTTTTTCTTTATCATAAGTTTAAGAAATCATTTATAAAATTTAAAGCGCCCCATTTAAGTAACTAAAACATATTAAAATTCCATCCACGAATAAAAATCCATAAAATAATACAGAGAGGCCTTATTACATCGCAATCAAAATAGTACTTAAATAAAAATAAAAATATTAAAAAGAAGTTCAAGTTTATAAAAACCCATCATTCGTAGTATGGCCTCCACACGAAGTCATCCCCGGCCCAAGTCTCCATCAATTATTATTACCTGAGAAGGGTAAGAAAAACAGGGTGAGTTACTTAGAACTCAATGTGTAACCCACTTACCGTGTCCACTGGGCCAAATCCATTTAAGCATTAAATTGGGCTTGAGCCCATTTACAAAAATACAATATATAATTCAAATATAAAAAAAATGCATGTGATATGCAATTCCCAACCAAGCCTAATTTCCATCCGCTACACACCACCCGTACCAACCATCACACCTGTGGGGATCAAGTCAACCCACCCCGCCAACACACCAATCACAGGCATTAAGCCATTTAAAATATTTGTGGCGAGCCACCGAACTAGATTGTGTGAGTCATAGAACTAAATTGTGACAGAGTCACCGAACTAGATTTTGGCAACAGCCCTTTCTTCTCTTGTCAATTATCCCAACCCATGGCAGTCATGTATATATAGAATGCATCACAATATATTCATAAGGTAAGTTTCAACAAAAAAACCCGTATTACAAGTTATCAACTTGGCCCATTAGTCAAAATAACAATTTAACCCATTTAACGATCTAGCAATTTTGGCCCTTATATCGATCTAGCAGTTTTGGCCCATATATACACATGAGGCTCTTTTCACAATTTTCTCACTTGGCCAATTTATCAAAAATAATTCATATTGCCCAAAATATCACTTTTTAACAATATATCTTATTAAGGGAAAATTCGTAATTTTCACAACTTTAATATCGTTTTCATGCTTTCACACCAAAAGTGCTAATAAACCGTATTTTTCAATTTTACCGACTTTACAATTTTTAATCGAATACTTACGGCATAGTATAACCCATGAGATAAGTGTGAAGTTACACACCTGATTACGGTGAGTACTATACTTCTCGCTCGTCGATACCTAAATATTTATCACGCTTAATTAGAACACTAATATTTAATATAAAGCTATTCTAATGATGAACGATCTAGATCTTTACCCTCGGAATCTCGAACAACAGCTATTTGTGATTTCTCCTCGATCGATAGTTCATAACCCGACGAAGAACCACGAACAGTCAAAGGCTCAGGAGTACGAATGACTTCAAATAATTGATTTTCGCCGGATGAGGGTCCACAACCCGGTGGAAAATCTCGGATTACTGAAACAGCCCTTCGCTTGAATCTAGAGGGAATAGCAGAACCGCCCCTCTTCCAAACACTATTCACTACTCTTTTCGAACCTATCTTGTTTGCCACAAAATCTTACGTTCACGGAAATGATAATCGAGCGATAGTGTCCCCTAAAACGAAATCAATTAGTAGTCCATCTATAACAATATGACGAGTACTATAGAAATCCTTGATAGGAACCCTTACCTTAACACTTCGACTCGATTTCTAGCGTGTCACGATGATTATGAATACTCCGAGTTCGGCCTTCTTTATAACACTATAAAAAATGAAAGGATCGTCTAAGAGAAAAGGATAAAGGATGCTATTTTCGGTCAAAAGACCCTCCCAAACTAATATATATTCGGCTAAGAAAAAGAAGAGAATAAATATTCGAAAAGGGTTCTTACCGATTGATTAAAACGAAGGTTGAAAGAATAATCAACAAAACAATATAAGTGAAGAGAAGATTCGGCTTTGAAGGAAAATTGGAGAGAATGGTGTTAGCACCATTCGGCCATGGGGAGAAAGAGATGGGAGACAATGTGTTTTGGGTTTTTCAAATGTGAGAAAGGAGCAAAGAGTGAGATTTGGGACAAGGAAGCATTCGGTAATGGTGAAGAGGAGAAGAAAAGAAAAATGGCCTTTATGCTTTGGTATTTCGGCACAAGGGAGAGAGTGTCTTGAGATGTAAGACAAAAATATGACCAAATGGTAAAAATGAAATGAAACGGCCAAAAGAAACAAAGCTTACCTAATGCTAAAATTCGGCTAAGAGAAAGAGTTTGGAGAGAAAAGAAAATTTCACACAAAATGCTAAGAATTAACCAAAACTAACTCCTAATCCTAGCCAAACTACTAACAACATTCAGCCATTCCCCCCTAGCCACAAAACCGTCCATGAACAATGGCCAAAAGTCAAAGTTTTAGCCACCTAAGAGTTTCCAAGACAACATCCTTGATTCGTGCCTTGTGTTCCCCCTACATTCCATAAGTTTAGGATTTCTTTCCCCAAGATCAAGCTTACCTTAACCATTAGCCACCTTACCATAAATGAAATAGTCCAACCTTACCATAAATAAGGCTTGACCGACACATGCCATAAAGGTGCAAAAATTAAAGTCACCAAAATGCAATCCATGGAATTGAACCCTCTCCTCAAGCAACACATATGACACCAACTCCACTTTACTACTAGCTCATCTTATGCTAGTTTTTGACACTTAATTTCCTTAAACATCAAGGTCACTTGTTCCACTTCAATAAAATACTCATTACTAAAATTTATTCTAATTCCGAATAAATCCCGAGCCTTCTCAAGACTATATTAAACACACAAATTGAATCATTCACAAGCTAAGCACCAAAAACATGCAACATATCGATACTCAAATTTTTAGGATGTTACAATTCTACCCTCCTTAAAAAAAATTTCGTCCTCGAAATTTTACCTGGTTAAAAGAGGTGAGGATATTGTTGCCGAATTGCGTCCTCAGGCTCCCACGTAGCTTCCTCCGCTCCGTGATTATGCCATAAAACCTTAACCAACGGCACAGTCTTCTTTCTTAGCACCTTAACATCACGGTCTAAGATTTTCACTGGTTCCTCCTCGAAAGACAAGTCTGGCCTTAACTCCACTTCTTCTACAGGTACTATGTGAGATGGATCTAATCTATAATGCCTCAGCATAGAAACATGGAAAACACTATGAATCTGACTCAACTCCGGAGGTAATTCAAGCTGATAGGCCACTGGTCCTACACGCTTCAACACACGGTACGGTCTAATGAACCTAGGGCTCAACTTGCCCTTCCTTCCAAATCTGAAAATTTTCTTCCAAGGTGAGACTTTCAGGAAGACCTGATCTCCCATCGCAAACTCAATGTCCTTGCGCTTCAGATCCGCATATGACTTTTTTCTATCCGAAGCTTCCTTTAACTGCGCTCGAATTACCCTTATCTTTTCTTCCGTCTCAGATATCAATTCAGGACCCAACAACTATCGTTCCCCCAACTCAGTCCAACAAGTAGGGGTACGACACTTACGACCGTATAATGCTTCATAGGGCGCCATTTGAATACTGGATTGGTAACTGTTATTATACGTGAACTCTGCCAACGGTAGAAAATCCTCCCAACTACCTCTGAAGTCAATCACGCAACCTCTTAACATGTCTTCCAAAATCTGAATTACTCTTTCTGACTGACCATCTGACTGAGGATGAAAAGCCGTACTGAAGTTTAACTTTGTTCCCAAAGCCTCATGCAAAGCTTTCCAAAACCGCGATGTAAACCTAGGATCCCTGTCCGATATGATAGACACTGGTATCCCATGCAACCTCACAATCTCAGATACAAACAGCTTAGCCAACTTCTGCAGCGAGTAATCCGTACGAACATGTAGAAAATGAGCAGTCTTCGTCAATCGATCAACTACCACCCAAACGGAATCTTTCTTAGTAGGTGTTAAGGGTAAACCACTAAAAAAATCCATCGTTATCCGCTCCCATTTCCATAGAAGAATCTTTACCGGTTGCAATAAACCCGATGGTAATTGATGTTCCGCCTTCAGTTGTTGACACGTCAAACACTTTCCTACAAAATCAGTAACCTCCAGCTTTAACCTTGGCCACCAATACTGCTCACGGAGATCCTGATACATCTTATTTCCTCCGGGGTGCATAGCATAAGGGCTACTATGCGCCTCTCGTAGAATGATTTGTCTCAAATCCGAATCCATGGGCATACAAAATCTTCCACGAAAACACAGCATGCCATCCTTGTTTAATCCAAAATCCCCTATTATACCACTTTCAACTTGTTGCATTAAAGGACCCAACTTTTCATCTAATAACTGCTTTTCCTTGATCTGTTCTAACCACAATGGCTTCACACGAAGTTCCGCTAGTGCATGCCATCCTCATACAAAGCGAGATGAGCAAACATTGCTCTTAACTCCGATACTACCTTACGACTCAACGCATCTGCCACCACGTTAGCCTTTCCAGGATGGTACTCGATTGAGAAGTCATAATCCTTTAACAACTCCACCCATCTCCGTTGTCTCAAGTTCAACTCCTTTTGGGTAAGGAGGTACTTAAGACTCTTATGGTCCGTATAAATGATCGACTTCTCACCGTAGAGATAGTGTCTCCAAATCTTTAAAGCAAACACCACCGCAGCCAACTCCAAGTTATGAGTAGGGTAGTTGACTTCGTGCGGCCTCAATTGACGAGAAGCATAAGCCACCACTTTTCCACCTTGCATCAGCACACATCCTAAACCCGTGTGTGACGCATCACAGTAAATGATAAACTCTTTTCTAGCCTCAGGCTGAATCAGTACTGGCGCTTCCATCAAAATCTTCTTCAGTTTCTCGAAACTTTCTTGCTGTTTATCGGTCCACACATACGGTACCCCCTTTCGTAACAGCTTGGTTAGAGGTGCAGCAATCAACGAAAACCCCTCAACAAAGCGTCTATAGTAACCAGCCAAACCCAAGAAACTCTGGATCTCAGCCACTGACTTCGGCGATTTCCAATCCAACACTGCCTCAACCTTCCGAGGATCAACTTTTATTCCTTCGGCTGACACCACATGACCCAAGAAAGTCACTTCCTTCAACCAAAATTCGCATTTACTGAATTTGGCATAAAGTTGCTTATCTCACAAAATTTGTAACACAATACGCAAATGTTAGTCATGCTCTTCTTCATTCCTCGAATATACCAAGATATCATCTATGAACACCACTACGAACCGGTCTAGATAAGGTTGAAAGACTCGATTCATCATGTCCATAAATGCAGCTGGTGCATTGGTCAAACCAAACGGCATAACCAAAAACTCATAATGTCCATAACGAGTTCGGAATGCCGTCTTATAAATATCTGCCTCTTTCACCTTGAGTTGATGATAACCCGATCTTAAATCAATCTTGGAGAAAACTGAACCTCCTCTCAATTGATCAAACAGGTCGTCAATTCTCGGCAATGGATACCTATTCTTGATCATCAATTTATTCAAATGCCTATAATCAATGCACAAACGCATCGACCCATCCTTCTTCTTGACGAACAAAACCGGTGCTTCCCACGGGGACACACTCGGTCGAATAAATCCCCGATCTAACAATTCTTGAATTTGAGCTTTAAGCTCCGCTAACTCCTTCGGCGCCATTCTATAAGGAGCAATAGACACTTTGGAGCCGTTAGAGGCAAAAGCTCAATGCCAAATTCTACTTCCGATCCGAGGTAGACCGGAAGTTCTTCGGGAAAGACATCTCGAAAATTCTTTCACCGTTCTCACACCTTCCACCGATAGTTCCTTGGCATCCAAAGCACTAATGAAGGCTAGGAATGCTCCATACCCTTTCCGCACCAACTTCTGCGCCTTCAAAGCGGATACCACGTTTGCCAAAAAGTTCCTTCGCTTTCGCCTATCATTACTACCTCCTCATCATCCACGATCCTTATTGACATCCGCTTTTCGGCACAATCCAATTTCGCCGGTGCTTCACCAACCAATCCATGCCCAAAATAAGATCAAACTCGCGAAAGGCAATTCCATCAAATTCGCCAAAAATATTTCTTTTGAATTTCCAAGGGCACGTCTCTAAATAATTTATTCACGACACTGATTGTCCTAAAGGACTAATTACGGTCATCTCTCTATCGGTAATCTCGGATCTAATATTCGGGTTTCCGGATATGGCACTAGCAACATACGAGTGGGTAGACCCGATATCTATCAAAGCAAGAATGGTACATCAAAGATGAAGAAGCGTGCCAGTTATCACATCAGTGCATCGCCATCTTCCCGACGCCTAACCGCATAGACCAACCCCGGCTGTCTTACCTCCGCGTTACCTCTGAAGCCATTACCTCGACCTGGTGTACCTTGACCATGTCCGTTACCATTACCACCACGACCGATCCACGACTCTCGGTGTTCTTTGAGTACCTCTAGGCGGGTGAGCATCGTGGTTCTGAGCTTCTTGATTCGTATCGGATCCGTCGAGGTAATTCTTATCTTGATGATCCTTGGAACCACATTTATAACAGGCACCAGTTTTCCTCCAACATTCCCCGGGGTGTCGTTTCCCACAGTCAGCATAGTCTCTACTCTGATTGGTAATCACTAGTGCTCTAGATTGAGCTGGCTCATCATTTCGAGGCCTTTTCTGGAACCTTTTAGCAGAACCCGAATACTTAAAATCCTTCTTGCCTCTGACTCTTTCCCGGTTCTGACGTTCTGAACTCTTAGCCTCTTCGGCTATCTTAGCTTTCTCCACAAGCGAGGCAAAAATCCGTACTTGTTGTGGGGCTATCAGTACCCGCAACTCATCATTCATCCCATCTTCAAAGCGTACACAACGCTCATGATCTATCGGGACTATTGAGCGAGCATATCGGCTCAAATGAAGAAATTCTGCCTCGTAAGCTGCCACTGTCTTATTTCCTTGAACCAAATTCAGGAATTCCTTCCTCCGGGCATCTACATAACTTGTCCCGACGTACTTCCCTTGAAAAGTAGCTTTGAAGAAATCCCAAGTAACCAATGCAGCCTCGGTGCCTTCTCGAATAGTAAGCCACCATTGATACGCCTCGTCCCTTAACAAGGACACAGCTCCTCTTAGTTTTTGCTCGACGGTGCACACCAAATCATCCATAATCTGCTCTACAGCCTCGAGCCAATATTCCGCAACATTCGGAGCTACACCGGAGACACCTCTAAAAACCTCGACACCACTTGATTTAAGTCGTTCCGAAATTGATCCACGAACTACTGGACCAGTTCTAGTCCCAGCAACCCTTTCAAGGACTCGCAACATTGCTTGAGTCAAAGCATTGTCCTCTCTTGAATGGTCATGTGGTCCAGTCTCACTCCCGGGTGAAGCAGGTGCATCCATTTTCGGCATATGACCCAGCGCTTCAGTTGCATCTCTAGCACCTCGTCCTCTACCACGGCCACGTCTACCACGTCCACGACCACGTCCTCTAGTGCTCATAATGACTAATTCGATTTAATCTGATTACAAGTTTTATGAATCAGAATACCATTTCTGTGTTTATTAACGATATTTTATGAGATATAAGGGGTAAAGTTATTTTCGCAATCACGTCCTATAGTCTCAATCTCTACCATTTTCGACACCTAAAACTAGAAGTTCTAGAGTGTTCCTATATTCATATCACAATAATAAACATTTAATATACAAATACTTACTTGGCTTGGTGCCGGATGCTCGTGGTGCCATACTTCCTTTAAAACATAAAGTCTAGAAATTAAAACAGTATTAAACAAAAAATTTTGTTGAACCCAAACCACAGTCGAGTTTTGAAACTCGCTCTGATACCATGAAATGTAACACCCCAAACCCGGCCTATGCGTTAAGACCAGACTTGGCATGCCACACAATTCGAACTTACATCTAGTCATCACTTTGCTTTTAATGAAAACAATTCTTGAGCGATTTTGAAAAAATGGAATTTATCATAAACCGAGATTTATTTGAAAACCATAATTTTAAAACATAAGAATTTACAATTTGATTTTCAGAGAAATAATTGGTGGAAATCTTAAACTTATAAAAGAGTTTTCACAAAATATTTTGGATTAAGTGATATTTAAGAAAATCCTTTTTTTTTATTTTTCTTTATACGCAAGTTTAAGAAATCATTTATAAAATTTAAACTGCCTCATTTAAGTAACTAAAACATATTAAAATTCAATCCACGAATAAAAATCCATAAAATAATACCAGAGGCCTTATTACATCGCAATCAAAATAGTACTTAAATAAAAATAAAAATATTAAAAAGAAATTCAAGTTTATAAAAACCCATCATTCGTAGTATGGCCTCCACACGAAGTCATCCCCGGCCCAAGTCTCCATCAATTATTATTACCTGAGAAGGGCAACAAAAACAGGGTGAGTTACTTAGAACTCAATGTGTAACCCACTTACCGTGTCCACTGGGCCAAATCCATTTAAGCATTAAATTGGGCTTGAGCCCATTTACAAAAATACAATATATAATTCAAATATAAAAAAAATGCATGTGATATGCAATTCCCAACCAAGCATAATTTCCATCTGCTACACACCACCCGTACCAACCATCACACCTGTGGGGATCAAGTCAACCCACCCCGCCAACACACCAATCACAGGCATTAAGCCATTTAAAATATTTGTGGCAGAGCCACCGAACTAGATTGTGACAGAGTCAAGAACTAGATTGTGTGAGAGTCATAGAACTAGATTTTGGCAATGAGCCTTTCTTCTCTTCGTCAATTATCCCAACCCATGCAGTTATGTATATATAGAATGCATCACAATATATTCATAAGGTAAGTTTCAACAAAAAAACCCGTATTACAAGTTATCAACTTGGCCCATTAGTCAAAATAACAATTTAACCCATTTAACGATCTAGCAATTTTGGCCCTTATATCGATCTAGCAGTTTTGGCCCATATATACACATGAGGCTCTTTTCACAATTTTCTCACTTGGCCAATTTATCAAAAATAATTCATATGGCCCAAAATATCACTTTTTAACAATATAGCTTATTAAGGGCAAATTCGTAATTTTCACAACTTTAATACCGTTTTCATGCTTTCACACCAAAAGTGCTAATAAATCGTATTTTCCAATTTTACCGACTTTACAATTTTTAATCGAATACTTACGGCATAGTATAACCCATGAGATAAGTGTGAAGTTACACACCTGATTACGGTGAGTACTATACTTTCCCGCTCGTCGATACCTAAATATTTATCACGCTTAATTAGAACACTAATATTTAATATAAAGCTATTCTAATGATGAACGATCTAGATCTTTACCCTCAGAATCTCGAACAACAACTATTTGTGATTTCTCCTCGATCGATAGTTCATAACCCGATGAAGAACCACGAGCAGTCAAAGGCTCGTGAGTACGAATGACTTCAAATAATTGATTTTCGCGGATGAGGGTGCACAACCCGGTGGAAAATCTCGGATTCTTGAAAACGACCCTTCGCTTGAATCTAGAGGAATAGAAGAACCGCCTCTTACGAACACTATTCACTACTCTTTTCGAACCTATCTTATTTGCCACAAAATCTTACATTCACGGAAATGATAATCGAGCGATAGTGTCCCCTAAAACGAAATCGATTAGTAGTCCATCTATAACAATATGACGAGTACTGTAGAAATCCTTGATAGGAACCCTTACCTTAACACTTCGACTCGATTTCTAGCGTGTCACGATGATTATGAATACTCCGAGTTCGGCCTTCTTTATAACACTATAAAAAATGAAAGGATCGTCTAAGAGAAAAGGATAAAGGATGCTATTTTCGGTCAAAAGACCCTCCCAAACTAATATATATTCGGCTAATAAAAAGAAGAGAATAAAGATTCGAAAAGGGTTCTTACCGATTGATTAAAATGAAGGTTGAAAGAATAGTCAACAAAACGATATAAGTGAAGAGAAGATTTGGCTTTGAAGGAAAATTGGAGAGAATGGTGTTAGCACCATTCGGCCATGGGGAGAAAGAGATGGGAGACAATGTGTTTTGGGTTTTTCAAATGTGAGAAAGGAGCAAAGAGTGAGATTCGGGACAAGGAAGCATTCAACAATGGTGAAGAGGAGAAGAAAAGAAAAATGGCCTTTATGCTTTGGTATTTCGGCACAAGGGAGAGAGTGTATTGAGATGTAAGACAAAAATATGACCAAATGGTAAAAATGAAATGAAATGGCCAAAAGAAACAACGCTTACCTAATGCTCAAATTCGGCTAAGAGAAAGAGTTTGGAGAGAAAAGAAAATTTCACACAAAATGCTAAGAATTAACCAAAGCTAACTCCTAATCCTAGCCAAACTACTAACAACATTCGACCATTCCCCCTAGCCACAAAACCGTCCATGAACAATGGCCAAAAGTCAAAGTTTTAGCCACCCAAGAGTTTCCAAGACAACATCCTTGATTCGTGCCTTATGTTCCCCCTACATTCCATAAGTTTAGGATTTCTTTCCCCAAGATCAAGCTTACCTTAACCATTAGCCACCTTACCATAAATAAGGCTTGACCGACACATGCCATAAAGGTGCAAAAATTAAAGTCACCAAAATGCAATCCATGGAATTCGAACCTCTCCCCTCAAGCAACACATATGATGCCAACTCCACTTTACTACTAGCTCATCTTATGCTAGTTTTTGACACTTAATTTCCTTAAACATCAAGGTCACTTGTTCCACTTCAATAAAATACTCATTACTAAAATTTATTCTAATTCCAAATAAATCTCGAGCCTTCTCAAGACTATATTAAACACACAAATTGAATCATTCACAAGCTAAGCACCAAAAACATGCAACATATCGATACTCAAATTTTTAGGATGTTACAGAAGTCTGTATAAAACCAAGCCAAGGCATGTCATCGGCAATCAAGCAAGTTATCATGTAAGACCAAGACAAGTCTTGGCATTGAAGAGTTATTATGAGATGAAGACCCATATAAGCCCAAGCCAAGGCATGGCATTGGTGAGTCTCCATGTAAAGATGTCATGTAAGTCCAAGACAAGTCTTGGCATTGAAAAGCTATCATGAGATAGAGATCCCATGTAAGTCCAAGCCAAGGCATAACATTGGTGAGTAACAAGGAAGATTTCATGTAAGTCCAAGCCAAGGCTCGACATTAATCCGTTCATGAGTAAAGATACCAAGTAAGACCATGTCAAGACATGGCAATGGTAAGTTCCCAATGGAACACACAAGGAAGACTTCGTGTAAGTCCATGTCAAGACATGGCATCGATACCAAGTTGAGAGATCCCATGTAAGACCATATCTAGGGTATGGCTTTAGCATCGAGATATTTGTGAGATGAGATTCAGTATCCTCGGTTATTCATAGTAATTCATCGGGAAAAAGAGTAAAGAATAAATGAGAAAGCAAGAAAGTTAAGCAAGTAAAGCTATCATCAAAGTATGCTAGTCATAGTGAACTAAGAGTATTATTCATGTTATGAATGATGAAGTTAAGATTATGCTTACCTTAACAAAGTATGCTAATCTATATGATTAAGTGATATAGGTACCTTGTTTACCTTACAAGCAAGAGACTAGTAAGTATCATGATAAGTGTAAGAATCATTAAGAGTAAGTAAGCTCAAGCATGTGAACTTAGCAATGCCTTTGCTTATGACGAATGAGTACGTTAAGTATATATATTTATATACGTTGTTATATGCATTACATGCAAACTTACTAAGCGAAATGCTTATGTCTTTAATTCTTTCTTTCCATGTAGTCCCGCCAAGCTAATCTCGTGGATCATCGTCATCGGAGCTCGGAGCACACTATCAATCGCTATTTTGGTATAGCCAAGTTATTTATATTAAGTATGGCATGTATAGGAAGCATTTCATTTTGAGTTATGTTTTAGCATTAGCCAAAGTGTTGGCTATCAAGCTTAATATTCTTTTTGTATATGGCCAAAGAGATGGGTCATGAATGATTAAGTATGTATGTTTTTATCTATCAATGAAGTATGCATCCTTGTTCATGTTAGATGTAATACTTGAGTTATTGAATTGAGTATTGGATTGATCTTGATATCAGGGTGGCAATTGGCTTGGAAGATAGCCTCTAGGTGCCCACACGGATAGACACACGGGCGTGTGTCTAAGCCGTGTGTCCCCTGTACATTAGTGTTTTAAGTCAGAATAGACCACGGGCTAATCACACGGCCGTATGTTTAGGCCGTGTGTGACACACGGTTAAGTCACATAGGCGTGTGCCCTGGCCGTGTGAAGTCTGCACCTTGCACTTGTAATTGAATTACCACACGGCTGAAGTACACGGGCGTGTGTATTGATAGTGTGGATAAGTCAGAATGCCAAAGTTTAGCATACGGGCCAAAGCCACGGGCGTGTCAAGGCCGTGTGAAATTAGTCAGTGTCGACCACGGGTGGAAGACACGGGCATGTCGTAGGGGTACACAGGCGTGTCCCAAGTCACATGGGCGTGTGACCCCTGTTTCGAGGAAAAGTTCCCGATTGAGTTCCGAAAGTTTCTGGATAGGTGTTTAAGGCCTCGTAGGCCCATGAAACGTATGTTTTGATTAAGAAAGAGAAGTTTCTGTTTCGAAACAAAACTTTACAGCCTGTAAGTACATGTTTCCTTAAGTTTAAGTATGGTAATGTCTCGTATCCAGTCTTAGTCTCGGACTTGGGTATGGGGTGTTACATTCCCAGACCAAATCCTTGATATAGTCCAATTACAAAGATTCTTAGGAAGCCTCAATTATGTCATAGACTTTTATCCAGGTCTCAGCAAAATTATAGTACTATTAAAAAAGAAATTTTATCAATTGTTTTGTGCATTACAAAATTCCAAAGTGATTTATTAAATCAAAAATTTCTTTTACGTATCGATTGCAAATCAGCAAAAGAAGTTTTACAAAAAGATGTTCATAATATTGCCTCAAAACAGATTTTTGCAAGATGGCAGGCAATTTTGAGCATATTTGATTTTGTTATTGAATACATCAAAGGAGAAACTAATTCTTTTCCTGATTTTCTCACCAGAGAGTTTCTTCAAAAATGCCACCCAAACTCCGAGACAAAGGAAAAGGAAAAATAAGAGAGTCATCCAAAACCCAAATTTCCTCAAAACCAATAAAGTCATGATATGAAATTTGCCATGAAGAAGAAAATGAGAGATCATCATCATCATCATCAAAATCCTCAAAAAATACAATCGTTTAAGATGCACAAGATCCAAATGAAATTGGTTCTCAAATCAAAAAATGGATTGAGTCCCTTTCTCAATCCCCAGAAGTGGCATTGGCCTTTTCTCAAATGAAAGAGGAAACTCCTCTCAAACAAATTGCTGGTGAAGCAGCAAAGATTTCAAAAAATAAAGAGATTGTTTTACACAAACCAAAATCTCTCAAAAATGTTTTAAAAGAGACATCTCTCCAAGATGTTTTTCCAAAAGAAATAGCAGTGTCTTCTGTTGCTACACAAAAATCCTCACAATATTTTCCAAACAAATGTTTTGAAAAAATTCTTGTTATGGAGGAAGAATTTTCAGAAAAGCCTCCACATATACTTGCAAAAGAACTTTTTAATGGATGGCATTTCAAACCATTGGATTCTCAAAAGCCCCAACAGTATTATGAAAACATACTGGTTCAAACTGGATCGGTACTGTTCAAACACTATACAGACCCAAAAAATCCAAATTTTATTACCCATTCAACAGCCCAAATATTAAAAATTCTTCGACCAAGGGATTGGAGTGAAAACCCAAATTCTCCAAAGAAATTTCCAGCCAAATTTACCACCAAAATTGACCACCACCCATATTTTACATATTGAGATTACCAAATGGCATGGTATAATGCCTTCTTAATGAACAACCAACACATGAGACATTCTTGGCTCATATATTTCAAATACGGTACCCAATTCAAATTCCCAAACTGGTTCCAAGAATGGTGGAGTTGGTATGGACCATCATCCTTTGATATCCTACCAGAAAAAAATCAAAATTTATGGCCCAAATTCTTTTACAAATTTCAGCTTGAACCAAACCAAAAACACATTTACAGAACAATCCATTTTTTCTCAAAACTGTGCATTTCTTGGTTTGTTTCTTGCAATTATTCCTATGAGCAAGATCAATGTACTGGAATTCCACTACTAGTTCGAAACTACAGAACTAAATGGTGGGACAAGTTTAATGATGAAAAATATGATTCAAAATATTTTGATAATTTTTTCAACAAGAATCCGAGATTATGTAAGTCCGCAGCCCCGGATCAAACCACAGCAAAATTCCTTCAAGCAAAATCGACAACTAGTGCGATGTTAGCTCAAGCCAAGACGAAGAAGGAATACAAAAAACTCATGGCTGAAATGCTCAGCTCAATGGATTCCGAATCCGAAGATGAGAAATCTTGGCGTCTTCAATCAAAAGCGGTGGATCTTGCAGGGGCGATACCACTTCAAGTAACCATCACGGGACCAAGAAAAATGATGCAAGAAAAGACGAGTGAAGCAGGAAATATTCTGCGAAGCAAGCAGTAAATATTCCCGCAAGAAAAGACGAGTGAGCAGGAAATATACTCACGAAGCAAGCGGTAAATATTCCCTGCAAGAAAAGACGAGTGAACAGGAAATATTCTCTGAAGAAAATAGTAAATATTCTCTGCCAAAAAAGACGAGTGAACAGGAAATATTCTCTGGCGTAAACAGTAAATATTCCCTGGCAAGAACAGTAAGATTCTCTGACGCATGAATAGTAAATATTCTCTGTAGTTTATATTTTTGTAACTAGAGAATATATTCTCTGAAAAGTTTTAATTATGTAATTAAAGTTTCAATTATGTAATGATGAAAGGGATTGAATTTCCCGGTTCAAATGATGTAAAGAGACAATAGCCCTCTATAAAAGGCTATCAGATTTAGAATGAAAGGCACGACTTGAAATACCCATTTCAGAAATCAAAACTTGTTTCTCCAAAGTTTTAAAGTTTCTCCAAATTTTAAGTTTTCAAAATTTAAGTTTTTAAATTATTTTCCTTTTTAAAAATTTAATCAAACAATCTTTCAAATTTTATTTTCAACTTACAAATTTATATATATATATTATATAAGTATGAGTTTAAAGAAAATTTTGAATTGATAAGAATACCCTTTATTGTTCATTATATTACTAAGTTGACATTAAAAAATAAGTTTTAATTTTTTAAAATAATAGAATTTTTATTAATTTGAGCGATACAATTGATTTAAAATTGAAATCAATTTCCTAAGAATAAGTACTATAATTATTTGATAATAATATATAAAATCATATAAATAATAATTTTATTTTTAAAAAAATTTATTAGCTTAAATTACACAATTGAGTATATTAATTATTAATAATATCTATTATTTTAAATTAGTTATATTGTAATTAGCGATACAATTATATATCAATTAAAAGTAAGATACCATTATAAATAATATTCCACACTTTAAGCAGTTTCAAAAAAAAATAGCTTTAATAACATAGATATTGATTTTAAATTAGAAAAAAATAAATATAAAATGTTAAAAATAATTTTAAACATTAAAACAAAAAAAATGATTTTTCTAACATTAAATTTAAAAACTAATAGTTAATTCTTTAATATTAATACATTAAAATTATAATTAATTTTATCTATTATTAGTTTACATGTCCAAATTGAATTAAACTTTAATTTCAATTCTCAAAAAAATATTTTTTATTTTTGTGAAATTTAAATTTTAAGATATTTACCTATTATTTCAAGATAGAGTTGTGTTATCTTTATTCAAAGGATTAAAATACTATTTTGTACTTAAGTTTGGCTTTAATGTTCAATTTGGTACATAAAGTTTTTCTTGTCCCAATTCAGTACTTGAGTTTAACTTGAATGTTCACTTAGATACTTGAGAATTCGATACCTAAGTTTAGCTTCAACATTTAATTTGGTACTTTAGTTTTTTTTTTTTCCAATAAAGTACTTAGATTTTTCTCTATAACATACATGTCAAATATTCATTGGGTCACATAGTGTCATTCGGTCTGGATACCAATTGGGATAAAAAACTCAAGTACCAAATTAAATTTTAAAGCCAAACTTAAGAACCAATTGGTATATTAACCTTTATTAAAACTCATAATAAGAGTTATAGTTCAGCTTCAATTACACTTTCACTATAGTTTAAACTATAAGTAATATCTTATTATTTTAAATTATTTTTAATTTAAATTGAGATTAATTCTATTATCAGGTGACAAAAACACAAAAAATAGATATCCACAAAAAATGCAGTATACAAATAGGTGTTACTACAAGACAAATAAATATAAAACATTTATTTTATAACCGAAAGTAACATTATTATTTAATCCTTTGATGATATCATTAACTTATTTAAATTAATTTTGCAGAGATTAAAAAAAAACTAAGATTGAAGAATAAAAAGTATAAATCCACACAGTCTGTCTGTCTTTTAAACATTATACATATATTTTTTTTAATATTGTATAATTACTTAAATTATGATTTGAAAGTCTTCTACTTTTTTATTATTTATATTAATTATTTTTAATAATAATTACGAAATAAATTTTTATTAAATAATAAAAATATAAATATGAATGCACGCGATATAAAATACTAGTAATATTAAAATGCTGATATGTCTATTAATGTGCCTTGCCACTTGCCACACTATGAACTTTTCCGTCTATGATTGTTTCTTATTTTACATGAAAGCATTTTTTAGAATAGGGTAAATTGCAAAAATAATCATTTATGTTTGTTTAAGTTTACGCTTTGGTCACTAATATTTTAATTGTTATGATTTGGTTATTAACATTGTCGATTTATAACAGTTTATCATTGTGACATTAACCACCGTTAAAGGTGTAATAGAAGTTAGACATGGCACAAATTGTGTCGTTAAATGCTGATGTTGCTTCCATTTCATCGCCATATAATTTAAACAAATTTTAACCTTTTTTTTTTTACTTTATTTTATTTTTGGTAAACTACAAAATAACCCAAATGCCAACAATCACTTACAATCTCATCCTTACCAAGCCCTCTGGTAGCACCACCATCTTTTTCCATTCACCCTCACCACTACTATCACCACCATCATAACTCCACCGGTTCTTTGACCACTGTCTCTTTCAACTCTCAAACTTACATTCTCGCCACATCGTTGCTCTCCCCTCAACCCACTCTTGACCTCACCGACACCCACAACCTATCCACCCTTACCCTCCATACATAACCCCTAAAACCAACAATCATTTATCATCAAGCAACAACAAAAAAAACCAAGAAAAAAAAGAAGAAGACCACTCCGCTACATATTTGGTGGTTTCCAAGATGTTTTAGGATGATCTCGAGGGTGAATAAAGGAATTCCGACGCGGAGAATAACCTACCTCGAACTCAGGGAGATTCAACAGTTGGATTTATATATTAGAGGGGTTAAGGTTCGAAAATGGGTTTCAAGATTCGAAGATCTTGAGTAGCTTTTCATGGAATATGACTTAAGAAAGAGAGCGAGGAAGTGTGATGTAGTAGATTTTCCGAAATAGAAAACATAAGAGGGAAAAGAAAATTAGAGAAGGAATAGAAAGAATTGAGAGATGGGATAAATAAATTCATATGTAATTTCATAATTGTAGCATCCAAAGCATGCTGCGTATAAGAAAGGAGAGAAAACCAAAATAGTTGTACAACCCGTATTTAGTGGACCGTTAGGCCAGCTCCTCTACGCAGTGTTTCATTAAAACACTTGGTGAAACCTATCGTTTAGACAAAAATAAATAATAGAAATAAAATAAACAAAAATAATAGGACTTAAAACCCAAAATAGTCGTTGCATAAATCGTTCCATATCAACTACCTCTTCCCCAAATAAGATCCTTGTCCTCAAGGATTGAAGGTTGAAACACGCTGTCCTAGATCTGGTAGGTCCTCCTAAGTTGAATCCTTAGTAAATGTATTTGTACATTGGACCAACACCTGAGTCACATCTTGTGAGCCCTTCTTAACCATCCTTCGGTCCAAAACATGAACTGGTTCCTTTGGTAGAGTCCCATCAAGTCCCATATGAGGTAGGTCCAGTTGACTAGAAGACTTACCTATATGTTTCTTGAGTAATGAGACGTGGAGCGTGTGGTGAATTTGTGCTCCAGCAGACAACTTCAGCCTATAAGCTACCTTGCCAATTTTGGCCTCCATCGGATAAGGTCCATAGAATCGAGGAGATAACTTTTGGTTCAAAGTTTTCCTGAGAGTATGTGATAATAAGTGTAACACCCCATACCTGACATAATTGCTGGATCCGGGTATGAAGCGTCACAATGGATCAGGTTCACCTATACTTAATGAATTTATGCTAACACAAATGCTATTAAGCAAACTATGTAAAATAACCTAATAATAAAACAATAATAATTCTTACAACCAAGGCCCTAGCCACTGAATAATTGGTTTTCAAATTTCTGTTGCTAATCAATATGTTTGTTTACAAGGAAATTCTTAAAATTTAGCTAAGGACTACCTGTCCTGAAAATCCAGATTCTAGGTATGCTATCTGGCTTCGTTGTTAATGATTTTGAGGTGAAGCCTCCAATAGTACCCTATTCCTATGTACATGACTTGATCCACAACGATCCCCGATCTCCGCTCCATCTGACTTGGTCCCTCCTCTGAGTCCTCGATCACCCTCGCAAATCCTGCGAACATAAGCCATCCACTTGTAAGTTTGATTGAACATAGTGAGTTCCTTCACTGCACCATAATTAAACCCTATCATATGAGGGTAGCAAATTTAAAATATAATAAACATAAATTAACTGCCTGTTCGTTCGAGGCGAGTTTTCTTTGTCAGGGTGGCGGACTCCACCCGATCCTTTGAGCTACTTGGCTCACTATCGGACCTTCATCTGGTCAGACTCTCCACTTGGCCGTAATCCATACACCTCGCCATATCAGCGAATCTTATCCTTTCTTCTCATCTTTCCCTCCTTACACTTTCCGCTCACTTAAGGTGTTCGTTGACCTTTTAATGACTTGGCGATACACTTGTTTACCATCATATACCTTTATATTAGCTTCATCGTCTTTCTGCCCAAGGGTTCTGTAACACCCTCTACCCAACCTGAATAATTGAATACAGATTTCAGATGTTACAACGCAAAACACTTGATAGAAAATTTGTACAACAGGCGTAATCTATTTCTAAACATACTTCATATTACTTTTTTATTGTTATTTAATATAAAAGAGAATATCAAATAATTACATTAATGTATTAAACAACGTACAATGTTATAACATAAAATTTTATTAAAAGCAGACTCTTTAAGGCATGGTATACTATACACCCTACTCCTAAGATGTCCTCTATGCATAATAACCCAACTCGCCGTTTCCTTAGCGCATTCTTGGCTTGGTCCCTCTTAGTGAATTTAATCTTATCGCAAACCTGTGACAACAATAAACATTTGTAAGTTCAGACAAACTTAGTGAGTTTTAATATAGAATACCTTGGAGCCTTTCTAGTTAAATTCCTCATCTTACAAATTTTGGATTTCATTTTTGACCTTGGCAGATACCTTCCTAATCAGCGTATACATTTTCATCATCTATACCTTCCTAATCAGCATATATATTTTCATCATCTTCCATACTTGACTAATCTATTCACAAATCATTCTGTGGACTGATTCCAGATTTCGTTAACCAATACAGATCTCATTTCCTTCTCGACACATGTACCTCTCTAAAAGAATTTCCATACAGAACTTACAGTTGACGAAATCCCCTTCAGATAGACATAGAATACCTTTTCCCCCAGGATGACTTACAAACACTTCTCTTGGCGGATAGTAAAACTAATGGATCTCTTAAGTTGAACTCCATACTGATCTTAATTTTGTTAGAATCTCATGCTGAATCTGGTAACTAATAGATTACCTGTAACACCCCAAACCCGGCCCAAACACTACTACCGGATCTGGTACGTCACTTAGGGAGATTTTAAAAGATGTCGCAATTTCGGAAAATATTTTTCTTGAGTTTAACACTTTATTCGAGAAAACTAAATGGTTGGATGATTTGTAAAAGTTATACATTTTATATTTATGCCTTAGTGGATTTAAAAAACCGAAATTTGATACATGCCTTAACTTAATTAAAACGTAAAATGTAAATGTCTAATAATAATAAAAGCCCAAAACAAACGAAAATATGAAGCTAGTGGCCCATGGCCTTATTACAATGAAATTTAAACCCACTAATTAAAAATATTAAAAATAATTAAACTAATAAAGTCTTTTGCTGAATCAAAATAATCCCTCGCATGGCCACCTTGCACTCCTCTCCAACCCGGTCTGATACACTAGGTGCTACCTGAAAGATGTTAAATAATAGGGTGAGTCGCGAGACTCGGTGTGCAACCCTCGTGCACCATCAGTTGGGCCTTAGCCACACGTAAGAGCAGATAGCGAGTATAACATATCGAGAAAATATGCAAAGCCCAACCCAATCCTAGGTTTCCATCCGCTACACACCACCCTTACACGCCAATCACACCATTGGGGATTTTTACAATCAACCCACACCGCTACACACCATCGATGGCGATCACGCTGAGATAGTTGCTCATCGTCGGATCATGGCAATAGCCACTACAGCGAGATCATGGCATAAGCCACTACAATGAGATCATGGCATTAGCCCACTACAAGAACACTTCCCTTTCATCAATCACCCAACCCCATGCAATCACAGAAACCGGCATACATGTTCATCATACCAAATCGACAGAAACATTCACTTTAGAATGACAGAGATCACTAACCTAGTGATTTGCCTTTACCCTCCTCGGGTTTTCAATAGCCATACCGGTATTTCGGCATTTAGCAGAATATACAGAATATAACAGGTTTGTATGCATACTAATCAAGCAATCTAAATGGTGTGAGAGTGTTACACACCTGATTAATGCGTAAGACTACCCTTTATGTCGATACCCTCGCTAATCGGATCTACTGCCCTCTGTCTACAACTTTGCTCAAAAGCCGGAAAAAACGCGAATATAAGGCGTCTCCTATATTCGGCCAAGGGTTAGTGTTTACCCGAATCTATACTTTTAGATTAACAGATCTCTTTACCTAGATCGATTAAATCCCGGAAGTAGGATGATTCTAGTGCTACCGATTTAGAAACCTATGTGACTAGATCTTCTTCAAATCCCGGAATGTCGCCCATGAAATAAAATACGAGATTAGTCAACCATCTAGCTATTCGGCTATGGTCTCCAAAAGTCAGAAAAGATTGAAAGAATAACATAACCGACACTTACCACTTCAGAAGATTTTGGCTACCCCTTTGAGGAAGATTCGGCAAACACCAGAGAAGAGATCTAAGAATTTTGGCTTTTAAGAAAATCTCGAAAAAGTATGAACAAAAGAAGGCTGATGCATTTTTGGCTTTTAGAAGAACTGAGTGAAGAGTTTCGGTTTCTAGAAAAAGAAAAGAAGAAAAGAAATCAAGAGAGAAGCTTGGAGATTTCGGCAAAGAGGAAAAGAATGGAAAAGAGAGTGAAGGGAGAGGTTTCGGCTTTTGAAGAAATTAAAGAAAAGAAATTGTAGAGGGAGACTGATGATTTCGGCACAGGAAGAGAAGAAAAGGGTAGGGTTCAAATGCCGGAATTGATGAGCTATCCCCCCTATTTATAGAAATTTCGGCACACCTTTAGCCTATACACAACCGATTTTTCCCCCCTCTCCTGTGTTTGATTTTCGGCCAACACTAGCCTTCCTGATAGATCCTCATCCTATCCCTTATCCCTATCAAAACACCCATCCAAAAGAGGCTTAATTATCTCCAACTCTTCCCTCTTTTATCAGCTTTAATTATCCACATATTAAAACAATAAAATCCCCTAAATAATAGCCTTGTTGCCGTCCAACCTACTCCTCCTTATGAGTGTCAAATTTGGCCCAAAAACATGGGCTCTAAACGGCCACAAATTGGGCCTCTCCCCTTGCCTATTGACGCCAACTCCCTTCCCTCTTAGTGGCACCATTTTGCCACTGGGCTACAAGCCTATTTTTCCATTTAAGCTACCACAACTTTATTTTAAGCCCTAGAGTATCTAAACAGAATATTTAATCAAGGCCTCAGCCCAAATCTGAGCCCAATTTGCACCTCTAATTCTCAAATTAACACATTAAACGCATCCACACCCTAAACGCATAGGCCCAAAAATTTAGGATGTTACATTACCTATCAGATCATATCTTGAATCAACCCCAAATCATAACTTATACTGATAATGAAACGTACCAAATCATCTAGAGGAACTTCAGATGACTATGTTACAAAATGCAAGAACACCCAATTTGACAATCAATTCAGATTCCAGATAACCTCAGAACGAGACATTAAACTATTCAGGTATGGCGGATACTAGATAACTTAAATTTCATCACTACATAGCATAGACAAACTTAGTCCAACGAATACTTAAACCTTTCATAACTACGAATACGCCACTATCCTATACTGACAGTGTAACAGCCCGATTTTAGCTAAATCAAAACAGTGGTTTTGGAACCACAAATCCGATGTCAAATTTTTTTAATATTATTTTATGTGTTTACAACATGTTATTTGATATGTTTGAAAATTTCGTGAGCTAATTTTATCGTTTAATTGCTCAATTATAGAAAAAGGACTAGATCGCGTAAAATGCAAAAGTTGCATTCTATTTGTTAAGGGTGTTTAATTGCTATGATTTATTAAACCAAAGGTCCTTATGATGATATTAGACCATTGGTAGTGTAAGTGGACAATTATGGCCATCCATTATATGTTTTTATATGTTATAATTTAAGGTTAAGTTTGGTATTTGATTAATAAAGTTAATATTAATAAAACAAAATCAAAATTTTGCTCCATTATCATCTTTTCAGCCGAAATTAAAAGAAGAACAAGAAGAACTAGGGTTCTTCATTTGGCTAGGCAAAATTCAAGCAAATAGGTATGTGTTTTGTCCCATTTTTAATGATTTCTATGTTTTTGAGATCGTTGCTTCATATTCTAGCTAGCCCGTACCTTAGATTTTGAAATTTTTAAAGGTTTAACAAGTTTCCATTGTTGAATGCTTGAGTAATTTGATGAATTATGATATATTATGAAAGTTTGTTAATAGTTAAACTAGTTTTGTAAAGTGATTTTTGACAAAAATGTCAAAAATGGATTAAATTGTGAAATATACAAATTGAGTGGTTGAAATGTGTAATAAATGAAAGTTTTGGGCTGCTAGGGACTTATATGAAATTCGGCCAAGCTTGGGTTTAATGAAATTATGTGAATTTTGTGTATTTGTGAAATAGGGACTAAATTGATTAAATGTGAAAATTTAGGGGCTAATGTGTAAAAAGAGCCTAAATGTGTGTTTTGGACTAAATTGAAAGAATATGAGATTGAATAAGTTAATTTTTCTTATATTTAGATCAAGAAAAGAGGAATCTGGAATTAGATCGCGGGAAATGCAAAATTATCGAGTAGTCGATCCGATCTGTCAAATTCGAATACGAGGTAAGTTCGTATGTGGTAATTTCATTATAAGTATATGTTAAATGCTTTCATATCACATAAACTATGCTTATGAGATACGAATAATGTTTGAATTGTGAATACGACTCTACGGATATGTTCAACGATGAAATCGACAAGTGTAAATTCCCGGTTGAACCTTAGGAATAGTTTAGGATGCTAGTGACATGTCATTAGGTTATTGTGTTAGCTTCAGGCCACTATATCGGCACTACGGGTGCGAGTGATACCTTGATTTGGCTACGGGCCATGGTATAGGTATTTCGGAGAGGAGTTACCTTGATTTGGCTACGGGCCATGGTATAGGTACTCCGGGATAAGTTACCTTGATTTGGCTTCGGGCCATGGTATAGGTACTTATTGATAGAGATGTTTGAGTATCCGACTTCTATTCCGAATGTTTCAATGGGTAAACTAAGGATGTGGTTGAGAAAGAGGTTAGTACGAGGCAATACAAGTATGTATAGAACCTATCAGAGTATTAAATAGAGAAAGTTTGATGAGATGGTATTTGATCATGTTTTGAGACATGAGAAAGGTTTGTATTTAATGTGTATATGTTGATGTTATGTATAATTGGTTGATTTGTATTTATTTGATGAATTAAGTTATTCACATACGAGCTTACTAAGCTATGAAGCTTACTTTGTGTTATTTTTCTATGTTTCATAGGGAATCAAGGCTAGCTCGGATCCGAGAGTCGTTGGGAACATCATTGCACTATCAAACATCTAAGTTGGTACTTTTGAGTTATACAGTTATGGTATATGGCATGTATAGGCTACTTGTGGTATTTTTGTTGTGAATATAGCCATGAAAGTTGGTTTGTAAATGATGTTAATATGGTTGTGTGTTTAGCTATTAGAAATGGCTTGTAAATGTATATGTTTTGGTTGTATATATAGCCATGAGTGATGGCTTATTTTGGCATGTTTGATATGAAAATGGTTATGGTTTTATAGTTGCAAATGGTTAATGGATTTATGGAGTTTAATGTTTGAGAAATGCTTTGATGAAGTATGATTTTAGAAGTTGAGTTGATAAGTATTTGAATAGGTAATTGGCATTGACTTGAGTATTGAATTTGGTTGAAATGGATATGGTATAAATTGTGCATTTGGATGATGATTTTGGCTGCCTATTGTATGATTAAATGGTACCATTTTGGTTGTTTAGGTGAACATGAGTAAGGGTGGCAAATTGGCCTTGCAAATGGCCTATTTTTGTCCACACGGGCAGAGACACGGGCGTGTGTCTCAGCCGTGTGTGACACACGGTCATGCTATACGGCCGTGTGTCCCCTGGTGTTGAAATTAAATTAAAGTCAGTATGCTCCACATGGCCTCACACACGGGCGTGTGATTGGCCATGTGGCACAAGTTAGTATACCCTCTAAATGGCACACGGCCTAGCACATGGGCGTGTGACTTGGCCGTGTTGCATAAGTCAGTATACCCTGCAGGTTTGGAACGTCCTAGTACACGGCTTGGCACACGAGCGCGTATGGCACTTCGAAGGGCACACGGGCTAGACACACGGGCGTGTGGTTGACCGTGTAACCCAAGTCAGTATGTATGCCCTGTTTTCACACGGTCTGAGACACGGGCGTGTCTGGTGCCGTGTGAGGCACACGACCTGTTCACACGGGCGTGTGACCCCTGAATGAATGAAAAATTTCTAAGTTTTCCAAAATTTTTGTATATTATCAGTTTAGTCCCGAACCACTTTTAAAGTATGTTTAAGGCCTCGTAGGCCCTTATAAGGGACAATATGATTGTGTTGAATGGTATTTGAGTATGAATTCATAAATGTATAAGTATTGTTTTTTAAATGATGTGTATTGATCGGTAATACCTCATAACCCTATTCTGACGGGGAATACGGGTGAAGGGTGTTACAGACAGACTACCATGGCAAATTCCCTCTTTAGAAATACATCTGCATACTTTCTTTCAGGAAACACCCCTTAAAGCTTATTTAATTTCCTCACAAGGCTAACCAAACCATGTTATCTTTAGACTTATCAGATCCTATCATAGAGTTAGTTATTGAAGAAATCTCAGGACTTGCCCAAATCTTGCTGCAAAGGTGTTTCAGAATTCTCTACAATGGCAACACAGAATACGCCACTAAGGTTTAGTAGATCACACCGCACATATATCACAAAGAATTACGTGTTTACTATCCCAACAGACTTTCATAGAAGGTGCCATGAGTTTCTCCTTCATGAATTTATACATATCTTCATGTCGTGATCTCCCAGTCAAGTTTACATCTCACTGAAGGCATCACCATGAATATTATCATTATCATATTATGCCATGGGTCTCAGCCACATGGACTTACACATCCTCATGTCGTGATCTGCCTGTACAGTCTTCATCTCACTAGAGGCATCACTATGAATATTCTTGTTATCATCATGATCTGCCAGTCTGGTTTGCAATGTCTCTGCCCTATCGGAGGCATCACAAATGGTTGTTGACTTATCCAACATAGTATTCACTTACCCAAATTGATTTTCATACCCGACTTGTTCATATTCTCTTAACAAAATTCACCTTTCCATACCTGATTTCACATTCGTTTACATCGCACATCATTTTAGTCATACAACAACTCAATTACTTCAAATACGAACATGTAACATCATTACTATACTTCACACACTTACTAGTTATCTAAGATGTTATCATCATATATCTCTACTTAAACAATTTACATGCATGAGTCAGTGTAGAGACTTACCTGATACTCACCTATACTATACCTTGAAGTTCCAAACTCGAGCAACCTTCATGAACCAGCAACAACAACTGCTTAAAGAACATGGAACCATTATTAAAAACCTATTAACAAACAATTTTCTATCATCTCAACTACAGACGACCCTCATGCAGGGCCTCTTATTCATAAATTACGATTTATATGCTTCTTAACATCCTTACTCTTTCAAAAACTTGACATGCAGAGCTACCAGACTTACCAAGAGGTGGAATATTCACTAATTAACTCAAAACCTTAGCTTCCAGCTTAATAAAGAAGAAAATGACATTTAAGTTTAAGAAGAATAACTAGAGATTAATGTTGAAGGAAGAAAAACTATCCAAACGATCCCTTCTCACCATATATATACTCCCAGTAACTCTTAATGGATCTTGACAAGTGTCAAATGCATACAGAAGTGGTCCACTTAATGTCCAACAAAAATCAGAGAAAATATAAAAGAAAATCCGATATCGGTGCTATTTGACTGGTCAAACCATTCAGTTGACTCTCAACCAATCATGTTACAAAACCCCGCATACACATTGTTCAAACAAATCGAGCATTCCATAACTATGGAGACAACTCATATATGATGTGTTATACTCAACCAGAACTTCTGAGGCGTAATCTTAGCTTGTCGTACTCTTTCTTCTATTGAGGAATACTACGAGAATAAATCCTTAAATACTTCTATGGGCGGATACTCTATGCGCAAAACATTAGTTCAATCTGTTAATTGGCGGACTACACTACTATAATACGCCAAATAGATAACCTCACAATTATATGCCTTCTTCTGCTGTAAAATTGATATTTATGTATTATTAACATTTTAACTATTTGATGGTCATATATTATATTCCATTTATATATATCATGTATGTCAAATTTAATGTAAATTAATTTTTTTAACTATTTATTTTATGTAAAAATATTTCTATCGCTCAATAAATATTAATATAAAAAATACTTTAGATCGATAGAATATAGATATCAGATCAATTAAAAAATTTGCATGCATAACATATGATAAGTAATTATTTAATACACACTGTAAATGTTTTAGGTTTCACAACCATGCTTAAAAATATAATTAGTGTCTCGTTTGTATATATATATTAAATTTTTTTAAAAATAAACTATATCTTATTGGACATGTGTCACACCCTTACTCTACATACTATATATATAGGAGATAATTCTCCATATATAAGATAATATATATAAAATTATTTTAAAGAAAGGAAAACCATAAAAAACTCCACGTAAAAGTCTTTCACCCATAGGTGAGATTACACGGTTTGGAAAGGTAAATGCCTCGAAAGCATGGAAGGCTCCATTTATATTATTAATCTGTTTGTTTTTAATTTTTCTTTTCCTTTTTCAAAATTTATTGCTAGACAGTTTGTAATAAGCATTGATCTTTTCAGAGGGAGATGAAAAACAATATTGAAATAGAACTTCAATGGTATATTAAGTTTGGTTAAACTAAGTTGTTAGTCCCTATAATTTGATAAAATTTAAAATTAAGTCCCTTTTTATTTAAAAATCCAAATTCAATCATTATCGTCGTTAGTATTTCCTATAAAAAATTTTCAACTTCATATGTTAATTAGGCTATTCTCATATGTCATACGATTGGCAAAAAATAAACATGTTAAGTTGGTAAATTTTAATCAAAACTACTAACAATGGTAATGATTGGGCTAAAATCTTTGAATTGAAAAAGTAGAATGATTGAACTTTTAAATTTTAAAGCACAAAGACTAAGTGTCAAGTTATATAAAAATACAACTAACAACATATTTTAACTTTTAAGTTTTACTCTTTCATTAGAATGTTTGAATGCTTCTAAATTGATTGTATTGCTTTGCATGGGATAGGCCGTTATGATTGAAGGGAGTATATGACAGTATAACTGCATTTAATTATGCGTTGTGTATCCACATCAAAAGCAGATTCCAACTGTGTCCATTTTACTGTGCTCTCACGGTCCTTCTAACAACTCTTATCTGCGAGATGGTTTTGATTCCGCATTTACCGACAACTTATAGCTGCAATTACCCGAATCCGAAAGTGGTATTAAGTCCACAAATTGGTGTGATGGTGGAAGGGAGTTTTGGGGAACCCCTATCTTGGAGTGTATCGGTGGGATAGGATTACCGAATGTTAAACAAATTATTAAAACGAATGTTGCAAGGCATATTGTGTATGCTTAATAAAAAGTACATGATGAAATGATTGAACGATTTAATGTGCATAGAATTATTATGAACAATATATTAATTCTATAATTGAATTTGTCTTGTTGAGTATGATTGATAGTGTTAATGTTAATGTTAATGCTTGCTTGTCTAAGTAGCAAACCCAAACTACCATATTGAATTGATTGATATGTGGAATTGATTGTTATTATTGATGGTCATAATTGAATGTTTGGATTGGTTTATTGTAAAGGGACTCACATTGAGCTTTCATAACTCACTCTCTCTTATTTTCCCTTTTTTCAGATAACTCTACAGACTAGGACACGGACTTGACATGCGGAGGGTCTCAGCTTATTCTCACATTTAATATTATTAGTACCATTATTATTATTATTATTATTGTTGTTGTTGTTGTTGTTGTTGTTGTTGTTGTTGTTGTTGTTGTTGTTGTTGTTTCCATTTTATTTTATTAAGAATCGTGGTATGGGATAAGATTTCTAATTCAAACATTTAGGATGCATGACATTATTTATAATGAAAAGGGCATTCAAGTATACATTTATTCGATATAGTTAAGGATGTAAGAAGGTACTTATTATTATGTGATAAAAATAGGTTGATTTTAATTTTAAAAAAAAAGAGATTTACAAATTATTGTTTAAACTCCGCTGCTATAATGATGATAGATTAAATTAAAAAAAAGGAGATATTCACTTGCATAAAACATGTGTTCAAATGAAAATTATTTTTGATAAAGACCGAGCCACCTCGATGGCTAATGTGATCTTCCCGAACCAAGCCACAATTTAATTCCTCAACATCCTGACGAGTTAGAAGAACCTGACTCAAATCAACGACCTCAACTACGCTGGTTGTTTAAACTTGATTGTTAATTCCCTTGACGGATCCAACTACTCACTCAATTTGTCACGTCAATTTGTTATTCGATGAGATGAATACAAAAATTACAGATCATATTGATTCACTAACAGTATAACGTCCAACATTGAATCAAGGGGTGCCCTTTTTGATTTGATGCTAAAATGACGTTATGAGATGGCCGAATCTACCTCCTAAAGTGGAGAGTTAACGAATACCAATGTAGAAAGTGTAATTACGATTTCAAATTTAATAGTTCTAACATTGAATTAATTTTTGGCCTAATTTAGCTATGCATAATAAAAAATAATAATAAAAATAATAAAAGAAAACTTTTATTGAAAAAAAAAGGAAAAAAAAGCAATGGTGGAGAATTCCCCACCTAAGCTGTAACGCCCCAAAATTTTATGTTTTTGGTTCTGTTAAAATGTGACAACTGTGTATTTGCTTCAGTGGTTAAGTGTTCTGGGTTTGTGTGAGAGGTCCCAAGTTCAAGCCTTAGCTTTGGCAAATGTTGGTATTTTTCATATATAAGCCCTATCTTTGTTCAGTGGGCTTATATTAAATTATTTATGAAACCATATCAGAATGGGCCTGTTGGTCTGGTAGTTAAGTTGAGTGCCAGATTGTTGAAGGTTCTATGTTCGAATCCTTGCGTGGGAAAAAGAGATTATTTTTGCTTGGTTTGGTGGCTGAGAGTTTGAGTTGTACCGAAAATCTGAGAAGTGGGTGGTTGAGATAGTGTAGGTAGTGGGATTTGAGTAAATCAATTTTCCCAAAAATTTCTCTCTTCAGAAAAATTGACCATTCTCTCTGCCACTTCCCCTTTTCTTTTTCTTGTTGTTTCCTTTTTACCGCCGCCCCATTTGTTCCCTTGCTGCCGCCTTTCTATTTTTTCCCCATCTACTTTCGAATTTTCGTGACTCGTTAATTCGGCTTTTGCGCGTTATTGGTAAGTTTCAGCTTTTGCTAATCTAAACGTTTTTTTGAATATTTTCTAAAAGGGGTTTCTTTTTGGTGTTTAAGAGTTAATCAAGGGACTATATATCGTTTCCAATCGACGAGTTAAGTGCGTGGAATTCTCGTTTCGGTCGAAGGTATGGTTATCGATAGTTAATGGATAAATGTCTCGTTACAATCTCGTTTAAGTTTTGATAATGTTACTGAAATTGGGTGTTAGAATGTCACTTTTTAGGTTTTGGAGTGCTCAGTGATCGTTTTAACATCAATCGATACCAGGTGTGTACAAGATTGCACAGAAAATGAGGTTTTGACGAAAGCCGAAAACCTCATTGTCGATGCCACACGGGCATGTGGTCGCCCGTGTGGTAGGCCGTGTGCCCTAACATAGGCGTATGTTCGACGATGCCAGGCCGTGCGCGCATGACACGGCCATGTGATGGCTAGGCAGGACGTGTGCAACACACAGGCTGGACTGATTTTGTAACACCCCAAGCCTGGCCCAGAAGTTAGGCCCGAATCTGGCGTGTCACAAGGAAGCGTTTTTCGAAAACCAAGTTTTCATTGAAAACCCTCCTTAATATTTAAAAACTAAAGTCTCAGTTTGGGTTCGTTCAAGTTCAAAACGTGGTTCATTGAAAAGTTAATCACTTTCAAAAACGTTATTAACTTCGTTGAAAATCTCTTTTAGTTGCGGAAGCTAATTTATGGTAAAGAAGTTTAAAACGTATATTTTTAAAGACAGTAATTGGGTTGAAAACTCGTCTACGTCTAACAGATATAAAACGTAACAAAATCCCAAATTCAAAATTAAATCCAGAGAGGCCTTATTACAGAAATTAAAACCCAAAAAGCAGAATTTAAAACATAAATAGAGTCCAAAGCATAATTGCCTGCGCGATGCGTGTGGTCACCTCTCGAGTCCTCGCAAAGACCGATCCTCCTAACGGCTGGGGATTACCGCGCACGATTAAAAGCGGGGTGAGTTTACGAAAACTCAAAGTGTGTAATCCCCTTACTAGAGTAACAATCAAGATCATGTAAATCAAAGCGATGCAGGCCAAAACCTTTAATAGTAATAAAAGATGCAGTCCAGTTTAGAGCATACGTGGGCCAAAACCCACTACAGTAACATTTGGGTCACAGCCCATAACAGAATCAATTGGGCCTAGCCCAAACCAATAACAGAGCAAGTGGGCCTAAGCCCAGTACAGTGACAGATCTCATAAACGGATATGCAACAGTATGAGGATGCATCCCACCCCGATCCAGCCAACACACCACCCGTACCAACCCTACACTCTTGTGGGGATAAAATCAACCCACCCAGCCAACACACCAAGCTTAGCACCGGTTGCGGCACTAAGTCAACAGAACGGCTTGGTGCCGTGGACAGAACGGCTAAAAGCCATAAATAGAATGGTTATAAACCATAATCAGGATGGCACAGAGCCATAATCAGGATGGCACAAAGCTATCGGTAACTGTAATAAGTTTGGCACATAGCCATCAGCGGCGGTAATATAATCGGCACACAGCCACGGTAATTATGATCGACACAGAGTTATCAGTATATATGTTAGGCACATAGCCACGGGTAAATACAATTGTCACAAAGCCATAATCAAGATGGCACAGAGCCATATTTAGGTTGGCACAGAGCCATAATCAAATTACGCGGCTTTAAGCCGTCTGTCGGTCCACAGTCGTCTTATGCGACCCGTGCGACCTTAACAGATCAATACTGGATCCACAGTCATCTCATGCGACCCGTGCGACCCTATCAGAACTTCCTCCGTACCAATGTCCCAACCCCATGCAATATGTCGTGTATGTCATGCTCAATCATTACACGTGTATGCAAAATGGCCATGCTCAGTAAAGTCATTTAAACATATATTAAAAGCATATCAGTCACACACCACAGTCAAGTCAGTTAAAACATAGTCATATGATCACAGTCAAATCAGTCAAATTCATAGTCTAAGTCAGTCATTTACCTACAAGGGAAAAATAGTCATTTTACCCTATAAGGGTATTTCGGTCATTTTACCCTACAGGGGCATTATGGTCATTTTGCAAATTGGGGGTATTTCAGTAATTTCACAAATCGAGAGTATTTCGGTAATTTCACAAATTGAGGGTATTTCGATAATTTCACAAATCGAGGGTATTTCGATAATTTCACAAATCGAGGGTATTTCGGTAATTTCACAAATTGAGGGTATTTCGATAATTTCACAAATCAAGGGTATTTCGGTAATTTCACAAATCGAGGGTATTTCAATAATTTCACAAATCGAGGGTGTTTCGGCAATTTCACAAATTAAATTTTAATAATTTCACAAATCGAGGGTATTTCGGTAATTTCACAAATCGAGGGTATTTCGATAATTTCACAAATCGAGGGTATTTCGATAATTTCACAAATTGAAGGTATTTCGGTAATTTTTGCAAATCGGGGGTATTTCAGTAATTTCACAATTCGAGGGTATTTCAGTAATTTCATAAATCGAGGGTATTTCGATAATTTTACAAATCAGGGGTATTTCGGTAATTTTACAATCCAAGGGTATTTTGATAATTTCACAAATCAAGGGTATTTCAGTAATTTTGCAAACCAGGGCTTAACGACCCAACAGAAGGTCCACCGTCGCCTCGAGCGACTTAAGTGACCCCAAACAGACACAACGATGTAAATGGGCCTAAGGCCCATTATTCGGCCTAAGTGGGCCCACACACTCGTGTGGCCCAATTAGCTCAGAAATAACCTCAGCCATACGGGCAGCACAGTTCAAACCAATAGAAACCATATAACATGCATTTTATTCGTGTGGGGCCCACCATCCCAGTGGCCCACACGACCCATTGTCCAAAAATGACCCTAGCCATGTGGACTACACAGCTCGATCTAACATTTACCACAATATGCAAATTTAATCCGTGTGGGGCCCATAGGCCCATTGGGCCCACACGGCCCATTTCGGCCCCAACGCGGCCCAAAATGACCTAAGCCCATGAGAACGCTCATGGTGGCCTCAACCATCTTACGCCCATATTATTTAGTTAAGCATATTATTTAGTTAAGTGCGATACCACCTGAATACTTAAATACGATGGGTTGTGTGCGATGCTTTCGTTAAGTATATTATTTAGTGGGTTATGTGCGAAACCACTATAATTACCCTATTTGGTAGGCTATGTGCGATACTACCCTACTATTTGATTGTGGTGGGCTAAGTGCGAAACCACCGAATGATTTAGCTGTGTGGTTGAGAAATTGTGGTGTTGAGTTCAGGTATGCAAAGGAATGAATGTAAGCATTGAGCTTGTGATGTGGTGGAAATATGGTAAGGGATAGAATGAGTAAGCATAGTTGTGGATATGAATTGTCTTGTTTAGTATAATGCTAATTGTTGTTTAGCTCATACTATGATGTAAATTGTTTATATGTAAATTTACTAAGCTTAAAGCTTACTCCCCTTTCTTTTCCCTTGTCTTATAGAGCGAAAGAGTCGGGACGAGATACGCGGATAATTTGGAAGATTGCCCACACTATCAGCTCACCTGGTATATTTAGATTTAGTGCTTTTGTATATGGCATGTATAGATGCTAGACAAGTTAGTTTATGTTGTTGTATTGGCCAAGGGTGTGTTGGCCCTTTTGATGGATAATCTATGTTGTATAATGCCATGGTTAATGGTTATCTTGTTATATGAAAAGATGTAGTTATCCATGAGAGTTTATATTGCAAAACATGAATTGTTTGATGATGTGTTGAATAGATACATGTTGTTTGAACTAGAGGGGTGAAAGGAGCTTGGAAAATAGCCTTGTTCTTGTCCACTCAGACACACACAGGCGTGTGTCTAGGCCAGTGTGATGTGACAGGCTAGCCACATGGGTGTGTGACTTGGCCGTGTGTCCCCTGCATGTTAAGGTGGTAAGTCAGTGTCGACCACGGGCTAGCCACACGGACGTGCCTAGACTGTGTAAGATGGTTAGTGTTCACCAAGGGTGGAGAACACGGGCGTGTTCTTAGGCCGTGTAATACAAGCAGAATACCAAAGGTTTTATACACGGGGTAGGGACATGGGCGTGTGTGACCACACGACCTGCTCCCACGGGCGTGTCCCATTTCACATGGGCGTGTGGCCCTTGTCAAGGTGAAAGAAATTTTAAGATCGCAAAGGCTTCCGGTAGGATTCCGGAACCCCTCATATGTATGTTTAAGGCCTCGTGGGCCTTTAATGAGGTCGTTTTGGTGACTATAGAGAGTTGTCAAGTTGGGACTAAAGTGAATTAAGTCCGGTAATGCCTTGAGCCCGGTTCCTGTGTAGAATACGGGTAAAGGGTGTTACATTTAGTGGTATCAAAGTTATGGTTTAGTCGGTTCTCGGACTACCGTAGCAGGTGTAAGAGTCTAGCTATACATGCCATATGCGTATAATGATAGTGTGGTGGCTTTGTAACAGTCCGGTTTATACCCTAGTCAGAACAGTGGTTTCGAGACCACAAATCCGAGTCTGTATAATATTTTAATATTATATTCTCTGTCGTTGATATGTGACTAAGTATGTGGTAAATTTTCGTGAGCTAATTTGTCTGTATGTGTGTTTAATTTGAGCAAAGGATTGATTTGCATTAAATGTGAAAGTTGTATGTTATTTGTTAAAATACCAATGTGTTGTGGCTTTGTAAAGGTGGAGGCCTTGTATGGCAATTAAGCCAATTATAAGATAGTGGGAGTTTAAATGACATAAAGGCCATAGTATTATTTTGTCATATATGTTTAATAAATGGGTAAAATAGTAATTGAATAATTATGTTAATTTAAGTAAAACAAATGAATATGATAGTGGATGTGTTCATCCATTCTAGCCGAAATTGAAAGAAAGAAAAAGAAGAAAGTTGAGCTAGGTTTCGGCAATAACAAGCTCAATTTAAGGTATGATTTTGATATGGTTTTTGATAATTTTTACGTTTTTACAATTGTTGCTTAGTCTACTATCAAGCCCATGTCTCAATTTTGTGTATTGATGTTGTTCATGAGAAATGCCATTGATGTTATGTTGAGCTTTGTGATGTTTTATGGTGTTAAATGAAAGATTTGAGCTAGATGAACATACTTTGTTCTTGAATTTTTGATGAATTTAGCTAAATTGGGCTAAATTGAGAAAATGGTAACTTGAAGGACTAAATTGCAAATTTGATGGAAAATATGGGCTTGTATGATATGTATGAATATTCGGCTAAGCATGTGTATGTAATGATTTTGTGAATTTGATGTTTTGAGAAAAATGGACTAAATTGGTAAATTGTGCAAATGTGAGGGTTAATTTGCAAATAGCCCTAAATGTATGTCTTTAGATTGAATTGAATGTGTTGGTAAATAAAAGGGTTAAATTTGAATATGTATAGATCAAGAACCGAAGAAAACAGATTTTGATCGCGGGAAAGCGAAAGTAACTGAGTAGCCGTTTCCATTTTCGATAAATCGAATCCGAGGTAAGTCATATTGCAAATAAATGTAATTGTATTGAGTTGAGCATATTCATATGCCCATTTTCGATATTAAATGCTTATGAGTTGTAATGCAAATGATTTCCGAGATAAGATCGACTGAGCGACAATGTCCAAAAAGTCCCGTACGAACCTAGGAATACATAGGTACCTATTCTGTTTATCATGTAAGACCACGTCTGGGACGTCGGCATTGATTTGAGATTTCATGTAAGACCACGTCTGGGACGTTGGCATCGATATGATCTCTTCGTGTAAGACCACGTCTGGGACGTTGGCATCGATATTATCTTTACGTGTAAGACCATGTGCGGGACATCGGCATCGTTTTGATTCGTGTAAGACCGTGCGGGACATGATGGCATCGATATTTGAATGCACGTAAGACCTCAAATGCGGGACGTTGGCATTGTACTATTATTCCGAGAGCTTTCGAGTATCTTATTAGTTCCTAACGGTTCAACGGACAAGTCCGTGATATGAATGGCTAAGTGAATTGTAAATCCGCTTTTGTATCGTTGATTTATACACTAAGTGTGTATATAAGGTAAGTACCTATGTGATCATACTATGATGATTATGTATATTGGAATAACAATATGATATGTGAGAGTAAGCATGAATGAGCTATGTTTATATAAGACTTTGAATTGATTAATGTGATAAATATGGTCAAGTACATGGACCAAAGTATATATGTGATAGTTGTTAAGTTTGTTTGTATTTATGACTTACTAAGCTTTTGGAAAGCTTACTCTGTGTGTGTTTTCTCTGTTTTATAGGTCGTTAAAGCTCATCAAGGCTCGGGACTAGTCAAGGATCAAATCATCACACTACTAAACTCATTTTTGGTACACTTTGGATATATATATAGCTTGATATGGCATGTATAAGCTAGTAATTGATATGAGTTTGTTATATGAACTTAGCCATGTGATTTGGCTAGCTATGGGTTGAGAATTTGCTTGAATGTATGTGATATATGAAGTATGTTTTTGGCATGGTTAGTTGATGCATGAAATGGTCAAGTTTTGATTAAGCAAAGGAATGAATTATGCTTGTGATGAGATGAGTTTTAGCCTTGTAATTTGGTATGATTTTAGTTGTCAAATAGGCATGAGATGTCTTGATGATTTTGCTTGTAGGTAAAACCCATTGGGTGGCATTTTGGCCTTGAAAATGGCCTATAATGTCACACGGTTGTGGCACACGGGCGTGCCTAGTGACCGTGGGGCTAAGTCAGTAGCTAGTCTAATAGCACACGGCCAAGACACACGGGCGTGTCTAGTAGCCGTGTGAGAAAGTCAGTATATGGCCTAAGAGTACACGGCCTTAGCACACGGGTTCTGGGTGGCCGTGGGTGTAAAGTCAGATTCGACCACGGCCAAGGCACATGGGCGTGCTTGGTGGCCGTGGATGTAAGGTCAGATTCGACCACGGGGAGGACACACGGGGGTGTCCAACAGCCGTGGGAAGCACACGGCTTGCCTACACGGGCGTGTAACCCCTGAAACTTAGAAAAGTTTTAAATTTCCGTGAAATTTCGTATGTGTTCCGGTTTAGTCCCGACCCGGTTAAAAGCATTTTTAGGTCTCGTTGACCTACTAAGGGGACATTATGTTTGAGGTTGATATGAAATTGTGTGACATTTCTGTAAATGTTTCCGATCTGTCTGGTAACGCCGTTAACCCTAGTCTGGCGACGGATACGGGTTAAGGGTGTTACAGGCTTCTGATGATTCTAAACTTTGTTTTATATAGTATATGGATCCCGATCAATTGACTGTTGATGACGCAGCTAGTAATGCACCGGCTCCTGTGCAAGGGACCACGCCTGTTCAGAGTGGACTCGAGATTAGGGGTCAAGGAGAAGAGGCTCGGGAAGCCTTTCTCCAGATGATGAGTAATTGGTACTCGGAGTATGTTCGAGCAAACCCTAATGCTCAACCTCCTCCACCTCCTCCTATACCTCAGCCAGTTCCAGTGGTTCTTCAAGGTATAGAAGTAGTGAGAGTAACGAAGCCCCCGGTAGATAAGATTCGGAAACAAGGGGCTGAGGAGTTTAGAGCTAAAGTAGATGATGACCCTAAGAGGGCGGAGTTTTGGCTAGAGAACTCAATGAGGGTATTTGATGAACTCTCCTATACAACGGAGGAGAGCTTAAAGTGCGCCATGTCCTTGCTGAGGGACTCGGCATACCATTGGTGGAAAACGTTGACATCAGTGGTTCCAAAAGAGAGGGTAATGTGGGACTTCTTTTTAGAGGAATTCCGAAAGAAGTATACAAGTCAGCGATTTACTGATCAGAAACGGAATGAATTCCTTGAGTTAAAGCAAGGAAGAATGACTGTAGCTGAATATGACCGCGAATTTGTTAGGCTTAGCAAGTACGCGCAAGAATGTGTGTCAACGGAAACTATTTTGTGCAAGAGGTTCGAAGATGGGCTAAATGAGGATATTAAACTCCTAGTTGGCATTTTGGAGTTAAAAGAGTTTGTAGTGTTGGTTGATAGGGCAAGTAAGGCCGAAGAACTGAGTAAGGAAAAGAGGAGGGCTGTGACTGAGGCTCGAGATGCACAAAAACGGCCGATGGGCAAGTTGTATCAAACTCAGTCGAAAAGATCCAAGGAAGCGAATCCTCGGACGACTGCATCAGTTGGATATTCACATCGAGACCAAGGCAACACTCGTTCGAACTCGAGAGTTCAAGCCACCTCGATGGAAAGTGTGGGTAATTCGAAGACCAAACCAGAGTGTCCAAGTTGTGGTAGATATCACACTGGAGAGTGTTGGAGAAACAATCGAAATTGTTATAAGTGTGGTTCCCTCAACCATTTCATCCGAAATTTCCCCAAGAAGGATGACAAGGAAAGGAAGCAAGAGATAAGATCCAACAATGTATCTGCAAGGGATAGGCCACCAAAGAACCCGGGAGGTGGGACTAGTGGTAGAGGTGCGTCACGAGACTCTGCTATGATACTGGAGGGTCGGGCACCTGCGAGGACGTATGCCATTCGCACTCGCGAAGAGGCATCATCCCCAGATGTAATAACGGGTACTTTTTCTCTTAATGACACCTTTGTTATTGCTTTGATTGATCCAGGGTCTACCCATTCTTATATTTGCATGAGGCTGGAATCTAGTTTGAGTATGACCGTTGAGTATACGAAAATTGTGGTAAAGGTGTCAAACCCGTTAGGTAAACATGTGTTAGTGGACAAGGTATGTAGAAATTATCCTTTGACAATTAGGGGTCATTATTTCCCGGAAAATCTTATGTTGTTGCCGTTTGATGAATTTGACTTGATTCTTGGTATGGATTGGCTGACTACCCATAGTGTTTAGTGAACTGTGGTAGTAAATTTATTGAATTGAAATGTGAGAATGGAGATGTTATTCGGGTTGAATCATGTGGGTCAAATAGTCTACCGGTGATGATTTCTTCCTTAGTGGCCGAGAAATACTTGAGAAAAGGATGTGAGTCCTATCTCGCTGTTGTATTGAATACTCAAGAGTCTGAGATAAAGATCAGAACAGTGCTGGTGGTATGTGAGTATCCGGATGTATTCTCAGAAGAGTTACCCGGATTGCCTTCAGTTAGAGAGGTTGAGTTTGGAATTGAGTTATTTCCGGGAACGGAACCTATTTCAATTGCTCCGTATAGGATAGCACCATTAGAGTTGAAAAGAATCAAGGTTGATTGCAAGAGTTGACGGATAAAGGGTTTTGGTAAGGTGAGCTACTCACCGTGGGGTGCTCCGGTATTATTTGTGAAGAAGAAAGATGGGTCGATGAGATTGTGCATAGACTACAGACAACTCAACAAAGTGACGGTGAAAAATAAGTATCCTTTACCAAGGATAGATGATCTATTTGATCAACTAAAGGGAGCCACAGTATTCTCCAAGATAGACCCGAGGTCTGGCTATTACTAGTTGAGGGTTAAGGAGCACGATGTGCTGAAAACTGCATTTCAGACGAGGTATGGCCATTATGAGTTTCTAGTCATGCCGTTCGGTTTAACGAACGCTCCTGCGATTTTTATGGATTTGATGAACCGTGTCTTCCGACCGTATTTGGACAAGTTTGTGGTTGTCTTCATTGATGACATACTGATTTATTCTCGGGATGAGAGTGATCATGTAGAGCACCTAAGGATTGTCTTACAAACCTTAAGAGACAAGCAGTTGTATGCTAAATTTAGCAAGAGTGAGTTTTGGCTCCGAGAGGTCGGATTCTTAGGACACATTGTGTCGGGTGATGGTATTAGAGTCAACCCGAATAAGATCTCGGCTATTGTGGATTGAAAACCACCGAGAAACGTGTCGAAAGTCAGAAGCTTTTTGGGTTTGGCAGGATACTATAGATGTTTCGTAAAGGGGTTTTCTATGATTGCTACCCCGATGACGAAACTGTTACATAAGGATGTTAAGTTTGAATGGACTGAGAAATGTCAACAGAGTTTTGAAAGATTGAAAACATTGTTGACTGAGGTGCCAGTTTTGGTTCAACCAGAATCGGGGAAAGAGTTCGTGGTTTACAGTGACGCGTCGTTAAATGGTCTTGGTTGTGTGTTGATGCAAGAGGGTAAGGTAGTCGCTTACACCTCGAGGCAGTTAAAACTGCATGAGAAGAATTATCCGACTCATGATCTGGAGTTGGCTGCGATTGTTTTCGCATTAAAGATTTTGCGACATTATTTATATGGTGAGAGGTGTCGAATCTTCATAGATCATAAGAGTTTGAAGTATTTGATGGATCAAAAGGATTTGAATTTGCGACAATGGCAGTGGCTTGAGTTATTGAAGGACTATGAGTTAGTCATCGATTACCATCCGGGAAAAGCGAATGTGGTTGCAGATGCCTTAAGTAGGAAATCCCTATATACTTTGAGAGCTATGAGCACGAGTTTAACATTGTCTGATGATGGTGCTATATTGGCCGAGTTGAGAGCTAAGCCACTATTTGTTCAACAGATATGTGAGGCTCAAAAGAATGATTGTGAGATACAAGCTAAGAGAGCTAAGTGTGGATCGGAAAATGATTCTGATTTTCGAGTGGGCTCGGATGATTGTTTGTTGTATCATGACAGAATTTGCGTACCCAGAGATGATGAATTGATCTGAAAAGTTTTGCATGAGGCACATAGTGGTTATTTGTCAGTACACCCGGGGAGTACAAAAATGTACAACGATTTGAGGAAATTTTATTGGTGGCCGGGTATGAAAAAAGACATCTCTGAGTTTGTGACAAAATGTCTGATTTGTCAACAAGTGAAAGCTGAGCATCAAGTGCCTTCGGGATTGCTTCAGCCTGTGATGGTTCCCGAGTGGAAGTGGGATCGGATTACCATGGACTTTGTGTCTGGATTGCCCATGACTCCGAAAAAGAAAGATACTGTGTGGGTTGTCGTTGATAGACTAACGAAGTCTGCTCACTTTATACCGGTGCATGTTGATTATTCACTAGATAAGTTGGCTGAGTTGTATATTGCAGAGATAGTGAGATTACATGGAGTGCCTGTATCTATTATCTCGGATAGAGATCTGAGGTTCACTTTAAGGTTTTGGAAGAAGTTACAGGAGGCCTTGGGTACAAGATTAAATTTCACTTTAAGGGGAAATTGAGTCCGCGATTCATAGGGCCGTATGAAATTACTGATAGAGTTGGGCCAGTGGCATACCGGTTGGCTTTGCCGGTGGAGTTAGAGAAAATACATAACCTGTTTCATGTATCGATGTTAAGGCGATATTGCTCCGATCCTTCGCATGTGATTCCTTCAACGGAAATTGAGATACGACAGGATATGTCTTATGAAAAGGAGCCGATTAAAATCTTGGCTCGAGAAGTAAAGCAGTTGAGGAATAAGGACATAACCCTAGTGAAAGTGTTATGGCAAAAACACGGTGTTGAAGAGGCTACATGGGAACCGGAGGAAGCTATGGGAGAGCAATATCCAAACCTTTTTACCGGTAAGATTTTTGAGGGCAAAAATCTTTAAAGGGGGAGAGTTGTAACATCCCGATTTAGGGCCTAGTCGAAATAGTGGTGCGAGACCACAAATTCGAAGTAGAAATTATGAATTTTAAGGATTTTGAGATGTTTGCATGTTTATGTGAAAGTTTCATGAAGTAATTTTGCTAATTGTGATTGAATTGTCCAATAGGACTAAATTGCAAAAGTTGCAAAATATGAGATTCTAGAAGCTTTAAGTATGAAATAGCTTTGGATTATTAATTAGAGATCCTTAAATAGCAATTTGCCCAATTTCTAATTTTTGGACAAAAATGGGCATAAGTGGGTAAAATTTGAAAGTTTGACAAAAAGGGCATTTTGGTCAATTGTCAAATAAATGATTAAAAAGGGATGAAATAGTCAAAATTTTATGTTCATCTTCCTCCTTAGTGCCGAAAACTTGAAGAACCCCATAGCTAGGGTTTGTTCATCTTTCAAGCTTGCTAGTAAGTGCATCCTAGTCCCGTTTTTGATATTCTTCATATTTTTGAAGTCCTCGTAACATGAGTTAGCTATTTTTAGCTATATGTTAAGCTAGGATTCATGTTCAAAAATATACCCATGTATGACATGCATGTATTTTGATGTTTTATGGAAGATTATAAGAGTTTGATGTAGAATAAACATCTTTTTCTAAGTGAATTCCATGAAAAATGTATGTAAGGACTAGTTTGTAAAAGTCTTGAAAATGGTCATACATGAGTGAATTAGTGAGAATTGAAGGTTGCTATAGTTGAGAGTATGAATCAACTAAGCATGAAATAGTAGAAAGTATAATGAAAATCACTTTACGAGCCTTGGGGAAAAAGTGTAAATATGAAAAAGTTTAGGGGCAAAATGGTAATTTAGCCAAAGTATGAGATATGAGTCAATTTAGTCAATGTGTGTATTAAATGAGTTGATTTATCATTACGAAGCTCGGATCGAAATCGAGGCAAGAGCAAAGTCGTGGACTAAATTGCACGTCTTCATACATTTTGAATACCGAGGTAACTTTATGTGTAAACAATGCATTTATACATATTCATTGTTGATGCTAACTAGTATATGGCATGATTGAGAACCTATACGGTTCAAGTGGATTGAATGTGGTAGTTATTGAGTAATTGATGTATGAATTACAAAAGCGATGTGTGAATATGTAGTGATAATATTTGACGGTGGGCTAAGTACGATACCACCTGAATAGTTAACTACGATGGGCTGTGTGCGATGCTTTCATTAAGTATATTATTTAATGGGCTATGTGCGAAACCACTATAATTACCCTATTTGGTAGGCTATGTGCGATACTACCCTACTATTTGATTGTGGTGGGCTAAGTGCGAAACCACCGAATAATTTAGTTGTGTGGTTGAGAAATTGTGGTGTTGAGTGCAGGTATGCAAATGAATGAATGTAAGCATTAAGCTTGTGATGTGGTGGAAATATGGTAAGGGATAGAATGAGTAAGCATAGTTGTGGATGTGAATTGTCCTGTTTAGTATAATGCTAATTGTTGTTTAGCTCATACTATGATGTAAATTGTTTATATGTAAATTTACTAAGCTTAAAGCTTACTCCCCTTTCTTTTCCCTTGTCTTATAGAGCTAAAGAGTCGGGACGAGATACGCGGATAATTTGGAATATTTCCCACACTATCAGCTCACCTGGTATATTTAGATTTAGTGCTTTTGTATATGGCATGTATAGAGGCTAGACAAGTTAGTTTATGTTGTTGTATTGGCCCTTTTGATGGATAATCTATGTTGTATAATGCCATGGCTAATGGTTTATCTTGTTATATGAAAAGATATAGTTATCCATGAGAGTTTATATTGCAAAATATGAATTGTTTGATGATGTGTTGAATAGATACATGTTGTGTGAACTAGAGGGGTGAAAGGAGCTTGGAAAATAGCCTTGTTCTTGTCCACTCGGGTAGACACACGGGCGTGTGTCTAGGCCGTGTGTGACACACGGGCTAGCCACATGGGTGTGTGACTTGGCCGTGTGTCCCCTGCATGTTAAGGTGGTAAGTCAGTGTCGACCACAGGCTAGCCACACGAACCTGCCTAGGCCGTGTAAGATGGTCAGTGTTCACCACGGGTAGAGAACACGGGCGTGTTCTTAGACCGTGTAATACAAGCAGAATACCCAAGTTTTTATACACGGGGTAGGGACATGGGCGTGTGTGACTACACAACCTGCTCCTACGGGCGTGTCCCATTTCACATGGGCGTGTGGCCCTTGTCAAGGTGAAAGAAATTTTAAGATCGCAAAGGCTTCCGGTAGGATTCTGGAACCCCTCGTATTTATGTTTAAGGCCTCGTGGGCCTTTAATGAGGTAGTTTTGGTGACTATAAAGAGTTGTCAAGTTGGGACTAAAGTGAATTAAGTCCGGTAATGCCTCGAGCCCGGTTCCAGCATAGAATACGGGTAAGGGGTGTTACTTTTAGTGGTATCAGAGCTATGGTTTAGTCGGTTCTCGGACTACCGTAGCAGGTGTAAGAGTCTAGCTATACATGCCATAAGCGTATAATGATAGTGTGGTGGCTTCTGATGATTCTAAACTTTGTTTTATATAGTATATGGATCCCGATCAATTGACTGCTGATGACGCAGCTAGTAATGTGTCGGCTCCTGTGCAAGGGATCGCGCCTGTTCAGAGTGGACCCGAGATTAGGGGTAAATGAGAAGAGGCTCGGGAATCCTTTCTCTAGATGATGAGTAATTGGTACTCGGAGTATGTTCGAGCAAACCCTAATGCTCAACCTCCTCCACCTCCTCCTATACCTCACCTGGGCCCAAAGTGGCTCCTCAAGGTATAGAAGTAGTGAGAGTAACGAAGCCCCCGGTAGATAAGATTCGGAAACAAGGGGCTGAGGAGTTTAGAGCTAAAGTAGATGATGACCCTGAGAGGGTGGAGTTTTGGCTAGAGAACTCAATGAGGGTATTTGATGAACTCTCCTGTACAACGGAGGAGAGCTTAAAGTGCGCCGTGTCCTTGCTGAGGGACTCGGCATACCATTGGTGGAAAATGTTGACATCAGTGGTTCCAAAAAAGAGGGTGATGTGGGACTTCTTTTTGGAGGAATTCCGAAAGAAGTATACAAGTCAACGATTTACTGATCAGAAACGGAAGGAATTCCTTGAGTTAAAGCAAGGAAGAATGACTGTAGCTGAATATGAGCGCGAATTTGTTAGGCTTAGCAAGTACGCTCCCTTGCACCCTTAATGATGCCACAACCACTAGGCCACCTGCTTCCTTGTGTCATGATTTCCCCAACAATATTCTTAAAGCCTATTTACTTACATCCAGGGTTTTATTCACCTAAAACCAAAATTTTCCTAAAGCCCAGGTTTGAACCCAAGACTTCTTCAACACTTCTCAGGACCCTTAATCACCAAAGCAGACATACTTTTAGGTTATTCACATGCACAACTAAATTCCAATTCCTCCGACACACGAAGCCCATTTCTTTTAGGCCCAAAATTTGGGGCGTTACAGATTTGGGTCGTGTGGGCCACACGAGTAAACCACATGGGCGTGTGGGAATTTTGGCCAGGCCGTGTGGATCACACGGCCAAGGCAAATTTGGGCCGTATGGGCCACACGGGCAGGCCACATGGGCGTGTGAGCCCATTATCACTGAATTGATTGCTAAGGTTGCACCGGTCGCCCAAGTCGACTGTGAACCTACTGTAGGGTCGGTAAGCATTACTTAGACCCCTGATTGTGTGAACTGACTGATTGATGGATATATATATTGAACATGATGATAGTATGCGTGTATACATTTTCTGATTATATGTACTGATATCATGAGATAGCATGTCATGCATTGTATGGGTTTGGGTTGATTTTATTTGGAGGAAGTGTACTGAAAGGCTCTTAAGCCTAATATATTGGTAGCTCAGCTGCAAACTACTGTTCTGTGCCGCATTCGGTACTACCGGAGTGTAGGGATGGGTGGGTTGATTTAATCCCACATGGAGTGCGAGGATTGGACGGAGATGGTGTGTAGAGGCTGGTTGGGTAGGACTTTGTTACCGAATCATCGTATATCTCATTATCGTCATTGTGATGGGCTAAGGCCCTTGTGCATACCGTCACGGATCATCGAGTTGGGCTAAGGCCAAACCATTATCGAGCATTGAAAGGGCTTAGGCCCAAGATCGCTTTTTTGATCGTGTAATCGTGTTTATTGTTGTTTATTTTCGTGGGATTACACATCGAGTTTACATAAACTCACCCCTCTCTGTTTAATGTGCACAGGTAATCCCCAAACCTAGACGGATCGGTGCGGTGGAGGACTCGATGGTGACCACAGTTTTTGGACTTTTATGATTTATAATTTATGATTTGTGGTTTATTTGGATGTAATTTGGGGACTTTTGCTTAAATTTAGTTTTTATTTATTTTTATGGATTTATAACTGCTAGACGTAGGAAAACTCAGTTTTCAAAAAGGCAAAGTTTTCTCTAAACACACGATTTATTCAAAACGGTTTTAAAAGCTTTCGCAATGAATTATGTTTAAAACAACCGACTAAACGAGTAAGGATTTTGGAATTAAGAAGAGATAAGAAAAGTAAGTAAATGGAAATGGTTTTATCGTAGAAACTTAGTTTTCAACACGTTATCATGTGACTTCGCCAGATTCGGCCATAACGTCTAGGCTGGGTTTAGGGTGTTACATAAGCAATCAAAATGTAAAAAAATAAAAATCCCCTATCCCCTTATTTGTGAATACAAACTCTATATTTGTGAATCTCTATTTATGTTAATTTTTTTTTTATTTTGTCATATTCAATACAAAAAAAGAACAACTTTCTTCCCACTCACTACAAATAATTTGTCATGTAGCTACGTCTATTTTTACTAGTGGTCAAATTTTGTTAGTTTAAGTGCATCTATATCGACGAGTTACTACATTTGACAACATATGGTGAACCTATATTGATACATTTTGTTATCGCCTATATAATAAAATAATTTTGACATAAGAGCTTATCCATTTATATGTTAATGTTACCTACAATGTAACAAAATAAAATAAAGGTATATTTGAACAAATTAATTTAAGTAGTGGGATAAAAATATAAGGTCTGAAAATAATTGAGCTGAGCTAACATATGTATGTGGAATGTGTGTGGCTTACCATTTCCGGCAAGAAAAGCGAATTAAGATTTCTAATTCAAACATTTAGGATGCATGATATTATTCATAATGAAAAGAGCATTTAAGTATATATTTATTCCATATAGTTAAGGATGTAAGAAGGTACTTATTATTATGTGATAAAAATAGGTTGATTTTTTTATTAAAACAAGATATTTACAAATAATTGTCTAAACTCCGCTGCTATAATGATGATACATTAATTTGAAAAAAAATGAGATGTTCACTTGCATAAAATAGGTTTTAAAACAAAATTTATTTTTGTTAAAGACTGAGCCACCTCGATGGTTAATGTGATCTTCCCGAATCGGGTCTAACGTCTAGGCTAAGTCGAGGAGGTTACAAATCATAAGTATTTATCAAATATATTGAAATGTGAACTTGATGGAAATATATTGAAATCCTAGTATGAAAATGAAGGTCACGGATAAGGACATGGAAAGAGTCTCGTTTGAACCTTGTGAATACTTAGGATACAAATGACATGTCATTTGGGATTATACGATTTCGAGTGCTAGTCCTAGATGTCCTACCAATGGATGAGGTCCAGCACTTGTTGCGGATTCTCCACAGCTCATGTGAGCAACATCGTGTAGCTAACATCCCGACCCATAGCTCGTGTGAGCAGGCCCATTTCATAGCTCGTGTGAGCACTATTAGAAAGGTTATGGTTACAGTACATGTAAAGGCACACTATGTGTGAGCATTTCCCGGGTATCCGATGTTATTCTATTTGGTTCAACGGGTAAATAAAACTTAAATGGGTATATGAATATATAAAATGATTCATGATTTTGGATAATGAAATGGATTAAAATGATATGTGTAATTAAAAGGAAATGATGGTTTATTATACATGTATAAGTGATGAAATATGAAATATGAAATGGAAATGTTGACATGTTTTGTATCATGTTTTGGTTGGATTTATATGTGTATTGCTTCATTAACTAACCATATGAGGTGTTGTTTATAGGAAAGGAAATTTGGACTATGACTAAGCTAAATTATGCTTGATTGCTTAATTTAGTGTATTCGGTAAGTTTGAGTTTCCTTTATACGAACTTACTAAACATTAGTTGCTTATATAGTTGTTTTAATTGTTTTGTATATCATCGGAAAGCTCAAATGGTTGGAATTAACGTCGGGGTACGATCACACTATCCATCGATCCACTTTGGTAACCTATGAAATATATTGAAATGGTTATAAATGGCATGTATAGGGTTGTATGTTAATTTGATATGTTTCGAGCCTATGCTTAACCTACTTGCATATATATGTGTTTTGAAATTAGTTGGTATATGTTTGTGTTGATAGGTGAATTTGGTCTTTTATGTGTTTTTTGTGAAGAAGTATGGCTAGGTGGTATAAATTGAGAATGAAGTAACTAAATGGAGTGTGTGTGTGTGTGCGATATGTGTTATGAAATGTATAGGAATTGTTGCTAATTTGGCAATATGGTAATGTTTTTGAGTTGTACCAAACCTTGATATGCATAATGCCTTTTGTCTTTGGTTTGTATATGACTAAACACTTTTGAATATGATCATGTTGGTTATGCCTAGTTAAATTGGTAAATTGTGATGGTATAGATTGAAAAGAAGTGATCTTTTGTATCCATGTTGTATGGTTGAGTTGTGGTATTGTAATCTTATTTACGAATGGCTTTTGTATATGAAATGTGGTTCCTTTGAATGACATATTGGTTAGAACATATAGGATGCTTGAATTGGTATGTTTTGAATGTGTTAGGGTGTGTTTTAATCATATGAAAGTGTGTGGGAAAGGTGTATCTTGATGTGCAAGTATAGGATTTGAGATGACTTGTTTTAAAAGCTAAATTAGGAGCACACGGCCTGGGACATGACCTGTCACACGGCCGTGTGCCACACACGGTCACCCCACACGGCCATATGACATTGAAATTTTAGGTGCAGGATGAACCACATGGACTCAGAGAGTTACACGGCCTAGCGATACGGCCATGTACCCCAACTTCATATACACACGAGTGGACACACGGGCTGGGGCACGACCATGTGTCCTAACTTTGAATGTCCACATGGCCTGGGCTATGCCACACGGCCGTGTGACCCTATTTTCAAAATTTTCAACTTTTTTCTAAATTTTCTTGATTTATTTTAAATTAGTCCCGGATTGTTCCCAAACTATTTTTAGGGCCTTGAAGGCTCAATTTAAGGCCCAAATGTGTATGCTGCTAGGTTTGTAATGAGTTTTTGGTAATTAATATTAAATGACATTATTGATCTATTTTGAAGTTAATTGTTCTGATTTGTACGATAATGCTCCGTAACCCAAATCCAACAACGAAGACGGGTTAGGGGTGTTACAGAACTGATTATTATTCTTGATGGTCATAATTGAATGTTTAGATTTGACATGCGGAGGGTCTCAACTTATTCTCACCTTTAATATTATTAGTACCATTATTGTTGTTGTTGTTTCCATTTTATTTTATTAAGAACCGTGGTATGGAATAAGATTTGTAATTCAAACATTTAGGTTGCATGACATTATTCATAATGAAAAGGGTATTTAAGTAGATATTTATTCTATACAATTAAGGATATAAGAAGGTACTTATTATTATGTGATAAAAAATAGGTTGATTTTATTTTTTATTTTTAAAAAGATATTTACAAATTATTGTTTAAACTCCGCTACTATAATGATGATAGATTAAATTGAAAAAAGAAGAAGATATATTCACTAGCATAAAACAGGTTTTAAAACGAAAATTATTTTTTATAAAGACCGAGCCACCTCGATGACTAATGTGATATTCCCGAATCGAGTCTAACGTCTAAGCCGAGTCAGAGAGGTTACAAATCATAATTATTTATCTAATTAAAAAAGTAATACTAATTAAATTTTTAAATAAATATCTTTACAAATAAATACGAATAAAAAATAATTATTAAAACGAAATAACCCCCAAATCTAATAAGTTTAGTATGCCATTTTTTTTTTTATGAAACTCTTTCACCAATTTTGCTTCCATGTCAAATTGTCTAAGTAATTCACCTTTCAACTTGCATTCCAGTATTAGGGACATGTGTTGCACCTAAATAGAAAAAAAAATACAAAAATTAATAGTATACATGCCCCAAAATTAATTAGAATTAATCACAAAAAAAGTCAATTAAGCACATGATCAACTATTGAATACAAACTCTATATCTGTGAATCCATATTTATGTTTTTCAATTTTGTCATATTCAATAAAAAAACAGAACAACTTTCTTCCCACTCTCTACAAAAAAATTGTCATATAGCTACGTCTAGTTTTACTAGCGGTCAAATTTCGTTAGTTTAAGTGCATCTATATCGACGGGTTGCTGCATTTGACAGCAAATGGTGAACCTATATTGATATCGCCTGTATACTAAAACAATTTTGACATAAGAGCTCGTCCATTTATATGTTAATGTTACCTGCAATGTAACAAAATAAAAGAAAGGTATATTTGAACAAATTAATTTAAGTAGTGGGATATAAATATAAGGTCTGAAAATGATTGATTAGAGCTAACATATGTGTGTGGCTTACCATTTCCTGCAAGAGAAATAGTAGATTGAGAGAATGACAAAGGCAAGTTAAAGAAAAAGATTTGTTTTTTTAAATGATAATTTGATAATTTTTTTCTTTAACTTGCCTTAGTCACTCTCTCTCCCAATACTGAACCTCCGACGTATATTCATACGATATTGAGAAAATAAGTTAAGAAGTATAGCAGAGAAAAAGGGCAAAGACAAGTTAAAGAAAAACGTAATATGCTATGCCTAAGTTCTTAAAGAAGGGAAGGGACTAACTTTGAAATTTTTCTTTAACTTGTCTTTGCCTTTTTCTCCCATCTTCTGTCTGCTATATCTATAGCTTATTGCTATTCAAGAACAAAGTGGTTAGTTTTGGTTAGATGTCTGATTTCTGGTATTTATAGACCAACATGGTGAAGAACACAATTTCTACACAAATGAAAGGAAAGTTAACCGGAATTATCCATGCAAGTTTCTCTCAAGAAGGAAATATAACAGGAAATTACAAACTTTTTTCTTCTTTTTTATTATGCAATTTCTTACTTCTTGATAACTATTAATTAACTCGCAACTTAAATGTAAATTATATTTCCTTCAGATTTGATTTCCTACTAAACCCATTGAACATTTTCATGATTTACTTAATTTGAAATTTAAATATAATAATAAAGGAAGGAAAATCAAGGAAATGACTGGGAATGTTATAAGAATTAAATAAAATAATAAAATTCTTGAAACGAGTAAACAGGGAAAGGAAAATGCAGTTTTACAAAGAAACATGATGGAAATTAAGGAAGGAAAAGAAAGAAGCCTTTCACACGCAATCTTAGGTTTCGAAGAAAACAACCTAGGTTTTTCTTGTTAAATTCTGCTATTAGTGCCCGTATTTAACAAAATTTGTAGATTTAGTCCCTATATTTTTCTTCGATTAATTTTAGTCATTGTACTTTTCGACTTGGTCAATTTTAGTCCCAATACTTTTTTAAATTTTGAAATTTTAGTCCTGACCCAAATAATAGCAGTTAAACCCATTTGGTTAAATTCAATTACTAGTCATGTACTATACATACAATTTTTTTTTTAGTCAATATTCTCCAATTGGATTAGTTTAAGTCTCTATACTTTTAGAATTTTTAAAGTTTCAGTCTTGACGCGAATGACAGTCATTTAACCATTAACTGGATTTTTAGTGAGTAATGTGTAGAAATAACAAGCTGACATAGCATTACACTTATTATCAAATTTTGGAAATAATAGAACTCAATGAATTTAATCGTTTGCTGAGGATTGGTATTTAAAAATTTGAAAAATATATGGATTAAAAATGATTAAATTAAAGTACAGAGACAAAATTCACAACTTTTATAAAGTATAGGGACTAGAACAAGAATTTAACATTTTTTAATAATTAATTATGGGAGATCATATTTTGACTTAATTATAACATATTTTAATATTATTTAATTAATTAAGTGTTTCCAAAATTTATTTCTCAAAAAACAATTTTTTGGAGAATACTTGACGCATAAAGTTGTGAAGTTCAAGGTTATATCAAATCATCAAAAAAGTTCGTGCCATGCATGCCATGAGGAAAGCATGAGAATGTGCAGTCAACACTACCTCGACACTTGTGGTTATCGAGTTCAAGATTTTGAACTTTGACTAAAGAATTTATTTGTTTGTTGTCTCAACCAATCTCTTTTTTGAATAGAAGTTCTACAAATACTCCACCGACTTTTTTATCATCTAAAATCCTCTCAAATCCTTAAGAAAGACTTTTTTTTTTTTTAATTTTATAATTTTTATGAAATTGTTTTTAAGATTTTTCTTTCAATCTTTTTTTTTTTTTTTGTGATTTATTGAACAGTGAGATGATTGAATTGTTCTTACTTGATAGAATATGAAATTCTCGAAAGCTAATAGACATATCGTAGATGTAAGCTCCCCAACCCGTCCTAGATATTAGACCCAAATTTGGGAAATTACATCGACCACCGAAATGGCCTAGTACGATCGGATTTTTACAAAACAGTCGATTTAAAACATTTATTTATTTTAGAAGAAAATTTAGTTTATTTTCAGAATAGTTGGCAAGTTATAAAAAAACGTTTTAGTTTAAATCTCCTAAGTAACGGTGACTTCTTTAAGAAAAACTTAGTTAATTTTCCCTTTATTTATTACTCACGATTTTTAATTTTAATCTGGCAGCGGAAAAGTTATTTTTACTTGATTTTAAGAGAACTATATTTTATGCATTTTTTTAAATAAAAACCATATTTAAAATTAAGTTAAATGTTATGCATGCTAAATAAATCCTAAATATGAGTCTCATGCCACAAGATAGTAATATAGTACAATTCTGAAATAACAAAAATTATAAAATAAACCTAACAATACTTCCATAAAAATAAAACATTTTAGAGCCCTCCATGTGCCGCGTCCGTGTCCTAACCTAATGGGTTATCTGTAAAGATGAAAATAAAAGAGGAGTGAGCTATAAAGCTTATTGTGAGTTCAATCACAAGAAAACCAATGCAACCGGTTAGCATACGAAATCACAACACATAGCATAATTGACAATAACAAATTTAGTTTATCAATATAATAGATATGTTTAACAATGTATAACCTTGGAGGTATCTATTGCTACTAACAACATGTTTATTTTGCATATTTTACATGTTCAAATAAATTAATTCTTGAAATAATTCTTGCTAAATTGGTTATTTTATGTTTAAATTTTGTCAGGAACAAAATTCGAATGCTTTAATTCAAAGACAAGCATAAATGGATTAAATGTGAGTATGAGCAATGGAAGAGGGGCCGAATAAGAAATTTGAAGAAATTTAAGGGCTGATCAGATTTTTGACTTTATAAAAACGATATTTAGAAAAGAAAATATGATATTTTATTTCATGTAATTAGTGAGTAGGTTGGTTAGCCTAATTTTAGTATATGATTTGTGAATAAATAGGGTGTATGGTGGCCTTTGAAAGACACCTTGAGTACCTGGAAATTGAATAGAAAATCAATTCTTTTCTTTTCTTTTCACGCGTGAAGTTGAAATACAGGCATTCTGCCAACTTTTATTTCTATTTCAATATTTTGGCTTAATTACTTCCCAAGTCCCTTTTCCTTTCCATTTTCTACAATTTCCATTTAAACTATTTTCATACACCAATCAAGCATGATTAATTTCATGCTTCACTAAATTTCTAACTTAGCTTTAAGCCGATATTCTTTACGGTCAAGAATCGTGAGAAATGAATCCGCACTAAAAATCTTTCATAACGGTATTCACCATCTCTACAGAATATGGGATAGTACAAATTCGTCTCTTAAAGTTAGTTCAATTTCAACACAAAGTGCACGTTGGGTTGGAGTCGTTTTGGCGTACAGTTGGGAAGACGAGTCGGCCGTGCTGTATTCGGATTCTTACGAATAAATTGGCGTGTCCTGGCAGGGTCATACTAGCGGGATTTTTTGTCAGGAGAGATAGTGATCAGATTTAAACGTCCCGCGCAGTTGAGATCGTTAATCCGAGTTGAGTTCTTCAGAACGCAAGGCTACCGGGGTCTTGAATTGCGAATGCGTTTATCGCGGTTAGACAATCAGTAAGGGTTGGTTTGTAGGTCGTATTAAATCAACTATGAAACGAAGAATTGGCAGTTAGGACGTTCTTGACCGCTATAACTAACTTATGGTTTGGAAAAGAAAATCTATTTTCGAGGATCGATTCGGAAATCGAAATTTACCGAGTCTAAGGCTAAGGCTTTATATTTCTGTTTAAAAAATTCAAATCACTTTCTTATTTTATCTTATTTTCAATTGATATAAATGTTTATTTCTTCTATCTCACTTATTTAATTTCTAAACATTTTCAACTCCCCTAATTTATTTTATTTGTTTATTTTTCAGCAAGTTCATTTCAAGTCGTAGGCACGACTATTGCCATAACAGAAATCCTGTTCACAAGAAAGAACGAAATTGGATAACAATTTTTTGTGGGAATTTTTATTTGGTGGTTTCGACGCCTATCAGCTACTGATCCCCTTGAGATGATGTGGCCTAAGTATTCTATTTCTGAGGTGCCAAAACCGCATTTACTCTTTTTGGCATATAATTGATGCTCTCTTGGCAGTTGTAAAACCTTTCTTGGATGTGATAAATGGTTAAACTAGGTAATTGAGTAGACCAGAATGTCATCGAAGAACACTAGAATTGATTTCTTTAGGAGAGGCTTAAACACTGCATTCATTAAAGCTTGGAAGCTTGATGAGGCATTGGTAAGCCCAAACGGCATGACTAGGTATTCATAGTAGCCCTAATGTGATTGAAAGGCTATTTTATGAATGTCATGTGCCCACATCCTACTTTAATGGTAACCAGACCTCAAATCTAATTTGGAGAAGAAATTGACATGTACCTCTAGACTTGATTATGAGCTCGATTTAATCCGAGAATAAACTAAACCTATAGCTCTAATACCACTAAATGTAACACCCCTTACCCATCCCGATCGTTGGACCCGAGTAATAAGATGCTACGACATAATTCAACAATTCAATAAATACCTTATTTAATGAAAATTCAATTATTTCTCAATAAATTATGGATATAAAGAAACATACTAAATAATTAGAATTTTACAATGACCAAATTACAAAATACAAGCATATAGTAAGATTGGATTGTAAAATTTTGAAGTTAAAAGTCAAAAATAGAAATTCGTAAATGGTATCGATACCAAATCGATACCTTCTGGAAATCGATAGCAAAATTCAATTATGTTTACTTGAAAATCAATGGCATCGATATTTATTTTATGATATCAATATTTTATGAAAAAGTATCGATACTTAAATAAAAATCAATACGATTTTGGCATTCTATTTGTTTTAAAACTTTTCATAAGGTTAGGTATCGATACCAGATGCCAAAATATCGATACCTAGTTTCAAAATGGTAAAATTTCATCTTTAAAGGGTTTATACCATGGCAAATTTACCAACCAATCAAAGACAATAATATTACCTATTCAAACACCTAATGTCTAACCAATGTGCCCTGATTGACACCACAATTCAAATATTTAACCAACCTAAAACAAACAACCAACCATCCAAACACTCATTCATACTAAATTGCCATACTTAAACCATTACTCTAGCTATTTAGGTTACCAAAAATTTAGAGCTAATCACATGCAAAACAACAAGCTTGACTATACATTCCAAAACATGGCTAAAAACCTCAACTATATGAATATATACATTTAAACACTTAGTATTCAAAATGTCATTCCATTACTAAAGCTACTATCAACCAAAAGACCTCCTAGTTACATGCCATAACAAAATAGAACATCACCATACTTGAGTCCGGGATCGTTGCTAGATGCTGAGTTGACGAGATTTTGAAATGTACCTAACCTCCGCATGGAAAACAAAACTGTACGCTGAATAAAACATGGTGGTAATTCAATAATTCGAACATTTAAAAACAAGATATAAATAAATGTAAATGCTCAAATTAAATTTTTCTATCAACTTAAATGTGCAATTTCATGGTAACCCTATTTTACTTTATTCAAATATCCATTTCCAATTTGGTTTTAACATACATATCAAATCACAACCATTGCTATGTCAATAGCCTTTCATAAATCATTTGATAATTTAATCATGTAATGGCACAATCCAATTCACACTATAGATCCATATTCCAATTGAACATAAATAATCTATGTTCATAACTCAATCAAAGATTCCATTTCATTTCATTTAGTATATTACATTTCCATTTCACATATTTAAATTTCGCCATTCACAATTATTTCCCTATTAACACACCAGTTGGCACCTAGTGCCTTATCGGATAAATCTGAAGTCATGATTGTGCCTAGCGTTGTAATAAGTTGACACCTAGTGTCTCATCGGTTAAACCAAAGAAAATTTGCACCCAATGCCTCATCGGCTTGAAGTTGAAGTAATCCCTGAACTCATCCCATCCCATGGCATGCCATCTATATCCAACTTAGCCCAAAACAATTAATAAGGTTCTTACTTTGAATTCTCAATACCAACCAACATATCAAATTTACATCTATTTCCAATATTTATATGTATATATACATTACCCAACTTAGTAACAACCTTATTTATTCCAACATATATACTCAAGTCATACATTTATACAATTATATATATATATCACAAATATGCACAATTGAGTCTTCATAGTCAACCATCGATTCACATAAGTCTAGTTGAATAAATTTCTCACCTTAAATGCTTACCATGAAAATTAAATCATTATGCATTAATTTATAATTTAGTTTGGATTATAGAAACACAAACCGTATATTTTGAACTACTCGACGTCTGTGAATCAGAGCTTTAAAATTTATAAAAAGAATGATCGAACCTGGAAACTAACTCTGACAACGTTTGAGGCAAGTGCACCTATAGAACAGTAGTATAGCTTAGGCAAGACCGGATTATCGAACCCAAAGGAACTAAAAGTACTAATACTAACTTTCTTTTTATTATTTAGCCTAAAATAAGTGAAGTTGTTTATTAATCTAAATTAATTAACTACTAAACTAAAGACTCTAAGACAAAGAAGAATGAATTTGGAAAATAACTTGGGAAAAACTCAGTTGATTTAGGAGATACCCTAGGAAGAATCCACCTAGACTTCACTTGTTATCTAACACTGAACCATACGATTTATTCACTTAGTTTGATCCGTAAGACTCCCTAACGTATATTAAACCCTCTCTCGAGGCGAATAACGTCTAACCCTAGGTTAATTAGTGGAACTCTCGTTCTCTTATAATAACCCCCTAGAATAGCAGTAAATCGATCTATGGATTCCCATATTAGGTTTCACCCTAATCTGGCAAAATCTCGTCACCCTATCTCTAGGCGTGCGATCAACTTCGCTTAATTATGTTGGATCTACTCTTAGGCAGGGTCTATTCCTCCTCCACCTAAGCACATTAAATTTGGATTAAGCTCACATAATTAAGAACAAACTAAGTATTTATCATATAATTCAGAAAACAATAACAAGATTCATCATAGGTTTCATCCCCTTCGGGTATTCGAAGGGTTTAGTTCATAACAATAAAGGAAAACATCTCAAGAGAAAAGATAAAACAAAACATAAGAAATCCCTAAAACCCCCTGAAGGAATTGAAGAGGAGATCCTCCGTCTTGAGTAGATTCCCGGCTTCTTGAGATGGATCAACTGGCTATCCCCGAGTGAATCCCCACAAATCTGCCTTCTCTGGCCTAGCACGGCGCCCCTAGACGATGGCTTTGGGCTCCCCCTTTCAGGTTATACTTAGGGTGTATTTATAGGCTTTTGAAATACATTTCTTTCTCCCTAAGTATCCTTTCCCGAATGAAATTGCTCTTTTCCACGGCAGAGGCACGGCCATGGCACACGCCCGTGTGAATCGTGGCCAGGCCGTGTTTGGATTTCTTTAATGAGACACGGCCGTGTGAGTCGGGGTTATACCGTGTTCTAGATGATTGACTTGGCACGGCCGTGTGGGTCCAAGTCCAAGCCGTGTCGATTTCCTCTTTGGTCCGTTTTGATCCGTTTTGAGCCCGTTTCTCGTTCTTTTTATCCTTGGGTGCTTTCCTGGGTATAAGACATGAAAAGAAAGGATTAAGAGCACCTTTTTACATAAATCAGGGGATAATTCATCCAAAAGCATACTAAATGTGGGCCTAGAATATGTTACTATTTCGGTTTATCAAATACCCCTACACTTAAGCTTTTGCTTGTCCTCAAGCAAAATTCTCAACTTACAATTAAAACGAACTTCCCTCAATTTATAATAGTCATTAATAGTGTCTCATCATAATTTAGAGATAATTTATACATGGATAATTCAACTCAAAGAGTTCTAAAAATTCAAACATTATAAGTCATAGATTTTGTAGCACCAAACATAGGTGTCTCCCTTCATCTAAATAATTACCCCTGATTCGAAATCGACAAGGATTGTCATCCTCACAAAAGATTCACTCAAATCACTCAAAGTGTTTAAGGTTCAGAATTTAGGCACTCAAAAGTCAAACATGAAGAATTTATCCCATAGGCTTGCCTGAAAATCAAATCTCCACCACTGAAATATGAGATGAAATACAAATCAAAAGGTCTTTGTTAGGGTTGTAACGGGGCTAGGGTTAAGGTGTGGAAAAAGGCTGAATTAGAAGGTTAGAATCGAGATTGAATTGACAAATTACCTAACTAAGAACTAATTAAATAATAATAATTACATCAATTGAAAACTAATAATACTAATAATACGAGCTTCTTCTTCCATATTTGGGATTCAAGCGTATAAGCTCGTTTAATCACATAACTAATAATGAATATTGAATATACTTTTCATGATTTTTTTTAGGAACAAACTAAATACATAATAAAGGATAAACTACTAAAATTCATAATTAGGCAACTAATCAGATCAAATCTCGATATAAGGGTAGTCAAAAGGAATGGTGATAACAAAAACAAAGGGGTTCTGGGTTAATATTAGTGGTTATGTCAATAAATAGGGTTGTTATGATTAAAAGGGGTTCACTAGGGGTTAATTATAAAGGTAGTCTTTTTATGGAGTAAGTGGGTTAAATCCTAGGTGCCTTTATCATCTCTGTGTATCAAATCAAAAAAATGTGGTCTCGACATGTATAATCGATGCAAGTTCTAGAATAACAAATCAGTGTTGACATACTCATAATCAATAAAGTGAGCAAGAAAAGGAATTTATGCTCTATAAGGCTTAAAAAATCACAAAAATTATGGGTATTTTGACGTCAACCTCGTAAATTTCAAAGTAATATTTAAACTCAGTTCGACAACCTAGAAAATTTTTAATTTCTGAAAAATAGACTTATCATGCTTGATTCTCTAGTATTCTTCAAATTTAATTATCAATGCACAATTATCAATGACTTAATCTAAAACATATCAATAAAAATCATAAATCATCAGAAATTTCATCCTAATTAGTAATATGAGAAATTTACTTTCAAACAAGACTAAATTCAGGGATTTGAGAATAATGCAAAAAGTTTAAAATATCTAAGATTCACCCCCCACACTTAAGATGTACATTGCCCTCAATGTACAAAGATATATAACATAAGTGTAATGTTCAGATCAGAAGATATGGGGAGAAGTGAAACTCCCTGAATTATGGATGAGCTCCTTGAGTTGGCAGTGGTCGTGGTCAAAGAGAAGTTGGAGGGGTGGTCTGGATGTGGTGGTTGCCCACGAGTTCTGCGCTAGATGAAGAAATTGGGAGACTCGTGGGGGATTAGCCAGGATTTATTAAGACAAATTTAAAATAAACTAAATATATCTTTAAGGACAAGGAAGATAAAGAGAAAGAAAATAAACATTAAATTAAACTAATGCTAAAAGATAAAGGGGCTTGAGAATCCTTATTGGTAGATGGTTCGTGAGGTGGGTGTGACCTCTAAGACTGTGGAGGTCTTTGGTGGTGGCGACTGGCGTGATTCCCAAGCAGCCTTAAGAACCTAAAAACAAGAAACTAAAACAAAATAAACTGAATTAAGCAGAAGAGAGGTAAAGATAAGGAAAATAAAGGAGAAGATTAAAATAAAAGAATAGATAATTGGTCTCAAAGACCCTTGGCTTGTTGTTTGGATGAAGCTACCGGCATGAACTCAGGTGAATCAATCTCCTTTGAAGAGATTGGCCTTTTACGCTTCTTTGCCGTGGATATGATATTTTTGTAGCTCAAGAGTCATAGAGGCTTTGTTTCTAAGGAAAGGGGAGAGATTTTTGAAAGAAAAAGAAGATGGAAGAAGGTGGGGTGAAGAGGGAGGGCTGTGGGGTTTAAATAAAATTTTGCATCTGAGGCTCTCCCACGCCCGTGGACGGAGGGTGTGTCGATTCACACGGCTGCCTCGCATGGCCATGTTCTTAGGGCGTGTTTGTTACCCACGCTCGTGTCTAACCTGTGTTCGATAAGTCAGTATGTTGGCACAGTTTTAAGGCACGGGCGTGTTCTGCCCGTGGTTGGAAAGTCAGTAGCTTCACACGGTCATGGGGCACGGCCGTGCCCCTTTTTCGGTGCCCGCGGTGTAGTGGTTGGATCCGTGACGTCAAAAAGTGGTTGGAATTGATTCGCACCGGCCTCTGCTATGTCAGTACGGGGATTCTTATGGTCCACACGGCCACGGCCATGGCCGTGTGCAGGGCCGTGTGGCCTAAAATTCTGTACCCCTTGTTAGTTTATAACTAAGTGTTCAGAAAGAAAAGAAGAAAAGAAAAATAAATTTAAAGCAAAATATTAGAATAAATTATGTTAGTGCTCGGGTTGCCTCCCGAGAAGCACTCGTTTATAGTCTTAAGCTAGACTCTCCTCTCGTTTGCTTTGTCAGGGTGGTTTGAGGAGTTGGAAGTCCTTCCTCATGCTATCATTTGTGTCTTTGTGAAAAAATTTAAGTCGAGATGTGTTTATAAAGGTACCAAAAATAGGATTACTTACCTCGACTGTTTCGTGTGGGAAAACACTGGTTACCCTAAAAGATATTTCTTTGTTTGTGCTAGGGTCCAGAGGAGATATTCGAGGATCTGCCTGATCTAACAGTACTTGGTCCCCTATTTTGAAGTGGTTTGTTGTTCCTATTAGCTTTTTTGGGGGCTCCTTCAGTTTTATCTTGTGTGGTTCTGGTTCTTCGTCGTGTATCCCTAATTTCTCCTTGAAGTGTGTCTTCTACTCGTCTAGATCATCGAACTGAATCCCTCGATCTTTATGAGTTATTTCTTTTTTGGCATGGGGTTTAGGATCGGGTTCAGTTGTATTCTTTGGTGGTGCTTCCTGAAAATAAGGGTTAACCGAATGGTTATCAGTAGAATTTACGTTCTCACCTTGATTACTCGATGTTCTAGCCGAGTCGAGAGCCTTGATGGTGACTTTCTCATTACATACGCAAAGTATGAGTTCTCCTGCATCAACATCAATTTTAGTCTGGCGGTTGCTAAAAGGGTCTTCCTAAAATTAGGGGATCGAATTATCCTCATCCATGTCTAAGACAACAAAGTCTACTGGCAAAACAAATCTGTCGATTTTTACAAGAACATCTTCGATAATACCCTTAGGAATTCTAACAGTTTTATCAGCTAATTGAATGCTCATCCTAGTTTGTTTGGATTTCCCTAGACCTAATTGTTTAAACAATTTATAAGGCATGACATTTATGCTTGCCCCTAAATCAGCTAACTCATTATCAACAGTTAGTCTACCAATTAAACATGGAATTGTAAAACTCCCTTGATCTTTTAGCTTTTGTGGTAGTCTATTTTGGAGAATTGCTGAGCACTTTGCGTTAAGTTCCACATGTGACGACTCGTCTAACTTCCGTTTGTTTGTCAGAAGCTCTCTTTAAAAATTTCCTAGAATCGGCATCTGTGAAAGAGCTTCAAGTAATGGTAAGTTAATATGTAATTTCTTTAAAAGTTTAAGAAACTTACCGAACTGTTCTTCTGTGTCGTCTCTTCTTAATGCCTTAGGGTAATGTACGCGAGGTTGGTACTCTTTGATTACCGGTTTTGGCTTGTCTTGTGTTACCTCAACTTTACCTTTTTCTACCTCGTTTCTTTGTGTTGGACTGGGTTCATCTACTTCTTCACTTTCTTGAGTTGTTATGGCTTGGATTTGCTCCTTTGAATTAATTTCAGTATTACTCGGTAGACACCCTTGCGGTCGTTCGGATAATAGCTTTGCAATTTCTCCGACTGACTGGGTAATTTCCCCGATTGCCTTTGTAAGTCCTCCAACTTGGTTCTCGATCGTTTTGATCGATGTTTGTTGAGTGTCGAGTGTTACCTCAGTTTTTTGGAGACGGGCTTCTGTGGATGCTATAAATTTGTTCAACGTCTCTTCGAGATTCGGCTTCTTTTCTTGTGGATAGGGCTGATTTTGGAAATTTTGAGGAGGTTGTTGTCTTTGATTTCCTTGATTTCCTTGTCCTCCCCACGAAAAATTTGGGTGGTTCCTCCAACCTGGATTATAATTATTACTATATGGGTTATTATTAGATCTGAAATTGTTACCTATATAGTTCATCTGTTCGCTCTCTGTGCCCGGTTGGTAGGGTGGGTACTCAAGATTCGCCACAGTTCCACGTGTGTCGCACTGCATGACTGGATGTACCTGCGAAGAACACAAACTATCAATCTTCTTATTCATCAACTCTACCTGATTTGATAGCATGGTTACTGCGTCGAGGTTGTAAACTCTGGCTATTTTTGTTGGCCTTGTTCTTGTAACTTGCCACTGATAGTTATTCAGCGACATCTCTTCAATAAACTCGTAGGCTGCCTCAGGAGTTCTATTATTCAAGGTTCCACCGGCGGCTGAATCTATTAGTTGCCTCGTTGAGGGGTTTACACCATTATAGAAAGTTTAAACTCGAAGCCACAAGGGTAAACCATGGTGTGGACACCTTCTCAAGAGATCCTTATATCTCTCCCATGCATCGTATAATGTCTCTAAATCTATCTGCACGAAAGAAGAGATATCATTACGTAATTTGGCCGTTTTGGCCGGTGGGAAATATTTTAATAAAAATTTTTCGGTCATTTGTTCCCATGTAGTGATTGACCCTCGTGGTAACGAGTTTAACCACTGTTTAGCTTTATTCTTTAATGAAAAGGAAATAACCAGAAGTCGTATGGCATCATCGAAACACCATTTATTTTGAAGGTATCACGAACTCTAAAAATTAGCTATATGAGCGTTTGGATCTTCGTCCTGTAAACCATCAAATTGACCAAACTGTTGAATCATTTGTATAGTGTTAGGCTTTAATTCAAAATTATTAGCGGCTATGGCAGGCCTAACAATACTAGATTCGGCTCCTGTTAAATGTGGTTTAGCATAATCAAACATAGTACGAGGAGCATTATTTTCTCGCCACATCTTGTGGTGGAAGATTATTTTAAATCCATCCCTCAGTAGGATTGGATCTGTCTTCTCGCTCTCCTTGGTAATTTAGGGCTCGCCTAATTTCTCTGCGATTTCTCCGAGCGGTAGCTTCAATATCATTGTCGTATTCTAAAGGTCCTCTCGGGTTCCTTCTAGTCATAAACTAGAGGTACCTGCTAGGAAAAGAAAGAAAGAAAATTTAGAAAATTTTAAAAGTAAAACGAAAAATAAAAATAAATTGCGAAAAATAAAAATAATGGCTAAAGTAATAAAAATAGAGCTTTCTTAATAATTTAGTTCCCCGGCAACGGCGCCAAAAAACTTGATCGCTGTGAATCAGAGCTTTAAAATTTATAAAAAGAATGATCGAACCTAGAAACTAACTCTGACAATGATTGAGGCAAGTGCACCTATCGAACAGTAGTATAGCTTAGGCAAGATCGGATTATCGAACCCAAAGGAACTAAAAGTACTAATACTAACTTTCTTTTTATTATTTAGCCTAAAATAAGTGAAGTTGTTTATTAATCTAAATTAATTAACTACTAAACTAAAGACTCTAAGAAAAAGAAGAATGAATTTGGAAAATAACTTGGGAAAAACTCAGTTGATTTAGGAGATACCCTAGGAAGAATCCACCTAGACTTCACTTGTTATCTAACACTGAACCATACGATTTATTCACTTAGTTTGATCCGTAAGACTCTCTAACGTATATTAAACCCTCTCTCGAGGCGAATAACGTCTAACCCTAGGAAAATTAGTGGAACTCTCGTTCTCTTATAATAACCCCCTAGAATAGCAGTAAATCGATCAATGGATTCCCATATTAGGTTTCACCCTAATCCGGCAAAATCTCGTCACCCTATCTCTAGGCGTGCGATCAACTCCGCTTAATTATGTTGGATCTACTCTTAGGCAGGGTCTATTCCTCCTCCACCTAAGCACATTAAATTTGGATTAAGCTCACATAATTAAGAACAAACTAAGTATTTATCACATAATTTAGAAAACAATAACAAGATTCATCATAGGTTTCATCCCCTTCGGGTATCCGAAGGGTTTAGTTCATAACAATAAAGGAAAGCATCTCAAGAGAAAAGATAAAAAAAACATAAGAAATCCCTAAAACCCCCTGAAGGAATTGAAGAGGAGATCCTCCGTCTTGAGTAGAATCCCGGCTTCTTGAGATGGATCAACTGGCTATCCCCGAGTGAATCCCCACAAATCGCCTTCTCGGCTGTAGCACGGCGCCCCTAGACGATGGCTTTGGGCTCCCCCTTTCAGGTTATACTTAGGGTGTATTTATAGGCTTTTGAAATACGTTTCTTTCCCCCTAAGTATCCTTTCCCGAATGAAATTGCTCTTTTCCACGGCAGAGGCACGGCCATGGCACATGCCCGTGTGAATCGTGGCCAAGCCGTGTTCAGATTTCTTTAATGAGACACGACCGTGTGAGTCGGGGTTATACCCTGTTCTAGATGATTGACTTGGCACGGCCATGTGGGTTCAAGTCCAGGCCGTGTTGATTTCCTCTTTGGTCTGTTTTGATCCATTTTGAGCCTATTTCTCGTTCTTTTTATCCTTGGGTGCTTTCCTGGGTATAAGACATGAAAAGAAAGGATTAAGAGCACCTTTTTACATAAATCAATGGATAATTCATCCAAAAGCATACTAAATGTGGGCCTAGAATATGTTACTATTTCGGTTTATCATCGACCTAGTCTTTCCCCTTCTTACTCAAATGTTTCGAGACGACGTTAGCTACAGAATAAAAAAATTAAAATAAATTAATAATGCACAATTCAATTTTCATTAAATTTCAAATTTTATACTACATTTGCTTAAACTTCAATTTAGTCCCTAAACCGAGACTAATTTAACCTCCACATTTAGCCTCAGATTTTTATACTAATTCACTCTAAGCCAAATTTAGCTCCCTATTTTTCAATTCTACCCCTTAATTTTGAAATTTTCACAATTTGGTCCCTATTGCTCAAAATCAATAATTAACTCCACAATTGACATAGGTATGTCATGCAATTTAACAATTTCCCGAATATACACCTCAACTAACTTCAGAAGTGACCAATCAAATCTGACTGCGATAAAATGGGCCGATTTTTTAAATTGATCAATAACTACCCACACTGCATTTTTCTTGCTCGGAGAGAACAGTATCCCTGTTACAATATCCATCGTTATGCAGTCTCATTTCCATTCAAGAATTGAAATAGGTTGAAGTAAACCAGTTGAACCTGATGTTCTGCCTTAACTTGCTGACAAGTTAGACATTTAGCTACAATATCAACTATTTCTCTTTTAATTATGGGCCACCAATATGACTCTCGCAAATCACGATACATCTTCGTCCCACCAGGGTGTAGAGAAAAAGGGCTAGCGTGAGCTTCATGAAGTATCAACTCTTTTAATTTAGTAACATCTGGAATAAACGTTCGATTATGGAACCTCAAACAATCATTGCCATCAATGCTAAAATTTTCTAACAAGCCATCCTATACCATTTTCTCTTTTCCTCACCAATTTCGTATCATCTAACTGCGTGGCTCTGATTTGGTCAAACAACACTGGTTTAACTTTCAATTCAACCAACAAACTGCCGTCATTACTAATGCAAAGTTGAGATAATCATCGCTCACAACTCAACTGTTTCCTTCCGACTTAACGCATCAGCTACAACGTTAGCTTTAGGATGGCAATCAATAACACAATCGTAATCTTTCATATGTTCAACCTAGCGTCACTGTCTCAGATTCAACTCCTTTTGTTTTAGGAGGTATTTAAGACTTTTATGATCGGTATAAATGTGACACTTCTCACTGTACAGGTAATGTCTCCAAATCTTTAAAGCAAAAACTACAGTGGCAAGCTCTAAATCATGCCTCGGATAGTTACGTTCATGCATTTTTAGCTGGCAAGAAGCATACGCAATCACTTTCCTGTTTTGCATTAAAACACAATTGAGAGCATTTAAAGAAGCATCACTATATACCATAAAATCTTTTCCCAATTCAGGCAAAGTTAAAACTGGCGCTTTAGTCAACATCTGTTTCAATTTCTCGAAACTTTCTTGGCACTGATTGCTCCAAACAAACTGAACATTCTTTGTTAGAAGCTTTGTCATCGGCATAGCTATTTTCGAAAATCCATTTACAAATCTTCGGTAGTAACTTGCAAAACCAAGGAGACTGCAAACTTCTGATACATTTCTCGATGCTTTCCATTGAACAATGGCCTCAATCTTTTTCGGATCAACTCTAAACCCATCAGTCGAAATAACATGCCCAAGAAACACAACTCCGGACAACCAAAATTCACATTTTCTAAGCTTCCCATATAACTTCTTTTCTCGCAACACTTGCAAAACAATCCATAAATGTTGTTCGTGTTTCGCTTTAGATTTCGAATAGATCAAAATGTCATCAATGAAAACTACCACAAATTGATCTAAATAGGGTTAGAAAATATGGTCCATGAGATCCATGAATGTCGTAGGAGCGTTAGTCAAACTAAAAGGCATCACCAAAAATTTATAATGGTCATAACGCATACGAAATGCTGTTTTAGGTACGTCACTATCTTTTACTTTCAACTGATAGTAACCTGATCTCAAATCAATCTTATAAAATACATAAGCTCCTTTCAATTGATCAAATAATTCATCGATACGAGGTGGGGGGTACCGATTCTTAAACGTTAACTTACTCAATTGTCAATAATCTATACAAAGTCGCATCAAACCATCTTTCTTTTTAACGAATAATACTGGAGCTCCCCAGGACGATATACTAGGTCGTATAAAGTCACGATCTAATAAATCTTACAACTGTACTTTCAATTCCTTCAGCTCCGTTGGTGCCATACGACAAGGGCATATTGACACCGGAGTCGTACCAGGAAACACTTTAATTGCAAACTCAACCTCTCAGTCTGGTGGTAATATCGGTAATTCCTCAGGAAACACATTAGGAAATTCGTAAACAATTCGAATCTTGCTGATCTGACTATCACCAACATTTGAGTTAATAACATAAGCCAGAAAAGCTTCGCAACCTTGATTGAGGAGTTTATTAGCTCAAACCATTGAAATGATACAAGTTGAACCACTCGTTTGGACACCATTCACCTCAATCAAGCTACTGTCAACACTCTGAACCACAAACCTCTTTTTACGACAATCTAAAATCACTCCATGCTTAGTAAGCCAATCCATACCCAAAATTAGATCAAAGTCGCCAAATGGTACAATAAACAAATCAACATGAAAGAATATGTTCTGAATTTCTAAAGGACACCGCCTAAATACTTGATCAACTAATACAGACTGCCCCAAAGGACTTTACACAACCATAGATACCTTAGACATCTCAAATTTAAAGCTCTCCGTTTTGACCAATTCAGAATTAATGTAAGAGTGTGAAGATCCAGGCTCTATCAAAGCAAAAACAGGCGTAGAATATAATTTGAAGATAATTGTTACAATATCGGTAGTTTCACCCTCCTCGTGAATCCGTACAACGTATGCTCGAGCTGGCACTCTGGCTTCTGACTGATGAGTAACAGCATCACTCCTTTCTTTGGCACCACCTTTAGAAACAAAACCACCACGACTAATTCTATAACCCCTAGATACAGATGTAGACTTCTGAGTAGTGACAGGAGTAGTATTATCACTTCTCAGGAACTCTCGAGCGAAATGCTCTTGTGATCCGCATCGAAAATAGGCTCGTGTCAATTTTCAACATTCACTCTAGTGTTTTCTCCCACAATGTTCGCAATTTGGTATCTCAACCTCCCTAGACGGACCTCGCACATTACCCACTGACACAGTCGGTTGTCGATCTCAATTTCTGTCAGATCTATCAGACTTAAAGCTTGATCTCCAGTTACCATGTGAATCTTTAGCCCGCTTTGTTTGAAGATGCGAACTAGAAACTCCTGACTGCTTTCTCACAGTTCAAGTAGCCTCAGCCTTTTCATCAAGACCCAAAGCTTGTTCCACCATTTTTGCTTACTTGACCAAATCAACAAACTCTGAGATTCGCAAAGCTCATCACGTAACCCTCATAGAAACCTTTTACAACTCTCAACTTTAGATGGAACAAATTCAACAGCATATTTACTGACCCGCAAAAACTCCCATTCATAATCAACCACTGACATCTCACTCTACTTCAAAAATAAAAACTCTCGTTTTCTATCTTCAATATACAGCTCTCTGACATATTTCTTATGGAATTTCTTTTGGAAGAACTCCCAGTCTGCTCATTCTGCAGGTACATTACGTGTCAGCGTCTGCCACCACGTATATGCTTCTCCTTGCAGTAGAGAAATAGCTCAAATTACACATTCACGGGAATTACATTCAATTTTTTTGTAAAACATGTTTAGTTGATTCAATCCAAACTTCAGCTGCTAAGGGATCAATCCCTTTCAAACCTAAAAATTCAGTCGCACCATATCTCCGTAATTCTTTAATCGAAGCTCGCTGAACCCAAAAACTGACAGACTGTGTACTAGATTGTGTGTGACACACAGTTTGGGCCATTTGGGTCGTGTGGACCACACAGCCGTGTGTGAAGCCATGTGCCAGGTCGTGTGGGCCACACAGGCATATGGGCCCAAAATTTTGAAACTTTCCCCGGGGTCATACACATCGTTCCGATTGATCGTGGGCCTTCCATAGGGTCAGTTTGTACAATCATTTTAATAAAATAGAAATACTTATAGGGTCAGCATCGGAGGCTCGGCCATTTGCTTAAGGTTCAGTCTCCGTATATTGATATTTCAATTGATAAATGAACATTGATAATAGGTAATTGGTATGCTAGATTTAATTTGATGTTAAAATGACTATGTTACATGATTCACATATGCATTTTGACATTTTATATTGAGCATATTCTTGACTGAAATTATGTTATGATTGATTGGTTATATTGGCAATATAGCATGGTGGATCCATTGGATATAGTTGGCATGCCATAGGATTTGTGAGTACTCACCATATTGATATGTTATTTGTGAGCAATGAGGCTTGAGGTGGACTGATTTGGTGTAGATAAGAGAGTGTTGAGCTTGTGTCTCCACTCAACAGGACTGATTTGAGGCGATATAAGGGAGCGTGTGCCCTCGACCCACTCAATTGGGAGTAAGGAGATCCGTTTATTCGATGTATGATCACCTGATTAAGCCATGATTGTATATGCCAATATAAATGTATGAAATGTTATATGCTAAATTGATGATTATATGCCATGATTAATTATGATTTTTGATACATGGTTTAGCATATGATATTGAACTATTATAGATTGATATTGTGATTGAAAATTTGTATTTGATTGGTTTAAATTTAAGCATAATTTGGGTGCTAATTTACTCATTATTTTATTAGCATTCACTGAGCTTTTTAAGCTCACACCCTCACATTCATGCAGTTAACCGATTAGATTGAGGAGCTCAAGAGCCGAGCAATAAAGTTCCAAGAGATTAAGGCTCGATAGTGATTTAGTTACATGTTTTAGAGATGTTAATCGTGCATTGTGGAACTTTCAAGGCTTAGTTTAATTTTGGTTGTAATTGGACTTGGACATTGGACATTTTTATTTTTGGATAGATTTATAATATCATATGTGCATGTTTGAGTTTGATTATTGAATAACTTACGGTGTATTGTTGCTTGATAACACGGTGATTGATAACACGGTGTGTGAGGCATGATGTTTACACTAACCATTGTTTAAATGAAGCTTCCATGAAGTGGTTTACTAGTGACTAAGGCACGCAACCTGTTTGAATTAACCGGTGGGTGATATGAAATTGAATGTTTAATTCTATTTAATTAAAGCTTAATTGGTGTTCATAAATTCAATTGAAGGTGTATGGATATGTATGATATTTAATTGTAGCTAAATCAGGTTTAATTGGCCATTAAAATACTCAAAATCGAGGTTAAAATCAAATTTTTCGCACAAAATAACTGTAGTAGACTGTTGAGGGTTTGAATTTTGGTCTTTTTAAATTGGTTCTCTAGTCCGTTTAAATTACAAATTAGTCCTGTAACTTGATAAGTCTAATTAGAGCCTTAAATGATAAGGAAACTTGATAAAATATTAGGATTTGACTTGTAATTGATAAATTTTGTTATAAACACACTCAATTTAATATTCGGGTATAGTAGTGATAGTTTGAAATTGTTACAATTTAGTCATTAATGATAAAACTTGAATTAGACATAGAAAATAAACTCGGATTAAGCTGAAATTTTTAGGGCTTGCATAAATTGACTAAAAGAGGGTTGATAAATGTATAAATTTAAATTCGATTTAGTTTAATTGTTGGTGGTAAAATGACAAAAATGCCTTTAGGTTAAATTACTTATAAAAAGTTTAAAATTGGTTCACAAATTGCTTCCGCATTAATAATTAACTAATAAATGGATAAGATTGAAGTGTTATAAGGTTGGGGTGTGTATTGGGAGGTGGTTAGTCGGAGAGTCACTTAGATGGCTAATGTAACGCTTCGAATTCGGGCCGGTCCGTCCCAGTCGGGTTTGGGCTGTCACATTTGGTGTTATCAGAGCCAAGTTAGGATTAAAACATTAGGTTAGCCTAAGGTTGTCGAATATTAAAATTGCGATCTTGGATTGATGATGTTTGCTTGCTTATATTGTTTGAAACCGTAAGTTTTGCCTATGCATGTTGTTTCAGATATAAATTGTTACTGGGGTAGGATTTAGGAACACAATTCCCTATAGGAACTGTACTTAGTTAATCTTGAATCTCTTGCCTATCGGGTCAGATAAGCCGCGTTGAGCACTTTATGTCAGAGATGGTCGGGGCGCTATAGCACATCGCTGGTTCCAACGCTGCTCCAGCTTGTCAAGGTTTGCAACTGGAGCGCTTGTGAGCTCTGGGTGGTAAAGAGTTTTGTGGTGTTAGGGGAGGTGATTCGACACATTTCGAGTATTAGTTAAAGGGCGTTGTTGGTATTCTTGGTCAGATGGGTTGTTCTGATGATGATAAGTTAGGTTGTGATGTGTCACTGTTAACGGACGAGGGTCACAGATGGTGGTTGACTATCGAGAGTGGTACTGCACCGAATTGTTTGACTTGGGACTTCTTCTTATCGTTGTTTCGAATGAAGTTAATGGGCGAGTAGTATCTCGAGGCAAAGAGACAGGAGTTTATGAATCCCGTTCAGGGTACCCTGTCAGTAAATAAGTACGAGGCTGAGTTTGTTCGGTTGAGCCAGTACGCTCTCAAGTTAGTGGCTCATGAGGTGAGCCATTGTAAGAGGTTCAGGTTCAAACTGAACCGCGAGATTAAGTTCTATTTGGTTGCTAAGAGTATCGAGGTCTTCGACGAGTTTGTTGAGAAGGCTCGTGCGCTTGAGGAAACTTCAGGAGAGGAGCCTAAAGTTGTTTCATTTGGAGCTGTTAAGAGGACAATCGATGCTGCTAGTGGTTTCGGTCGTAAGGGGAAGAGAGGTTGTTTCAGTAGATCTGATCGACGTGTTGCTGGTGGTCGTGGTCAGGATAGACATGTCGGGAGAGTCTAGGCTGGTTCTACTGATCAAGGTCGTGCTGTGTGGACTTTGTGTGAGCATTGTAATGGTCAACATTCGGGAGAGTATTGGAGGTCGATGGGTGCTTGTCTTGCTTGTGGTTCGATGGAGAGCACTTGTTGTTCGCGATCAGCCTGTTATTTTTGCTGTTGTACCTACTCTGGCTCAAGACAGAGGCTGTGATAGAGGTACTGGTTAGTGTGGTGATGTTTGAGGTGGTGATGGTGGTCCAGCCATAGTTTATGCAGTGAGGGAGCCCCAGACTAGAGACACGACTGATGTTATCGCAAGTACTTTCACGCTACAATCTTTTCTAGTTCTAGCTTTAGTTGATTCTGGTGCAACGAGATCATTTATTTTGAGAGTAATAGCGAGAGAGTTCGGGATTGCTGTAAAGACTTCTAGTTTGAGTGTTGCGGTTAAGAGCCCTCTAGGTGATATTGTAGTGGTGGATCGAGTATATCGTCGTTGTCTTCTAATGTTTCAAGGACATGTGTTTCTGGTTGATCTGTTTGAGTTGCCCTTTTGGGGATTTGATGTTATTCTTGGCATGGATTGGTTGTCCGAGCATCGAGCGAAGTTGGATTGCAAGGCGAAGTTGGTGACCTTGTGTGGTGCTGGTGGTTCCGAAGTGGTTGTTGTGGGAGAGAAGTTGAGTTATTTTCGAATGTGATATATTCGCTCCGTGCTGAGAAGTTGGTCCGGAAAGGTTGCAAAGCTTATCTAGCCTATGTCATTAATGTCGATAGTAAGGAGATAAGGTTAGATGATATTCGGGCTGTTTGTGATTTTCCGGATGTGTTTTCTAAGGAGTTGCCTAGTTTACCGCTAGATAGAGAAGTCGAGTTTGGTATTGAGGTCTATCCCAATACTGCTCTAGTGTCTATTGTGCCCTACTGCATGGCACCAAAGGAACTGAAAGAGTTGAAGCTACAGTTGTAAGAACTTTTGGATCATGGACTCATTCGTCCGAGTGTGTCTCCATGAGGAGCACCGATGTTGTTCGTTAAGAAGAAGGATGGGACTTTGAGGCTGTGTATCGACTACCGCCAGCTGAATAAGTTAACCATCAAGAATAAGTATCCGTTGCCGAGAATTAATGATCTTTTTTGTCATTTTTGAGGAGCTTCAGTTTTCTTGAAGATTGATCTGCGGTCTAACCAGTTAAAGGTTAAGGATTCAGATGTGATGATGACTCTTTTCAAGACTTGGTATGGTCACTACGAGTATCTTGTCGTGCCATTCGGATTGACGAATGCACCTACCGAGTTTATGAACATGGTGAGCTGAGTTTTCCACTCCTACTTGGATCGGTTCGTGGTGGTCTTTGTAGACGATATATTGGTGTATTCTCGACAGAGGATGAGCACGATGAGCACTTAAGACTGGTTCTGTAAGTTTTACGGGAGAAGCAGTTGTATGCGAAGTTGAGCAAGTCTAAGTTTTGGCTTCGTGAGGTGGTTTTTCTGGGTCATGTCCTTTCAACTGAGGGTATTCGGGTTAATCTAAATAAAGTTGAACCGATTTTGGATTGGAAGCCACCGAGGTCTATTTTTGAGGCAATGAGTTTTTTGAGGTTAGCTGATTATTACCGTCGCTTTGTCGAGGGGTTTTTGAGCATTACTGCTCCTTTAACAAAGTTGTTTCAGAAGAACACTGCCTTTGAGTCGACTGTTGAGAGGCAGAAGTGTTTCGAGAAGCTGAAGTCAGTTTTAACCGAAGCGCCTGTGTTGACATAGCTGGAATCCGGTAAGGAGTATGTCATCTACAGTTATGCTTCTTATGCGGGTCTGGGTTGTGTGCTAATGCAAGAGGGTAGAGTAGTTGCTTATGCCTCGAGTCAGGTGAGTATAACTACCCGACACATGATTTGGAGTTGGTTGCCGTAGTCTTCGTGATCAAGATTTGGCATCACTATCTGTACGATAAGAGGTGTGTGATTTACACCGATCACAAGAGTCTTAAGTATCTCCTAACCCAGAAGGAGTTGAACTTGAGACAGAGGCATTGGATCGAGTTGCTGAAGGACTATGATTGTGTGATCGAGTACCATTCAGGGAAAGCGAACGTAGTTGCAAATGCTCTGAGTCGCAAGTCTCTAGTTGATTTGAGGGCTATGTTTATGAGGCTATCTATTTCGGAGCATGGTGGCCTGTTGGCTGAACTTCAAGTGATATCGGTTCTTTCACAGCAGATTCGTGAGTGTCAGCCTTTTGATGAGAGTTTGGCCCATCGGATTCGTCAGGTTGAGTTAGGAGTTCAAGGAGATTTTTATCTCAACTTTGATGGCGTTATGTGTTTTCGAGGTCGTTTATGCGTTTCGGAGGAAAAAGATCTCAGGCACTTGATTCTTACTGAGGCACATAGCAGTCCTTATGTTATGCATCTCGGTGGGAACAAGATGTATCAAGACCTTCGGGTTCTGTATCGGTGCCCTAGGTTGAAGAAGAATGTTGCCAACTTTGTTGCGAGATGTTTGGTTTGTCAAAGAGTGAAAATCGATCATCTGCATCTGTCTAGTTTGCTTTAGCCTATTTAGATTCCAGAGTGGAAATGGGAGTGGATTACAATGGACTTCATTTCGGCTTTGCCTTTGACTTCGACTCGTATGGATTCGATCTGGGTGATTATGGATAGATTTATGAAGTCTGCTCATTTTCTGTCGGTCCGTACGACATTCAGTTTAAGTCAGTTAGCTAAGCTCTATATTCGAGACATTGTTCATCTTCATGGAGTTCCTATTTCGATTATATCAGATTGAGATCTGCGGTTTACTTCGAGATTTTGGAAGGTGCTGTACGAAGATTTGGGTTCGAAGCTTCTTTTCAGTTCAACTTATCATCCGTAGTCCGATGGACAATCCAATAGGGTGATTCAGGTTCTTGAGGACATGCTCCGTAGTTGTGTTATCGACTTTGGAGGTAGCTGGGATCGTCACTTGTCGTTAGCCGAGTTTTCTTATAGTAATAGCTTCCAGAAGAGTATTCAGATGGCACAATTTGAGGCTTTGTATGGTCAGAGGTGTAGGACTCCTCTATGTTGGTTTGATATGGAAGAGTAGAGGAGCTTGGGTCCAGAGTTGGTTCGGGAAATTGCGGATAAGGCGAGACTTGTTTGAGATCAGTTAAAAGCTACTTCTGATCGGCAGAAGTCTTACGTTGACCTGAGACGTCGAGACATCGAGTATCAGGTCAGGGATAAGGTCTTTTGAAGGTTTTGCCGTGGAAGAAAGTTTTCAGGTACGGGCGAAAAGGTAAGCTCAATCCGAGATTCATTGGCCCTTATGAGGTTGCCAAGAGGATTGGACCGATTGCTTATCGTCTGTTGCTGCCGCCTAAGCTGGATCAAATTCACGAGGTCTTCCATGTTTCCATGATATAGAAGTATCAATCTGATCCCTCTCACATAGTGTCGATTGAGGAGATCGAGATTAGGTCTGATCTTTCGTACGATGGGGAACCAGTTGCGATCCTAGATCGTGAGGTCAAGGTGTTACGCAATAAGATGGTTCCTTTGGTGAAAGTTATGTGGCGCAACCACAAAACAGAGGAAGCCGTCTGGGAATCGAAAGATGTGATGAAACGTCAGTATCCGTGCCTGTTTGATTCAGGTAAAATTTTGATGACAAAATTTCTTTTTAGAGGGAGAGAGTTGTAGTATCCCTAAACCGGGTCTAGTACTTTTGGGTATATTTTTCGAGTTCCGAGCGTGAATTTAGGAATTTATCAGGTTAATAGTAATTTTTTATTTTAATTTAGGAGGTCAATTTCATCTAAAATTGATTAAACAATAATCTAGAAAAATAAAAATATTTTTGGGAAATTAATTTTAAAGTAATTAAATAATAATTAGTGAAAATAATTAATTTGGGTCGAAATAGAATTTTAAAATAATTTTTATTGGGAGTTAATTTGAGTTAAATTTAAATATTAATTAAATGAGATTTAATTATAAAATAAGGGAAATTTTGGAGTATTTATTTGGCAAATAAACATTTAAATTCGAAATTTTGGAGGGAAAGGATCAATTGGTAAAGTAAGGGAAATGTGGAAGTGGCCATTGGGCAAATTTCCCAATTTATAAATTTCTAGAGGGTTGTTTCAGTTTTAAAAATTATGCATCTAGCCTACTTTTCACACCATTTCCATCATATTAGAGAGTTATAAAATTAGTTTTCTTTAAATGGTTTTAAATATCTATTATTAGATAATAGATTCAACAAATTTTATTCTCAAAATACTCTCTCTTTTCACCTGAAATTATTCACAAAAGTAGCCAAAAATATTCTGAAATTTCTCAAGATTCTTAAATCAAGAATTTCGATCAAAGGATTTAGAATGAATCAAAGGTAATTATTATTTTTAAACTTACGTTTATGATGATTAGAAGCATATTTACATGATTTGAGTGATAATTACTGATCGTGTCTGAGAGTTTTAATATTTATATAATGAATGATCGAGCCTAGAAACTAACTATCACCACGATTGAGGCAAGCGCACCTATCGAACAATAGTATAGCTTAGTGGCAAGACCAGAATGTCGAACCCAAAGGAACCAAAATTACTAGTATTGACTTTCTTTTTATTATCTAGCCTAAAATAAAGGGGATTGATATTTATCTAACTAATTACTAAGCTAAAGATGCCAAGACACAAAGAATGAATTGGGAAAATCAATTGATTAAGATAATACCCGAGGAAGAATCCACCTAGATTTCACTTGTTATTTAACTCTGAACCAAACGATTTATTCACTTGACTTGATCCGTAGGATTCCCTAATTTATATTAATACCTATTTCGAGGCTACTAACGTCTAACCCTAGGTTGATTAATTGAAATCTCTTTCTAATTAAAACCCCTAGTATTGCATTAACTCGATTTATAAACTCCCATATTAGGTTTGACCCTAATCCGGTAGATTTTCGTCATCCTATCTCTAGGAGTGCGATCAACTCCGCTTAATTATGCTAGATCTACTATTAAACAGGGACTTTTGCTCCTCCGAATAAGCACATCAATACTTGAATCAATATCCTGAAATATTAAAGTAAGAATTAAGAACACATAATTATGAACAAATCAAGTATTTATCATACAGTTCAGAAAATAATAACAAGATCCATCTTAGGTTTCATCCCCCTCAGGTATTTGAGGGGTTTAGTTCATGTTTATAAAAGAATACATCTCAGAAGAAATTAAATAACAAAACATAAAGAAAAACCCTAAAACCCCCTGAAGAAAATTGAAGGGAAAATCCTTAGTCTTCAGTGTGATTCCGGCTTCTGAGATGGATCAACTGGCTTTCTTCGAGTAGTTCCCTATATTTAGTCTTCTCTGGCTTCGCTCTTCGTCAAAAGCCTTGACAGAAGCCTTCTATCGAACTCCTCTTTTAGGTTGCCCTCTAGGGTGTTTATATAGGCTTTCGGGATGCCTTACTTGGCCCACAAGTATCCTTTTCCGAGTGGAATTAAAACAGGTCACGGCAGGGACACGCCCGTGTGAATCGAGCCCAGGGCCGTGTTCGAGTCTGCTAAAGTGGCACGACCGTGTGGTGAACTCCAGGCCGTGTTGATTTCTTACTTTGGGCCATTTTCTCTATTTTTGGCCCGTTTCTCGTTCTTTTCACCCTCCTATGCTCTCCTAAGTATAAAACATGAAATTAAAGGATTAGGAGCATCAAATTCCACAATTCAAGGGATAAATCATCCAAAAGTATGCCAAATGTAGGATTAAAATATGTATATATTACGGTTTATCAAATACCCCCACACTTAAGCATTTGCTTGTCCTCAAGCAAAATCCTCAACTCACAATTAAAATTCATTCTTCTCAACTTATAACTCCTATCAATAATGTTTTGAAATAATCCATAGGTAATCAGACATTGAAAATTCAACTAAAAGAACATCAAAGTTTCAAACAATCCAAGTTGAGCATTTTATTCATGAAAACATAGGTATTCCCCCTTATCTAAGTAATCACCTTTGATTCAAAATGTCAAAGAGTTAACATCCTCACTAAGGATTCACTCAAATCACTCGAAGTGTTTAAGGGACGATAAATTAAGCACTCAATGGTCAACATGAAAAGTTATTACCATAGGCTTGCATGAAAATCAAATCTCCACCACTATAAATTAAAATGATACATCGATCAAAAGGTCTTTAAAAAGGGTTGTAACGTGGCTTGGTTAGCGGGCGTGTCACAGGTTGAAAGAGGAGGTTAGAATCGAGATCGGATTGAAAAATTACCTAACTAGAAAAATAGACTAATAATGAATGATTACATAGAACTAATAATGAATATACGTTCATTTTTTTAAGAACAAATCAAGTACAATAATAAGAATTTAACAACTGAGATGGGAAACATAGTTAGGCAACTTCTCAAATCAAATCTCGATAAAAAAATTAATACAATAGGAAAAATTCTTAATGAATCAAAAAGAGTGAGTCTTGGGTTAATGTTAAGGGTAAATCAATGAATGGTTTATTAGGATCAAAGGGGTTCACTAGGGGTTAATTATGAATGTAGGCCTTTTAGGAAGTAAGTGGGTTAAATCCTAGGTGCCTTTATCATCTCAGTATATCAAATCAAAAGTGTGGTCTTGAAATGCATAATCGAAGCAAGTTCTAGAATAACAAATCAATATTGACTCACTCAAAGCAACAATAAAAGTGAGCAAGAAAAGAAAATGCTCTCAAAGGCTCAAGATCTCACAGAAATTATGGTTTTTGATGTCAACCCTGTGAACTTAAAACTTCAAGATAATACCTAAACTTGGGAAAACAACCTAGCAAATTTTCAATTTTTAAAAAAATTAACTTATCATGCTTGATTCTCTAAATCCTTCAAGTTTAAACAATCAATGCACAACTGCCTATGTTTTAATTCAAGACATATCAACAAAAAATCATAAATCAATCAGAATTTGTTCTAATAGTGATATGAGAAAGTGACTTGAGAAAAAGACAAAATTCAGGGATTTGAGAATAATGCAAAAAGTTAGGAACTTTTTTGAATAAAATTTACCCCTCCACACTTAAGATGTACATTGTCCTCAATGTAAAAAAATAGAAATCCAAAATATAGTAAGAAAATAATAAGGGATGGAGAGAAGTGAAACTTCCTAAAGTTTGGATGGAGTCAAAGAAAAAAAACGAGGGAAATTCGGGCCGAGTTGGAAGAGGATACGCCGGTGGTGGTGGATACTAGGGTCGTGGTGTGGTGATTCCCTAACAACCTTTAGAACCTAATTTAAAGAAATCAAAATATAATAATATAGATTTAGCACAAGAAAGATAAAGAGAAGGAAAATAAAGGAGAAGAGAAAGGAAAAAGAAAAACTAAATGGACTCAAAGGTCCTTGTCCTGTCGAGTTAATGAAACGACCGGCATGAACTTATGTAGATCGGTCTCACATGGGGAGACTGTGCTAGGGTTCTTTCATTTCTTCGACATGGAGATGGTGGTGAGGATGGTGGAATAAGAAGAATGAAGGGAAGGGGAAAGGGAAATGAAGGGAGAAGATAGTGAGAAAAAGAGAGGGGTGTGGTGGCTGGGGTTTTGGAGGAGAAGAATTTGGGGAGAAAGTGAGAAGAAGGGGGGTTTTAAATAGGAATCAGGAACCTGGTTGGTGCCCACGCCCGTGTGCCTTGGGCATGTTAGGTCACACGGCCATATCGCACGGCCGTGTTGTGCTTCATTCGTTTCTCCCACGCCTATGTAGAGGTTTCCACGCCCATGTTGCTTTAATCAGTGTCGGCCACAGTCTAGAGACACGGGCGTGTCTTACACCCGTGTTGCTTTCTCAGTGTCGACCACGGTCGTATCGCACGGCCTTGGGATTTTATCGCTGCCCGTGGTTGGGGAATTTTTTCGTCCTTGGTTCATACGGTTGTGCCACATCGGTGTGCTTAATCGTGGTGTCCACACGGCCACGGCCTCGACCGTGTGCAAGGCCGTGTGGGTATGGAACTTGCGCCTAAAAGTCTGGTTAGTTTTTAGTTAGATGTTAGAATTCAAAAATATGAAAATTAATGGGGTTAGTGCTCGGGTTGCCTCCTGAGAAGCGCTCGTTTAAAGTCTTAAGCTAGACTTTCCTCTCATTCGCGTATTCATGGTGGTTTGAGGAGTTGAAACTCCTCTCCCCTGCTATCAGTTTTATGATCATTATATAGTTTGAGTCGAGTGGCGTTTACCTTAAAAGTGCTGAATGTAGGATTGGTTACCTCGACTGTTTCGTATGGGAAGGCATTGCCTACCGTGAAAGGGATTTCTTTGTTTGTATCAAGGTCTGAAGTGGTGATTCGAGGGTCTGACTTGTCCAACAGTACCTGATCCCCAATCTGAAATTGGTATGTCCCATCTTTAAGTTTGTCATGGAGTTGCCTCGTTTTTGCTTTGTGTGTTTTTAGTTTCTCCTTTAAATGTGTCTTCCACTCATCTAGTTCATCGATTTGAAGCCTTCGTTCCTCATGAGTTATTTCCTTGTTGGTACTGGGTTTAGGATGTGGCTCAGATGTGTAATTTCATGGTGCTTCCTGAAAAGAAGGCTGAACCGAATGGTTATTTATAGAGTTTATGTTCTCACCTTTATTAATCGATGTCCTAGCCGAGTCAAGAGCCTGAAGAGTGATCGTTTCGTCACCTACACGAAGTGTGAGTTCACCTGTACCAACATCAATTTTAGTTTTGGCAGTTGCTAAAAAGGGTCTTCCTAAAATTAAAGGAACATTGTTGTCCTCATCCATGTATAAAACAACGAAGTCTACTGGGAATAAGAATTTGTCAATTTTCACTAGTACATCCTCGATTATACCTCTTGGAACTCTAATAGTTTTATCAGCCAATTGAATGCTCATCCTAGTTTGCTTGGGTTTCCCTAGACCTAGCTGTTTAAACATTTTATAAGGCATGTCATTGATGCTTGCCCCTAAATCTGCTAAAGCATTATCAACAGATAAACTACCAATTAAGCAAGGAATCGTAAAACTCTCTGGATCTTTTAACTTTAGTAGTAGTCTATTTTGTACGATTGCTGAGCACACTGCGTTTAGCTCCACATGCGACGCCTCGTCTAACTTCCGTTTGTTTGTCAAAAGTTCTTTTAAAAATTTTCTTGAATCTGGCATCTACGAAAGAGCTTCAAGAAATGGTAAGTTAATGTGTAGTTTCTTTAAAAGTTTAAGAAATTTACCAAATTATTCATCTGTGCGGTCTTTCTTCATCGCATTGGAGTATGGCACACGAGGTTGGTATTCTGTAATTACCCGTTTTGGTTTATCATGGCTTACCTCAACCTTACCTTCCTCTACCATATTCTCTTACCTCAGTTCTGGTTTGTCTAACCCCTCACTGTCGTGAACAGAAACGGCATGAATTTTCTCCTTTGGGTTAGTTTCAGTGTTGCTCGGCAAGCTACCTTGTGGTCGTTCAGATATGAACTTAGCAAGTTGTCCTAATTGGTTCTCGATCCCTTGAATCGATACTTGCTGATTTTTGAGCGTTGTTTCAGTGTTTTGGAAACGAGATTCTGACACCGCGATGAATTTTGCTAGCATCTCTTCGAGGTTCGGCTTCTTCTCTTATGGGTAGGGATGCTGTTGGAAGCCTGGAGGGGGTTGTTGTCTCTGATTTCCTTGACCACCCCATGAAAAATTTGGGTGGTTCCTCCAACCTGGATTGTAAGTGTTACTATAAGGGTTATTTTGAGGTCTAGAATTGTTACCCATGTAGTTCATCTATTCGTTTTCTATGCCAAGGTTGTAGGGTGGGTATTCTGTATTGTTTGTCCCTCCTCCATTTGTATCACACTGCATCACTGGATGTACCTGTGAACCACACAAACTATCAATCTTTTTATTTAACAGTTCTACCTGGTTTGATAGCATGGTCACTGCGTCGAGGTTAAAAACTCTGGCTGCTTTTGTTGGCTTCATCCTCATAACTTGCCACTGATAGTTATTCAGTGACATCTCTTCAATGAATTCATAAGTAGCCTCAGGTGTTTTATTGTTTAGTGTACCGCCGGCGGATGCATCAATCAACTGCCTAGTCGAGGGGTTCACACCATTGTAAAAGGTTTAAACCTGTAGCCATAATGGTAACCTATGGTGAGGGCACCTTCTCAGTAGATCATTGTATCTCTTTCATGCATCGTAAAGTGTTTCTAAATCCATCTGCACAAAAGAAGAGATATCATTCCTCAACTTAGCCGTTTTAGCCGGCGAAAAATATTTTAACAAAAACTTTTCAGTCATTTGCTCCCATGTAGTGATTGATCCTTGTGGTAACGAGTTTAACCACTATTTAGCTTTGTTCCTTAACGAAAAGGGAAACAACCCAAGACGAATGGCATCATTAGAAAAGCCATTTATTTTGAAAGTGTTGCAAAACTCTAGAAAATTTGCCAAGTGATTGTTTGGATCCTCATCCTGCAAACCATCAAACTAAACAAATTGCTGAATCATCTGTATAGTGTTAGGTTTCAGTTCAAAATTATTTGCAACAACAACAGGCCTAACAATACTTGATTCAGTTCCTGTTAAATTAGGTTTAGCATAATCATACATAGTACGAGGAGCAGGATTTTGATTCACCGAGTCTGCAGCAACCACAGGAGGTAGCGGATTATTATCAGCCATCTCTTCGGTAGTGTTGGTTTCGTCTTTTTGCTCTTCTGCTATGTATTGTAGGCTTCGCCTTATTTCTCTTCGGTTTCTGCAAACTGTACTTTCAATCTCACTGTTAGAAAGTAATGATCCTGACGGGTTTCTTCTAGTCATAAACTAGATTTACCTGCCAGAAGCAAATAAAAGCAAAATTAGCAAGGTTAAAATAAAAATTAAATTACAAATAAAAATAAGAATGGCTAAAGTAATAAAAATTTAGCGTTCCTAATATCTTAGTTCCCCAGTAACGGCACCAAAAACTTGATCGTGTCTAAGAGTTTTAATATTTATATAATGAATGATCGAGCCTAGAAACTAACTATCACCACGATTAAGGCAAGCGCACCTATCAAACAGTAGTATAGCTTAGTGGCAAGACCGGAATGTCGAACCCAAAGGAACCAAAATTACTAGTATTGACTTTCTTTTTATTATCTAGCCTAAAATAAAGGGGATTGATATTTATCTAACTAATTACTAAGCTAAAGATGCCAAGACACAGAGAATGAATTGGGAGAATCAATTGATTAAGATAATACCCGAGGAAGAATCCACCTAGATTTCACTTGTTATTTAAGTCTGAACCAGACGATTTATTCACTTGACTTGATCCGTAGGATTCCCTAATTTATATTAATACCTCTTTCGAGGCTACTAACGTCTAACCCTAGGTTGATTAATTGAAATCTCTTTCTAATTAAAACCCCTAGTGTTGCATTAACTCGATTTATGGACTCCAATATTAGGTTTGACCCTAATCCGGCAGATTTTTGTCATCCTATCTCTAGGAGTGCGATCAACTCCGCTTAATTATGCTAGATCTACTCTTAAACAGGGACTTTTTCTCCTCCGAATAAGCACATCAATACTTGAATCAATATCCTAAAATATTAAAGCAAGAATTAAGAACACAAATTAAGAACAAATCAAGTATTTATCATACAGTTCAGAAAACAATAACAAGATCCGTCTTAGGTTTCATCCCCCTCAGGTATTTGAGAGGTTTAGTTCATGTTTATAAAAGAATACATCTCAGAAGAAATTAAATAACAAAACATAAAGAAAAACCCTAAAACCCCCTGAAGGAAATTGAAGGGAAAATCCTCAGTCTTCAGCGTGATTCCGACTTCTGAGATGGATCAACTGGCTTTCTTCGAGTAATTCCCTATATTCAGCCTTCTCTGGCTTTGCTCTTCGTCAAAAGCCCTGACAAGAGCCTTCTGTCGAACTCCCCTTTTAGGTTGCCCTCTAGGGTGTTTATATAGGCTTTCGGGATGCCTTACTTGGCCCACAAGTATCCTTTTCCGAGTGGAATTAAAACAGGTCACGGTAGGGACACGCCCCTGTGAATCGAGCCCAGGGCCGTGTTTGAGTCTGCTAAAGTGGCACGGCCGTGTGGTGAACTCCAGGCCGTGTTCATTTCTTACTTTGGCCCATTTTCTCCGTTTTTGGCCCGTTTCTCATTCTTTTCACCCTCCTATGCTCTCCTAAGTATAAAACATGAAATTAAAGGATTAGGAGCATCAAATTCTACAATTCAAGGGATAAATAATCCAAAAGTATGCCAAATGTGGGATTAAAATATGTATATATTACGGTTTATCAATTACATGATTTTTTATCAATGTCATCTTTGTCAAAAGCTTAAGGTTCTTTAATGGTGATATTAAATTTTGAGAGGATATCCACAAATCAATGGATATTCCAACTCCAAATGGATCTAATAGAAGGTTTTTGATCTTATTTATCAAGATTGAACATGTTTTGTAAGGTAATTTAAAGAAATTTGAATTTCATCATCTTCATGAACCGATTTTCTGGATTCTTGTGAAATTGATTTAAATGTGAAATTGATGCTTAGTATATATTTATTTTGTCTATAATTGATGTTTGGAAGTGATTAGGAGGGTTGGAGTGATCAATTTTGTGAGGAATTGATGATACAAATTCGGTAAGGTAATTCTTAATGAGAGTTTCATGTAGCCTAGTTGATGAAAATTTGTGTTTGTTATATCTTTTGAAAGGTGGTAATATCTATTTTATCTCTGTTGAAGCTTCGATTTTGAAGAGGATCGAGCTAATCGAAATTGAAACTTGGATTTTCTTGGTTAATCACTTGGTTGTGGTTGAGTTAGTTGTGTGGTGAGTGTTATTAAAAGGCAATTTGGTAAATTGACCCTCACTTATGCTTAATTGGATGATTAATTATTGATTGCAAATATTTAATTGAGTTTTGGTTGGTTAATTTTGCAAGATTATTGATATATGTTTTAAGTGATAAATTTTTTGTTAAGTGTTGGTAAGTGAGCATCTAGTGATTTTATGTGCTTGATTTGATTGATTATAATGGTGAATTGTAACACCTCTAACCCGTATCCGTCGCCAGAGTAGGGTTACGAGGTATTACCGATCAATTCACAACATATAGCATACATTTATCAAACATAAAGCAATCATTCTCATAAATCATTTAACACAATTACACTGTCCCTTATAAGGGCCTACGAGGCCTTAAACATGCTTTAGAAGTGGTTCGGGACTAAACCGATAACATACGAAAATTTTTGGAAACTTAGAAAAATTTCAACCATACAGGGGTCACACGCCCGTATGAACAGGCCGTGTTCCTCACACGGCTCCAGACACATCCGTGTCTCAGGCCATGTGGAAACAGGGCATACATACTGGCTTGGGTCACACGGCCAACCACACGCCCGTGTGTCTAGCCCGTGTGCCCTTCGAAGTGGCCACACACGCCCGTGTGCCAGGCCGTGCCAAACTTGTAGGGTATACTGGCTTATGCAACACGGCCAAGTCACACGCCCGTGTGCTAGGCCGTGTGCCAATTAGGGGGGTATACTGACTTGTACAACACGGTCAGTCACACGCCCGTGTGTAAGACCGTGTGGAGCATACTGACTTCATTTCAATTTCAACACTAGGGGGCACACGGCCGTGTAACATGACCGTGTGTAACACACGGCTGAGACACACGCCCGTGTCTCTGCCCGTGTGGACAAAAATAGGCCATTTGCAAGGCCAATTTTCCACCACAACTTCTTTATACCTACACAAGGCAAAATGGTACCATTTCATCATACAATTAGGCAACCAAAATCATCAACCAAATGCACAATTCATACCATTATAATTTCATCTATTCCAATTCTCAAATCACTACCATGTACTTAGACAAATACATGCCAAAACAATATCAAACAATATGGTTCATTTACCATAATTCACACATACATAACTTACCCTATAAATAACCAACACAACATCTAAAATCATACCTCATCAAGGCATTTCTCAAGCATTTATACTCCACAAATCAATTAACCATTTGAGCAACTATAAAACCATAACCACATTCATACCAAACATACCAAAATAAGCCATCACTTATGGCTATATATACAAACCAAAACATATGCATTTACAAGCCATTTCTAATAGCCAAACACACATCAATATTAAAATCATTTACAAGCCAAATCTCATGGCTATGATCACAACCAAAATACCACATCTAGCCTATACATGCTATATACAATAAATGTATAATCCAAAAGTACCAACTTATATGTTTGATAGTACGATGATGTTCCCAACGACTCTCGGATCCGAGCTAGCCTTGATTCACTATAAAACATAGAAAAATAACATGAAGTAAGCTTCATAGCTTAGTAAGCTCGTATGTGAATAACTTAATTCATCGAATAAATGAAAATAAAAAAATTGCACATGACAAAACCATATATACATTAACTACAAACCTTTCTCATGTCTCAAAACATGATCACATACAAACTCATTGAACTTTCACTATTTAATACTCAATAGGTTCTGCACGTACCTGTATTGCCTCGTACTAACCTCTTTCTCAACCACATCATTCGTTTACCCGTTGAACCATTCGGAATAGAAATTGGATACTCAGGAGTCTCGTACCTATACCATGGCCCATAGCCAAATCAAGGTAACTTATTCGAAGAACTATTATCATGGCTCGAAGCCAAATCATCCGATATGCATGGCCCAAAGCCAAATCATCTGATATGCATGGCCCGAAGCCAAATCGGTAAAATACGCACCCGAAGTGCTAATATCATGACCCGAAGCCAACTCAACGTATCACTTACTAACATATCAATAGTATCCAAAATTATACTTAAGGTTCAACCGGGCTTTCACACTTTTCGTTTCTATCATCGAATGCATCCGTAAAGTCGTTTCCACAATTCATACATTATCCATAATCTCGTTTTAACAATGTATGCAATATTAAAGAATTTTAACATACATTTATAATGTAATCATCACATACAAACTTACCTCGTATTCGGAATTGAAAGATAGGGTCGACTACTCGATAACCTTGCTTTTCCCCGATCTAAATCCAAATTCTTTCTTTCTTGATCTATATGAATTCAAAATTAACTCATTTATTCATCTACTCATTCAATTAATCCAAAAATACACATTTGGGCATTTTTACACATTAGCCCCTAAACTTTCGCATTTAATCAATTTAGTCCATATTTTACAAATACACAAAATTCACATAATTCAACAAAACCCATGCTTGGCTGAATTATATATAGGTCCCTAGCAGTCCAAAACTTTCATTTATTTCACATTTCAACCACACAATTTGCATATTTCACAATTTAATCCATATTATGCATTTTCATCAAAAATCACTTAACAAAACATGTAAAACTATCATCAAGCTTTCATATTTCAACATTAAACATCAAAGAACACATATATTCAACAATGGCAACTCTCAAAATCTTTAACAATTTTGCAAAATAGTCCATGGGCTAGCTAGTACTAGCTGCAACGATCATAAAAACATAGAAATCATTAAAAACCGAGCAAAAATGGACTTACAATCAAGGAATATACTAGCCGAACCCTAGCAAGCCTTCATGAACTTTTCTTCTAAATTCGGTGGTGGAGAAGATGAATGAACCATATTTTTATTTTTATTTCATTTAATTTAACTTTAATAACTAAATTACAAAAATAACCTTAATGATAAACCATTTAAAACATTCATTTAATGTCCAAGATTGTCCACTTAAACTAAGGATGGTGTAATTTCAACATAAGGACTTTCACTTTAAAAAACCATAGCTATTAGACACCTTTATCTATTAGAACTCAAGTTTTACGCTTTATGTGATTTAGTCCTTTTTATCAAATTAACCAACCAGTCGATAAAATTAGCTCACGAAATTTTCACACATATCAAATAACATGCTTTAAATACCGAAAATAATATTAAAATGATTTTCTGACATCGGATTTGTGGTTCCAAAACCAATGTTCTAATTTAGCTAAAACCAGGCTGTTACATGAACTAAGCAAGCATGCTAGAGTTTTTGGTTCATGGTATGTTGATATTTCAATTGATAAATAAACATTGATAATAGGTAATTGGTAAGCTAGATTTAATTTGATGTTAAAATGGTTATGTTACATGATTCACATATGCATTTTGGCATTTTAAATTGAGCACATTCTTAACTGAAATTATGTTATGATTTATTGGTTATATTGGCATTATAGCATGGTGGATCCATTGGATATAGTTGGCATGCCATAGGATTTGTGAGTACTCACATATTGATATGTTATTTGTGAGCAATGAGGCTCGAGGTGGATTGATTTGGAGTAGATAAGAGAGTGTAGAACTGTGTCTCCACTCAAAGGGACTGATTTGAGGTGATATAAGGGAGCACGTCGCCTCGGCCCGCTCAATCCAGGATAGATTTGATTCTGATTGGGAGCAAGGACATCCGTTTATCCGATGTATGATCACCCAATTAAGCCATGATTGTATATGCCAATATAAATGTATGAAATGTTGTATGCTAAATTGATTATTATATTCCATGATTAATTATGATTTTTGATACATGGTTGAGCATATGACATTGAACTATTATGGATTGATATTGTGATTGAAAATTTGTATTTGATTGGTTTCAATTTAAGCATGATTTGGATGCTAATTTACTCATCTTTTTATTAGCATTCACTGAGCTTTTTAAGCTCACACCCTCACGTTTGTGTAGTTAACCAACGGGATTGAGGAGCTCAGGAGCTGAGCATGAAAGTTCCAAGGGATTAAGGCTCAGTAGAGATTTAGTTACACATTTTAGAGATGTTAATCAGGCATTGTGGAACTTCCAGGACCTAGTTTAATTTTGGTTGTAATTGGACTTGGACTATGGACATTTTTAATTATGGGTGGTTTTATAATATCATATATGCATGTTTGAGTTTAATTATTGAAAAATTTACGGTATATTGTTGCTTGATAATACGGTGATTGATAACACGGTGTGTGAGGCATGAAGTTTACACTAACCATAATTTAAATGAAGCTTCTGATCGTATGTCTGTCGAGTTTTAAAATTTATAAAGAGAATGATCGAACCTGGAAACTAACTCTGACAACGATTGAGACAAGTGCACCTATCGAACAGTAGTATAGCTTAGGCAAGACTGGATTGTCGAACCCAAAGGAACTAAAAGTACTAATACTAACTTTCTTTCTATTATTTAGCCTAAAATAAGTGAAGTTGTTTATTAATCTAAATTAACTAATTACTAAGCTAAAGACGCAAAGACAAAAAGAATGAATTGGAGAAATACTTGGGAAAAACTCAGTTGATTAAGATGATACCCTTAGAAAGAATCCACCTAGACTTCACTTGTTAACTAACACTGAACCAGACGATTTATTCACTTGATTTGATCTGTAGGACTCCCTAATTTATATTAAACCCTCTCTCGAGGCGAATAACGTCTAACCTTAGGTTGATTAATTGAAATCTCTTTCTAATTAAAACCCTTAGAATAGCAGTAAATAGATCTATGGACTCCCATATTAGGTTTCACCCTAATCCGGCAAAATCTCGTCACCCTATCTCTAGGCGCTCGGTCAACTCCGCTTAATTATGCTAGATCTACTCTTAAGCAGGGACTTTTGCTCCACCACCTAAGCACATTCAACTTGAATTAATATCCGCGAAATATCAACACAAGAATTAAGCACACATAATCAAGAACAAATCAAGTATTTATCATATAGTTTAGAAAACAATAACAAGATTCATCTAGGTTTCATCCCCCTTCAGGTATCTGAAGGGTTTAGTTCATAATAATAAAAGAAAACATCTCAGAAGAAAAGATAAAACAAAACATAAGAAATCCCTAAAACCCCCTAAAGGAATTGAAGAGGAGATCCTCCGTCTTGAGTAGAATTCCGACTTCTGGAGATGGATCAACTGGCTATCCCTTGAGAGTTTCCCACAAATCTGACCTTTTCGGCTCGGCTCCTTGGCCTAGCTAACCGCCCTCTTCTAGGTTATACTTAGGGTCTTTATATAGGCTTTTGAAATAGGTTTCTTTACCCCTAAGTATCCTTTTCCGAGTGAAATTACTCTCCTCCACGGCAGGGGCACGGCCATGGCACACGTCCGTGTGAATCGTGGCCAGGCCGTGTTGGACTCCGTTAGTGAGGCACGACTGTGTAGATCGACTTCAGGCCGTGTTCTAGTATATTTGAGGAGGCACGGTCGTGTGGGCTTTAGTCCAGGCCGTGTCGATTTCTTCTTTGGCCCATTTTGGTCCGTTTTAAGCCCGTTTCTCGTTCTTTTTATTCTTGGGTGCTTTCCTGAGTATAAGACATGAAAAGAAAGGATTAAGAGCACCTTTTTACATAAATCAAGGGATAAATCATCCAAAAGTATGCTAAATGTGGGATTAAAATATGTTACTATTTCGCTTTATCAAATACCCCCACACTTAAGCTTTTGTTTGTCCTCAAGCAAAATTCTCAACTTACAATTAAAACAAACTTTCTATAATTCATAATTCCTATCAACAATGTTTCATCATAATTCATAGATAATTTATACATGGATAATTCTATTCAAAGAGTCCTAAGGATTCAAACAATCTAAGTCATAAATTTGTAGCTCGAAAACATATGCGTCTCCCCTTATCTAAATAATTACTTTTAATTCAAAACCGACAAGGATTGACATCCTCACTAGAGATTCACTCAAATCACTCAAAGTGTTTAAGGTTCAGGAAAAAGCGCTCAAAAGTCGAACATGAAAAGTTAATCCCATAGGCTTGCCTGAAAATCAAATCTCCACCACTATAATATGAGATGATGCACAAATCAAAAGGTCTTTGTCAGGGTTGTAATGGGGCTAGGGTTAAGGTGTGGATAGAGGCTGAATTAGAAGGTTAGAATCGAGATTGAATTGATAAAATACCTAACTAGAAACAATAAACTGAATAATTACATAATGGATTGAAACTTTAAACTAATAATACGAGCTTCTTCTTCAATAACTAGACTTTAACTGTACAAGCTCGCCTTTCATAGTACTAATACTGAATATTTTTTTTAATCAAGAACAAATCATAAATACATAACAAAGGATAAATTACTGAAATAAAAACATAGTTAGGCTATTAATCAAATCAAATCTCGATATAAGGGTAGTCAAAAGGAATGGGGATAACAAAAACAAAGGGTTTCTAGGTTAATATTAGTGGTTATGTCAATAAAAAGGGTTGTTAAGATTAAAAGGGGTTCACTAGAGGTTAATTGTGAAGGTAGGCTTTTAATGGAGTTAGTGGGTTAAAACCTAGTTGCCTTAATCATCTTTGTATATCAAATCATAGGTGTGGTCTCGATATGTATAAACGAGGCAAGTTCTAGAATAACAAATCAATGTTGACATACTCATAATCAATAAAGTGAGCATGAAAAAGAATATATGCTCTATAAGGCTCAAAAACTCACAAAAATTATGGGTATTTTTGACATCAACCTCGTAAATTTAAAACTTCAAAGTAATATTTAAACTCAGTTCGACAACCTAGCAAATTTTAATTGAAAAAAATGGACTTATCATGCTTGATTATTTAGTATCTTAAAATTTAATTATCAATGCACAATTATCAATGACTTAATCTAAAACATATCAATAAAAATCATAAATCATTATAAATTTCATCCTAATTAGTAATATGAGGAATTTACTTAAAAACAAGACTAAATTTAAGATTTTGAGAATAATGAAAAAAATTAGGCACGTCTAAGATTCACCCCCCACACTTAAGATGTACATTGCCTTCAATGTACAAAGATAGATAATAGCATGATAATAATAAAATCATAAGATATGGGGAGAAGTGAAACTTCTTGAATTATGGATGGATTCCTTGAGTTGGTAGAGGTCGTGGTGAAGGATAAGTTGGAGGGGTCGGTCTGGATGACGATCCTGTGCTAGATGAAGAAATTGGGTAGCTCATGCAGGATTAGCCAGGATATAATAATAATTAAAAATATACTAATTAAATAATTAAATAAAAGCAAGCTAAAGTGAAGAAAAGTAAAAATTGAAATAAAATTGAAAGAAAAGATGGATGGACCGTAGAGTCCTTATTGTTGGGTGTGATTTCTAAGGCTGGGGATATGGTGGTGGTTGTGGTGTGATTCCCTAGCAGCCTTTAGAACCTAAAATCAAGAAACTAAAGTAAAATAAGTTAAATTAAGCAGAAGAGAAGTAAAGATAAGGAAATTGAAGCAAAAGAGAAAAACGAAAAAAAAACTAAATAGCCTCAAATATCCTTAGCTCATCGAGTGATTGAAGCGGCCGGCATGAACTTATGTAGATCGGTCTCCGTGAGGGAGACTGTGCTTGGCTTCTTCCACTTCTTTGGCATTGTTTTGGTGTAGCTCAAGGGTATAGAGAAAAGGAGTAGGAAAATGAAAAGTTGAAGGTTGAAAGTTAATAGGAGAAGAGGGAAGAGAGGGGGATTTAAATAGATTTTCAAACCTGGTACAACCCCACGCCCGTGCGCCTTAGGCGTATCGATTCACACGGCCGCCTCGCACGGCCGTGTGTCTAGGTGTGTTGGTTCACCCACGCCCGTTTTACAGATTGCCACGCCCGTTAGTGATAAGTCAGTGTCGTCCACGGCCGCATCGCATGGCCGTGGCATTCTGTCGGTGCCCGTGGGGCAGTGGTTGGAGTCCGTGACTTCAAAGATTTGATTCTCTCTGACTCGTACCACCTCTGCCATGTCAGTACGGCGACCCAAGGCATCCACACGGCCACGGCCACGACCGTGTGCTAGGCCGTGTGGCCTAGAAATCTGCACCTTTTGGTTAGTTTAAAGCTAGATACTATAAAGAAAGGATAAAATAGAATAAATAAGAAAAAATAAAAATGTAAAAGATAATGGGGTTAGTGCTCGGGTTGCCTCCCGAGAAGCACTCGTTTAAATTCTTTAGCTAGACTTACCCTGTTTTCATTTTTTAAAAGAAGGTTCACGGAGTTGAAGCTCCTCTCTTATATCCCTAAAATCTTCACCATTATAGATTTTGAGTCGGTGACCATTTACCTTAAATGTGCCTTGAGTGGGATGAGTTACCTCGATTGTGCCATAGGGAAAAATTGTTTTAATCATGAATGGACCTGACCATCTTGATTTCAGTTTTCCAGGAAACAATTTAAGCCTTGAATTGTATAGCAGGACCAAGTCCCCTACTTTGAATTGTCTCGATTTCTTCAGACGAGCATCATGGCGTCGCTTTGTTGCCTCATTGTATAGCTTTGAGTTCTCGTGAGGCATCGCTCTCCATTCGTCTAGCTCTGTTCATCCGCATCATTCTTTTCTCTCCTGCAGCTTTTAAGATCAAAATTTAAGAATTTTATAGCCCAAAAGGCTTTGTGTTCTAACTCGAACGGAAAATGACAACTTTTCCCATAGACAAGTTTGTATGGGGATATCCCTAGGGGGTTTTAAACGCTGTTCTATAGGCCCATAGGGCATCATCTACTTTTGATGCCCAATCTTTTCTGTTTGATTCAATCGTTTTTTCGAGAATGCGCTTAAGTTCTTGGTTTGCTACTTCTACTTGCCCACTGGTTTGAGGGTGATATGGGGTAGCTATCCTGTGGTGTACTCCATATTTTTTTAAGACTTTATCAAACTGAGTATTGCAAAAATGAGTACCCCTATCACTAATGATAGCTCTAGGTGTTCCAAATCGAGAGAACAGTTTCTTGAGAAACTTAACTACTACTCTAGCATCATTGGTAGGTAAAGCTTCGGCTTCCACCCATTTTGACATGTAATCAACTGCCACTAGGATGTATTTATTTCCAAATGAACTAGGGAATGGACCCATAAAATCAATACCCCATACATCAAATATTTCACAAGATAGCATATATGTTTGAGGTATTTCATCACGTTTAGAAACATTACCTGTTCTTTGGCATTTATCACATGAAGCGACATACCTGTTGGCATCTTTGAATAGAGTGGGAAAATAAAAACCTGATTCGAGTATTTTATGTGCTGTCTTAATGCCACTGTAGTGTCCTCTGGAAGGTCCTGAATGGCAATGTTGTAGGATTTTGCTTGCTTCTGTCTTTGTAACGCATCTTCGAATTACCTGATCTGTACAAATGCGGAAAAGAAAGGGATCTTCCCAAAAATAAATCTTCGCATCAGTAAAGAATTGCTTCTTTTGATGATGTGTTAACCTTTTTGGTAAGATGTTAGCAGCTAAATAGTTCGCAATATCTGCAAACCATGGTACCTCGAAGTTGGTTATAGAAAAGAGTTGTTCTTCAGGAAGTGAGTCGTTTATTTCGCTTTCGTCAAGCTCTTCGATATGTGGGTTCTCAAGCCTGGAGAGGTGATCTGCTGCAAGGTTTTCAGCTCCCTTCTTATCCTGTATTTCAAGGTCAAATTCCTGTAAAAGTAAAATCCATCTTATGAGTTGTGGTTTTGCATCAGGTTTAGTTAAAAGATAACGAAGAGCAGAGTGGTCAGTGTAAACGACAACTTTAGATAATACTAAATATTGTCTGAATTTATCAAACGCAAAGACCACAGCTAGTAATTCTTTTTCAGTGGTAGTATAATTTTCTTGTGTGGCTGTTAATGTCTTGATGGCGTAATAAATCGGCTGGAAGTGCTTTTCTTTTCGCTGTCCTAAAACTGCACCTACTGCAAAATCACTTGCATCAGACATTAGTTCAAAAGGGAGATTCCAATCAGGGGAAATTATAATTGGGGCGTTTATTAATTTCTCTTTAAGAATATTAAATGCATCTAAACATTCCTGATTAAAATTAAAAGGTACATCTTTTTCTAGCAATTTCGTTAGAGGCTTAGCTATTTTAAAAAAATCTTTAATAAATCTTCTATAAAATCCTGCATGTCCTAAAAAGCTTCTAATAGCCTTTACTGAACTAGGAGGAGGTAATTTTTCTATGGTTTCGACCTTTGCTTTATCTACCTCAATTCCTTTACTAGAAATTTTATGTCCTAATACAATTCCCTCTTGTACCATAAAGTGGCATTTTTCCCAATTTAAGACAAGATTTGTCTCCTCACATCTCATTAGAACTCGTTTTAAGTTTTTAAGGAAAAGATGGAAAGAATTACCGAATACCGAGAAATCGTCCATAAATACCTCCATAATGTCTTCCATAAGTTCGTCAAAGATTGCCAACATGCAACGCTGAAAAGTAGCAGGAGCATTACATAATCTAAAAGGCATTCTTCGATAAGAAAACGTACCGTATGGACATGTGAATGTTGTCTTCTCTTGATCTTCAGGGTGCTATTGGGATTTGGAAATAGCCAGGAGAGTCCATCTAGGAAGCAATAGTACATATGCCCGGATAACCTTTCTAACATTTGATCAATGAAGGGCAAAGGAAAGTGATCTTTTCTAGTGGCGTCGCTCAGCTTCCTATAATCAATGCGCACTCTCAACCTCAGAATCGTTCTAGTGGGAATTAGTTCATTCTTCTCGTTGGCTACCACCGTCATGCCTCCTTTCTTTGGAACAACTCGCACAGGACTTACCCAATTCTTTGTCGAAATAGGATAAAATATTCCAAAGCATCTAGAAGTTTAATTACCTCAGCTTTCACAACTTCTTTTATGTTGGGATTCAATCGTCTTTGAGGTTACACACATGGCTTGTATTCCTCTTCCATTAAAATTTTATGGGTGCAAAACGATGGGCTTATTTCCTTAATGTCAGAGATTTTCCAAGCTATGGCTCTTTTATGTTCTCTCAGTACCTGTATCAACTCCTCTTTTCCTTGGGTTCTAATTCTCAAGAGATAATTATGGTAGCGTAGAATTATCCCCGAGGAATGCATATTCTAAGTGTTTTCGCAACTGTTTTAATTCTAATTTGGGTGCTCATCAATAGAGGTTTTTGTTTTAGTTCGTCATTGACTTCAATGCTCTCTTTTTTCGTTTGTCTAGATGAAGATGTATTCATATTCAGATTGTCAACTTCATCTTCTTCCCCCTCTTCTTGAGTCAGGCACAGTTCCATCGTGTCATCATGTATAATTTCCTGTAATGAGTTTTGAATGATATGATCAGTAGTATCAACAAAATAACAGGAATCATCTTGTTCTTTAGAATATCGCATGGCTTCATAAATTTGAAAAATAATTTCCTCATCGCCTATTCTTAATGCAAGTTTATCGTCACCTACATCGATAACAGCCCTAGTAGTAGCTAAAAAAGGGCGCCCTAAAATTAAGGGAACCTCAATATCCTCATCCATGTCAAGCACAACAAAATCAACAGGGAAAATAAATTTATCAATTTTTACCAAAACATCCTCGATAACTCCTCTAGGATATTTAATTGATCTATCAGCTAATTGAATACTCATCCTAGTGGGTTTTGGTTCCCCTAGATCTAGTTGTTTAAACATTTTATAAGGCATTAAATTAATATTGGCACCTAGATCAGCTAATGCTTTCTTAATATTTAAACTACCAATTAAACAAGGAATAGTAAAACTTCCTGGGTCTTTTAATTTGGTTGGTAACTTGTTTTGGAGGATGGTTGAACATTCTTCATTAAGCTCCACAGTTGATACTTCTTCAAGCTTCCTTTTATTCGTTAGGAGTTCTTTTAAGAATTTTGCATATGTCGACATTTGTGAAATGGCTTCAACAAAAGGTAAGTTAATATGTATTTGTTTAAAAAGTTCAAGAAATTTACCATATTGGGCATCTAATCAGTCTTTCTTCAACTTTGCTGGGTATGGGATTGATGGTTTACTTTCTTTGTGCACTGGAGTTACATCCTCAACTCCCTCATCCTTTGTTTTGTCATCTTCATGTGGTATTTTTTTCTTCGGTTCGACTAACTCCTTTCCACTTCTCAGTGTAACTGCCTTTACCTGTTCTGTTCCTTTAGAAAAAAATTTTGATCTAATTTTAGAAACTATCTTAGTAAGTTGCCCAACTGACTTAGTAATTTCCCCAACTGACTTAGTAAGTTCTCCAACTTGGTTCTTGATCCCTTTGATCGATGCTTGTTGGGTCTTAAGGGTGATTTTAGTGTCTCGGAGACGGTTTTCTGTGGATGCCATGAATCTTGTCAGCATCTCTTCAAGGTTCGGCTTCTTCCCCTGTGGATAGGGCTGATTTTGGAAATTTTGAGGAGGTTGTTGTCTTTGATTTCCTTGAATTCCTTGACCTCCCTACAAAAAATTTGGGTGGTTCCTCCAACCTGGGTTATAATTCTTACTATATGGGTTATTATTAGATCTGAAATTGTTACCTATATAGTTCATCTGTTCGCTCTCTGTGCCCGATTGGTAGGGTGGGTACTCAGGATTCACCACGGTTCCACTTACATCGACCAGACATTGGATGTACCTGCGAAGAACACAAACTATCAAGCTTTTTATTCATCATCTCTACTTGTGTTGATAGCCTGGTTACTGCATCTATGTTGAAAACTCCGGCTGATTTTGTTGGTTTGGTCTTTGTAACCTGCCACTGATAGTTATTCAGTGACATCTCTTCAATAAACTCGTAAGCTGGTTCAGGAGTTCTATTGTTCAGGGTTCCACCGGTGGCTGAATCAATTAGTTGCCTCGTTAAGGGGTTTACACCGTTATAGAAAGTTTGGACTTGAAGCCACAAGGGTAAACCATGGTGCGGACACCTTCTCAAGAGATCCTTATATCTCTCCCATGCGTCATATAATGTCTCTAAATCCATCTACACAAAAGAAGAGATATAATTCTGTAATTTGGCCGTTTTGGCCGGTGGGAAATATTTTAATAAAATTTTTTTAGTCATTTGATCCCATGTAGTGATTGACCCTCGTGGTAACGAGTTTAACCACTGTTTGGCTTTATTCCTTAATGAAAAGGGAAATACTTAGAAGCCTTATGGCATCATCGTAAACGCCATTTATTTTGAAGGTATCACGTAACTCTAAAAAATTAGCTATATGAGTGTTTGGATCTTCGTCCCGCAAACCATCAAATTGAACAAATTGTTGAATCATTTGTATAGTGTTAGGCTTTAATTCAAAATTATTATGCTATAGCGAGCCTAACAATACTAGATTCGGCCTCGTTAAATGAGGTTTAGCATAATCATACATAGTACGTGGAGCATTATTTTACGCCACATCTTGTGGTGGTGGATTATTTTCGTCCATCCCTTTCAAAGATTGGATCCGCCTTCTCGTCCTTCTTCTCTTCGTAATTTAGGGCTCGCCTAATTTTCTCTGCGATACTGCGAACGGTAGCGTCAATATCACTGTCAGATACTAGTGGTCCTCTCGGGTTCCTTCTAGTCATAAACTAGAGGTACCTGCTAGGAAAAAGAAAGAAAGAAAATTAGAAAAGTTAAAACTAAAAAAAAATAAAAAAAAAAGTAAATTGAAAAAATAAAAAAAATGGCTAAAGTAATAAAAATAGAGATTTCTTAATATTTTAGTTCCCCGGCAACGGCGCCAAAAACTTGATCGTATGTCTGTCAAGTTTTAAAATTTATAAAGAGAATGATCGAACCTGGAAACTAACTCTGACGATGATTGAGGCAAGTGCACCTATCGAACAGTAGTATAGCTTAGGCAAGACCGGATTGTCGAACCCAAAGGAACTAAAAGTACTAATACTAACTTTCTTTCTATTATTTAGCCTAAAATAAGTGAAGAATTTAGCCTAAAATAAGTGAAGTTGTTTATTAATCTAAATTAACTAATTACTAAGCTAAAGACACAAAGACAAAAAGAATGAATTGGGGAAATACTTGGGAAAAACTCAGTTGATTAAGACGATACCCTTAGAAAGAATCCACCTAGACTTCACTTGTTATTTAACACTAAACCAGACGATTTATTCACTTGAGTTGATCCGTAGGACTCCCTAATTTATATTAAACCCTCTCTCGAGGCGAATAACGTCTAACCCTAGGTTGATTAATTGAAATCTCTTTCTAATTAAAACCCCTAGAATAGCAGTAAATCGATCTATGGACTCCCATATTAGGTTTCACCCTAATCCGGTAACATCTCGTCACCCTATCTCTAGGCCCGCGATCAACTCCGCTTAATTATGCTAGATCTACTCTTAAGTAGGGACTTTTGCTCCACCACCTAAGCACATTCAACTTGAATTAATATCCGCGAAATATCAACACAAGAATTAAGCACACATAATCAAGAACAAATCAAGTATTTATCATATAGTTCAAAAAACAATAACAAGATTCATCTAGGTTTCATCCCCCTTCAGGTATCTGAAGGGTTTAATTCATAATAATAAAAGAAAACATCTCAGAAGAAAAGATAAAACAAAACATAAGAAATCCCTAAAACCCCCTGAAGGAATTGAAGAGGAGATCCTCCGTCTTGAGTAGAATTCTGGCTTTTGGAGATGGATCAACTGGCTATCCCTTGAGAGTTTCCCACAAATCTGACCTCTTCAGCTCGGCTCCTTGGCCTAGCTAACCGCCCTCTTCTAGGTTATACTTAGGGTCTTTATATAGGCTTTTGAAATAGGTTTCTTTGCCCCTAAGTATCCTTTTCCGAGTGAAATTACTCTCCTCCACAGCAAGGGCACGGCCATGGCACACGCCCGTGTGAATCGTGGCCAGGCCGTGTTGGACTCCGTTAGTGAGGCACGACCGTGTAGATCGACTTCAGGCCGTGTTCTAGTATATTTGAGGAGGCACGGCCGTGTGGGCTTTAGTCCAGGCCGTGTCGATTTCTTCTTTGGCCCATTTTGGCCCGTTTTGAGCCCGTTTCTCGTTCTTTTTATTCTTGGGTGCTTTCCTGAGTATAAGACATGAAAAGAAAGGATTAAGAGCACCTTTTTACATAAATCAAAGGATAAATCATCCAAAAGTATGCTAAATGTGGGATTAAAATATGTTACTATTTCGGTTTATCAGCTTCCATGGAGTGGTTTACTAGCGACTAAGGTACGGCACTTGTTAGAATTAACCGGTGGTTGATATGCATGAAATTGAATGTTTAATTCTATTTAATTGAGGCTTAATTGGTGTTAATAAATTCAATTGAAGGTGTATGAATATGTATGATATTTAATTGTAGCTAAATCAAGTTTAATTGGCCATTAAAATACTTGAAATCGGGTTTAAAATCAAATTTTTTGCACAAAAAAAAAACTGCAGTGGACTATTGGGGGTTTGAATTCTGATCTTTTTAAATTGGTTCTCCAGTCCATTTAAATTACAAATTAGTCTTGAAAGTAGATAAGTCTAATTATAGCTTTAAATCATAAGGAAACTTGATAAAATTTTAGGATTTGACTTGGAATTGATAAAATTTGTTAGAAACGCACTCAATTTAATATTCAGGTATAGTACTTATAGTTTGAAATTGTTACAATTTAGTCCTTAATGATAAAACTTGAATTAGACATAGAAAATAAACTCGGATTAAGCTAAAATTTTTAGGGCTTACATAAATTGGCTAAAAGAGGGTTGGTTAATGTATATATCTAAATTCGGGTTAGTTTAACCGTAGGTGGTAAAATGACAAAAATTCCTTTAGGATAAATTACTTATAAAAAGTTTAAAATTTGTTCACAAATTGCTTCCGCATTAAGAAATAACTAGTAAATGGATAAGATTGAGGTGTTATCAGGTCGGGTGTGTCTTCGAAGGTCATTAGCCGGAGAGTCACTTAGGAGGCTAATGTAACGCTTTGAATTCGAGTCAACATGTCCCAGTCGGGTTTGAGGTGTCACATTTTGTTCACTGGGTCAGTCAGTTTGGGTTAATAGGTTGTATAGGCATGTACTTCTGGAGATACAAGGGGCTGTGTTTCTAGCTAATCTGATTGTGTTGTCATTTAGGGGATTTTAATTGATTCCGTGAATGGACTGGCTCATTGAGCATCAGGTCAGTTTGGATTTTTCTACTAAAAGCGTAGTTCTAAAATATGAGAATGATGTGAAAGTAATTAAGATCGGCGAGTGTCAGGATTACTTATCTAATGTGATCTCCGCTCTTGTGGCTGAAAAGTTGGTTCGTAAAGGGTGTGAGGCATTTCTGGCCTACGTGTGTGATTATGTTTCTGTTGGTTCATCTGTTGAAAACATTTGGACGGTTAAGGAACTTTTGAATGTCTTTCCTCAAGAGTTACCGAGTTTACCTCCAGAGATAGAGGTTGAGTTCAATATCGAGGTTCTACTGGGAACAACTCCAGTATCTATTGCTCCTTACCGCATGGCACTGAAGGAGCTTATGGAACTAAAGGCTCAACTTTAGTAACTCCTTGATCGAGGGATCATCCATCCTAGTGTGTCTCCGTGGGAAGCACTGGTTCTATTTGTGAAGAAGAAAGATGGTACTATGAGGATGTGCGTCAGTTGAATAAATTGACGGTAAAGAATAAGTACCCACTTCCGAGGATTGACGACTTATTCAATCAGTTTCATGGGGCTTCTGTCTTTCCTAAGATAGATATTTTTTTGGGTACCATCAGCTTAAGGTTAAGGAGGTCGATGTTCATAAGACTACTTTTAAGACTCGTTATGGGCACTACGAGTTCCTAGTCATGCCCTTATGTTTGACGAATGCTTCGATTGCATTTATGGATCTTATGAATAGGGTTTTCCAGCCATTTTTGGATCAGCTCATCATGGTCTTTATCGATGACATTCTAGTATACTCTAAGACTGAGGATGATCATGATGAACAACTTAGAGTAATTCTTTAGATACTCCGCAAAAAACAACTCTACACTAAGTTAAGCAAGTGCGAATTCTGGTTAAGGAAGGTAACTTTTCTAGGTCATGTGGTTTCTGCTGAGGGGATCCAAGTTGATCCTAAGAAAATCGAGGTTGTGCTTAAGTGAAAATAGTCTAGATATGTTTCTGAGTTCCATAGCTTCCTTGGGCTAGCGGGTTATTATCGGAGGTTTGTTGAGGGGTTCTCACTTATTACATCTCCTCTAACTAAGCTGTTGCATAAGAATGCCCCATTTGTCTAGATTGATGAGCAGCAATTGAGCTTTGAGAAGCTCAAATTTGTTTTGAGTCAAGCTCCTGTTCTGGTACAACCTGAATCTAGTAAGGAATTCATGGTTTATAGTGATGCACCACACGTTGGTTTGGGTTGTGTTCTTATGCAAGACGGTAAGGTAGTGGCTTATGCGTCTTGACAACTTAAGTCACACAAGTGCAACTATCCTACACACAATCTTAAGTTAGCTGCAGTTGTCTTTGCCTTAAAGATTTGAAGGCTCTACCTGTATGGTGAGAGGTGTATCATTTACACCGATCACATGAGCCTTAAGTATCTCCTTACTCAGAAGGAGTTAAACCTTAGGAAATGTAGATGGATTGAGTTGCTTAAGGACTACGACTGCTCGATTGAGTATCATCTCGGTAAGGCCAATGGTGGTCAATACTCTTATTCGTAGAGCAATTTCTGATTTGAGGGTGACGTTTGCTCACCTAAGTTTGTTTGATGATAGAAGTCTGTTAGCTGAGTTGCAAGTTAAGCTGACTTAAATTGATCAGATTCGAGTTAAATAGTTGGGGGATGATTCTTTGGTTCTGCGATTCCGTCAAGTGTAGGATGGTAGTATGTCTGATTTTGGGCTGAATAGTGATGGTGTTCTATGTTTCTGAGGACGGGTCTGTGTGCCTAATGACTCCAATTTGAGGTAGTTCATTCTGCGGAAAGTGTATAGTAGCCCCTATGCTATGCATCCTGGCGAAAACAAGATGTATCGTGATCTACGTGAGTTTAGCTGGTGGCCGGGGTTGAAATGAGAGGTAACATATTTCTTCTCTCATTGTCTGACGTGCCAGCAAGTTAAAGCTGAACCTCAATTACCTTCAAATTTGCTTCAACCTGTTAAGATTCCCCTATGGAAATGGGAGCAGATGAATATGGATTTCGTTAGTGGGTTGCCCTTAACACCCACTAAGAAGGATTCTGTATAGGTCATCATGGATCGGTTGACCAAGTCTACCCATTTCATTCTTGTTAGGACAAATTACTACCTTCAAAAGTTGGCTAAGTTATATGTTTCTGAGATCATGAGACTTCATGGGGTTCCAGTTTTGATTAGTTTTTATAGAGATCCTCGCTTCACTTCTCGATTTTAGAGGAAGCTTCACGAGGCTCTGGGCTCATGTAACAGTCCGATTTTGGCCCTAATCGGAATGGTGGTTTTGGGACCATGAATCCGAGTCATAAAAATATTTAAATATTATTTTCTATGTTAATTGTATGTGAATTAGCATGTGTGAAAGTTTCGTATGAAAATTTGATGGTTTGTGTGCTTAATTAAATAAAAGGGCTTAATCGCGTAAAATGAAAATTTGATGGTTACTTGTGAAAGTGCCTAATTGTTGTTGTCTTTTTAATATGGAGGATTTATGTTGCAATTAGGCCATTTTTAATATATAGTGGACGGCAACATGTGGTTATTGTATGATTTTATATATTAAATGTTTTATAAAATTTAAAGTTTATATTATAATAATATCAAATATGTTATAATAAACATAACATAAATAAAAATAAAAGAAGCCAAAGTTTATTTTTAGCTTTCATGACCGAATACCAAAAACAAAAAGAAAGGAGAAAGGAGTTAGGCATTTGGCTATCTTTGGATTTGATTAAGGTATGTACCTAGCTCGGTTTTTGATAATTTTTACGTTTTTGAGATCGTTGCTACGAAATGTACAAAGCCCATGCTTCAATTTTTGATTTTGATGAATATTTTGAGTTGGGCCATTGCTGATAGCTTGTGATTTTTGTTGTTTGATGATAAAATATCAAATATATGTGAAGGATTAACATGTTTTGTCTTTGAGTTTTTGATGAATTTGAGTAATTTGGACTAAATTGAAAAAAATAATTTTTTGAGGGACTAAAATGTGAAATAAATGAAATATATAGACTTGTATGATGACTAGGAATATTCGGCCCTTAAGGTGTATAGTCAAATTTTGTTTATTTTGTATTTTGTGCAAATAGGACTAGATTGTAAAAAGTGTGAAATGTTAGGGGCAAAATGGTAATTTGCCCATTTATGTGTTTTTGGACTAAATTGAATGAAAATATGTTTAATTTGAACATTTTTAGATCAAGAACCAAAGAAATCGGACCTGGATCAGGGAAAAGCGAAAATAGTTGAATAGCCGGTTTTTGTCGTCTGTCGATATCCGAGGTAAGTCTTTAAGCAGTTAAACTTGTAAATTGTATATATAAATTAGTAATATATTGATTTGGAATTTGTGGAATTTGTAATGAGTGAGCCGAATGTGATTAATTTTAGGATTAACAGGTTTAAGTTTAGTTCGAATGAATTATAATAATATTTGAAAGTTTGTATAAGGATTATGACATATATGAAAGGTTCGATATATGATATGTGTGTGAGACAACTTTAAAGTATTGTTATTCGGGCTTTGGGGCCTAGCAAGCCTTGTGCTGGTGAATGTGATCGGGCTTAGTGCCTAGCAGGCTTATTGCCGGTGAATAAATATCAGACCTTGGGTCTAGCAGGCCTAGTGCCGGTGTGTGATTCAGGCTTACGCCTAGCAGGTTTAATACCGGTGATTTATTTTCAAGTCTATGTCTATAAGACCTCATTTTGATGTGAAAATTGAGCAAGTAAGTTGAATTAGTTGACCTTGTATGTTTGGCCACAAAGGTATGTGCATATGAAATGATGAATTGAATTTGTATACAAGTAGTCATATGTGATGTTATATTTAATTCGAATGTATGAGTACATGTGATGACTTAATTAATTTTGAATGTTCGGTTATATATGATAATGTATTAAACTAGTATATTCGGTCATATATGATGATATAATGAGCCATGTATATGTGACCTTATAAGTAAGTAATTATGATATGATATATGAGAACTTGATTATTCGGTCAACTAGGATGATTATGATTTAAATTGAAATAGTGTTATTTTGGGAACAAAAAGTTGTATAATATTATACTTAATGAGAAGTATAAGCATTCAGCCAAAGTGATTTGTGGAGTTCTAGTATAATATTAATTATACAATTTAATTTAATAGAAATGTTTTGATTGTTCGTTTGAATTGTTTAATTTGCTTATGACTTACTAAGCTATGATAGCTTACTGTGTATGTGTTTATTTGATTTGTTTTATAGATTTTGAAGTCTAGTTACGAGCTCGGGGATCATCGTCAAAGTCTATCACACTATCGACTTATATCGGTACCTTTAAAGCTTGGATTTTGAACTCATGGCATGTATAGGCTAGCTTATAACTCGAATAATATTTTTGATGCTGTAAATATAAGCCATGGGAAAATGGCTTGATCTTAATACTAATGATCTAATGTTTAAGTAATCTTAGTCGTAGTATATGAGTGTGTTATGCTTGGTTTATGAATTCGGTTGTGATATAAGTTCATGTTAGGTATATATATATGTTTGGCATGGAGTAACCATTTATGACTTATGTTTAGCTCTTTTGGTAAGTTTGATATATATGGTTGAGGCATAAGTTTGAGATGTGGATTGTTAATGACCTATTGTTGAGTTGCATAATTCGAAACATGAATCAAATTGGAAATTGTTTATAATGTAAATTAGGTAATCGGTTATGTGGTGAAATAAAGATGATGGTTATAAGTTATTTATGATTCGGTATTGGTGTTTAAATCATGACATTAAGTGTTAGTTATATGTTAATATTGAATTCTTGGTATTGGACATGAGTGGACTAAGTTAGGCTATGAAGTATTTGATTAAGAAATATGGTTTTTGTGTCAGTATGAAATGGAATGCTTGAATGGGTGAGTTGTTTTAAAATTTATAATTAAGGTATATTTGTATATTCGGCTAAGGCCTTGTACTCATAATAATAAGTATGTGATACGGTACATAAATAATAAAAATGTAAATATATTATGTATTGAATGTTTTCATAAATGATAGAATGTATATTCTATGTTTGTTTTGGTTTATTCATAAGAGAATTAGTTTATGTACCGAATACATGTTTAATGATTCAATTGTGTATTTGCTCTTTTGATAGTTATAGATCGTGCGCATTTGATATACCTATAATATGATCGTTTGAAGCTTGGCTACTTTCGTTCTGTTGTGGTGGCTAGTAAACTTATGTATTAGGCATGATTTAATTTATTATAAAAAAATTTGGTGTTGGTTCAAATTGATATGGTTTTATGTGCATAACTTGTGATAAGAAAAGATGTATAATTATATATATTCTGGTTTTGTTATAAAGCATGTTTATATGAACTTATAAATATGTCTAGTATGCTGTGTGGATGGTTTAGCCTGATATTTGATAATGTGTTTTCGTATATAAAAAAAATGGATGAAATTATTGATGTGTTATTATATAAAGCATGTATAGGAATGAATGTCTGTTGTGGGTTGTATTTGGATTGGTAATGCCGTAACCCTAATTCGGCGACGGATACGAGTTAAGGGTGTTACAGTTTGAGATTAACTTCAGTATTGTGTTCCATCCTCAGATCGGTATTCAATCTGAGGAGGTGATTCAAATACTGAAGGATATGTTTCGGAGTTGTGTGATTGATTTTCAAGGTAGTTGGGAGGAGTTTCTGCCATTAACCGAGTTCGCCTATAATAACAGTTTCCAGTCTAGTATTCAAATGGCACCTTACGAGGCTCTGTATGGTCGTAAGTGTCGTACTCCATTGTGTTGGACTAAGTTAGGTGAGCGACGAATTGTGGGTCTTGAGTCATTTATGAGACTGAAGATAAAGTTAAACTGATTCGAGATCGTCTTAAAGTGGCTTCTGATAGATAGAAGTCATGCGAATTTGAAAAGGAAGGACAGTGAGTATTCTCTGTGGGATTATGTTTTCCTTAAGGTGTTTCCGTGGAAGAAGGTCCTTCGATTTAGACGTAAAGGTAAGTTGAGCCCTAGGTTTATTGGGTCGTATCAAATTCTGAAACGTGTGGGACCGGTTGCTTATTAGTTAGAGCTACCTCCAGAGTTGGACCTTATTCACGATGTTTTCCATGTCTCCATGTTGAGGCTATATCGGTTGGACCCATCTCATGTTGTTTCTGTTGGGAAGATTGAGGTTAGACTAGATTTGACATTTGAGGAGGAGTCAATTCAGATTCTGGATCGAGACGTTAAAGTCTTGAGAAGGAAGTTCATCCCTTTGGTAAAGGTTTTGTGGTAGAATCATGGCACTAAGGAAGCCACGTGGGAACATGAGGACTTGATTCGACAACAGTATCCGCAACAACAATATCTGCATCTATTTGATTCAGGTAAATTTTGAGGTCGAAATTTCTTTTAGAGGAGAAAGTTGTAACGCCCAAAAAATTTAATATTTGATTTGGTAAACTCTGTCATCTATAAGTATCTATTTTGGTGGTTAAGTGGTTGAGCTAGGTCTTTAAGATCGTGTGTTCGAGTCTCAATGGGAGCAAAGTGGTAAGGTTTTATTATTTTTGTTCAAGTTGGTCTTATAGCAGTTGTGTTTGTTTTAAACTTTGTCTTTAGGTAATCTGATAAAATTAAGTAGTTGGATTAGTTTTAGTTTTATCTTTCAAATATTTTATTTGTTTTCTTTTAAAAATAAATCCCAACAAAACCGTTAATTTTACCCTACTGTTTTGGCACTTTCCCTTTTTGTTTTATTTCAGTTTTTTCCCTAATTTTGCTTCCCTTTCAATTGCTTCACGTGGTTCCAGGAGAGTAAAAAAATGCTAGATTTTTTCTTTCTTTCTTTATTTCTCAATTTCAATCTTGCTAAATTCTTTTGGATGGTGTCGTGGGGGGTTGGTGAATAGGCAATTATGTTCTTGATTGTGTGTAGGGGAGACCAAGAGTTAGTTGGTGTTCCTCTAGCGTCGTAGTTTCGTGTGGTTGTTGCTTGATTAACGGTCTCGGGAGTATCGTGGTTGCAATCGTATCAAATTGAGCTAGGTGTGTAACAAGAAGCCTGAAAAATAGTGAAAGTAAAAAAACAACACTGTCAACGCCACACGGCAGTGTGCCAGGCCGTGCTGTAGGCCATGTGTGACACATAGTCTAGGCCATTTGGGCCGTGTGGACCACACGGGTGTGTGTGAGGTTGTGTGCCAGGCCGTGTGGGCCACACAGGCTGGCCATTTGGGCCGTGTGGGCAACATGGTTGTGTGGACCCAAAATTCTAAAACTTTATCCAAGGCTATACACGTCATTCCGATCGATCGTAGGCCTTCCGTAGGGTCGGTTTGTACTTAAATAGAGTGTAAAATGTGAAATTCAGTTATATTTTTGCATCGATTTTGATATATGTTCTATATCTAAAATGTCATATGATGAGTAAGTCGTGTAATGGGCTATAGGAAACCGGAAAAAAACACCATATATGTTATGTATCGATTATTATACGCATATACTATGAATATGTTTAGTTACCGTTATGTTCTGTATATGTTTCTCGGATGGGTTTGCTATATGGAGGAAGTATATCTGAAAATACGACAATTCGCCTATTTATCTGGTAGCATAGTTGCAATTATTCTGTAAAGTGTCGTATTAGCACTAAGTGGTGTGTAGGGCTGGGTGGGTCTTTTGTACCCCACATGGTGTGTTGGGAGGGTCGGAGTTGGTGTGTAACGGATGGGGTAGGATTATATGTCTGCATCTGTATGTCCTTAATATGACAATGTTCTGCTAAAGCTGTCTGATAATCATCAACTATTTTAAATTATTCGTTATACACTAAGTTTCGAAAACTCACTTTCTGTTTAACTAATATTTTCAGGTAATCCTCAGGCTTAGGCGGATCAGTGCAATGGGAGCTCGATTATAAAATATCTTGCATTTATTTTAATTATTTAAATTTTGGGAATTTTGTAAATTTTGGACTGTTTTGGTTTGTTTTTGGGGTTTTTATTTTCACTTTGCATAAAATGTCGTTAAAATGTTTTATCGATAAAATCATTTTTTTCCTTAAAAGTAACGAATTTCAAGCAATAAGGAGAGCATTTAAAAAAATGCTATCAGATTTTCTGCTACAAAAGTATGAGTTTTATACTATAAGCAAACAATGTTTTCAATAAAATAGCTAGACAAGGAAAGATTTCAAATAATTCGAAATTTTAAGAATTCAAAACGGATTTCAAAATTATATGGAACTGAATTTTTAAACAATTACGTAATACTTCCTGATCTGGTCGTAACGTCTAGGCCAGGTTTGGGGTGTTACAACAGGCATAGGTACTACAGTAGAAGTAGCTCCCACCACTCATTGAAGAGCATCAGCAATAGCTCGAAGTAAGTTCGAATCACCTTGACCGTGGTTATTACCTCTATCAACGTTAGGTTGTTAAGCACCAACTGAATTAGCACTCGGTGCCATCGACTCATTTCAATCTAATTCCTCAGCAGAATCATAACCAATATGAATCTTCTGATCAACTTCATTATTAGATTCATCCGACATCTTTTAACTACAAAACAGAAACAATTATAATCAGCATCCAAATCCCGACTTAGACTCAACTCAACTTTGGCATGCACCTCTAGACTTGATTCTGAGCTTGATTTAGTCCGAGAATCGGCTAAACCTATAGCTCTAATACCACTAAATGTAACCCCCCTTACCCGTCCCAATCATCGGACCCGAGTAATAAGATGCTACGACATAATTCTATAATTCAATAAATACCTTACTTAATTAAAATTCAATTATTTCTCAATAAATTATGGATATAAATAAATATATTAAATAATTAGAATTACAAAATGACCAAATTACAAAATACAAGCATATAGTAAGATTGGATTGTAAAATTTTGAAGTTAAAAGTCAATAATAGACCAAATCGATACCTTTTAGAAATCGATACCAAAATTCAATTCTGTTTACTTGAAAATCAATGGCATCGATATTTATTTTATGGTATCGATATTTTATGAAAAAGTATCGATACATAAATAAAAATCGATACCATTTTGGCATTATGTTTGTTTTAAAACTATTCATAAGGTCATGTATCGATACCAGATACCAAAATATTGATACATATTTTCAAAATGGTAAAATTTCATCTTTAAATAGTTTATACCATGCCAAATTTACCAACCAATCAAAGACAATAATATTACCTCTTCAAACACCTAATGTCTAACCAATATGCCCTAATTGACACCACAATTCAAATATTTAACCAACCTAAAACAAAAAACCAACCATCCAAACCCTCATTCATACTAAATTGCCATACTTAAACCATTACTCTAGCTACTTAGGTTACCAAAAATTTAGAGCTAATCACATGCAAAACAACGAGCTTGACTATACATTCCAAAACATGGCTAAAAACTTCAACTATATGAATATATACATTTAAACACTTAGTATTCAAAATGTCATTCCATTACTAAAGCTACTATCAACCAAAAGACCTCCTAGGTACATGCAATAATAAAATAGAACATCACCACACTTGAGTCTTAGATTGTTGCTGGATGCTAAGTTGACGAGATTTTGAAATGTAGCTAACCTGCGCACGAAAAATAAAACCGTACGCTGAATAAAACACGGTGGTAATTCAATAATCCGAACATTTAAAATTAATATATAAATTCATGTAAATGCTCAAATTAAATTTTTCTATCAATTTAAATGTGCAATTTCATGGTAACCCTATTTTACTTTATTCAAATATCCATTTCCATTTTTGTTTTAACATACATATCAAATAAAAACCCTTGCTATGTCAATAGCTTTTCATAAATCATTTGATAATTTAATCATGTAATGGCACAATCCAATTCACACTATAGATCCATATTCCAATTGAACATAAATAACCTATGTTCATAACTCAATCAAAGATTCCATTTCATTTCATTTCATATATTAAATTTCCATTTCACATATTTAAAATTTGCCATTCACAGTTATTTCCCTATTAACACGTTTCGGACTCGGACGGATACGCAGATCCAACTAACACACCAGTTGGCACCCAGTACCTTATCGAATAAATCTGAAGTCATAACTGCGCCCAGTGCTATAATAAGTTGACACCCAGTGTGTCATCAGTTAAACCGAAGCAAATTGGCACCCAGTGCCTCATCAACTTGAAGTCAAAGTAATCCCTGAACTCATCCTATCCTATGGCATGCCATTTATATCCGACTTAGCCCGAAATAATTAATAGGGTTCTTATTTATTATTCTCAATACCAACCAACATATCAAATTTATATCTATTTTCAATATTTATAGGTATAAATACATTACTCAACTTAGTAACAACCTTATTTATTCCAACATATATACTCAACTCATACATTTATACAATTATATATATATATATCTCAAATATGCACAATTGAGTCTTCATAATCAACCATCGATTCACATAAGTCCAGTTGCATAAAATTCTCACCTTAAATGCTTACCATGACAATTAAATCATTATGCAACAATTTATAATTTAGTTCAGATTATAGAAACACAAACTGTATATTCCAAGCTACTCGACGTCGACCTAGTCTTTCCCCTTCTTACTCGAGGATTCTGGGACGACGTTAGCTACGGAATAAAATAATTAAAATAAATTAATAATACACAATTCAATTCTCATTAAATTTCAAATTTTATACTACATTTGCTTAAACTTCAGTTTAGTCCCTAAATTGAGACTAATTTCACCTCCACATTCAACCTCATATTTTTATATTAATTTCACTCTAAGCCAAATTTAACTCTCTATTTTTCAATTCTACCCCTTAATTTCAAAATTTTCACAATTTGTTCTCTATTGCTCAAAATCAATAATTAACTCCACAATTTAGTCCTTTTTCCCTTCTAGCTTAAAAATCTATCAATTTAATCTTTAAAACTCTAACTAATCAATAATGGTAACATCTTCAATCTTAAACAATACTAAAAATTATAATATGAGTCGGCTAGCTTTAAGTACTGAGATTCCAAAAACATAAAAATTATAAGAAAATGACTAAATTGCAATAACCAATTTTGAGCTTGAGCCTAAAGCCCCTAAGCCATGCATTTCTTTGTCTTCTTTTTCTTAGCTTCGAACAAAATGGTTGCATGAAAAAATTCTCTTTCATTCCATTATCTTCCACTTGTCTTTATTTTGTTTTCATTTGTTTATTTAATATAATATATTTCATTATAATTTGATATAAAATTTATTAAGGTTGACATAATACATACAAATTATATATATAAGATATATAAAAATCATATCATTAATGACCGTCCACTACAACTAAGCAAAGGTATAATTGCTTTTTAAGTCCTTTATTTCTATTTTATTTTATGATTTAATTATAATTCAACCTTTTAACTTTAACGTGATTTAGTCTATGTACCTTAATAACTCTTAACTCATGAAAATTACTTACCCAAAATTATTTCACCTTAAATATAACTTCGTAAATATTATTAAATATTTACGGGTTCGGTTTACGACAATGGAGTCCCAAAACCATATTTTCTGATACCACTGACTTTCGGGTCATTACAATTCTCCTCCCTGAATAAATTTCATCCTCGAAATTTACCTGAAAAGAGGTGTGGATACTGAGATTTCATTGTCTCTTCCGACTCCCAAGTCGCTTCCTTGAAACTGTGACTACGCCACAGAATTTTCACTAACGAAACACGCTTATTACGTAACTCTTTCACCTCGTGAGCTAAAATTTCGACCGTTTCCTCCTCATAGGACAAATTAGGTTGAATTTCTATATCTTCCGCTAAAATAATGCGAGACAGATCCGATCGATACCACCTAAGCATTGACACATGAAAGACATCGTGCATTTTCTGTAATCCTGCAAGTAATGCCAACCGATACGCAACTGGTCCAACTCTTTCTGTAATTTCATACGGCCCGATAAAACGAGGACTCAAATTCCCTTTTCGGCCAAATCAAAGGACTTTTTTCCACGGTGAAACTTTTAGAAACACTTTGTCTCCTATGGCAAACTCAATGTCTTAACGCTTCAAATCCGTGAACGATTTTTGTCTATCAAAAGTTGCTTTTAATCTATCTCAAATTAACTTAAATGTATCCTCTATTACTCAAATCAATTCAGGGCCAACCACTTTTCTTTCGCATAATTCCGACGAGCAAATAGGTGTTTGACATCTACGGCAATATAAAGCTTTGTAAGGATCCATTTGAATGCTCGAGTGGAAACTATTATTGTACACGAATTCAACCAGAGGTAAACAACCTTCCCAACCTGATTCAAAATCTATTACGCAAGCTCAAAAAATGTCCTCTAAAATCTGAATAACTCGTTTAGATTGTCCGTCCGTTTGCGGGTGAAAAGCTATGCTGAAGTTCAGTCTTGTACCAAGAGATTCATGCAACTGTTTCCAGAATCTCAAAGTAAATTAGGGATCCCAATCAGAGATAATTAACATAGGTACGCCATGCAATCTAACAATTTCCCGAATATACACCTCAACTAACTTCGGAAGTTACCAATCAGTTTTAACTGCGATAAAAAGGGTCAATTTTGTAAATCAATCAAAAAATACCCACATTGCATTTTTCTTGCTCGGAGATAACGGTAACCTTGTTAAAAAAATCCATCGTTATGCGCTCTCATTTCCATTCAGGAATAGAAATAGGTTAAAGTAGACCAATGGGAACCTAATGTTTCGCCCTAACTCGCTGACAAGTTAGACATTTAACTACAAACTCAACTATTTCTCTTTTCATTCCGAGCCACCAATATAACTCTCGCAAATCGCGATACATCTTCGTCCCACCAAGGTGTAAAGAAAAAGGGCTATCGTGAGCTTCACGAAGTATCAACTCTTTTAATTTAGTAATATCTGGAACACATATTCGATTACTATAGTAGCCCATTTTTAGTCAAATCGAAATAGTGGTTTTGGGACCACAAATCTGAGGTTGAAATAATTATTTTATTATTATTTTCATATTTACAGCATGATTGTATGATTGTGTGAAAGTTTCGTTAAGAAATTTTATTGTTTGAGTGTTTAATTTGATAAAAAGGACTAAATCGCGTAAAGTGTAAAACTTGTGTTCTATTAGCTAAAGGTGTTTAATAGTTATGGAATATTAAAGTGAAGGTCCTTAATGGGGTATTAGACCATTGGTTGCTTAAGTGGACATTTATGGACATCTTTAAAGTGTTTTTAATGGTTTAATTTAAGGTTAAATAAGTAAATTGTTAAATAAACATAGTAAAAATAATAAAACAAAATAAGCTTTCATGTTCACCTTCTTCTAGCCAATTTTTAGGGAGGATAAAACACCATTTTTGAGCTTCAATATTCGGCTATCTATCCTTGGTGCATGTAAGTTCATTTTTGTCCCATTTTTAATGATTTCTATGTTTTTGAGATCGTTGCAGCTTAGTCTAGCTAGCCTAGGGACTATTTTGCAAAATTGTTAAAGGTTTAGAGTTTTTCCATTGATGAATCTATGTGTGTTTTGATGTTTGATGATAGAAAATGCATGCTTGTTGTTAGATAAACAAAAATTGTTAAATGATTTTTAGTAAAATGTCCATTTAGGGATTAAATTGTGAAATGTGTTCATTTTGTGGTTAAATTGTGAAATAAATGAATAATATGGACTACTAGGGACCTAATTGAAATTTTGAAAGCATGGGTTTTTGTTGAATTGCATGAATTTGTGATTTTATGAAATAAGGACTAAATTGTAAAAATGCTGAAATGTTAGGGGTAAAAGTGTAAATTTTCCTTAATGTGTATTTTGGATTAAATTGAATAGAGAGATCATTAAATAAGTTAATTTTGATTATATTTAGATCAAGAAAGGCAAAATACGGATTTATATCAGGGAAAGAATAAGGTTTCGAACTAATCGACTTATTTCACCGTTTTTGCATTCGAGGTAAGTTCGTATGTGTTAAACATTATTATACTTGTATTTTAATGCTTTGATATTGCATAAATTGTGAATACAACACTACAGACATGTTCAACGATGATTCGGAAAGTGAGGAAGTCCCGGTTGAACCTTAGGAATAGATTAGGATACGAACGACATGTCATTAAGGGTTATGTGATTTGGGTGCTGGTCCGTACGTCCTACCAGTGGCTGAGTTATCCGGCATGTGTTACGGATATTCGTCAGCTTGTGTGAGCAGCATCGTGTAGCTTCTTTATGACCGTTAGCTTGTGTGAGCAGACCCATTGATAGCTCGAGAGTGAGCATATTATGTGATATGAGATTGAGATAGCTTCGGCTATGTATGTGGCACTTAGGTGCGAGATTCCCGAGTATCTGATAGTATTCCGAATGTTTCAATGGGTATATCAAGGATATGGATGAGTATGAGACTAATAAGAGATGGTACAAGTATGTATATGAACCGAGCAATACATTGAAATAAGGAAAATTATGAAAGTTACATCTAACTTTGTGAATGAAAATGTGGTAGGTTGGTGATTCATTATAAGCTATGTTATGTTATGTTTTATTTGCTTAATTTGAGCATATATAGTGAGTTGATTTAAATGCTATACAAACTTACTAAGCTTTATAGCTTACTTTGTTTATTTTTCTGTGTTTTATAGTGATATTAAAGCTAGCTCGGATTCGGGAATCGTCAGAGACTTCATCTGATAAACAATAAATTATACATATTTTAACCCCATGCTTAGCTTATTTTTGGATGAGTTTTCATTAGAGTTGATGAATTTGATGCTCCTAATCCTTTAATTTCATGTTTTACACTCAGGAGAGCTTAGGGAGTCAAAAAGAACGAGAAACAGGCCAAAAAGGGACAAAATGGGCCTATCTTAGAATTCAACACGGCCTGGGCCATTGGACACGGCAGTGTGTTACGAGTAGGATCGAACACGGCCTGGATCAACGTACACGGGTAGATCACACGGCCGTGGGTGGTGAGCAGGAGCGAGCACGGCCTAAGGCTATCGAACACGGGCGTGTCCCTACCGTATCAAAGATTAATTCTATCCGGAAAAGGTTACTTGGGGGCAAAAAAAAGACATTCCAAAGCCTATATAAACACCCTAAAGGGTGACCTAAAAGGGGTACGCTGGATAGAATGCAGAAAATACTCGAAGATAGCCGTCAGAAGCAGCTCAGAAGGAGGATCTCCATCAAGACTGAAGATCTCCCATCAAGTTCTTTAGAAGTTTTTGGGTTTTCTTATGTTTTGTAGTTTTCCTTATTTTGAGATGTTTCCTTCTATCAGTATGAACTAAATCCCTTAGATACCTAAGGGGATGAAACCTAAGACAGATCTTATTACTATTTGATTTATAAGATAAAACTTGTTCTTATTCTTAATTGTGAGTTCTCATTCTTGTTTTATAATTCAGGTTATTGATTCAAGTCGAATGTGCTTATTCAGTGGAGCAAAAGTCCCTGTTTTAGAGTAGATCAACACAATTAAGCAGAGTTGATTGCAACCCCTAGACATAGGGCTTACTAAAATCTGCGGATTAGAGTCAAATCTAATAAGGGAATCCATAGATCGAGTTAATGCGATAATAGGGGTTTTAATTAGAAAGAGATTTCAATTAATCAACCTAGAGTCAGTTGTTTTTAGTCTCGAGAGAGATATTAACATAAATCAGGGATTTCGATGGATTAAGTCAAGTGAATAAATCATATGAATCAAAAGTAATAAGTGAAGTCTAGGTGGATTTTTCCTTAGGTATTGCCTATCACATAAGTTGTCTAAAAGTATTTTCCCAAGTCATTCGTTGTCGTGTTTTTAATTAAGTTTTAGTTTAAAAAGAAATCACTCCAATTCTTAGGCTAGATAATAAAAAGATAGTAACTACTAGTACTCTTTGTCCTTGTGGATACGATATTTCTGGTCTTACCATAACTATACTATTAAACGATAGGTGCGCTTGCCTTTATTGTGATCATAGTTAGTTTTAGACACATCAAGTTTTTGGCGTCGTTGCTGGGGACTAAGATATTAGAAACACTAATTTTTTATTACTTTAGCCATTATTTTTTATTTTATTACAATTTAATTTCTTTTCTACTTTTCTATTTTTTCTTTATTTGCTTCTGGCAGGAACTTTTAGTTTATGACTAGAAGGAACCCGTCAGAACCATTACTTTTTGACAGTGAGATTGAAAGTACACTCTGCAGAAATCAAGAGAAATAAGGTGAGTCTACAATACATAGAAGAAGAGCAAGAAGACGAAACTAATACTACAGAAGAGATGGCTGAGAATAATCCGCTACCTCCTGTGGTTGCCGCAAACCCGGTGAATCAAAATCCTGCTCCTCGTACTATGTATGATTATGCTAAACCTAATTTAACAGGAACTGAATCAAGTATTGTTAGACCTGCTATTGCTGCAAATAATTTTGAACTGAAACCTAACACTATACAGATGATTCAGCAATTTTTTCAGTTTGATGGTTTACAGGATGAGGATCCAAACAATCATTTGGCAAATTTTCTGGAGTTTTGCGATACTTTCAAAATTAATGGCGTTTCTGATGATGCCATTCACCTTCTGTTGTTTCCCTTTTCGCTAAGGAACAAGGCTAAACAGTGGTTGAACTCGTTACCACGAGGATCAATCACTACATGGGACCAAATGACCGAAAATTTTTTACTTAAATATTTTCTGTAACACCCAAAACTCGGCCTAGACGTTACGACCGGACCTGACATGTCACATCAAGGGACGTTTGTAAACCGGCAAGCTCGGGAAAAGTCAATACAGAACATTTATTCTCTTTAAGACTTTTAGGATAGTAATTCCGTAAACACATTATTTTCTTATTAATTAAATCATTTGTTAAACAGATTTAAGAATCGCGAAAGTTCGCTTGAGATGTATATTTTTATTTTTCTTTTGAGGTTTGAAAATCGTAATATCCTTTAAAATCCGTTGTCGTTTTAAAACTCGCGTTTCCTAGTCTAGCAGGTAGTAATGAAAAGAAAATGCCAATTAAAAGTTAAAAATCCCCAATTGGCCTTATTACAGAATCATTAGCCCAATATATTAAAGCTAAATTAAATAAAATAACTAAGTTTACGATTAGAACATATCGAGCGTGTGGCCACGTCCGAGTCCCTCGCGGCTCCAAATCGTTTAAGACTAGGGATTACATGCACAGTTAAGGAAAAAGGGTGAGTTACGAGAACTCAGTGTGTAATCCCCTACTACAGTATCAGTCTGGGCCCAAGCCCTAATCAATACCGCTCGGTTTGGGCCTTAGCCCTATACAGAATCAGAGTGGGTCCAAGCCCAATATCATGTCAATGCAAACAGAATACAGCCCAACCCAGTCCAACAATCACACCACCCGTACCAACCCTACACACCATGTGGGGACCAAGTCGACCCACCCAGCCCTACACACCAATAACGCAGTCGAGCTGCTAATATCAACGCAACAAAGCTGCTAATAATAGTAAACATGGCTGAGCCACTAGAATCAGTACACGTGGCAAAGCCACTAAATCAGTAAATCGTGGCATAGCCACCAGTACAGTACTTCCTCCAAAATACAGAACCCAACCCAATGTAGCATGTCATGTCATATATAACCCATGTATGCAGTATATCACAATCATAATCAATCATACAAAATACACATACATCTCTTATACTACCACTAAGGGTGTAACGGTCATTTGGACGGTTGGGGGTAAAACGGTAATTTTACCCAGCGAGGGTATTTTAGTAATTTCACCCATTGAGGGTATTTCAGTAATTTCACCCATTGAGGGTATTTCAGTAATTTAGTCATCTAACGGCCTTTCCAGAGGCCTACAGTCGCGTCGAGCGACACAGGTACCCTTTCTGGTCAAAACGGCGCAATTGGGCCTAAAGCCCAATTTTCGGCCTAAACGGGCCCACATGCTCGTGTGGCCCATTCAGACCATTTTCGATCACAGTTCTACGAACCTCGCAGCCGTATCTATCATCCGGCACTTACCATGGATTTTGCCGCTATGGGCCCGTTAGCCTATTGGGCCCACTTCGACCCAACAAAGCCCATTACGACCTAGGCCCACAAGAAAATTCGTGGCATTCCCCACGGTCTATCGCCAATGATTGTGGCTCGGTTTATCTCTACGAGCACTTGCACGCTCGAGTGATCTCGGATGCCGAAGTTTTGGCTTATCAATTTTTGGCTTTAGCCGATTCACAGTTCATCAGGGTGTGAGTGCACACCTTTATTCATCGCATTGACAGAAACTAAAGTGGGTGTACGATTACACACATGTTACGAGTTGTGGTTTGAAATGCTTCCAAGACACCAGAAAATGAAAGACCCCCTGCAGTGGAAGAGTATTTGACCTACACCCCCTGGTTAAGGGAAACGAGCCCCAACAAGTGGGATAGATTCTGAAACAGTTAGAACAAAGAGAATATTCAGGCCCTAAAAGATTCGGCCTACACAAAAGAATCAAGGCTTAATGTTTGGCTAGCTTCGCAAGGTCAAGAGAAGAGTGAGAGGAAAAGAAAGGTTGGGTGTTCGGCCAAAGGAGACCCGAAAGGAGAAAATGTAGATATTCGACTTAGAGAAAAGAAAAGAAGACAACAAAGTATGAAGAGAAATGGGAAGAAAAGTAAAGATTCGCCAACCAAGCTTTGCATTTAAATGCTAAACTGAGCAACTGAAGTATGAATAACTATTAGCAAAGAGGAAAAGAAATGCCCGAAAGGTAGCAAAATGCACGGAAAGAAGAAAAATGCTCCAAATGCTTCAAAGGAAGAAATCCCGAAAATGATCCCAAAGACCCCTCAGCCAAAATTGTATCATGCCAACCCCCTAGCCGAAATTCTCTTCCTACCTAGACTCCCAATTTCGGCCAACACTCCCACACACATCCACTTCCCCAATTTTCTCCACCCGAATCTCCTAAAATTCCTCCCATCCTTCAATTTGGAATTTTTGACCAAGTCTTCAACCTCCCTTGTAGAGTTTGATCCAAACTCTACTTCTTCCTCTCCCATGACACAAAATAAAAGCTCTCATTTGCTTTCCAGGGGGATTTGAACCCCACTCCCCCATGCTACTTCAGTAACGCCACAATCACAAGTCACATGCTCATCTTGTGACACCTAAACGCACACAAATATACTTAAGTCCTACTGCTAACAACCCTCTCCTCTTAAAGGCCAAAAACTAAAATTTTTCCAAAGCTCAAACTCGAACCCAGGCCTCCTTAGAACCCTCAAATACACTCAACTAGCTAGCCGTTCAAGCACAACATGAATTTTAAGCAAAATTACAGCCCCTAATTTTTGGGACGTTACATTTTCCGCCGGCTAAAACAGCTAAGTTGAGGAATGATATCTCTTCTTTTGTGCAGATGGATTTAGAGACACTTTATGATGCATGGGAAAGATACAACGATTTACTAAGAAGGTGCCCTCACCATGTGTTACCTTTGTGGCTTTAGGTTCAAACCTTTTACAATGGTGTGAACCCCTCAACTAGGTAGTTGATCGATTAAGCCGCAGGTGAAACCCTAAATAACAAGACCCCTGAAGCGGCTTATGAGTTTATAGAGGAGATGGCACTGAATAACTATCAGTGGCAAGTTATGAGGACAAAACCAACAAAAGCCACCGGAGTTTTCAACCTCGACGCAGTGACCATGCTATCAAACTAGGTAGAACTTGTAACACCTCAAACCCGGTCAAAACGTTACGACCAAATCTGGATTGTTACAGGAAAAGTAGATTTGAAAAAAAATTTAGGTAAAACATAGGAATTCGAGAAAAATCATTTTGTTTAGAGAGTTCAAGCTAAAGCTAATTGAAAATCTGATTAAGTTGTACATATCATACCATCTTCTCATCGAGTTACTTAGGTGCTGAAAACGGGTTTATTTTACCAAAATCGAACTTTAGAAAATTTTGATGAGAGTTGCATGATCTCTGGAAATAATATTTGTATGTTAAGAAAAATCCCAAATTTTAATTATTTATGGTTTGTTATCCGTTCGTTGAAATTTTGGAAAACTTCTGTTTACGTTTTTGAGAAAACCCCGTTTTCAATAATTCATAGCATATATAAATTCAGCATTTAAACAAAACCCCAAAATAAAGTTAAAGCGACCTTATTACAAATTAAAATCCTGAAATAGAAATAAATTTAAAATAAAGATTGAGTTTACTAAAGCAATTGTAACGCATGGCCACTTCGAGTTCGTCTCGGCCCAAAACCCGCCATCTACTGATTACCTGCAAGATTATAAAGGGGTGAGTCATCGAGACTCAGTGTGTAAATCCCCGTGTAACACAAACTGGGCCTTAGCCCACTCAATTCGACACATGTTACATGTATGCAATGCAGCCCAACCCAGTTTAGCTCTCCATCCAAACACCCGTGGCATTGTGCCACTGTGGTTCATGACCACCGTGGTCCCAGACCACTCGTGACAGCAGTCACTCGTGACAAAGTCACTATAACATGTAATCGTGGGGCCAACCCACTGTGGTCTTACACCACCGTGATGATCTCTGATAAAATTACGCATACGTGGGGCCAACCCACTGTGGTACTTGACCACCAAGATAAGTCACTGATTAAATCATTCGTGGTTTCAACCACCGTGGTACTTAGACCACTCGTGACAGTAGTCATTGATTCTTCCTTTTCCTTCCATTCAATCCCGAGCCCATGCTCTTTACATCGTGCACAATATGTATGCAACCATTATCACAATGCGTAACAGATACTATTTCATACATGCATAACATCGAACACACATACATACATATAATCAAGAATATCAATATCGAAGAACTTACCCGGTGTCTCCAACCTTACCCATAAGGCTATTTTGCTTATCACATCAGTCATTTTGGCTTTCAACCATTACAGTTAATAACACAATAACAAGAAAAAGTGTGTGAGTAATACACACCTGATAACGCGTAACACTAAGCTTTCTACGTCGACACTTTCCCTAGCAGGGACGACGGCTATCTGTCTATCCCAGACAGACGTCGGCTCTCTACAATAGCCCGGCGGAAAATCCCAAACCACCGACACAACACGCCTCTTAAACTTAGGAGCCGCAACTATGGGTTCGCTCCTTTCCTTAGATTGACCGACACTTGCATCCATAGAGAAACTTGATCAATACAATAACATGACAGAGGCGACGGTTATCTAACACTATATCAGACTAAGGTGGCGAATCAATAATGAATAACCAAAGAATAGAACCGATGGTAACTCCTTACCTTTGTACTAACGCGAATCGGCAAGACTGCTTGGAAGAACTTTCGGCCACTTGAGAAGTCTTAGCACTTCTTTCCTGATATACGGCTTCTAACCATGAAGAATGGAAGAACGCGTTATGGAAGAAAGAGTAATCGGTTTAATGAATAGAAGTAAAGGAGATGGAGAGAATATTTTACCTTGATCAACGACAACCCGAACACTTGCAGGTTGACTTGTGAAACCGAATGGGTCCTAAAGTAACAAGGAGATGCCGATTGAGAAGGCTAGAAGGATGCTTGTACTCCAACAGATTCGGCCCTTCCCCCAAGAAGAAACCAAATGCAAAGAAAGAAAAAAAAGAAGTTAAGGAGTAGAAGAGAATTCGGCTTTGCCAAAAGAAAGTGATTATGGAAAAGAAAAGAAAAGAAAGTAGCAGAGATGGAAACCAAGGTTCGGCTATAGTGTTTAAGAGAAGATCAAAGAAGGTGACAAAGTTTCGGCAAGAGAGGTGACTTCAGAGGGTTTCGGCTTGTGAAGAAGGTAGCAAAAGAAAATGAAACCAAAATGTGAAGGGTGGACGGTAATGGAAGATTCGGCCAAGGGTGTTTGGTAACCTTGAAGAATAGAAAAAGAATACACGAATGAGGAGGTTTGTACTTAAGAGAAAAGATGAGAAAAGAGTTGAAAAAAAAACACCAAAATGAAATGAGGAGAACTCTTAGATGCACTAGAGAAAATCGGCACACACTAGAACCAGGCAACCCGAAAAAAATAAAGACCAAAGACTCTCTCCTCACATTTGGCACACCTCAAGCTAGCACTAAACCGAATCCTCTCCCCCACTTCAAGCTTCCCACATTCGGCTACCACTCCACCAACACCAAATCCCATATTTTTCTCCTACCTTCACTCCCCTCCAACAATTTGAATCGGTTTGACCAATTCAAACTCCACCACCTTCTCATGGCCACCCATTCAAACACTTTGACTCCTTCAACACTCATCCTTGAAGAGCCCTTGCCGAATCCACCACTCTAGCTCCCTAGGCGCAAAAATAAAGCTTCTGAATGCTGTTAGTGCGACTTGAACTCCTTCCCCCTGCTGCTCCTTTGTGACGCCACTTCCATGTACTCTAAGTGGCGTCTCCTTGCCACTTTACCACCTCTTTTCTTGTGTCATCAAACACAAGTATTTATTCTTAAGACCTGCCTCTGCTAGCTCCCCCTAAAGTGCCTAAAAATAGAATTTTCACCAAGGCTCAAGCTTTACCCCGAGCCTTCCCGGGACCCCCAAACACACCAAAATAACAACAAAACATGCCAAACACACATCAACACAAAATAATGCAGAGCCCCTAATTCCAGGATGTTACAGTTCTACCCCCTTAAAGAAATTTCGGCCTCGAAATTTACCTAGTCAAAAGAGATGAGGGTATTGCTGTCGCATCACATCCTCTGGCTCCCACGTGGATTCCTCTAAACCGTGATTCTGCCACAACACTTTAACCAACGGAATCGTCTTTCTCCACAACACCTTAACATCTCGGTCTAGGATTTGAACTGGTTCCTCCTCAAAGGATAAATCAGGTCTTACTTCGATTTGCTCCACTGGCACTATATGAGATGGATCCGAATGGTAGCGCCTTAACATCGAGACATAGAATACATCATGAATCTGCCTTAATTCCGAAGGTAGCTCGAGCTAATAAGCTACTGGTCCCACACGCTTTAGCACACGATAAGGCCCGATGAACCTAGGGCTCAACTTGCCATTCCGTCCAAACCTTAGAACTTTCTTCCACGGTGAAACTTTTAGGAAAACCTGATCACCCACTGTAAATTCTATATCCTTACGCTTCAGATCCGCATAAGATTTCTGTCTGTCAGAAGCTTCCTTTAATCTAGTCCGAATCAACTTAACCTTTTCCTCTGTTTCCGAAACCAATTCCGGACCCAACAACTGTCGCTCACCCAACTCAGTCCAGCAAGTAGGAGTGCGACACTTCCGACCATACAACGCTTCATAGGGTGCCATCTGAATACTGGATTGATAGTTGTTATTGTATGCGAATTCCGCCAATGGTAGGAAATCCTCCCAACTACCCCCGAAGTCAATAACACAACCTCTCAACATGTCTTCCAAGATCTGAATTACCCTCTCAGACTGACCATCAGTCTGTGGATGAAACGCTGTGCTGAAATCTAGTCTTGTACCCAACGCTTGATGCAATGCCTTCCAGAACCTCGACGTAAACCTGGGGTCTCTGTCTGATATGATAAACACAGGTACCCCATGCAACCTCACAATTTCTGCTACATAAAGCTTGGCTAACTTCTGTAGTGAATAATCAACTCGAACCGGTATGAAGTGAGCAGACTTCGTCAACCGATCGACAATTACCCATACTGAATCCTTCTTTGTAGGCGTAAGGGGTAGCCCACTCACAAAGTTCATCGTTATCCTCTCCCACTTCCAAAGTGGGATCTTCACTGGCTGTAGCAACCCCGAAGGCAATTGGTGTTCTGCCTTCACCTGCTGACACGTCAAACACCTACCCACAAATTCAGTCACCTCTTACTTCAGACCCAGCCACCAAAACTGTTCTCGCAGATCCCTATACATCTTACTCCTACCAGGATGCATAGCGTATGGGCTACTATGCGCTTCCTGCAGAATCTTCTGCCTTAACTCAGAATCTTTTGGCATACAAGTCTTTCCTCGAAAGCACAATACCCCATCACTGTTCACACTAAAATCTGCTATCTCATCACCTGCCACTAGCTAAAATTTAGGACTTAGCGATTCATCAGATAATTGCTTCTGTTTTATCTGACTGACCCAATAAGGCTTCACCTGAAGTTCAGCTAGCACACTTCCATCATCATACAAGCTGAGATGAGCGAAGATTGCCCTTAAGTCCGAGATCACCTTACGACTTAACGCGTCTGCCACCACATTACCTTTACCCGGATGGTACTCAATCGAACAATCATAGTCCTTTAGCAATTCAACCCACCTCCGCTGCCTTAAATTCAACTCCTTCTGGGTAAGGAGATATTTCAGGCTCTTGTGGTCCGTATAGATAATGGACTTCTCCCCATACAGGTAATGTCTCCAAATCTTCAAAGCAAACACCACCGCAGCTAACTCCAGATCATGTGTGGGATAATTCACTTCATGCGGTCTCAACTTCCGAGACGCATATGCTACCACCTTCCCCTCTTGCATCAGCACACATTCTAACCCTGTGTGCGACGCATCACAGTAGACAACAAACTTCTTCCCAGCCTCAGGCTGAATCAACACTGGAGCCTCAGTCAAGATCCTCTTCAGCTTCTCAAAACTTTCCTGTTGCTGATCTGATCAGACAAACGGTACCCCTTTCCGTAACAACTTGGTTAACGGTGCAGCTATTAGTGAGAACCCCTCAACAAACCTTCTGTAGTACCCAGCTAACCCAAGAAAACTTTAAATTTCTACCACAGACTTAGGCGGTTTCCAGTCCAACACGGCCTTAATTTTCTGGGGATCAACCCTAATCCCCTCAGCAGACACAACATGTCCCAGAAAGGTAACTTCCCTTAACCAAAATTCACACTTACTGAATTTAGCGTACAGCTACTTTTCTCTTAGAATCTACAGAACCACCCAAAGATGCGAATCATGTTCCTCTTCCGAACTTGAATAGACCAAAATATCGTCTATGAACACCATGACAAACCGGTCCAGATAGGGTTGGAATACCCGGTTCATCATGTCCATAAACGCAGCTGGTGCATTTGTCAACCCAAATGGCATCACCAAGAACTCGTAGTGACGATAACGAGTTCGGAAGGCTGTCTTATGGATATCTACCTCCTTGACCTTAAGCTAATGGTAACCTGACCTCAAATCTAACTTTGAAAAGACCGAAGCACCTCGCAACTGATCGAACAGATCGTCTATCCTAGGCAACGGGTACTTGTTCTTAATCGTTAGCTTGTTCAGTTACCTATAATCAATGCACATCCGCATCGACCCATCCTTCTTCTTAACAAATAGCACCGGCGCTCCCCAAGGTGACACACTGGGTCGAATAAAACCCCGGTCCAGCAATTACTGAATTTGGGCTTTCAGTTCCACCAACTCCTTCGGCGCCATTCTATATGGGGCAATAGACACTGGCGCTATCCCCGGAAGAAGATCAATACCGAATTCCACCTCGCGATTCGGAGGTAACCCTGGAAGTTCTTCTGGAAAAACATCAGAGAATTCCCCCACTGTCCTAACATCCTTTACAGTCAACTCTTTTGCCTCCAAAGCACTGACAAAAGTTAAGAATGCCTCGCATCCTTTTCTCACCATTCTTTCAGCCTTTAAAGCTGACACTACATTGGACAAGTAGTTCCTCCTTTCGGCTATCACTAAGACTTCGTTATCCTCAGGAGTCCTTAACACCATGCGCTTAGCAGCACAATCCAAGTTTGCCCGGTATCTCGCTAACCAGTCCATGCCCAAGATTAAATCGAACTCGCCGAACGGTAGTTCCATCAAGTCAGCCGGGAAAACCATCCCTTTCACTTCTAGAGGCACACTCCTAAAGAGTTTGTTCACCACTACAGATTGTCCTAAAGGGCTAAGTACAGTCATCTCCCTAGAAGCAATCTCAGAGTCTATGTTCAGAGTTCCAGACACAGTACTAGCAACATAGGAATGTGTTGACCTAACATTAATCAGCGCAGTAAAAGGTAAACCAAAAATAAGGAACGTACCGGTTATGACGTCCGGTGCATCGCCCTCCTCTCGACGTCTAGCTGCATAGACCAACCCAGGCTATCTTACATCCGTGTTCCCAGCACCTCTGCCCGGTGCTCCACATCCACGACCAAAACCATTTCCACCTCTGGCCGAACCACGACCTCTCTGTGGCTGCTGACCACCTCTACCAGGCTAAACATAATTCTGGCCCACTGGCCGCGTTCTGTTTGGCTCTTGTGGACAATCCCTTACCCAATGATCCACTGATCCCCATCTGTAGCATCCATTACTTCTTACCCATCACTCTCCTAAATGAAACTTCCCACATGTAGCACATTACTGTGGCCAACCGGCAACAACGAGCCTCGCAACTCGACCCTACCCATCCAACCTAGGCCTCTTCTGAAAATTCCCAGTAGATCTTGACGGTCCAAAGCTTCTGTTATTCCTACCCTTGTCCCTATCCTGATTTTGCCTTTCAGATCGCTTTGCCTCTTCGGCTATCTTAGCCTTCTCAACCAAAATAGCGAATTCCCTTTCCCGTTGCAGAGCTATCAGTACTCGCAACTCATCTCTCAGACCATCTTCCAATTGAACAAAACGCTCATGATCTGTGGATACAATTCCCCGGGCATACCGGCTAAGACGTAGGAATTTTGCCTCATACTCAGCTACTGTCTTACTCCTCTGAACCAAATTAAGGAATGCCTTTCGCTGCGCGTCCACATAGCTCGACCCAATGTATTTCCCCTGGAACGCAGACTTAAAGAAGTCCCAGGTAATGCGATCCGCTACTGTACCATCTCTAACCGTGAGCCACCATTGGTAAGCCTTATCTCGGAGAAGAGGCACAACTCCTTTCAGTTTCTCTTCGGTAGTGCAATCAAGATCATCCATGATGCACTCAATCGCCTCGAGCCAATACTCAGCTACGTTGAGAGCTACACCAGAAACACCCCTAAACATTTCAGCTCCATTAGCCCTGAGTCGCTCAGGTACAGATTTTTGAGCCGCTGATTCCGTGCTTGCTCCAGCAACTCTCTCCAGAACACGTAACATTACCTGAGACACCGCATCGTCTCCATCAGTTTGGTCCTGAAATTCCACTTCTGCAACTAGTGATACTGGCACCTCACCTTCCGGTCCATGCTCAGATTCCGAAGGTTTAGCCCCGGTACCTCGGCCTCCACCACGGCCACGCATACCATGTCCACATCCTCTAGTACTCATTACTACTAACGCGATTTGATCTGATTAAAATTTTTATGAGTTAGCGTTTTCTTCCACTGTTTTATTACAGAGTAGTCTTATGAGAATAGCATTATGAGTAATTCTCGCCAATTCATGCATACCTAAGGTTTCAGTCTCTAGAGTTTGCACATCTTAGTACAAGCAATCATAGCACATTACAACTACTTCATGTAAAACAACCAATAGTCAGAAGACTTACCGTGTGGATTTGGTGCCGGAGACTCGGGTGCCATGCTTCCAGAAAACATGTATATTTCTAAACTATTTTCTAAACCATCTTTTGAAACGTGTTTGAACCTCATACCTACAGCCGAGTTTTTGAAACCTAGGCTCTGATACCATAATTGTAACACCCCAAACCCGGTCAAAACGTTACTACCAAATCTGGATTGTTACAGGAAAAATAGATTTGAAATTTTTTTTAGGTAAAACATAGGAATTCGAGAAAAATAATTTTGTTTAGAGAGTTCAAGCTAAAGCTAATTGAAAATCTGATTAAGTTGTACATATCATACCATCTTCTCATCGAGTTACTTAGGTGCTGAAAACGGGTTTATTTTAACAAAACTAAACTTTAGAAAATTTTGATGAGAGTTGCATGATCTTTGGAAATAATTTTTGTATGTTAAGAAAAATCCCAAATTTTAATTATTTATGGTTTGTTATCCGTTCGTTGAAATTTTGGAAAACTTCTGTTTACGTTTTTTAGAAAACCCCGTTTTCAATAATTCATAGCATATATAAATTCAGCATTTAAAAAAAACCCCAAAATAAAGTTAAAGCAGCCTTATTACAAATTAAAATCCCGAAATAGAAATAAATTTAAAATAAAGATCGAGTTTACTAAAGCAATCGTAACGCATGGCCACTTCGAGTTCGTCCCGGCCCAAAACCCGCCATCTACTGATTACCTGCAAGATTAGCAAAGGGGTGAGTCATCAAGACTCGGTGTGTAAATCCCCGCGTAACGCAAACTGGGCCTTAGCCCACTCAATTCGACACATGTAACATGTATGCAATGCAGCCCAACCCAGTTTAGCTCACCATCCAAACACCCGTGGCATTGTGCCACTGTGGTTCATGACCACCGTGGTCCCAGACCACTCGTGACAGTAGTCACTCGTGACAAAGTCACTATAACATGTAATCGTGGGGCCAACCCACTGTGGTCTTAGACCACCGTGACGATCTCTAATAAAATTACGCATACGTGGGGCCAACCCACTGTGGTACTTGACCACCGAGATAAGTCACTGATTAAATCATTTGTGGTTTCAACCACCATGGTACTTAGACCACTCGTGACAGTAGTCACTGATTCTCCCTTCTCCTTCCATTCAATCCCGAGCCCATGCTCTTTACATTGTGCACAATATGTATACAACCATTATCACAATGCGTAACAGATACTATTTCATACATGCATAACATCGAACACACATACATACATATAATTAAGAATATCAATATCGAAGAACTTACCCAGTGTCTCCAACCTTACCCATAAGGGTATTTTGCCTATCACATCAGTCATTTCGGCTTTCAGCCATTACAGTTAATAACATAATAACAAGAAAAAGTGTGTGAGTAATACACACCTGATAACGCTTAACACTAAGCTTTCTACATCGACGCTTTCCCTAGCAGGGATGACGGCTATCTGTCTATCCCAGACAGATGTCGACTCTCTACCACAGCCCGGCAGAAAATCCCGAATCGCTGACACATCATGCCTCTTAAACTTAGGAGCTGCAACTATGGGTTCGCTCCCTTCCTTAGATTGACCGACACTTGCATCCATGGAGAAACTTGATCAATACAATACCATGATAGAGGCGATGGTTATCTAACACGATATCAAACTAAGGTGGCGAATCAATAATGAATAACCAACGAATAGAACCGAGGGTAACTCATTACCTTTGTACTAACGCGAATCGGCAAGACTGCTTGGAAGAACTTTCGGCCACTTGAGAAGTCTTAGCATTTCTTTCCTGATATACGGCTTCTAACCATGAAGAATGGAAGAATGCGTTATGGAAGAAAGAGTAACCGGTTTGATGAATAGGAGTAAAGGAGATGGAGAGAATATTTTACCTTGATCAATGACAACCCGAACACTTGCAGGTTGACTTGTGAAACCGAATGGGTCCTAAAGTAACAAGGAGATGCGGATTAAGAAGGCTAGAAGGATGCTTGTACTCCAACAGATTCGGCCCTTCCCCCAAGTAGAAACCAAACGCAAAGAAAGAAAAAAAAGTTAAGGAGTAGAAGAGAATTCGGCTTTTCCAAAAGAAAGTGATTATGGAAAAGAAAAGAAAAGAAAGTAGCAAAGATGGAAACCAAGGTTCGGCTATGGTGTTTAAGAGAAGAGCAAAGAAGGTGACAAAGTTTCGGCAAGAGAGGTAACTTCAGAGGGTTTCGGCTTGTAAAGAAGGTAGCAAAAGAAAATGAAACCAAAATGTGAAGGGTGGATGGTAAGGGAAGATTCGGCCAAGGGTGTTTGGTAACCTTGAAGAAAAGAAAAAGAAGAAACGAATGAGGAGGTTTGTACTTAAGAGAAAAGATGAGAAAAGAGTTGAAAAAAAAACACCAAAATGAAATGAGGAGAACTCTTAGATGCACTAGAGAAAATTGGCACACACTAGAACCAGGCAACCCGAAAAAAATAAAAACCAAAGACTCTCTCCTCACATTTGGCACACCTCAAGCTAGCACTAAACCGAATCCTCTCCCCCCACTTCAAGCTTCCCACATTCGGCCACCACTCCACCAACACCAAATCCCATATTTTTCTCCTACCTTCACTCCCCTCCAACAATTTGAATCGGTTTGACAAATTCAAACTCCACCACCTTCTCATGGCCATCCATTCAAACACTTTGACTCCTTCAACACTCATCCTTGAAGAGCCCTTGCCGAATCCACCACTCTAGCTCCCTAGGCGCAAAAATAAAGCTTCTGAAAGCTGTTAGTGTGACTTGAACTCCTTCCCCCTGCTGCTCCTTTGTGACGCCACTTCCATACACTCTAAGTGGCGTCTCCTTGCCACTTTACCACCTTTTTTCTTGTGTCATCAAACACAAGTATTTATTCTTAAGACCTGCCTCTGCTAGCTCCCCCCTAAAGTGCCTAAAAACAGAATTTTCACCAAGGCTCAAGCTTTACCCCGAGCCTTCCCGGGACCCCCAAACACACCAAAATAACAATAAGACATGCCAAACACACAGCAACACAAAATAATGCAGAGCCCCTAATTCCAGGATGTTACAGAACTGTTAAATAAAAAGATTAATAGTTTGTGTGGTTCTTTGCAGGTACATCCAGTGATGCAGTACGATTCAAATGGAGGAGGGTCGAACAATACTGAATACCCACCCTACAACCCTGGCATAGAAAACGAACAGATGAACTATATGGGTAACAGTTCTAGACCTTAAAATAACCCTTATAGTAACACTTACAATCCAGGTTGGAAGAACCACCCGAACTTTTCATGGGGTGGCCAAGGAAATCAGAGACAGCAACCTCCTCCAGGCTTTCAACAACAACCCTACCCACAGGAGAAAAAGCCGAACCTTGAGGAGATGCTTACTAAATTCATCTCGGTGTCAGAAACACGTTTCCAGAACACCGAAACTGCACTCAAAAACCAACAGGCATCGATTCAAGGACTCGAAAACCAAATAAGTCAGCTTGCCAAGCAACACTGAAACTAACCCAAAAGAGCAAATCCACACCATTACTGTTCACGATAGTGAAGGGTTAGACGAACCAAAACAAAGGCAAGAGAACATGGTAGATAAAGGTAAGGTTGAGGTAAGCCATGATAAACCAAAATCAGTAAGTACAGAATACCAACCTCGTGTGCCATATCCCAATGCGACAAAGAAAGACCGCACAGATGAACAATTCGGTAAATTTCTTAAACTCTTAAAAATATTACATATTAACTTATCGTTTATTGAAGCTCTTTCGCAGATGCCCAATTCAAAAAAAAAAATTAAAAGTGCTTTTGACAAACAAACGAAAGTTAGACGAGGCGTCGCATGTGGAGCTAAATGCAGTGTGCTCAGCAGTCTTTCAAAATAGACTACCACAAAAGTTAAAAGATCCAGGGAGTTTTACGACTCCTTGCTTAATTGGTGGTTTATCTGTTAATAATGCTTTAGCAGATTTAGGGGCAAGCATAAATGTTATGCCTTATAAAATGTTTAAACAACTAGGTCTTGGGAAACCCAAACAAACTAAGATGAGCATTCAATTAGCTGATAAAACTATTAGAGTTCCTAGGGGTATAATTGAAGATGTACTAGTAAAAATTGATAAATTCATATTCCCAGTAGACTTTGTTGTCTTAGTCATGGATGAGGACAATAATGTTCCTTTAATTTTAGGAAGACCCTTTTTAGCAACTGCTAAAGCTAGAATTGATGTTGGTACAGGTGAACTCACACTTCGTGTAGGTGATGAAACGACCACTCTTCAGGCTCTTGACTCGGCCAGAACATCGGGTAATAAAGGTGAGAACATAAATTCTATTAATGACCATTTGGTTCAACCTTCTTTTCAGGAAGCACCACAAAATTACACAATTGAGCCACATCCTAGATCTCGTACCAACAATGAAATAACTCATGAGGAGCAAAAACTTCAGACCGATGAACTAGACGAGTGGAAAACACATTTTAAGGAGAAACCAAGAACAGACGAAGAAAAACCGAGGCAACTCCATAACAAACTTAAAAATGAAGCAAACTACTTCAAGGTTGGAGACCAAGTTCTAATGGATAATACAAATCCTCGTGTTGCCACTTTTGAACCTAATGGAATAACTCCTTTTATGGTACTTAATACTTTCCCATATGGTATAGTCGAGGTAACTCATTCTCAATTTGGTACCTTCAAGGTAAATTGTACTCGTCTAAAACCGTATTTTAATACAATTGATAGCAAGAATGAGGAGTTTCAACTCCTCAAACAACCATGATTCTGCGAATGAGAGGTAAGTCTAGCTTAAGACTTTAAATGAGTGCTTCTCGGGAGGCAACCCGAGCACTAATCCCTTTAAGTTTCATATTTTTTATTTTTAGCACCTAACTAAAAACTAACAAAATTAATAAAGCGCAGGTTTCCCTACCACACGGCCTTGCACACGGGCGTGGCCGTGGCCGTGTGGACACCACGAATACGCACATCGGAGTGGCAGAGACCATGCGAACCAAGGACGACAATTTTTCCAAAACACGGGCTGCGACAAAATGCCACGGCCGTGCGATACGGCCGTGGTCGACACTGAGAAAGTAACACGGGTGTGCGACACGCCCGTGCCCCTAGGCCATGGTCGATACTGATCAAACGAACATGGGCGTGGAAACCTCTACACGGCCGTAGGAGAAACGAACGAGGTACCACACGGTCGTGCGATACGGCCGTGTGACCTAACACGCCCAGGGCACACGGGCGTGGGCAGCTGATTTCTATATAAACCTCTTTTTCTGTTCACTTTCTTCCCCAAATCCCTTCTTTCCCAACTCTAGCCACCACAGTTGTTCTCTCTTTTCACCACCGGCCACCGCCTCCTCACCCCACTTACTCCATTGTTTCCACCTCTTCTTCCGTCCAAAACCCCCCATTTTTCCCTTTTCTTTTCCTATTATCTTCCTCTTATTCCTTTATTCCTCCTTTACACCACCACTACACCACCACCATCCTTGCCATCATACACAATGACAAATACTAGAGGCAAGAGCAAAGCCACCATCTCTATGTCGAAAAAGCGAAAGGCTCCTAGCACGGTCTCCCCGTGCGCAGCCACTCCACATAAATTCATGCCGGCCGCTTTATTAATTCAACAAGACAAGGACCTTTGAGTCCATTTAATTTTTCTTTTTCCTTTATTTTCATTTTTAAATTCTTCCCGTTTACCTTTCTTTTCTTTAATTTATATTATTATATTTTGATTTCTTTAATTTAGGTTCAAGGGGCTATTACGGAACAACCCCACCACCACCAGAGTATCCACCACCCCTGCCCACCATTACACCGTTTCTTTTCTTTGAATCTATCCAAAATTCAGGAAGTTTCATCTCTCTCCCTATCTTATGATTTTCTTACTACTTTGTCATTACTTATCTTTGTATATTGAGGACAATGTACATCTTAAGTGTGGGGAGGTGTCAACAATACTGAATTATGCCTTGTTCTTAAGTAACTTTCTCATATTACTATTAGAATGAAACTTCTATTGATGTATAATTTTTATTGATATGTTTCGGATTAAGTCATAGGTAATTGTGCATTGATGGTTTAAACTTTAAGACATTATAGAATCAAGCATGATAAGTCTATTTTTAGAATTTAAAATTTCTAGGTTGTTTCCCTAAATTTAAATATTACTTTGAAGTTTGAAATTTGTAAGGTTGATATTAAAAACCATAATTTTTGTGAGATTTTTGAGCCTTTTAGAGCATATTCTTTTCTTGCTCACTTTATTAATTATGAGTGTGTCAACATTGATTTGTTATTCTAGAACTTGCTTCGATCATACATGCCGAGACCATACTTTTGATTTGATATACTGAGATAATAAAGACACTAAGGATTTAACCCACTTACTCCATTAAAAGCCTACCTTCATAATTAACCCTTAGCGAACCCCTTTGAAGCCTAATCAACCATTTCTTGATATACCACTAATATTAACCCGAAACCCATTTTTGATTCGTTATCCCCATTTTTCTTGACTACCCTTTTGTCGAGATTTGATTTGATCCGTTGCCTAACTATTTTCATTATTTCAGTTATTAAATTCTATCTTATTATTGTAAATACTTATTCTTAAAAAAATGTGTGGAAATTTATTCATTATTAGTGTTATGAGCTTAAACTGTTAATTTCATTATCTTTAGAAGAAGCTCGTGTTATTAGTGATAAGTTTTCAATTGATGTAATTATTCAGTATTAGTCCAATTTTTCTAGTTAGGTAATTTATCAATTCAATCTCGATTCTAACCCTCTAATTCAACCTTTATCCACACCTTTAACCCGAGCCTCATTACAACCCTTTAAAAGATCTTTTGATTTGTGTATCATCTCATTTTATAGTGGTGGAGATTTGATTTTCATGCAAGCCTATGGGATTAACTTTTCATGTTTGACTTTTGAGTGCATAATTTGAACCTTAAACACTTTGAGTGATTTGAGTGAATCTTTAGTGAGGATGTCAATACTTGTCAGGTTTTGAATCAGAGGTAATTATTTAGGTAAGGGGAAACACCTATGTTTTCATGCTATAAAAATCTATGACTTAGATTGTTTGAATCTCTAGGACTCTTCTAGTTAAATTATCAATGTATAAATTATCTATGAATTATGATGAGACATTATGAATGAGAATTATGAATTGAGGAAGCTAATTTTAATTGTGAGTTGTGGATTTTGCTTGAGGACAAGCAAAGGCTTAAGTGTGAGGATATTTGATAAACCATAAATTATACATATTTTAACCCCATGCTTAGCTTATTTTTGGATGATTTTTCATTAGATTTGATGAATTTGATGCTCCTAATCCTTTAATTTCATGTTTTACACTCAGGAGAGCTTAGGGAGTCGAAAAGAACGAGAAACGGGCCAAAAAGGGACAAAATGGGCCTATATTAGAATTCAACACGGCGTGGGCCATTGGACACGGCCATGTGTTACGAGCAGGATCGAACACGGCCTTGATCTATGTACATGGGTAGGTCACACAGTCGTGGGTGGTGAGCAGGAGCGAGCACGGCCTAAGGCTATCGAACACGGGCGTGTCACACGGGCGTGTCACACGGGCGTGTCCCTGCCGTATCAAAGATTAATTCTGTCTGGAAAAGGTTTCTTGGGGGCAAAGAAAGATGTTCCAAAGCCTATATAAACACCCTAGGGGGTGACCTAAAAGGGGTACACTGGATAGAACGCAGAAAATACTCGAAGACAGCCGTCAGAAGCAGCTCGGAAGGAGGATCTCCATCAAGACTGAAGATCTCCCATCAAGTTCTTTAAAAGTTTTTTGGGTTTTCTTATGTTTTGTAGTTTTCCTTATTTTGAGATGTTTCCTTCTATCAGTATGAACTAAATCCCTTAGATACCTAAGGGGATGAAACCTAAGACGGATCTTATTACTATTTGATTTATAAGATAAATACTTGTTCTTATTCTTAATTGTGAGTTCTCATTCTTGTTTTGATAATTCAGGTTATTGATTCAAGTCGAATGTGCTTATTCAGTGGAGCAAAAGTCCCTATTTAAGAGTAGATCAACACAATTAAGCGGAGTTGATTGCAACCCTAGACATAGGGCGACGAAAATCTGCCAGATTAGAGTCAAATCTTATAAGGGAATCCATAGATCGAGTTAACGCGATAATAGGGGTTTAATTAGAAAGAGATTTCAATTAATCAACCTAGAGTCAGTTTTTTTAGTCTCAAGAGAGATATTAACATAAATCAGGGATTTCTACGGATTAAGTCAAGTGAATAAATCATATGAATCAAAAGTAATAAGTGAAGTCTAGGTGGATTTTTCCTTAGGTATTGCCTATCACATAAGTTGTCTAAAAGTATTTTCCAAAGTCTTTCATTGTCGTGTTTTTAATTAAGTTTTAGTTTAAAAAGAAATCACTCCAATTCTTAGGCTAGATAAAAAAAAGATAGTAACTACTAGTACTCTTGGTCCTTGTGGATACGATATTTCCAGTCTTACCATAACTATACTATTAAACGATAGGTGCGATTGCCTTTATTGCGATCATAGTTAGTTTTAGACACATCAAGTTTTTGGCGCCGTTGCCGGGGACTAAGATATTAGGAACACTAAATTTTTATTACTTTAGCCATTATTTTTTAGTTTATTGCAATTTAATTTCTTTTCTACTTTTTGAATTTTTCTTTATTTGCTTCTTACAGGAACTTTTAGTTTATGACTAGAAGGAACCCGTCAGGACCATTACTTTTTGATAGTGAGATTGAAAGTACAGCTCGCAGAAATCGAAGAGAAATAAGGCGAAGTCTACAATACATAGAAGAAAAGCAAGAAGACGAAACTAATACTACAGAAGAGATGGCTGATAATAATTCGCTACCTCCTGTGGTTGCCGCAAACCTGGTGAATCAAAATCCTGCTCCTCGTACTATGTATGATTATGCTAAACCTAATTTAACAGGAACCGAATCAAATATTGTTAGACCTGCTATTGCTTCAAATAATTTTGAACTGAAACCTAACACTATATAGATGATTCAGCAATTTTTTCAGTTTGATGGTTTGCAGGATGAGGATCCAAACAATCACTTGGCAAATTTTCTGGAGTTTTGCGATACTCTCAAAATTAATAGCGTTTCTAATGATGCCATTCGCCTTCGGTTGTTTCCCTTTTCGTTAAGTGATAAACCGTAAAAGTAATATATTTTAATCCCACATTTAGCATACTTTTGGATGATTTATCCCATGATTTTATGTAAAAAGGTGCTCTTAATCCTTTCTTTTCATGTTTTATACTCAGGAAAGCACCGGAGGATGGAAAGAACGAGAAACGGGCTCAAAACGGACCAAATTGGGCCAAAGTGAAAATCAACACGACCTGGTCTTGAGCCAACACGACCGTGTCTCCTTGATAGACTAGAACACAGCCTAAAGACGATTCACATGGGCGTGTACTATGGCCGTGTCCCTGTCGTGGAGAAGAGCAATTTCACTCGAAAAAGGATACTTAGGGGCAAAGAAACCTATTTCAAAAGCCTATATAAACACCCTAAGTATAACCTAGAAGAGGGAGGTGAGCTAGGCCAAGGAGCCGAGCCGAAAAGGTCAGCTTAGTGGGAAACACTCGAAGATAGCCAGTTGATCCATCTCAAGAAGCCGAAATTCTACTCAAGACGGCGGATCTCTCCTTCAATTCCTTCAGGGGGTTTTAGGGATTTCTTATGTTTTGTTTTATCTTTTCTTCTGAGATGTTTTATTTTATTATTATGAACTAAACCCTTCAGATACCTGAGGGGGATGAAACTTAGATGAATCTTGTTATCGTTTCCTGAACTATATGATAAATACTTGATTTGTTCTTAATTATGTGTTCTTAATTCTTGTGTTGATATTTCCGGGATATTGATTCAAGTTTGATGTGCTTAGGTGGAGGAGAAAAATTCCCTGCTTAAGAGTAGATCTAGCATAAATAAGCAGAGTTAATCGCGCGCCTAGATATAGGGTGACGAGATTTTGCCGAATTAGGGTGAAACCTAATATGGGAGTCCATAGATCGAGTTAATGCAATTCTAGGGGTTTTAATTAGAAAGAGATTTCAATTAATCAACCTAGGGTTAGACGTTATTCGCCTTCGAGAGAGGGTTTAATATACATTAGGAGTCTTACGGATCAAGTCAAGTGAATAAATTGTTTGGTTTGAGTTAGATAACAAGTGAAGTCTAGGTGGATTCTTCCTAAGGGTATCGTCTTAATCAACCGAGTTTTTCCAACGAGATTTCCCCAAATCATTCTTTTTGTCTTTGCGTCTTTAGCTTAGTAGTTAGTTAAATTTAGATTAAATAACAACTTCACTTATTTTAGGCTAGATAATAAAAAGAAAGTTAGTATTAGTACTTTTGGTTCCTTTGGGTTCGACAATCCGGTCTTGCCTAAGTTATACTACTGTTCGATAGGTGCACTTGCCTCAATCGTTGTTATAGTTAGTTCCAGGTTCGATCATTATAAATTTAAAACTCTGAAATCAACGATCAAGTTTTTGGCGCCGTTGCCGGGGAACTAAAATATTAAGAAAGCTCTATTTTTATTACTTTAGCCATTATTTTCCGCAATTTACTTTTATTTTTATTTTTATTTTGTTTTCTTTTTAACTTTGCTAAATTTTCTTTCTTTTTTTTTCTAGCAGGTACCTCTAGTTTATGACTAGAAGGAACCCGAGAGGACCACTAGTATACGATAGTGATATTGAAGCTACCGCTTGCAGGAATTGTAGAGAAATTAGGCGAGCCCTAAATTACACAGAAAAAGAGCGAGAAGGCAGATCCAATCCTACTGAAGGGATGGACGAGAATAATCCACCACCACAAGATGTGGCGAGAAAATAATGCTCCGCGTACTATGTATGATTATGCTAAACCTCATTTAACAGAGCGAGAATCAAGTATTGTTAGGCTCTGCTATAGCTGCTAATAATTTTGAATTAAAGCCTAACACTATACAAATGATTCAACAATTTGTTCAATTTGATGGTTTACAGGATTTAAGACCCAAATACTCATATAGCTAATTTTTAGAGTTCGTGATACCTTCAAAATAAATGGCGTTTCGATGATGCCATCCATCTTCTTATATTTCCCTTTTCATTAAGGAATAAAGCCAAACAGTGGTTAAACTCGTCACTACATGGGATCAAATGACCGAAATTTTTTTATTAAAATATTTCCCACCGCCAAAACGGCCAAATTACGGAATGATATCTCTTCTTTTGTGCAGATGGATTTAGAGACATTTTACGACGCATGGGAGAGATACAAGGATCTCTTGAGAAGGTGTCCGCACCATGGTTTACCCTTGTGGCTCCAAGTCCAAACTTTCTATAACGGTGTAAACCCCTCAACGAGGCAACTAATTGATTCAGCCGCCAATGGAACCCGAACAAATGTAACTCCCAGGCGACCTATGAGTTTATTGAAGAGATGTCACCTGAATAACTATCGGTGGCAAAGTTACAAGGACAAAACCAACAAAATCAGTAGGAGTTTTCAACCTCGACGCAAAGAACCATGCTATCAACACGGTAGAGATGATGAATAAAAAGCTTGATAGTTTGTGTTCTTTGCGGTACATCTAGTAATGCAAAGGCGACGCAAGTGGAAGCGTGGCGAATCCTCGAGTACCCACCCTACCAACCGGCACGTAAAGCGAACAGATGAACTATATAGGTAATAATTTCAGATCGATAATAACTCTTATAGTAATACTTATAATCCAAAGTTGGAGGAACCACCCAAATTTTTCATGGGGGTCAAGGAAATCAAGGAATTCAAAGACAACGACCTCCTCAAAATTTCCAAAATCACCCTATCCACGGGAAAAGAGGTCGAACCTTAAAGAGATCTTGACAAAATTCATGGCGACCATAGATAACCATCTCCAAGACACTGAAACCACCCTTAAGAATCAACAGGCATCAATTAAGGGGATCGAAAGTCAAGTTGGGGAACTTACTAAGACAGTTGGACAACTTGCAAAGATAATTTCGAACGACCGTAGTAGGCGTCTACCAAGCAACACTGAGATTAACCCAAAGGAGCAAATCCAAGCTATCACAGCTCATGATAGTATAGGGTTAGATGAACCCAATCCAATACAAGAAAACGAGGTAGAGAAAGGTAAAGTTGAGGTAACACAAGAAAAGCCAAAACCAGTAATCAAAAAGTACCAATCTCGTATTCCTTATCCCAAAGCGATGAAGAGAGACGATACAGAGGAACAGTTCGGTAAGTTTCTTAAACTTTTAAAGAAATTACATATTAACTTACCGCTACTTGAAGCCCTTTCGTAGATGCCAGATTCTATAAAATTTTTAAAAGAGCTTTTGACAAACAAGTGAAGGATAGACGAGGCATCACACGTGGAACTAAACGCAATGTGCTCGGCAATCTTGCAAAATAAACTACCACAGAAATTAAAAGATCCAGGGAGTTTTACGATTCCATGTTTAATTGGTAGTTTACCTATTGATAATGCGTTAGCTGATTTAGGGACAAGCATAAATGTCATGCCTTATAAATTGTTTAAACAACTAGGTCTAGGGAAACCAAAACAAACTAGGATGAGCATCCAATTAGCTGATAAAACGGTTAGAATTCCTAGGGGTATAATCGAAGATGTACTCATAAAGATTGATAAACTCGTATTCCCAGTAGACTTTGTCATCTTAGACATGGATGAGGATGATTCGATTCCCTTAATTTTAGGAAGACCCTTTTTAACAACTGCTAGAACAAAAATTGATGTTGGTACAGGAGAACTCATACTTCGTGTAGGTGATGAATCGATCAGTTTACAAGCTCTTGACTCGGCCAGGACAACAATTGATGAAGGTGAGAAAGTAAATTCAGTTGATAACCAAGTTGTTCAACTTTCACCACAGGAAACACCACAAGGTTACAAACCTGAGCCGAATCATGGACCCCATGACAACAAAGAAGAATTACATAAGGATCGAAGCCTTAGGGTCGACAAATTAGAAGAGTGGAAAACACAATTCAAAGATGAACCGGAACCACACGAAGTAAAACTGAAGGTGCCCCCAGAAGAGCTCATAGGAACAACAAACCACTTCAAAATAGGAGACCAGGTACTGTTAGATAAAGCAGATCCTCGCCTCATCACATCAGACCTGAACACAAATGAAGAAACTCCTCTTGAGGTACACAATGTTTTCCCATACGGAACAGTCGAGATAAGTAATCCCATTTTTGGTACTTTCAATATAAACGCATCTCGACCTAAACTCTATCATGATAATGAAACCGATAGCATGAGGAAGGACTTTCAACTCCTCAAACCAGCCTGATGATGCGAGTGAGAGGTAAGTCTAGCTTAAGACTATAAACGGGCGCTTCTCGGGAGGCAACCCGAGCACTAACTCTATTTTTCTTATATTTTAGTTTATTTTATTTTCTTTTCACTTTTATTTCTCATCTGAAGCAACTAACTATAAACTAACCAAAGGCCAATTTCTAGACCACACGGCCTTACACACGGCCGTGGCCGTGGCCGTGGCCGTGTCGAAGTACCGAATCTCCATACTGACACTGCAGAGATAGTACGAGTCAGGACGAATCATATCTTTGAGTCACGGACCCAACTACCCCGCCACGGCCGTGCGACGTAGCCATGGCCGACACTGTTAGGTTGGACACGGGCGTGGTGACTTGAACATGGGCATAGGAGACATGAACGACGCCCAACACGGCTGTGCGATGCAGCCGTGGTCGACACTGGTAGTTTACACACGGGCGTGGCAACCAGAACATGGGCATGGGAGAAACGATACGATGCATAACACGGCCGTGCGAGGCGGCCGTGTGAATCAACACGCCCATGGCACACGGGCGTGGGATTGCACTAGGCCTGAAAATCTATTTAAACCCCCTCCCATCTCTTCCCTTACTCACTTTCCTACTCCCCATCCCCTTTATTCTATCCCATTATTCAGACCTCCCCCTACTTTTCTTCCCCAATACATTCCCAAAACCCTTGACCTACACAAAATGTCGAAGAAGCGGAAGGAATCAAGCATAGTCTCCCAGAGGGAGACCGATCTATATAAGTTCATGCCGACCGCTTCAATCACTCGACGAGCCAAGGATATTTGAGGCCATTTAGTTTTTATTTCGTTTTTCTCTTTTGCTTCAATTTCCTTATCTTTACTTCTCTTCTGCTTAATTTCACTTATTTTATTTTAGTTTCTTTATTTTAGGTTCTTCAGGCTGCTTGGGAATCACACCACAACCACCACCATATCCACAGCCTTAGAAATCACGCCCACCTCATGAACCATCCAACAATAAGGACTCTACGGTCCATTTATCTTATCTTTTCCTTTAATTTTATTCTATTTTTTATTTTCCTTCACTTTAGCTTGCTTTTCTTTAATTATTTAATTAGTATAGTTTTAATTATTATTATATCCTGGCTAATCCTCCATGAGCTACCAAATTTCTTCATCTAGCGCAAGATCGTCATTAAGAACGACCCCTCCAACTTATCTTTCACCTCCAACGCAAGGATTTCATCCATAATTCAGGGAGTTTCACCTCTCTCCATATCTTTTGAATTTATACTTAATTGTCTATATATACATCTTTGTACATTGAGGGCAATGTACATCTTAAGTGTGGGGGGTGAACAACCTAAAAAGGTGCCTAACTTTTTTTCATTATTCTCAAATTCCTGAAATTAGGTGCCAAACTTTTTGCATTATTCTCAAATCCCTGAATTATGCCTTGTCTTAAAGTAAATTTCTCATATTATCATTAGAATTAAATTTCCATGATTTATGATTTTTATTGATATGTTTTAAATTAAGTCATTGATAATTGTGCATTGATAATTAAATTCTAAGATACTAGAGAATCAAGCATGATAAGTCTATTTTTCAGTATTAAAATTTTTTCTAGGTTGTTAACCTGAATTTGAATATTACTTTGAAGTTTGAAATTTACGAGGATGATATCAAAATACCCATAATTTTTGTGAGATTTTGAGCCTTATAAGAGCATATATTCTTTTTCTTGCTCACTTTTTGATTATGAGTGTGTCAACATTGATTTGTTATTCTAGAACTTGCATCGTTTATACATGTCGAGGCCACACCTTTGATTTGATATACAGAGATGATAAAGGCACCTAGGATTTAACCCACTCACTCCACTAAAAAAACCTACCTCCATAATTAACCCTTAGTGAACCCCTTTGATCCTAACAACCCTTTTTTGACTCGCCCACTAATATTAACCCAAAACCCTTTGTATTTGTTATCACCATTCTTCTTGACTACCCTTTTTGTCGAGATTTGATTTGACCAGTTGCCTAACTATGTTCTTTATTTCAGTTGTTAAAGTTCTTTATTATTACTTGATCTAAAAAAATCGAAGTATATTCAATATTAGTATGATGAAAAGCGAGCTTGTACAGTTAAAGTTTATTTATTGAAGAAGAAGCTCGTATTATTAGTTTCAAAGTTTCAATTCATGTAATTATTTATTTTTCAGTTTGTTGTTTCTAGTTAGGTAATTTTTTAGGTCGATCTCGATTCTAAACCTCTAATTCAGCCTTTATCCACACCTTAACCCAAGCCCCGTTATAACCCTTTCAAAGACCTTTTGATTTGTGCATCATCTCATATTACAGTGGTGGAGATTTGATTTTCTTGCAAGCCTATGGGATTAACTTTTCAGGTTTGACATTTGAGTGCTTAATGCTGAACCTTAAACACTTCGAGTGATTTGAGTGAATCTTTTGTGAGGATGTCAATCCTTGTAGGTTTTGGATCAGAGGTAATTATTTAGATGAGGGGAAACACCTATGTTTTGTGCTACAAATGTATGACTTATATTGTTTGAATCTTTAGGACTCTTTGAGTTAAATTATCCATGTATAAATTATCTATGAATTATGATGAGACATTGTTGATAGGAATATTGAATCATGGAAAGTTCGTTTTAATTGTAAGTTGAGAATTTTGCTTGAGGACAAGCAAAAGCTTAAGTGTGGGGGTAATTGATAAATCGTAAAAGTAACATATTTTAATCCCACAATTAGCATACTTTTGGATGATTTATCCCTTGATTTATGTAAAAAGGTGCTCTTAATCCTTTCTTTTCATGTTTTATACTCAGGAAAGCACCGGAGGATGGAAAGAACGAGAAACGGGCTCAAAACGGACCAAATTGGGCCAAAGTGAAAATCGACACGGCCTGGACTTTAGCCAACACGGTCGTGTCTCCTTGATAGACTAGAACACGGCCTAAAGACGATTCACACGGGCGTGTGCCATGGTCGTGTCCCTATCGTGGAGAAGAGCAATTTCACTCAGAAAAGGATACTTAGGGGCAAAGAAACCTATTTCAAAAGCCTATATAAACACCCTAAGTATAACCTAGAAGAGGGCGGTGAGCTAGGCCAAGGAGCCGAGCCGAAAAGGTCAGATTTGTGGGAAACAATCGAAGATAGCCAGTTGATCCATCTCAAGAAGTCGGAATTCTACTCAAGACGGCGGATCTCTCCTTCAATTCCTTCAGGGGGTTTTAGGGATTTCTTATGTTTTGTTTTATCTTTTCTTCTGAGATGTTTTCTTTTATTATTATGAACTAATCCCTTCAGATACCTGAAGGGGATGAAACTTAGATGAATCTTGTTATCGTTTGCTGAACTATATGATAAATACTTGATTTATAACACCCCAAACCCGGCCCATGCGTTACGACCGGATCTGACATGTAACATGAATAAAACGTATTAAGAACTTTGAAACTCGTACCTAAGTAGATATTATTTGGTTATAATTAAGAAAACCAGTTTGATTAAAAGAAATATTCGATAAAAATACTACTAATATCGAGAGGTTAATTGAAGAATCAATAATCGAACTAGTGATCTTTTAAAACCGTGACTTCTGAAAATATTATTGATAATTTGCAGGAAAAATCTAAGTTAAATTATTTGTACATATTTATTATGAAATCCGTTTGTTGATATTTTTGATGAAAACTGTTGTTTATGATTTTAGAAAATCCCCGTTTAAAACAATTCATGGAAAATTAAATACGTCAAACATAAAACCGAAATAAAAATCCCAGAGGCCTTATTACAACTTTAAACCCAAAATAATAAAAGTAATGAAATAAAGCGAAAAATTGAAAATTTTCTAAAGTTTGAAAACACCATTTCTAAAGTATAGCCTCCATCGGGTCACCCGTGGCCCAAGTCCACATCACTGAGCATTACCTGCAAGGATTAAGAAAAAGGGGGTGATTTACTAGAACTCAGTGCATAATCCCTTTACCGTCATCCACTGGGCCTGAATCCATATAGCAATAACTTGGGCCTAAGCCCATTTACATAATAATTTTTAAAATGACATGTATGCAGCCCAACCCATCCATCCATCACACCCCCGACCAGCCAATCACACCTGTGGGGATCAAGTCAACCCACCCCGCCGCTCACACCAAAATTTGCAGTCAAGCTGCTATCATATATTTTTATTATGGTCATGCCACCGAAATCATATGTAAGCATAATAATGGACATTTTGTGGCAATGCCACCAGGCTACACTGCTCTTCATACAACTTTTCCCATCCCATGCAAAATGTAAAAAAAAAATGCAACATACATAATAAAATAAAATATCCACATATATATAACCACCATTAATCTAGTGAATCATTTCGGTGAATTGGCCCATTAAAGCAATTTAATAATTTGGCCCACTAAGGCATTCTAGCAAATTGGCCCATAGGGGCACTTTAGTAAATCGGCCCATAGGGGCATTTTGGTAATTTTACAAATTTTGTACCGTTTTTAACAGATTTTAGAAATAATGTAATTTAAGCAAGTTACTCGATCTATGCCATATTACAATTTCTAGCCTTGTAAATAATAACGATCTATTTTCCAACATGACATCGAATCACAAATCTACGGGATTTCGGTGTGAGATTACACACCTGATTACGGTAAGGACTAAACCTTCTTGATCGTCGGCACCTAAATCACCATTACACTCGATTAACCAATAAACGAGATTTTATTAATCTAATATCTAAATCAAATGTTCTAATGAAACGCTTACCCTTAGTATCGTGAACAACCGCGATTTGTCTATTTTCACCAGATGATGGTCCACAACCCGGTGGAAAATCCCGAACTGCCGATTAGGAGTAGGAATTGCAAATCCACTCCTTTTGTGTTCTCCTATCGCTTTTCCTTTCAAACCGCTACCACTTGCCTCCATTGAAAAGTCCCGGTTAGTAAAATACTATGAGAGAAAGTAGTTGTTTAGGGATGGATTCGGCTTACCTCTACTTCCGAAGAACCAACGTGTAGAGAAAACGAGTGATTTAACCCCTATAATAATCGTTTAGTCAAATCTATCATTCCGGTTTAACGAATAACCAAGTATTGAGAGATCGAAATAATCCATAAAGAAACTTCTTACCTTAACGATAGTAGATCCGACTTCCACCAATTGACTTAAGACTAGAGATGGATCGGCAAGGATGTGATATTCGGCCAACCCACTAGAATACTATAAAAAGAAAATGATCAAGATTTGAGAGTTTGGAAGGGAATAATATTTCGGTTTAGAACAAAGTGAAACAACCGAATAGTGATGGACACACATTCGGCTAGGAAGAAAAGAAAATGAAAGAAAAAGAACGAAGCCACTTACCCGATTCAACCAAAGAAGAAATGCCCAACACGCAAGATGGAGAAGAGAGATGATGATAAAGATTCGGCTATTGAAGAGAAAGAAACAAAGAAGGTTCGGCCACAAAGTAGTGTCGGTTTTAAGAGAAAAGGAGAATGGTTGAGGAAATGATAAAAATAAAGAAAAGAAATGATGGAAAAAGGAGTATTAGAGGGGTTCGGCTATTACCAAAAGAAAATGAGCCAAAATGGATTGAGTGTTTTGGTCATTATGTGTTTCGGCAACAAAGGAAAAAGATTGAACAAAGATGGATTGAGGGTTATGGAACAACAAGGGAACAAGATGAACAATGGCTAGAGTGTTTCGGCCAAAAACAAGAGAAAATGAGGTGAACAAATGGCTTTAGAATTTCGGCAAGCAAAGGGAAAGAATTGGAAAAGAAACACCAAAAATTTGTAAAAAGAAACAAGCCTTTCATGCACCAAAATTTGCCAAATGCCTATAGGAAATTCGGCTACCAAGTCCCCCTCCCAAAACCGTGTGCCCATAACACTCAAAAGATTATGGTTGACCAAAAACATTCTTTCCTAAACACCTTCCACAAAATCGGCCAACATATCCCCCTTCTTGCTCCTTTCCTTTAATTCTTTCCTTCCTTTTCCCTTGTTTTCCTCCTTCCCTTATTTCTTAGCCATCTTTCCATAAATAAAAAGTCTCCCATACCATAATTAGAGCCATGGCCGACACTTGGAATAGGAACACAAAAAAATAAATCCAAAATTTTGCAATAGATGGGATTCGAACCTCAGACCATTAGTACACTCCACACGTCACTTTCCACTTTTACCAATAGACTCCTTGTGCTAGAAAAATGCACACTTATTTCCTTAAGTCTTGATGCCACTTACCTTCTCTCCTTAAAGTGCTTAAACACAAAAATTTTGCTAAGGCCCAACTCAACCCCGAGCCTTCTTAGAACCCCTAAACATACACAATTAACATTCTTAACTAGTCTAATGCATGATGTAAAGTAAATTATAAAATCCTGAATTTCATGATGTTACATGATTTGTTATTAATTATGTGTTCTTAATTCTTGTGTTGATATTTCCAGGATATTTATTCAAGTTTGATGTGCTTAGGTGGAGGAGCAAAAGTCCCTGCTTAAGAGTAGATCTAGAAAAATTAAGCGGAGTTGATCGCGCGCCTAGAGATAGGGTGACGAGATTTTTCCGGATTAGGGTGAAACCTAATATGGGAGTCCATAGATCGAGTTAATGCAATTCTAGGGGTTTTAATTAGAAAGAGATTTCAATTAATCAACCTAGGGTTAGACGTTATTCGCTTCGAGAGAGGGTTTAATATACATTAGGGAGTCTTACGGATCAAGTCAAGTGAATAAATCGTCTGGTTCAGAGTTAGATAACAAGTGAAGTCTAGGTGGATTCTTCCTAAGGGTATCGTCTTAATCAACTGAGTTTTTCCAACAGTATTTCCCCAATTCATTCTTTTTGTCTTTGCGTCTGTAATATCCCGGGTTAGGGGCTATCTTGTTGTTGCATGTTATTGCCTGGTTGTGGTGTGCTGTGTTGCTATTTTTATGTCTTAGGGGCTTAATTATAGCCTAGGTGTATGCCCGAGGTAATGGAAGAATTTTGGTTTTTGGGTATTAAGTGAAGAAATTTGAGGAAAATTTGGGTTTTTAAGTTATTTTTGGTATTTCATAGCACAAAAAGAAGAGTGGCAGAGTGGCAGAGCATGCGCCACTTGGGAGTTTGGTGTGGCGTCATTTGCAAGGAAGGGGGATGGCCTGAGTTCGAGCTGCGAAACTCCCATTTTGGTTGCATTTTGGGACGGCATGGAGAGGAGGCAGAAGGCAAGTGGAACTCTACCTTGGACTTGGTCAAAAGGGTGACTTGGATGGTGGAGAGCAAATTAAGGAGGAAGACTTGTTCAACTCATTTGAAATGGGTGGAGAGGAGTGTTTGGGGGGATTCTTGGCCGAATTTGTGGGGTGTTGGAGTGGGGTTGTGGACGGTTTGGTAGGGGGAAGGGAGGTGTGCCGAAATGCACTTCTCATTTTGTGCATTTTCGGCCAAAAGCACTTGTAAAACAATTCTCTCTTTGTGCCTTACCAAAACCGAAAGACTAAGCACTTGCCGAATTGTTTTTGCTCATTTTTGTTTGTTTTCCAATTTTCCTTTGCTAGCCGAATACTCTCCTCCTCATCTTCTTTTCTTTTGTCCATTGTGAAGCCGAATTCTCCATTTCCTTTCTCCTTTCTTTTTGTGCCGAAATTTTTTGGAGCTAGGTGCACATTCGGTCATTTTGGTTTCAAGGAAGAGGTTTTCCTTTTTGCCTTTTGTCAACCGAAACACAAGTGGGTTCTTTTGGTTTTCTTCATTATTTTTGTTGAACCGAAAGATCAAAAATCCCTATAGCATTGCCGAATTGTCTTTGTCTCTCTCAACTTTTTCATTTGTGTATGCCGAATGTTTGTTCTTGTGTTCATTGGATGTTGAGCCGAAACTAGCCTCTCTTCTTCTCAACTTTCTTGTTTTCTTAAAATCTTCATTATGAAACTTTAACCTCCAAGTTATTCTCTCCATTTCTTCTCTTGTAAACCGAGTACACCTTCTTTTCTTCTTTTCTATCTTTTTGGGTGTTAGCCGAATACCACCCTTATTTCTCCCCATCTATATTCTCTTTCTTTGTACTCAAAGCCGAAAGAAGGGTGTGGAACACCTAGGTTGAATTCCTTTTTCCTAGTGGTGGCTTGGTCGAATAGTGGTGGTGTTGGGTAAGTGTTTCGAATGCTCATTTCTTCTCTCCTTAATTTCTTTGTCAATTTTAGAGGTGGCTAAGTGCCGTTTGGGGTATGAGTAAAGGAGTTAACCCCCCTTACTTTGGAACCGAATGTATGGCAGGGCAATCAGGGATTACAAAGCGATGTGGAGCCCAATCCTTTTGTTAACCGAGTAGGTAAGTGTTGGTAAGATTTCGTTCATGGTTGTTCGTTTAAATCTGATTAAGTCAAGGTGACAAAGGACTAACCATAATCTCTTAAGGTGTAGCCGATTGTTGAGTAGAGAAGGAATCATTGGGGTTCGGGTTGCTAAGAAACCGAACTAATAGCAAGGTAAGGGTGATTCGACAAACCCTTTTTGTCTTAATGGTGTTGGCCGAAGGTGTAGATGCCTAACCCCTAATGTGTGGCCGATTGTAGGAGTCAGTACTCGAGTGACTTAGATCGTTTTCGTGGGGATTCTAGACTCGTAGTTATCAGGTGTGTAACTAACACACCCTCTACTTAGTAACGTTGTTAATAAACTTGATTGTTTAATAAGATTGAAACAGTGAGAAGGATGATTGGATACCCAAAAAGGGGTATGTGTACGATTCGGGTAAGTCTGTTCGATGATGAGTATTAATGATAATACATGATATCATGATTTATATTATGCATGTTATGAGTTGTAATGCTTGATATGTTGGCATGATATGCATGGCTTGTATGAGATGCATAATCCCATGAGTATGATATGTGTGGGTGATACGAGAGGAGGGAGCAGTGATATTTTGTGCTGACGAGCACCAGTGCTTTGGTAGCACACTTTGTGACTTTGGGTCACCAGAGGTTTGGCACCTCCAGAGGTTTGGTACCTCAGCGCCTCGTCCCGTGTGGCTCAGCACCACGATGGGTTGGCCCACAGATGATTACAGGATTGACGCCAGGTGTTTTGGTAACACACGATGGGTTGGCCCCATCACCGAGATTTGTGACTACGGTACCAGTGCTTTGGTAGCACATTGTGTCTTTGGGACACCAGAGGTTTGGCACCTCATTGCGACTTGTCCCTGTGGTTTGACCACCGTGGGTTGGCCCCACTAGAGATATGGGATCGTCCGCTAGTGATTTGGTATCACACGATGGGTTGGCCCCATCATCATTGGATTCGTGACTTCGGTCACGGTTGCTTTGGTAGCACAACCGTGTCTTTGGGACACCAAAGTGCTTTGGTAGCACATTGACGGATATTGTGTCTTTGGGACACCAGTGCTTTGGTAGCACATTGTGACTATATGTCACCGGTGGTTTGGCACCACCAGTGGTTTGGTACCACACGGGGTAGAAAAGGCGATATGGATGGTTAGGTTGGGTTGCATTAATTATGTTGCTATGTATGATGTGTGTTAGCATGTTGTTTTATCGGAGCGGGATTTACACATCGAGTCACTCGACTCACCCTCTCCTTTGACATTTTGGTGACTCGTAGACGCGGACTTGGAGGTAAGGATGGACTCGGGGTGCACATGCCATGCTTTAATAAAGTTTTACTCTGACACTCTACTATTTGGGTACTTTAGTTATTACTTTACATTGGGTTTTATTTCGGATTGTAAAAGGCCTTTTAAGTTATGTTTTATGTTGTTTATATTTTAAGTGATTTTGATATGCCTTAACAAAATAACTCGGAATAAATTTTTCTAAAACCCGGAAAGATAATGTTTTCAAAATTATAACGCTGACGTGTTTTTAAACTATACCATCGGGTATCACACTAAGTCTTTTTGACAAACAAATACAATCTGGTTCCCAAACCAAACTTGTAGTTCATTTAAGTCTAGAAGCGTTTTATGTATCACTAAGAAACTAAGGAGGTTTTAAATGGTTTTAACTTGTTTTAACTACAAATTCTAGCTAAGTTTTCAAAATCTCCGGGTTTCAAATACATCAACTGTTTTCCAAACAAGACTACTCAAATTTGTTTCAAACACACTGTGTTTCCACTCCACTTTTAAACGAAAAATCTAGTTTTCCCAAAACGTTTTCCCCGTAGCATACCAGATTCGGACGTGGTGTCTTGTCCGGGTTTGGGGTGTTACAGCGTCTTTATCTTAGTAGTTAGTTAAATTTAGATTAAATAACAACTTTACTTATTTCAGGCTGGATAATAAAAAGAAAGTTAGTATTAGTACTTTTGGTTCCTTTAGGTTCGACAATCCGGTCTTGCCTAAGCTATACTACTGTTCAATAGGTGCACTTGCCTCAATCGTTGTTATAGTTAGTTCCAGGTTCGATCATTATAAATTCAAAACTCTGAAATCAATGATCATTAAGGAACAAGGCTAAACAGTGGTTGAACTCATTACCACGAGGATCAATCACTACATAGGACCAAATGACCGAAAAATTTTTAATTAAATATTTTCCGCCGGCTAAAATGGCTAAGTTGAGGAATGATATCTCTTATTTTGTGCAGATGGATTTAGAGACACGTTACGATGCATGGGAGAGATACAAGGATTTACTAAGAAGGTGCCCTCACCATGGGTTACCTTTATGGCTTCAGGTTCAAACTTTTTACTATGGTGTGAACCCCTCAACTAGGCAATTGATTGATTCAGCCGCAGGTGGAACCCTAAATAACAAGACCCCTGAAGCGGCTTATGAGTTTATAGAGGAGATGGAACTGAATAACTATCAGTGGCAAGTTATGAGGACAAAACCAACAAAAGCCACCGAAGTTTTCAACCTCGACGCAGTGACCATGCTATCAAACCAGGTAGAACTGTTAAATAAAAAGATTGATGGTTTGTGTGGTTCTTCGCAGGTACATCCAGTGATGCAGTGCGATTCAAATGGAGGAGGGTCGAACAATACTGAATACCCACCTTACAACCCTGTCATAGAAAATGAACAAATGAACTATATGGGTAACAATTCTAGACCTCAAAATAACCATTATAGTAACACTTACAATCCAGGTTGGAGGAACCACCCAAACTTCTCATGGGGTGGCCAAGGAAATCAGAGACAGCAACCCCCTCCAGGCTTTCAACAACAACCCTACCCACAGGAGAAAAAGCCAAACCTTGAGGAGATACTTACTAAATTCATCTCGGTGTCAGAAACAAGTTTCCAGAACACCGAAACTGCACTCAAAAACCAACAGGCATCGATTTAAGGACTCGAAAACCAAATAAGTCAGCTTGCCAAGCTAATCTTAGAACGTCCACAAGGTAGCTTGCGAAGCAATACTGAAACTAACCCAAAAGAGCAAATCCACGCCATTACTGTTCACGATAGTGAAAGGTTAGATGAACCAAAACAACGGCAAGAGAACGTGGTAGATAAAGGTAAGGTTGAGGTAAGCCATGATAAACCGAAATCAGTAAGTACAGAATACCAACCTCGTGTGCCATATCCCAATGTGACAAAGAAAGACCGTACAGATGAACGATTCGGTAAATTTCTTAAACTCTTAAAAGTATTACATATTAACTTACTATTTATTGAAGCTCTTTCGCAGAAGCCCAATTCAAAAAAAAAAAATTAAAAGATCTTTTGACAAACAAATGAAAGTTAGACGAGGTGTCGCATGTGGAGCTAAATGCAGTGTGCTCAGCAGTCTTACAAAATAGACTACCACAAAAGTTAAAAGATCCAGGGAGTTTTACGACTCCTTGCTTAATTGGTGGTTTATCTGTTAATAATGCTTTAGCAGATTTAGGGGCAAGCATAAATGTTATGCCTTATAAAATGTTTAAACAGCTAGGTCTTGGGAAACCGAAACAAACTAAGATGAGTATTCAATTAGCTGATAAAACTATTAAAGTTCCTAGGGGTATAATCAAAGATGTATTAGTAAAAATTGATAAATTCATATTTCCAGTAGACTTTGTTGTCTTAGACATGGATGAGGACAATAATGTTCCTTTAATTTTAGGAAGACCCTTTTTAGCAACAGCTAAAACTAGAATTGATGTTGGTACAGGTGAACTCACACTTCGTGTAGGTGATGAAACGATCACACTTCAGGCTCTTGACTCAGCCAGAACATCGAGTAATAAAGGTGAGAACATAAATTCTATTAATGACCGTTTGGTTCAACCTTCTTTTCAGGAAGCACCACGAAATTACACAACTGAGCCACATCCTAGATCTCGTACCAAAAATGAAATAACTCATGAGGAGCGAAGGCTTCAGATCGATGAACTAGACGAGTGGAAGACACATGTTAAGGAGCAACCAAGAATACACGAAGAAAAATCGAGGCAACTCCATAACGAACTTAAAAATGAAGCAAACTACTTCAAGGTTGGAGACCAAGTTCTAATGGATAATACAGATCCTCGTGTTGCCACTTCTGAACCTAATGGAAAAACTCCTTTCACGGTACTTAATACTTTCCCATATGGTACAGTCGAGGTAACTTATTCTCAATTTGGCACCTTCAAGGTAAATCGTACTCGTCTAAAATCGTATTTTAATACAATTGATAGCAAGAATGAGGAGTTTCAACTACTCAAACCACCATGATTATGTGAATGAGAGGTAGTCTAGCTTAAGACTTTAAACGAGCGCTTCTTGGGAGGCAACCCGAGCACTAACCCCTTTAAGTTTCATATTTTTTATTTTTAGCGCCTAACTAAAAACTAACCAAATTAATAAAGCGCAGGTTTTCTTACCACACAGCCTTGCACATGGGCGTGGCCGTGGCCATGTAGACACCATGAATACGCACATCGGCGTGGCAGAGACCGTGCGAACCAAGGACGATAATTTTCCCAAAACACGGGCTGCGACAAAATGCCACGTCCATGCGATACGGCCATGGTCGACATTGAGAAAGTAACACGGGTGTGCGACACGCCCATGCCCCTAGGCCGTGGTCGATACTAATCAAACAAACATGGGCGTGAAAACCTCTACACGGCCGTAGGAGAAACAAACGAGGTACCACATGGTCGTGCGATACAGCCGTGTGACCTAACACGCCCAGGGCACACGGGCGTGGGCAGCTAATTTCTATATAAACCTCTTTTTCTGTTCACTTTCTTCCCCAAATCCCTTCTTTCCCAACCCTAGCCACCACAGTTGTTCTCTCTTTTCACCACCAGCCACCGCCTCCTCACCCCACTTACTCCATTGTTTCCACCTCTTCTTCCGCCCAAAAACCCCCCCTTTTCCCTTTTCTTTTCCCATTATCTTCCCCTTATTCCCTTATTCCTCCTTTACACCACCACTACACCACCACCATCCTTGCCATCATACACAATGACAAATACTAGAGGCAAGAGCAAAGCCACCATCTCCATGTCGAAAAAGCGAAAGGCTCCTAGCACGGTCTCCCCGTGCGGGACCACTCCACATAAGTTCATGCAGGCCGCTTCATTAATTCGACAAGACAAGGACCTTTGAGTCCATTTAATTTTTCTTTTTCCTCTATTTTCATTTTTAAATTCTTTCCGTTTACCTTTCTTGTCTTTAATTTATATTATTATATTTTGATTTCTTTAATTTAGGTTCAAGGGGCTATTACGGAACAACCCCACCACCACCAGAGTATCCACCACCCCTGCCCACCTTTACACCTTTTCTTTTCTTTGAATCCATCCAAAATTCAGGAAGTTTCACCTCTCTCCCTATCTTATGATTTTCTTACTACTTTGTCATTACTTATCTTTGTACATTGAGGACAATGTACATCTTAAGTGTGGGGAGGTGTCAACAATACTGAATTATGCCTTGTTTTTAAGTAACTTTCTCATATTACTGTTAGAATGAAACTTCTATTGATGTATAATTTTCATTGATATGTTTCGGATTAAGTCATAGGTAATTGTGCATTGATGGTTTAAACTTTAAGACATTATAGAATCAAGCATGATAAGTCTATTTTTAGAATTTAAAATTTCTAGGTTGTTTCCCTAAATTTAAATATTACTTTGAAGTTTGAAATTTGCAAGGTTGATATTAAAAACCATAATTTTTGTGAGATTTTTGAGCCTTTTAGAGAATATTCTTTTCTTGCTCACTTTATTAATTATGAGTGTGTCAACATTGATTTGTTATTCTAGAACTTGCTTCGATTATACATGTCGAGACCACACCTTTGATTTGATATACTGAGATAATAAAGACACTAAGGATTTAACCCACTTACTCCATTAAAAGCCTACCTTCATAATTAACCCCTAGTGAACCCCTTTAAAGCCTAATCAACCATTTCTTGATATACCACTAATATTAACCCGAAACCTATTTTTGATTCGTTATCCCCATTTTTCTTGACTACCCTTTTGTCGAGATTTGATTTGATCAGTTGCCTAACTATTTTCAATATTTTAGTTTTTAAATTCTATCTTATTATTGTAAATACTTATTCTTAAAAAAAATGTGTGGAAATTTATTCATTATTAGTGTTATGAGCTTAAACTATTAATTTCATTATCTTTAGAAGAAGCTCGTGTTATTAGTGATAAGTTTTCAATTGATGTAATTATTCAGTATTAGTCCAATTTTTCTAGTTAGGTAATTTATCAATTCAATCTCAATTCTAACCCTCTAATTCAGCCTTTATCCACACCTTTAACTCGAGCCCCATTACAACCCTTTAAAAGACCTTTTGATTTGTGTATCATCTCATTTTATAGTGGTGGAGATTTGATTTTCATGCAAGCCTATGGGATTAACTTTTCATGTTTGACTTTTGAGTGCGTAATTTGAACCTTAAACACTTTGAGTGATTTGAGTGAATCATTAGTGAGGATGTCAATATTTGTCAGGTTCTGAATTAGAGGTAATTATTTAGGTAAGGGGAAACACCTATGTTTTCATGCTATAAAAATCTATGACTTAGATTGTTTGAATCTCTAGGACTCTTCTAGTTAAATTATCAATGTATAAATTATCTATGAATTATGATGAGACATTATGAATGAGAATTATGAATTGAGGAAGTTAATTTTAATTGTGAGTTGGGGATTTTACTTGAGGACAAGCAAAGGCTTAAGTGTGGGGATATTTGATAAACCATAAATTATACATATTTTAACCCCATGCTTAGCTTATTTTTGGATGAGTTTTCATTATATTTGATGAATTCGATGCTCCTAATCCTTTAATATCATGTTTTACACTCAGGAGAGCTTAGGGAGTCGAAAAGAATGAGAAACGGGCCAACAAGGGACAAAATGGGCCTATATTAGAATTCAACACGGCCTGGGCCATTGGACACGGCCGTGTGTTACGAGTAGGATTGAACACGACCTAGATCAACGTACACGGGCAGATGACATGACCGTGGGTGGTGAGAAGGAGCTAGCACGGCCTAAGGCTATCGAACACGGGCGTGTCACACGGGCGTGTCCCTGCCATATCAAAGATTAATTCTATCTAGAAAAGGTTACTTGGGGGCAAAGAAAGGCGTTCCAAAGCCTATATAAACACCCTAGGGGGTGACCTAAAAGGGGTACGATGGATAGAACGCAGAAAATACTCGAAGACAGCCGTCGGAAGCAGCTCGGAATGAGGATCTCCATCAAGACTGAAGATCTCCCATCAAGTTCTTTAGAAGTTTTTGGGTTTTCTTATGTTTTGTATTTTTCCTTATTTTGAGATGTTTCCTTCTATCTGTATGAACTAAATCCCTTAGATACCTAAGGGGATGAAACCTAAGATGGATCTTATTACTATTTGATTTATAAGATAAATACTTGTTCTTATTCTTAATTGTGAGTTCTCATTCTTGTTTTGATAATTCAGGTTATTGATTTAAGTCGAATGTGCTTATTCAGTGGAGCAAAAGTCCCTGCTTAAGAGTAGATCAACACAATTAAGTAGAGTTGATTGCAACCATAGACATAGGGCGATGAAAATCTACCAGATTAGAGTCAAATCTAATAAGGGAACCCATAGATCGAGTTAATGCAATAATAGAGGGTTTAATTAGAAAGAGATTTCAATTAATCAACCTAGAGTCAGTTGTTTTTAGTCTCGAGAGAGATATTAACAAAAATCAGGGATTTCTACGGATTAAGTCAAGTGAATAAATCATATGAATCAAAAGTAATAAGTGAAGTCTAGGTGGATTTTTCTTTAGGTATTGCCTATCACATAAGTTGTCTAAAAGTATTTTCCCAAGTCTTTCGTTGTCGTGTTTTTAATTAAGTTTTAGTTTAAAAAGAAATCACTCCAATTCTTAGGCTAGATAATAAAAAGATAGTAACTACTAGTACTCTTGGTCCTTGTGGATACGATATTTCCTGTCTTACCATAACTATACTATTAAACGATAGGTGCGCTTGCCTTTAATGTGATCATAGTTAGTTTTAGACACATCATCATCACACTATCCTACTATCACTTTGGTACTTTTGAACTTAAGTATTTTGAGTATATGGCATGTATAGAAGCTTTGATCATTTTGATATATGTTTTGGTAATGAATTTAGCCATTTGACTTGGCTTCTAAATGGCTAAAGTTTGGTTTTGTATATAGCCATTAAAGTTGGCTTAATTTGGTTGGTTTGGTTGTGTAAATATATTAGTGCATATGGCTTGTGTCGTGAATTTGATAATGGATATTGTGGAAGTCAAATGGTTGATGATTTGAGAATTTGTATGCTTGTAAATTTAGGCAAATTAATGCATGTTTGAAAGTGTCCATTTAGTTGAGTTGAGAATGTGAATTTGGTATAAAATGGAATAGCATATTGTAGTATATGTGTGCCTTGTTTTTGTTGGCATGAAAATGGTTTGAGTGATGCTTGGTTGAGATTAGATGAATGCCTACATATGCTATGTTTTGGTGCCAAATGGGTTGGTTTAGGTGTGTACAAGTTTGGATGGCAAAATGGCTTGGTAAATAGCCTATTTTTGTCCACACGGGCAGAGACACGGACGTGTATCTCAGCCATGTGTGACACACGGTTAGGTTACACGGTCGTGTGTCCCCTGGTGTTGAATTAAAAATCAAGTCAGTATGCTCCACACGACCCAGCACACGGGCGTGTTATTGGTCATGTGGCCTAAGTCAGTATGCCCTACAGGTTTGGCACGACCTAGTACACGGACTGGCACACGGGCTTTGTGGCCATTTTTATGGCACATGGGCTAGCCACACGGGTGTGTGTGTTGGCCGTGTGACCCAAGTCAGAGAGTTACACGGGGTTGGACATGGGCTGAGACACGGCCATGTGATCCCATTTCGAATGTCCACACGGGCGTGTCTTTGGCTGTGTGAGACACACGGCCGGGCCACACAAGTGTGTATCTCCTGTATTTTGCAAAAAAAAAATTAAGTGTTTCCAAAGTTTCCTAAGTTATCGGTTTAGTCCCGAACCACCCCGAATGTATGTTTTAGGCCTTGTAGGCTTATACTAGGGACGATATGCATGTTGTTGGATGATGATTATTTGGAACTTGAAATGTATGTGAAATGTAAGTGTAATTGTATAATATGTTTGGCAATGCTCCGTTACCCTATTTCGGCGTTGAATACGGGTGAGGGGTGTTACATTTATTGGTATCAGAGCAACGGTTTAGTCGATTCTCGAACTAACGTAGCGTATGTGAGTCTACCTATACATGCCATATATAACCTGTGATAGTGTGATATCTCTTGACAGTTTAAATCGTGTTTTCGTATAGTAAATGGATCCCAATCGAGCTGTAGCTGATGATGTTCAAAGTAATGCTCCAGCCTCTTTTCACGGAGTAGCGCAATCTGAGTCGAGACCCGTATCGCATAGTCAGAGAGGAGAGGCTAAGGAAACCTTCTTCCAAATGATGAACGAGTGGTTTTTGAATTTTGTTCGAACAAATTTGGCTACTCAACAACCTCCACCCCCCACCTATTCCACAACCGGTTCTCATAGCTTCCCAAGGTTTGGAACCTTTGCGTTTGAGTAAGCCGCCAGTTGATAAAATCTGAAAATATAGGGCTGAAGAATTCAGAGCTACTGTTGATGATGATCCTGAGAGAGCCGAGTTTTGGCTTGAAAATACGATCAGAGTATTTGATGAACTATCATGCACATCGACTGAGTGTTTAAAATGTGCCGTATCACTTCTGAGGGACATAGCGTGTTAGTGGTGGAATACTCTAGTATCAGTGGTGTCGAGAGAAAGGGTCACCTGGGAATTCTTTCAAGCTGAGTTTAGAAAGAAATACATCAGTCAACGGTTTATCAATAAAAAACTTAAAGAGTTTTTGGAGCTAAAACAGGGTCGTATGTCTGTGACTAAATATGAGCGAGAGTTTGTTAGACTCAGTAAGTATGCTCGAGAATTTGTTTCCACCGAGGCAATTATGTGTAAAAGATTTGAAGACGGACTGAACGAAGATATCAGATTGCTAGTTGGGATTTTAGAGTTGAAAGAACTTGTAGTATTAGTCGGTCGAGCTTGCAAAGCCGAAGAATTGGGCAAAAAAAAGGAAAAGCTGAATTCGAAGCTAGAGATTCGAGAAAAAGATCAATGAATAAACCATATCAATATTCGTCAAAGAAATCAAGAGATTCGTACACTCATTCGAATGCTTCAATCGGGTATCCAAAAAGAGATCGTGGAAAGAAATACTCAAGTCTTAAGGCTCAAGCTACATCAGTATCGAGTGTTGCCAGTATAAGAAACAATAAACCCGAGTGTCAACAGTGTGGTCAACGACATTTTGGTGAATGCTGGATGAATAATAGAGGTTGCTTTAAATGTGGTTCACAAGATCATTTCACAGGAGATTTTCCTGAGTTAGCTGAGAAAGATAAATTTTAGAATGCAAGCCTGAGCAACACTACCACTAGAGGGAGGCCACCGAGAAATGCGGGAAATGTGACCAGTAGTAAAAGTGCAAGAGAAGATTCAGCTGTGAGATCTGAGGCTCGAGCGCCTGCCAGAGCTTACGCTATACGCGCTCGCAAAGATACGTCGTAACCAGATGTTATCATGTACATTTTCTCTTTATGACACTACTGTAATTGCTTTGATAGATCCTGGATCGAATCATTCATATGTTTGTGAGAATTTAGTGTTTAGTAAGAGTTTGCCTGTTGAGTCTACCGAGTTTGGGATTAAAGTGTCGAACCCCTTAGGCAAGTATGTCCTAGTTAATAAAGTTTGCAAGAATTGTCTTTTGATGACTCAGGGTTACTGTTTTCTGGATGATTTGATGCTTTTTCCATTTGATGAATTCGATGTGATACTTGGTATGGATTGGTTATTTCTACACGATGTTGTTGTAAATTGTAGACAAAAGGCAATTGAATTGAAATGTCAGAATAGTGAAATTCTTCGAATTGAATCTGATGAGTCGAATGGATTACTTGTTGTGATATCGTCAATGTTAGCTCAGAGATATGTGAGGAAGGGTTGCGAAGCTTATCTTTCTTATGTACTTGATACAAAAGTGTCTAAATCAAAGATTGAATCAGTGCCAGTGGTTTGTGAGTATCCGAATTTGTTTCCAGAAGAGTTGCCGGGATTGCCACCGATTAGAGAAGTCGAGTTTGCCATTGAATTAATACAAGGAACATCACCGGTATCGATAGCACCGTACAGAATGGCTCCAACATAATTGAAAGAGTTGAAAGCTCAGTTGCAACAGTTAATAGATAAAGGTTTCGCACGACCTAGTTTTTCGCCCTAGGGTGTGCCAGTTCTATTCGTAAAGAAGAAAGGTGGATCAATGAGAATGTGTATTGACTATCGTCAGCTCAACAAGGTTACAGTAAAGAATAAGTATCATTTGCCGAGAATTGATGATTTGTTTGGTCAGTTGAAAGGAGCAACAGTATTTTCAAAGATTGATCTGTGGTCTGGTTATTATCAGTTGAGAGTAAAAGATTTGGATGTGCCAAAAACTGCGTTTAAAACAAGGTACGTGCATTATGAATTTCTTGTTATGCCTTTCAGATTAACTAATGCTCCTGTCGTTTCTATGGATTTGATGAATTTTAAACCGTATTTAGACAGATTTGTGGTTGCATTCATTGACGACATTCTGATATATTCACGAGATGAGTCTGAGCATGCCGAGCATTTGAGAATTGTGCTTCAAACCTTGAGAGATAAGAAACTGTTTCCTAAATTCAGTAAATGTGAATTTTGGCTCCGAGAAGTCAAATTTTTGGGACATATTGTTTCAGTGGAAGGTATACGAGTTGACCCGAGCAAGATTTCAGCAGTTGTTGATTGGAAACCACCAAGAAACATATTCGAAGTCAGAAGCTTTCTGGTATTAGCTGGCTATTATTGGCGTTTTGTATATGGATTCTCGATGATTGCTACACCGATAACTATATTGCTACAGAAAGATGTGAAATTCGAGTGGTCCGAGAGATGTCAACAGGGTTTTGAACAATTGAAAGCATTGTTAACTGAAGCACCAGTTTTGGTTCAATTTGAGCCGGGTGATTTTCAGCGACGCTTCATTGAATGGTTTGGGTTGTGTTTTGATGTATGAAGGCAAAGTGATAGCTTATGCCTCCAGACAGATGAAACCACATGAAAAGAATTATCTGACGCACGATTTAGAGTTGGCCGCTATTGTTTTTGCATTGAAAATTTGGCGACATCATTTATACAGTGAAAAGTGCCACATCTTTACTGATCACAAAAGCTTGAAGTATATAATGACTCAGAAAGATTTGAATTTGCGACAACGGAGATGGCTCGAGCTGTTGAAAGACTATGAGTTAGTGATTGATTATCATCCGGTGAAAGTAAATGTAGTCGCGGATGCTCTGAGTAGAAAATCTTTATTTACTTTGCGAGCGATGAATACGTAGTTAATCTTGTCTGATGATGGTTCGATTTTGGCTGAATTAAAAGCTAAATCGGTATTTCTTCAACAAATCTGTGAAGCTCAAAAGTGTGATAATGAGTTGCAAGATAAAAGAGTACAATGCGAGTCGACTACTGATTCAGATTATCAAATATGATTCGATGATTGTTTAATGTTATGAGGTAAAATTTGCGTACCAAAGAATTTCGAGCTTATTCAAAAAATTTTACACGAAGCACACAGTAGTAGTTTATCTGTTCACCCGGGGAGTACTAAAATGTACAATGATTTGAAACAGTTGTATTGGTGGTCGGGCATGAAACGAGACATTTCAAAGTATGCATCGAGATGTTTGGTTTGTCAACAAGTAAAAGCTGAAAATGAAGTTCCTTCAGGATTACTACAGCCTGTGATGATACCAGAGTGGAAATGTGATAGAGTTACGATGGATTTTGTATCGGGACTACCCCTGTCTCTGAAGAAGAAAGGTGTTATTTAGGTTGTCGTTGATCGACTGATGAAATCTGCAAATTTCATTCCGGTATGTATTGACTATTCGCTCGATAAATTGGTTGAATTGTACATTTCTGAGATCGTTAGATTGCACGGGGTACCAGTTTCAATTATTTCAGATAGAGATCCAAGGTTTATGTCGCGATTTTGGAAGAAATTGTAAGAAGCTCTAGGTACGAGGTTGAACTTTAATACCGCATTTCATTCACAAACTGATGGTCAGTTTGAGAGAGTAATACAAATTCTCAAAGATATTCTTCATTTTTGTGTTTTGGAGTTTGAAGGCAATTGGAAGAAATATTTGCCATTGGTTGAATTTGTAACATCCGGGATTTAGGGGCTCTGCATTTATCTTGTTTCTGTGTGTTTGGTATACTTTGTATGTTGTTTGGGTGTGTTTGGAGCCTTCGGGAAGGCCCGGGGTTAAGTCGGAACCTTGACCAAAATTTTAAATTTTGGGCACTTCAGGAGGGAAGCTGGTTGGGGCAGGATTTAAGGTTTATTATTTGTGTTTGGGGACATAAGAATTAAGGTGGTGTAGTGGTAAGGAGACGCCACATAACAAGTAGGGAGGTGGCGTCACAAGGAGAAGCTGAGAGGGAGAAGGTTTGAATCTCTCAAGCAGCACAAGGGAGTATTATTTTTGGCTCAAGCTAGGGAGGCAGGTGGATGGTAATCAAACTCTGGAGGAGAGAGACAAGACTTGGTCAAATAGTTTAAACAAGTGATGGAGAGCTATTTGGGGAGTTTGAATTATTCAAACTAAATTAAATGAGTGGAGGAGAAGGAATTAAGGAGTGTTTCAAGGAGAAAGCTTGGGGATTGAGGTGAGAGGCAGTTTGGCCGAATTTTTGAAGGGTGTTGGGGAAAAAAAATCAGTCTTGTGGAGCCTTGGAAGGGGGGTAGGCATTCGGTGTTCCTCTATTTGGCAACCATTCTCTTTAGTTTGCAGAAATTCCTCAACCATTTTCTCTTCATCATAGTGCTTAGTAAGGCCGAAACCTACAAGGCACTCTTTTCCCTTTCTATTTCTTTCTTCTTCTTCTCATGTACCCCCCTCTTGCCGAATTCTCTTAGCACCCATTATTCTTCTTTTCTTGTGCTTCTTCCCTCATTCACTAAAAGCCGAATCACACCCCTCATTTTCCCTCTTAATTGAAACCTCTCAACTCCAACACCACTCCATTCTTTCTTTCCCTAATTATTCATCATAGCCAAATCCATCCTTCAAAAATCTGGTTTGAAACCTCTCTTCTGTTTGTCACTCAAGCCGAATCCTCACCCCATGTTTTGAGGTATCATCTCCAAATTGAATCTTCTCTGCCTTGTCAACTTGTGGCGAATCTTTGGGGGGCATCTTTCGGTATCGGTAAGGGATCTTCTTCACTTTTCTATCTGTTTTCTCTTTTTTTTTTTTGGGTTGGTTAATCAAAGGTGATAAGGTGGTGTCATGGTGTTTTGGCCGAATGATGGAATGAGGGCTTATGTATTCTGTTTGGCCAAAAGGCCATCTCCTCTAATCTATTCTCTTTCAATCGATTTTCACTTGGTACTTGCATAGGTACTCGATCGACTTCTTAATCCAAGCCTTCTAATCTCTAGACTCTATCGACTTAGGTAAGAAATCGTTATATTATTATGTGTGTATCCTTAATTTCTCTGCTTCGATGTTTTAACTCGGTCTTCTGACCAAGATCATTTTTATGGAATCATATACCAATCAGGCAAAGGAAGGGGTTGGACCCGTAAACCCAGCCCCTATGTTTAAGAGACGTGCGGTGTCTGCCGTTCGAGATTGGCCACCGGGTTGTGGGTCGGCTTTTGAAAGGGATAAACAGATCGCTGTGATCCCTGCAAGTGAGGACGTTAGCAAGATCGATAGTGTAGTCTTGCGTGTTCACAGGTGTGTAATTATCACACTACCCCTTTTGTTTGTTGTAACAATCGTGTATGTGTTATGAAAGCCGGAAATCCCGGCAATGGTGATTGAGTTATCCCTGTTGGGTAAAACCGAAACATCAGGTTAGTGTATCTTGGTTAAACCTTAACATTTCGATAGCATGATTGTGTGTGACATTACATATAACCTGTTTATTATACTATGTTGCATATGCATGGGATATCGGGATGTTATGATATGAAGGGGAAGTGCTTATGGGTGACAATGTCACACCTATTGATGGTACATTATTGTATCGGTGATTTGGTCACATAGTGATCGGTGGCTAGGCCAAGTTTTATTGTCTTTGAGCAAAGGTGTGTGCAAGATGATGATTGCCAAAGTGGAGTGTAGAGGATGGAGGGTTGATTGTAGAAATCCCGTGTGTGTTGAGGTTGGACATATGAAGTGGAGTGTAGAGGATGGAAAAACTAGGTGGGTTGGGCTAGCATGTTAATTATTTGTTTGTCTTTGTATGATTGGGCTTGTATGATGGTGTTTTGGGGGTTTAGGCCCAATTGTGGAGTATGTGGACTAATTGCACACTAAGTCTTGTGACTCACTCTTTTGTTTAAACAATTGGGTAATTCTTAGCATGATGGATCATTTGGAGGAACCCGAGGTGGCCACGCATGGGTTACTAGTAAACTTTATTTTATATATCGTTTATAACTTTTGGGTATTTTTCTTTTATTTGTAATAAGGCCACTACAAAACTTGGAATTTACTTTGGGTTTTAATTTTGGACATGTTAATTATAGATCGCTTTCGATGGGGACGTTTTTAAAATTGCAAACTAAAGTTTTCTTATAACTCACCCAATAACGTTTCATACAATAAAAGACATTTTCATTGAAAACCCGATAAACGAATAATTGGTAAGTGTTTTCAAATGTCACCTAATCGCAAGGGCTCGACTAACTGAATTTTTAAATTTAACTAAACAACGGGTTGTCAACTGAACCACGAAATTCGAGATTTTAAAATGACTTAGAATTTTCTGAAACCTGTCAAACTTCCTAAACTTCTTCCTAGTGACATGCCAAATCCGGTCGTAGTGTTTGGGCCGGGTTTGAGGTGTTACAGAATTTGCGTATAACAACAGTTTTCAATCGAGCATTAAAATGGCACCTTATGAAGCATTGTATGGTTGTAAATGCCGAACTCCATTGTATTAGACCGAGCTGAGTGAGAAAAAGATTCACGGGGTTGACTTGATTAGAGAGACTAGAGATAAAGTGAAAGTAATTTGTGATAGTTTAAAAGAAACTTCAGATTGACAGAAATCATACGTAGATTTGAAAAGAAAAGACATTGAATTTCAGATCGGCGACAGAGTATTTCTGAAAGTATCTCCGTGGAAGAAAATTCTTCGATTTGGTCGTAAAGGAAATTTGAGTCCGCGATTCATCTGGCCGTATGAGATCATTGAAAGAATAGGGCCAGTGGCATATTAGCTAGCTTTAATGTTAGAACTAAAAAAGATTCATAATTTATTTCATGTGATGATGTTACGACGGTATGGATCAGATCAATCGCATGTAATTTCTCCGGTAGAGATTGAAATTCAACCTGATATGTCGTATAACAAAGAACCGATTAGAATTTTAGCTCGAGAGGTTAAAGAGTTGAGAAATAAAAGCATTGCTTTAGTGAAATTACTTTGGCAACGTCACGGGGTCAAAGAAGCTACGTGGGAACCCAAAGAAGCTATGAGAAAACAGTACCCTAACCTCTTTTCTGGTAAGATTTTCGGGGACGAAAATTCCTAAGGGGGAGAGTTGTAACAACCTATTTTTAGTCAAATCAGAACAGTGGTTTTGGGACCACAAATATAAGGTTGAAATAATTATTTTACTTATTTTAATATTTACAGCATGATAGTATGAATGTGTGAAAGTTTCGTTAAGAAATTTTATTGTTTGAGTGTTTAATTTGATAAAAAAGACTAAATCGCGTAAAGTGTAAAACTTGTGTTCTATTAGCTAAAGGTGTTTAATAGTTATGGAATATTAAAGTGGAGGTCCTTAAGGGGTAATTATACCATTGGTTGCTTAAGTGGACATTTATGGACATCTTTAAAGTGTTTTTAATGGTTTAATTTAAGGTTAAATAAGTAAATTGTTAAATAAACATAGTAAAAATAATAAAACAAAATAAGCTTTCATGTTCATCTTCTTCTAGCCAATTGTTAGGGAGGAAAAAACACCATTTTTGAGCTTCAATATTCGGCTATCTATCCTTGGTGCATGTAAGTTCATTTTTGTCCCTTTTTTAATGATTTCTATGTTTTTGAGATCGTTGCAGCTTAGTCTAGCTAGCCCAGGGACTATTTTGCAAAATTGTTACAGGTTTAGGGTTTTTCTATTGATGAATCTATGTGTGTTTTTATGTTTGATGATAGAAAATGCATGCTTGTTGTAGATAAACAACAATTGTTAAATGATTTTTAGTAAAATGTCCATTTAGGGATTAAATTGTGAAATATGTTCATTTTGTGGTTAAATTGTGAAATAAATGAAAAAAATATGGACTGCTAGGGACCTAATTGAAATTCGAAAAGCATGGGTTTTTTTTGAATTGCATGAATTTGTGATTTTATGAAATAAGGACTAAATTATAAAAATGCTGAAATGTTAGGGGTAAAAGTGTAAATTTGCCTTAATGTGTATTTTGGATTAAATTGAATAGAGAGATTATTAAATAAGTTAATTTTGATTATATTTAGATAAAGAAAGGTGAAATACGGATTTAGAACGGGGAAAGAATAAGGTTTCGGACTAATCGACTTATTTCACCGTTTTTGCATTCGAGGTAAGTTCGTATGTGTTAAACATTATTATACTTGTGTTTTAATACTTTGATATTGCATAAATTGTGAATACGACACTGCGGACATGTTCAACAACGATTCGACAAGTGAGGAAGTCCCGGTTGAACCTTAGGAATAGATTAGGATACGAATGACATGTCATTAGGGGTTATGTGATTTGGGTGCTGGTGCGTACGTCCTACCGGTGGCTAAGTTATCCAGCATGTGTTGCGGATACTCGTCAGCTTGTGTGAGCAGCACCGTGTAGCTTCGTCATGACCGTCAGCTTGTGTGAGCAGACCCGTTGATAGCTTGAGAGTGAACATATTATGTGATATGAGATTGAGATAGCTTCAGCTATGTATGTGGCACTTAGGTGCGAGATTCCCGAGTATCTGATAGTATTCAGAATGGTTCAACGGGTCTATCAAGGATATGGATGAGTATGAGACTAATAAGAGATGGTACAGGTATGTAAATGAACCGAGCAATACATTGAACTAAGGAAAATTATGAAAGTTACATCTAACTTTGTGAATGCAAATGTGGTAGGTTGGTGATTCATTATAAGCTATGTTATGTTATGTTTTATTTGCTTAATTTGAGCATATATGATGAGTTGATTTAAATGCTATACGAACTTACTAAGCTTTATAGCTTACTTTGTTTATTTTTCTGTGTTTTATAGTGATATTAAAGCTAGCTCGGATTCGGGAATCATCGGGGACTTCATCACACTATCCTACTATCACTTTGGTACTTTTGAACTTAAGTATTTTGAGTATATGGCATGTATAGGAACTTTGGTCATTTTGATATATGTGTTGGTAATGAATTTAGCCATTTGAATTGGCTTGTAAATGTCTAAAGTTTGGTTTTCTATATAGCCATGAAAGTTGGCTTAATTTGGTTGGTTTGGTTGTGTATATATATTAGTGCATATGGCTTGTGTCGTGAATTTGATAATGGATATTGTGGAAGTCAAATGGTTGATGATTTGAGAATTTGTATTCTTGTAAATTTAAGCAAATTAATGCATGTTTGAAAGTGTCCATTTAGTTGAGTTGAGAATGTGAATTTGGTATAAAATGGAATAGCATATTGTAGTATATGTCTGCCTTGTTGTTGTTGGTATGAAAATGGTTTGAGTGATGCTTGGTTGAGATTAGATGAATGCCTACATATGCTATGTTTTGGTTCCAAATGGGTTGGTTTAGGTGTGTACAAGTTTGGATGGCAAAATGACTTGGTAAATAGCCTATTTTGTCCACACGGGTAGAGACACGGGCGTGTATCTCAGCCGTGTGTGACACACGGTCAGGTTACACGGCCTTGTGTCCCCTGGTGTTGAATTAAAAATCAAGTCAGTATGCTCCACACGACCCAGCATACGGGCGTGTGATTGGTCGTGTGGCCTAAGTCAGTATACCCTACAGGTTTGGCACGGCCTAGTACATGGCCTGGCACACGGGCGTGTGTGGCCATTTTTAGGGCACACGGGCTAGCCACACAAGCGTGTGTGTTGGCCGTGTGACCCAAGTCAGAGAGTTACACGGGGTCGGACACAGGCTGGGACACGGCCATGTAATCCCATTTCGAATGTCCACACAGCCTGTGACACAGGCGTGTCTTTGGTCGTGTGAGACACACGGCCGGGCCACACGGGCGTGTGTCCCCTGTATTTTGCAAAAAAATTCTAAATGTTTCAAAAGTTTCCTAAGTTATCGGTTTAGTCCCGAACCACCCCGAATGCATGTTTTAGGCCTCGTAGGCTTATACTAGGGACGATATGCATGTTGTTGAATGATGATTATTTGGAACTTGAAAATGTATGTGAAGTGTAAGTGTAATTCTATAATATGTTCGGTAATGCTCCGTAACCCTATTTCGGCGTTGAATACGGGTGAGGGGTGTTACAATTACGGAACCTCAAACAATCACTGCCATCAATGATAAAATTTTCTAACACACCATTTTGTATCATTTCTCTTTTGCTCGCCAATTTCGTAGCATCTACTTGCGCTGTTCTAATTTGGTCAAACAACACTGGTTTGACTTTTAATTCAGCCAACAAACTACCGCCATTGCTAATGCTAAGTTGAGCGAACATTGCTGGCAACTCAACTGTTATCTTCCTACTTAATGCATCAGCTACAACGTTAACTTTACCCGGATGGTAATCAATAACGCAATCGTAATCTTTCAGAAGTTCAACCCAGCGTCACTATCTCAGATTCAACTCCTTTTGTGTTAGGAGGTATTTAAGAATTTTATGATCGGTATAAATGTGACACTTCTCACCGTATAGGTAAAGTCTCCAAATCTTTAGAGCAAAAACCATAGCAGCAAGCTCTAAATCGTGGGTCGAATAGTTACGCTCATGCGTTTTTAGCTGGCGAGAAGCATACGCAATCACTTTCACTCTAAGCCAAATTTAGCTCCCTATTTTTCAATTCTACCCCTTAATTTTGAATTTTTCACAATTTGGTCTCTATTGCTCAAAATCACTAATTAACTGCACAATTTTGTCATTTTTCACTTCTAACTTAAAAATCTATCAATTTAATCTCTAAGACTCTAACTATTCAACAATGGTAACATCTTCAATTTTAAACAATACTAAAAATTATAGCATGAGTTGGCTAGCTCTAAGTATCGAGATTCCAAAAATGTAAAAATTACAAGAAAATGACCAAATTGCACTAACCAATTTTAAGCTTGAACCTAAAGCCCTTAAGCCGTGCGTTTCTTTCTCTTCTTCTTAGCTTCGAACAAAATGGTTGCATGAAAGAATTCTCTTTCATTCCATTATCTTCCCATTGTCTTTATTTTGTTTTTCATTTTTTTATTATATTATATTTCATTATAATTTGATATAATATTTATTAAGGTTGACATAATACATACAACTTATATATATATAAAAATATATAAATCATATCATTAATGACCGTCCAGTACAACTAAGCAAAGGTATAATTGCTTTTTAAGCCCTTTATTTCTATTTTACTTTATGATTTAATTATAATTCAACCTTTTAACTTTAACTTGATTTAGTCCATGTACCTTAATAACTCCTAACTTATGAAAATTACTTATCCAAAATTTAATTCACCTCTAATATAACTTCGTAAATAGTTAATAAAAATATTTACGGGTTCGATTTACGGCAATGGAGTCCTGAAACCATATTTTTCGATACTACTGACTTTCAGGTCATTACATAGATGAACCAAGTATTGTTCAAACAAGTTTTGTAACTTAGATTTGATCTCACCAAGAAAATCATCTCTGAGTTCCTTCAAACGGTTGTCAAGCCTAGTGTCTCATTGAGATAACTCAATTTGGAGTTGAGTAGCTTTCTATTGAAGATGACCCATCTCTTTTTGAAGTCGAGTTCTCACTGTCTCATCGGTCATCGAGGATCGGTAAGCTTTGATCTTTTTGATACAGTAAATTTAGAAAAGAAGAAGAAACCAAAAAAGAAGAGAGGAGAAGAGAAATGATGAAGAAGAAATATAATTCATTCATTGAAAATGCATAACCGTTCCCTAGGGCCCAAAAACATTGGGGGAAAGAATTTGCATTGAAGATGGACGTCAAATTAAAGAAACCCCATTTTTATGGCAAAAACATACATATGTATATCAAATAGAAATTAGTGCTGGCGGCAAAGGAAACGAGAAAAACAAAAGGAAAATTTTGTGGGTTAAGTGCCGAGGGCAATTGGCATTTAGGCCTTTGGGCATTTGACAACATAAAGCCTCCAAAATTCTACCTTTATTCAGATTAGTCCCTAAACTTTTAAAACTTCCACTTATTCTAAAATTATTTTACCTAAACCCTAATCCCATTAAAACTCAAAGTCTAAAAATATACTAATCTAATAAAACTAAATAATAATAATAATAATAATACAACACACGCCACCTTACTTGCCCAATTAAAAAAATAAAAGGTTAATTACAAGTTTAATCTCCCACAAATTTTTGAAAACTCAATTTAGTCTTTAAAACAAAATCAAATTACGAATTAGTTACGAAATCAAGTTAGAAATTCAAATAAGCTTGTAATCCTAAGAATACTGAAAATCTAAATTTTATCAGTTAATCCTAAATCATCAAAATAATTTAATTTATTTTTTTTATCGAACTTGTATAGATTTGGCACAAATCTGAAAACAAAATTTTGGAGCGCTACAACATGTTTTGAGGGTAATTTGCTGATTGAATAACACACCATGAAAATCAAAGTAAAAAATTTTAACCTTGTACCGCACTAAGACTATCCCAAAAGTCTATCCAAACAGATGTCCGAACAAGACATGAACCAAAGTGTTCCAACAAACAGTTCAAAGAAGCTTTCGAATAACAAATATAACTTCAAAGGTTTGAACAACTAAAGACTCAATAAGTGATAATCTTATCGACATCACATTTCGAGAATCATCTATTTATCAAATTGAGGATACACTCTTGGAGAAGCATAATAGAATTGTTATGGTGAGTTGTGACTTCCACAAACGTTAGAAAATTTATTGTTAAATTACATTCATATGAAATTTAAATTTCATATTTAATCTAATTTCTATGCAATCGGAAGTTAATGTAGTTTCCTACTACCTTTATAAAGATAAGCACAAGTTATCCTCTACATTAGTAGCGAAAATTTACAAGAATCTATAAACATCTACGATCTTACAAAACTATTTTATCTTTATTCATTCCTTAAAATCCCTTTTAATGATTTATTTATAAATGTCTACTAACATACTTGAAAATACACTAATTTTATTTCATCCCCATCGCAATAGAGGAGTTCACGACACCCACTAAGAATATAATATCTCCTACGGAAACCTACTTTGCCAACAAAATATACACATATAAACTTTAGTTATATTTGTATTTTTAGGTAATGAAATATGTATAAGTATTGCACTTTTCATTTTTTTTTCTAGTAATTATAAACTAAATTGTGTTTATAAATTAAAAACAGGTCAGAAATTTCACATCCTAGGCAACTATAATGGAAGGTGATACTTCATTCAAATGGTACTATCATGTCCTATTAATAGGACATAAGTAGAATAAATTCAAGGTGTTGGAAAATATAGACATCACATATATAATAAGGGTAATTACATGTTATTGTTTACTATCATGATAGGTTAGCCCAAATTAAAAGTGATCTAATTTGGTTAAGGTTTATTGGGCTTTAATTATTAAATAAAGTATAGGTCAAATATGTATAGATACTAGTAACTAATTTCTAATTGATGATAGGCTGATTAGAAATTAGGGCTAATGTGCCAAAGTTATATATATTAGGGTTATGGTCCCCAAATTACAAACAAGCTAACTTTTCTAGTATCCCATCTTTAGAAAAGAGAGAGCCACCTTCTCTATATTACTTGTGTGGTAATTTGAAAGATCAAAACCCCAAGATCCGAAAAAATTTCAAGGAACCGATGGATTCAGGTTTGCTTCCGCATCTAGTTCTGTTATCATTTTGTTCTTAATGATTTAACATGATAGATCTTGATTTATGATTTATTAAGTTCTATATCATATTTTGATTTATGATTCTAACAAGTGGTATCAGAACCTCGTCATGTCAAATCATTGGGAAATGTTTTTTACTTTGAATGATTGATTCATGAAATTCATGAGTTTTATATTTCAGATATATATGTTGATATTTGAAGGTTTATATTAAAGTATTTTTTTAGATCTTGATTATCTTGAATTCATATTAAAATTGTAGGGTTTTGTTTTAATTTTTTAATTTGCGTGATTTTCGAATTGATGGATTCAATTATAGAGTTTGAAATATTTGTGTAATATTATTTGATACCTGCATTTTAATCTTTATTTACAAATCTTGCGATTGAATTTCTGTTTACAATCCTGTATTGCATTTAGCTTTATAATAAATAAATAAATAAAGATCGCATGAAGGTCAAGTTGGTGATTGCATGATCTGTGTTTTAACTCGGTGATTGCATGACGGTCAAGTTGGTGCTTTTGCTATATGTATATTATGCTATATGAATATATATATCAATCATGGGTTTTGTTTTTTCTTCATGATTTGTGTTTCGATTTTTAAGTTCATGTGTATTTGCAAGTCATGTGATTATTATTATTATTTTAATCCTATATGGCATTTAATTTAAAAAAATGTTAACAGTATATACGCATGGCTTAGTTCATATATATATACATTTTGATTCTATATACTTATATAATATATACATGTTGTTTTGTAAAAGTATATAAATATATATATATATGATTATCTTTTAATTTGATTGAAAGATGAGATTAAAAAAAATATTTTGAAATAAATAAATTCAGATTTTGGCTTTTAATAAGGATGTCTAATATTTTAAATAGATTAGTTGAAACAAAATGCCACCAAAGTGACCTCTTTTGCGTAGATTAGTTTATTTAAAATATGAAGATGATTATATGTTTTTGTGATTCATGTGTTTATTGATTGACCCAAAAGTAAGTTAATATTTGGTAGAATTTCAACAAAATCTGTGGTGATAAATGTGTGACAATTATAAGGTATTTTATGTGAGCAATAAGTTAGTCCAAAGATTAATTAATTCTTTGACATAATTTATTGTCAATGTTTGATTGCTATAACAAGAGTATCGCTTACTGTTAATATTAGTCCAAAGACTTGATATTAATGTTGCGTTTGGTATCTTGAGATAAGATTAGCCATTATCTTGAATTTATTGTTTACTTATGAATATTGATGTGAACTTATTTTTATTTGTTCTATATTCAGCAAGTTCATCTTCTGTTGCCACAGTATCTGCAAATATAAATTCTATACCTATGCTTAATGGGACTAATTTTAAGGAATGGAAAAGACACTTACTTATAGTGCTTGGATGTATGGACGTAGACCTTGCATTCAAGGAAGAACAACCTGCACCTATCACTGCAGAAAGCACCACTGATGTTAAGAGGGATTTTGAGAGGTGGGATCATTCAAATCGCATGAGTCTAATGATCATGAAACACAGCATTTCAGAAGCCTTTAGGGGCACAAAATCTGAAGAGATTATTCAGACCAAGGGTTTCCTTGACGAAATTGAGAAATATTTTGCTAAAAATGATAAGGTTGAGATGACATCACTTCTGACTTCTTTGATGACTATGAAGTATAAGGGTCAAGGAAATGTAACGGAGTACATTATGGAGATGTTCCATGTTGCTTCAAGATTTAAAGCATTTAAGATCGAGCTTTCTGAGGAATTGTTTGTTCTTATGGTTTTGGTATCCTTCCTACACAGTTCAATAAATTTAAAATTAGTTATAATTGTCAAAAGGAGAAATAGACTCTAAATGAGCTCATTTCTCATTATGTGTAAGAGGAAGAAAGGTTGAAACGTGATAGGTCTAAAGGTGCTAATTTGGCCAATGCCCCTAAAGACAAAGGAAAGAAAAAAATCAGAATGAAGCTGCTAAGGGTCCAGCTCAAAAGAAGCAACATCAAGCTACAGAGAGTTGTTTCTTTTGTAACAAGTCTGGGCACATGAAGAAAGAATGTACCAAATATCATGTCTGGCGTGCAAAGAAAGGTATAATTCTTAATTTGGTCTGTTTTGAGGTTAATTTAGCTTCAGTACCTAGAAACACTTGGTGGATAGATTCTAGTGCTACTACTCACATAAGTGTTTCTATGCAGGGTTGCCTAAGTTACCGAAAGGCAAGTGATGGTGAAAGACACATCTTCGTGGGCGATGGAAAATTGGTAGAAGTGGAAGCAATTAGGCATTTTAGGTTATTATTAGGAATTGGTTTTTATTTGGATTTAAAAGATACTTTTATTATACCATCATATAGATGAAATTTAGTTTCTGTTTCTTCATTGGAAAATTTTGGATATTATTGTTCATTCGAAAATAATTAATTTAGTTTGTCTTTAAATTCGAATGTTGTTGGAACTGGTTATTTAAATACTTATGACAACCTTTATTTGCTAGAAATAGTTGCATCCTATAATGAAACTCTGCATGTGGAATCACGTGGTATTAAACACAAATTAAATAAGAAAAATTCAGCACCATTATGGCATAAACGCTTAGGACATATTTCAAAAGTTAGAGTTGAACGCCTTATGTCTGATGGTATTTTAGAGTCCCTTGACTTCACAGACTTTGATATCTATGTCAATTGCATTAAGGGAAAACAGACCAAAACCAAGAGATTTGGTACAAACAGATCTTCAGACGTCTTAGAATTAATTCATACAGATATTTGTGGGTCATTCCCTAAGGTATCTTGGAATGGTCAACAATATTTCATAACATTCATAGATGATTACTCACATTATGGGTACCTATATCTCATTCATGAGAAATCTCAGTCTCTGGACATGTTCAAAGCTTATAAAGTTAAAGTTGAAAATCAACTCAACAAAAGGATTAAGAACGTCAGATCTGATTGTGGTGGTGAGTATTATGGTAGATATGATGGCTCAGGTGGATAATGTCCAGGACCATTTGCAAAATTCCTAGAGGAATGAGGTATTGTCCCACAGTACACCATGCCAAGATCACCCAGTATGAATGGTGTAGCTGAAAGACAAAACAAGACTCTTAAGGGTATGGTAAGGAGCATGATTGCTCATTCTACCTTACCTGAGTCCCTCTGGGGAGAAGCATTAAAGACAACAGCTTACATTCTGAATAGAGTACCCACTAAAGCAGTTGCAAAAACACTGTCTAAAAGCCTAGTCTAAAGCACTTTCACATTTGGGGATATCCAGTTGAGGCAAGGCCTTATAGGACACGTGAAAAGAAATTGGACTCCAAAATAGTGAGCAACTACTTTATTGGTTATTCTGAGCAATCTAGGGGCTATAAGTTTTATGATCCCATAATTAGGAATATTTTCTATATGGGAACTGCAACATTTTTTTAGGATGTTGAGTTTGGAGAGAGAAATAAGGTTAGAGACATTGCTTTTGAGGAGGAATTAGATTCTAACTCAGTTCCTACTATCACTTTTGATGATGTTCAAGTTATCATACCTATCATTGATCAAGAAGTGAATCCTGAACCTCAACAAGACAATGTTGAACAACTCCCTATTCAAGATGAGGTAATTGTTCCAGAAGAACAAACTCAACAACCTTAAGAACAAGTGCTATTAAGGAGGTCCACAAGAGAAAGGAGAAATGTTATTCTAGACGATTATGTAGTATTTCTCAAAGAACATGAGGATGATAATGGAATGATGGAAGATGATCCAATCAACTTTCATTAGGCCATGAAAAGTTCTAATTCTCAAAAGTGGATTGATACCATGAAAAATGAGTATAAGTCTATGCAAGACAATAAAATTTGGGAACTTGTCCCATTACCTGAAGGTGCAAAACCAATTGGTTGTAAATGGATATTTAAAACCAAGTGGACTCCTGTAACAGCCCGTTTTTAGTTAAATCGGAGCAGTAGTTTTGGGACCACAAATCTGAGTCCGGAAGAAAAATTATTTTAATATTATTGTATGGTCTGCATAATGATAGAAATATTGTATGGAAATTTCGCTAAGAAAATTTTACCGATTTCATAATTAATTTGATGAAAAGGACCAAATTGCATAAAGTGCAAAAGTTGGATTCTAATAGCTAAAGGGATCAAATAGCTATGGAATTCAAAATTTGAGGTCCTTATATGGAAAATAGACCATTTAGACGAGTTACTAGATAAGTATGCTTAGCCATCTATGGAAAATTAAATAAAGAAAATGACTAAATTGGAAAGAGAAAAGATAAAAGATGATAAATAATAAAATAATTGAAAAATATCATCATTTTATCATCTCTCCTAAAATTAAAGACATGGAAACCCTAGTTATGGGTGGAAAGTACAAGCAAACTATTTTGGCTTGATTAGGTATGAATTCTTGTCCCATTTTTAGTCATTTTCATATTTCCGAGATCGTAATAGCTTAATTTAGCTATCTCGGGGATTAATTTGTAAAGTTATCAAAGTACTAGGGTTTTTCCATGGATGAGTATGCATGAATTATGAATTTTTATGGTATAAATTGAAAGTTTTTTGATAGATAAACAACTTTTGTAAAGGAAAGTTTCATGAAATTTTAATTTAGGGACTAAATTGTAAAGATGTAAAATTCATGGAAAAAATTTGAATTTTGTGAAATATATGGGCTGCTATTTTTATATGTAAAAATTGGTTAGGCTTGGAATAAGGATTAAATTGCATGAATTTCATTTTCCAAGCCTAGGGACGAAATCGAAATTAAGTAAAAGTATAGGGGCAAAATGGTAATTTTTCCTAAGTTGTGAATTGAATTGAATTGAATATTAATTGACATTAAATTCATTCATATAGATTCGGATAGACCAAATACGGAGTTAGAACGAGGAAAAGAGAAGGTATCGGCTTAGTATATTACAAATAGACGAACACTTGTTGAGGTAAGTTCGTGTAACTAAATTGTGTATATTTATATGTTTAAATTGAATGTTGTATATGTGAATTGTGAAATTGCTATTTATATGAAATTGATTACATATCTGACAAAGCCCGATAAATGTTAAGTTCCATTTGAATAGATGAAATTTCGATGGATATATGGTTCTCGAATTGGTTGTGGTCCTGCATATGTTACGGACACACCACAGCTCAAAAGAGCGTCCTGTTATTAGTCCTCTCGAGCTTCCCGTTATATGGTTCCTACGAGCTTTCCGATAATAGCTCTTCGGAGCATCCTGATTGGTTGTGATTGTGCATGTGTTGCAGACACACCACAACCCTTATGAGCGTCCTGATATATGGCTCTTCGTGAGTTTCCCGATTAAAGGCTCTTTCTGAGCTTCTTGATTAATAGTTCTCCGAAGCTTCCCAATAAGGCTCGCCAGAACTTCCCGATATATGGCTATCCGGGGCTTTCTGATTAATGGCTCTTCGGAGGTACCCGTTATTGGCTCACACGAGCTTCCTAAATATGGCTCTTATGAGCTTCCCGCTATACAACCCGAATAAGCTTCCCGTTATATGGCTCACATGAGCTTCCCGTTATATGGCTCGAGAGAGGGCTTCCTGTTTATGTGCTCGTATGAGCATTCCTCAATATGAATTGACGGAGTATAGTTTTGTACACTTCGAGTGTACTACCTGTGTATCCATGGATATTTCAAGTAAATTCAACGGGAAAAGTTCCGACATGAGATAATCTGAACTTGAGATGAATTATTATTGAAATGTACATGTTATATGAATATTTGATGTGGAAAGCAAATATATATGAAAATGTTTACATGATGAGCTCATCCTTGTTTCTTGATATTCACATGAAGTACATGACTAACATGTTTCTTGAGATTATATGTGTTTAGGCAAATTGCCATATTTCTTTGGATAAATATTTGTATGCTTACTTTATGTGTGAAATAATGGTAAGTTAAATTTCATGTTATACGAACTTACTAAGCATTAAATGCTTACTCTGTTTTATTTCCTCTATTTTATAGTTATTCGGAAGCTCGTTGGGTTGGAGGCTTGGCAGAGATATCATCACACTATCCATTAGCTCATTTCGGTATATATAGTAATTACATTTTGGTTATAATGGCATGTATAGGCTAAAAGTGGTCATGGATGGTATGTATGTGGTTGGTTGAAATTAGCCATTTGGTATGGCTTGTAATTGGTATGTTTTGATATGTAAAAAGTGGCCTTAATATATTGATGATAGGTTTCTGATAGTATAAATTTGGTAAAATATGCTCCTATATATGTATGGTTGTTTTGGTAAGTTTGGATAATTGAACATATGAGTTGATATGTCTTGTATAAGACTTAGTTTTGGCTTGATTTGAATGTTTTATACTGGCTTGTGAAAGTGTTAAAGTGTTGATGTAGATGAAATACAAATTGGGTAAGAAATAAGGCTTGGAAATGGCCTTATTTTGTCCACACGGGCGTGTGTCTCAGCCGTGTGTGACACACGGCCTAGCACATGGGCGTGTGACTTGGCCGTGTGTCGCCTGTATCTTCAAATTTTCAAAACAGAATGCTCAGAATTGATCACACGGCCTAGCACACGGGCGTATTGGTTGGCCGTGTGACCCCTGTACCTAATTAATGCAAGTTAGTATACTCACACGGCTTAGCACACGGGCGTGTTGTAACACCCCTAACCCATTTCCGTCGTCAAAACAGGGTTATAGAGCATTACTGGAGTTTACAGAATAAATACAGGCAATTCATGTCATTTACTATTCATATATGAAATCAGACATATTCAATCATATTGTCCCTTAAATGGACCCCCGAGGCCCAATTCATGAGTTAGGAACAAGTCGGGACTAAATCAGGAACTCAAAAAATTTTTCGTGAAATTTTAATTTTTTTTCCTAGATGCAGGGGAAACAAGCCCATGTGGGTAGGCCATGTGGCTCACACGACCAAGTGACACGCCCATGTCCCAGACCGTGTGGGCATTCGATGTGAGGCACATGGCCGTGTCCCATCCCATGTCCATACCCGTGCAACTCTCTGACTTGTGTCACATGGCCAGCCACACGCCCATGTGCTAGGCCGTGTGAACAATTTAATTTTCAAAAATTAGGTGTAGGATTCACACGGCCAAAACACATGGCCGTGTGCTAGGCCGTGTGTCACACACGGCTGAGACACACGCTCGTGTCTCTGCCCATGTGAGCAATTTGGAGCATTCTATTTCTAAATTTTAAGATGCAGGGGACACACAGCCAAACCACACGCCCGTGTGTCTACCCGTATGGACGAAAATAGGCCATTTTCAAGGCCACCTTTCTCACCCAAATATACCATCAACCTACAACAACACTTGAATACATTTACCAACCAATTCAAGACATTAAAACTAAACCAAAACCAATCTTATGCATGTCATATTAGCTCATATGTTTAAGTATTTAAACTTACCAATTTCACACTTATGTTCATAGGAAAATTTTATCAAATAGACAAATTCAAAATCATTCATCAATAGGTTTATATACTCTCCACCATATAACCATTTCATCACACATTAAACATGATAAAGTCTTATATAATTACATCAAAATATGCTTAACACTAGCCATTGGCTAGTTACAACCAAAATATTTCATCACTTGATCTATTTTAGCCTATACATGCCATTATACCGAAAGTTAACTTGTTTCATATACCGAAAAGTCCGAGGGATACTGTGATGTGACTCTGACCAATTTCCAACCTTCACGAGCCACCGAGTACTATAAAATTGAGGAAGGAAAACAGAGTAAGCATTTAATGCTTAGTAAGTTCGTATAACAAAAAATTAACTTACCAATCATAATCATTTAAAGTAAACATACACAACATGCATCCAAATTGTTATGGCCATTTGCCTAAACACATATGATCTCAAGAAATTTGTTAGTCATTTATTTTATGTAAACATCAAGAATCAAAGATGAGCTCATCATGTAATAACCTTCATAAGCATGTTCTTTTCATATCATATTTCCATATAACATGTACATTTCCATATTCAATCATCTTAAGCTCAGTTTAACCCTATCAGAACTTTGCCCGTTGAATTTATTTGAAATATCGATGGGTACACATGTAGTACACTCGAAGTGTACAAAACTGTAATTTGTCAACTCATACTCAGGGGTACCCATTAGGGCACATAATCAGGAAGCACTCACTCGAGCCATAGAACAGGAAGCTTATCTGAGCTATAACAGGAAACTCATAAGAGTTTAAAACAGGAAGCTCATTGAGCTTAACAGGTAACTCCGAAGAGTTATTATCAGGAAGCTCTGGATAGCCATATAACAAGAAGTTCAAGCGAGCCATATCAGGAAACTTACAAGGAGCCTATACCGGGACGCTCATAAAGAGATGATGTATGTCCGCAATACATGCAGGATCAATACTGATCATATAACAGGACGTTCACAAAGAGCTGCGGTATGTCCGCAACACATGCAGGATCAATATCGATCAGGATACTCGCAGGAACCATGTAATAGGAAGCTCTAGAGGGCTTATATCAGGATGCTCGTAAGAGCTATTGTGGAATACTGATCATATAACAGGACGCTCACAAAGAGCTGCGGTATGTCCGCAACACATGGAGGATCAATACCGATCAGGATGCTCGCAGGAACCATGTAACAGGTTACTCTAGAGGGCTTATATCAGGATGCTCGTAAGAGCTATGGTGTGTCCACAACATATGCAGGACCACAACCAATACGGGAAAATCCTGTATCCATCGAATTTTATTTATTCAAACGGGACTTAGCACTTGTCATACATTATCGGATATGTGATTTATGTTTATACATAGCAATCATACATTTCATAATCATAACATTCAATTCAAACATATTAATATACATAATTTAGTTACACGAACTTACCTCGATAATAGTTCGTATACAAGGATCTACTAATCTGACACATTTTCTTTTCCTTGATCTAACTCCTTATTTGATCTTTCTGGATCTATATGAGTAAATTTAACTCAATTTATATTCAATTCAATCAAATTCACATTTTAGGCAAAAGTATCATTTTGCCCTTATACTTTTGATTAATTCCAATTTCATCCCTAAGCTCGGAAAATGAAATTCATGCAATTTAATCCTTATTCCAAGCCTAGCCAAATTTTTCATATAACATTTATAGCCCATGTAATTCATAAATTTTCCATGAATTTTACATCTTTACAATTTAGTCCCTAAATCACAATTTCATCAAAATTCACTTTACAAAAATTGTTTATCTATAAACAATCTTTCATTTTCTACCATAAATTTCAAAATTTAGCATATTCATCCATGGTAAATTTTTGATACTTTGATAACTTTACAAATTAATCTCTAAAATAGGTAGATTAGATTACTACGATCTCAGAAATACAAAAATTACTAAAAATGGGACATGATTACTTACCCAATTAGGCTTGATTAAATCTCACTCCCTTATCTAGGGTTTCCATAGAAAATATTTTGGGAAGATGATGAAATAAGATGATATTATGCTATTATCATCTTTATTTATTTCAAATTCCAATTTAATCCTTTTCTTTTTCTAATTTTCCATGGATGATTCATCATAAATATCTACTAACTCCATTTAATGGTCTAATTACCATATAAGGACCTCAAGTTTTGAATTCCATAGCTATTTGATCCCTTTAGCTACTAGATTTCAACTTTTACATTTTATGCAATTTGGTCCTTTTATCAATTAAACATGTAATCGGTAAAATTTTCTTAATGAAATTTTCCTACGTCTTTCCTATCATAATGCAGACTATACAATAATATTAAAATAAATTTTTCTTTCTAACTCGAATTTGTGGTCCCGAAACTACTGTTTCGATTTCACTAAAAATGGGCTGTTACACGTATGGTTTGGCCGTGTGACCAAGTCAGAGAGTTACACGGGTATGGACACGGGCTGGGACACGATCGTGTGTCCCTATTTCGATTACCCACACAGCCTAAGACACTGGCGTGTCTCTTGACCGTGTGAGACACACGGCCTAGCCATACGAGCGTTGTCCCCTACACCTAGGAAAGTTTTTGAAGTTTCACGAAAAATTTCCTAAGTACCTGGTTTATTCCCGACTTGATTCTAATGCGTGTTTTGGGCCTCGAGGGCTCATATAAGGGACAATATGATTGATTACTACATGTTTATTATATGAAAGTGAAATGATATGAAATTGTTTGTATTTGATCTGTAAAACTCGATAATCCTTCGTAACCCTGTTCTAGTGACGGATAAGGGTTAGGAGTGTTATAACTCTAACTACCATCCATGTATGATACATACTATATTTGACCAACCGCCCATCCTACCTCTTCTACATTCTTGACAGCCCATCTTTGTCTCAGTAGAGTCTTTTAGTGGCATGTTTCGATCCTCTTCTCCATCAATTAGAAAAAGTGAGCCACCGGTTTAGGTACAAGATACTATCATTACCACCTGGACAATTAGACACCCAACCTGTAATCGCAATGACCCAATTGCAAAAGTGGAGCTCTACCAACTAAGCTATATCCCCCAAGCCAAGTGGAGTATTCATGAAGGAGTCAGATGCTTCTTCTATTCTTTTCCTTGGAGCAGCTGGGCCATCCTGGACTTGAACTAAAGACCTCGCCCGTGAAGTAAATCATCATACCTAAGGTCCAACCAATTGGGATAGAATCAATAAATTCCTTTTCGGGAGCGATTCATCCTTCCCAAACACAACATACAACTCTCTGTTGTACTGCGCTCTCCAAGTGTCCTTGTTCCCCCATCTTCCTTGCCATGGCAAGTATTTGTCAAATAAGATATAACTCCGATGGGAAGAAAAAAAAAGGGCATTAAGAGACCCTCTTGGCCCAACCCTAAACACTCTAAGATCCCTTTTCAAACATGCTCCCATTTCGAGTCAGAAGATAGATAAATAGACACATCCCATTGCATTGATAAGGGCATTCGTATTGACTGTGAGGGTTGAAGACCAAGAAGTGAATTATTTATTAGCCAAGCATTCTTCTTATGGCTAGATCCAATCTCCTGGTCCCCGCGAAAAGGAAAAGAATTTCATGTTCTTCCTTTCAGGAAGGAAGGATCAAGAAAATCCTATTGATTGCAACTTTCTCTAGACCTCTGGGAAAAGCATGAAAAAAATGCTCGAATGGTACGATCCCTCCGTCACCCCAGAATGAAAGGGGTGATCTCGTACTTCTTGGTCTGTGAAGATACGTTGTTAGGTTCTCCATTTTATTTTCCCATTGAGGCCAAACCTAAACCTGTGCTCGAGAGATAGCTATCTATACACTGATAAGGGATGTATGGATTATCGAGAAGAGAGGAGCCATGATGGTCCCCCCGGACCGCCTAGATCCCATGAGTGAATAGAAAGTTGGATCTACATTGGATCTCACCTAAATCGCCCCATCTATCCTCCTTAGGAGAAGTTTGGTTTCAAATCCTGGTTCAAATAGGAGAAGTACGCCATGCTAATGTTCCTTGGATGATCCATATCTCAGGGTCAGGTTCTGATGAGCACATTGAACTATCCATGTGTCTGAGAGCCCTCACAGGCGAAGCACAACGACGCAATTATCAGGGGCGCGCTCTACCGCTGAGCTAATAGCTTGTCGTGCTGGCCCCAAACCAAAAGCAAGAGAAACTCGATCCCTCTCTTTCCTTTTTATGCCCCCATGTCGCCACACGGGAGGGACCCGAGAGCGCCAAAAAGGGATCTTATCAACTTGTTCCGACCTAGAATAATAAGCTCATGGGCTTGGTCTTACTTCATCGTCGAGAAACGAAAGAAGGCTTCCATCTCCAAGTTTAATCCAAATGTAGCTCACTTCTTTTTGGTGTGAAGCAGTGTCAAACCAAAAAGCATGAAGAATAATTGATCAGATTCGTGGACGTTCCTACGAGGAAACACTTATGATAATAGAACCCATGCCTTATCGAGCATGTTATCCCATTTTAAAATTGGTTTATTCTAGAGCAGCAAATGCTCATCACAATAGGGGTTTCAATGAAGTGAGTTTAATCATTAGTCAAGTTGCAGTAAATGAGGGAACTACTCTGAAAAGACTAAAACCTCGAGCTCGAGGACGGAGTTATCTGATAAAAAGACCCACTTGTCATATAACTATTGCATTGAAAGATCTTGAATTTGAACCACTTGACAGATATATGCTGCGCCCAAAACCAAAAAACACCGGATGGCTAGGATGGCTAAAAAAAGGGATAAATAAGAACACAAATATGACATATCCTAATATATAGTAGTGGAGGATTATGGGATAAAAAATAAATCCACTTGGTTTTGGACTTGGTACAACCCAAAGTCATCATTCTCTTTGGTTTGCACAACCTAAAAAGTATTCCAAGGGTTTACAAGAAGATAAAAAATATTAGATTTGTATCAAGAATTATGTACAAAAAATATGAGACTATCTTCGGTGTCGTAGGAATTGCACGTATAGAGATTCAAAAAAGACTGGATCTAATTTAGGTGATAATCTATATGGGATTTCCTAAATTATTAATTGAAGATAAGCCACGAAAACTTAAAGAACATAAATGAATCTGCAAAAAGAACTTAATTGTATGAACCGAAAACTCAACATTGCTATTAAAAGAATTGGAATTCCTTATGGGCACCCTAATATTCTTGCCGAATTTATAGCTGGACAATTAAAGAATTGAGTTTCATTTCAAAAGGCAAAGAAAAAGGCTATTGAATTAACTGAGCAAGCAGATACAAAAGGAATTCAAATACAAATTGCAAGGTGTATCAATGGAAAAGAAATTGCACGTGTCAGATAGATCCAAGAAGGTAGGGTTCCTCTACAAACCATTGGAGTGAAAATTGAGTATTGCTCTTATAGAGTTCGAACTATCTATAGGGTATTGGGAATCAAATTTTGGATATTTATAGACGAAGAATAATAAGAATAAGACTCTACTTGTCTTTACGGTCTATTCTGCGATAGAACAAAAAATGACAAATTCTTTGATTTTGATTGAACATAAAAAAATGAGTAGTTCTAAATTCTATAAGGAAATTCTATAAGGTTAAATAAAAATTTGATTGATAATTTGATATAATTGCTATGCTTAGTGTGCGACTCGTTGGGTTTTTTAGGCTTAGGATTAAAAAAAAAATGGGCAGACCACAGTATAAGCTAATAATTATAGCACTAATAACCAACTTATCGCTTAGAATTATCTAGATCCAAAGAATCAGTCAAGATATGATGTATTGGTCATATCATTATAGCAACTAATTTTTTTTTTGCATTAAGTAAAAGAAAAAACCAATTTGATTATGAATATATCGAAATTGTGAAGCAAAATAAAAAGTATGTGGATAAATAGAAGGATCAGAGAAAGAGAGAAATAGAAATAGCAATGAAATGATATAGGATTCCAATATGTAAGGTCTATGAAGCATCTCATAAAGAGCAATGTAATAAAGCATCAATAGAGATTCATCAATAATTAGATGAATATCTGTTCATTGAAAAAAAAAATTAAGAGCCTTAACTTAAGTCAATAAAGAGTGAGAAGGTTGACTCAAGAACAAATTTTATTTTTATTTTATTAAATAAATAGAAATATTAAATTAAATTAAGGCTGTAACACCCCAAACCCGGCCCATACGTTACGACCGGATTTGGCATGTCACATGAAGAGAGTTGTTTGGTATTACAGAAAACTGAAATAGGGAATTTTAAAATCGTGTCTTTTGAAAATATTTATTGTAGCTCGAAAGAAAATCTAAGTTTAATTATTAATACATACATATATATAAATATATATCCATAGTTATAAAATCCGTTTGTTGTTCATTCTTAGAAAATTGATATTTATGTTTTTAGAAAATCCTCGTTTCTAACATTTCGTGACAGGCAGTGTATACGTTGGAAACATAAAGCAAATTAAAGAAAAATCCCAGAAGCCTTATTACAACTTTAAATCCAAAATAGTAAAAATAAAGCAAATAAGCGGAAAAGAAATTTATTACGGTTTGATAGTAACAATCCTAAAGTATGGCCTCCACCGAGTCATCCATGGCTCCAAAACTACTGCTGAGCATTACCTGCGAGGAGAAAGAAAATGGGAGGGGTGAGTTACAAGAACCCAGTATGTAATCCCCTTACCGTTAACCACTGAGCCCGAACCAATATAGCATCACCTTAGGCCTAAGCCCCTTAACATAACAATACTTAAATGAAATGAATGCAACCCAATCCATCCATCCATCACACCCCCGACCAGCCAATCACACCTGTGGGGATCAAGTCAACCCCCCCGCCACTCACACCAATTTGCAGTCGAGCTGCCACCAAAGAGTATTTTTGTGGCCGAGCCACCGAAATCATAGTTAAGCACATTAATAATCGAATTGTGGCTATGCCACCAGGCTACACTGTTCTCCATACAATTTTTCCCACCCCATGCCGTAATAAAAGATGCAATATACATAGCATAATATCCAAATATATATCAATCATTAACCCAGCGAATTATTACAATAAAACGGCCCATTAATGCATTTTGATAATTCGGCCCACTATGGCATTTTAATGAATCGGCCCATCAAGGGCATTTTAGTAAATCGGCCACTATGGGCATTTCAGTAAACTTTCAGAGATAACATTGTTTAGGCGTGTTATTCGGTTTCATGCGACAGTCCAATTCATTAATCATACGGAATAAAACAATGGTTTAATTCTACCAACATAATGGCGTATACGAAACTTAGCGGTTACGGTGTAAAATTACACACCTGATTACGTAGAGAATTAAACCCTTCTGATCGTCGTCACCTAAACTGACATATCACACGATTAACTAACTACAAGGGAAATTCTCATTCCAGATCTAAACGATCAGTTTACCACACTTACCCTTACTATCGCGAACGACCACGATCTGCCTATTTTCACCGGATGTCGATTCCCTTCCACAACCTGGTGGAAAATCCCGAACTGCCAACACTGCCCTACGCTTGAACTTGGGAACAGAGGATGCAAGACCACCCCTTTTGTGCCCTCTTATCGGTTTCCCATGAATATGGCTACCACTTGCCTCCATTAAGAGAGTCTCGGTCAGAACGATCTTACGATGAGAGAAAGTAGTTGTCTAAGAAGAGGATTTCGGCTTACCTCTACTTCTGAAAGACCAAAAAGCAGAGGAGAACGAGTTGTTAACTCCCTAAAATAAATGATTAGACATAACTATCGATCCGTTTTAATGGAATAACCGAGCAAAGAGAGATCGAAATGAATCCCGAAGAAACTCCTTACCTTATCGATGATGAACCCGACTTCCACAGATTCGATTTATGGCTACGGTTAAGTCAACAAAAATTTGAGATTCGGCACCCCACAAGATCGCTACAAAAAGGAGAACACGAGATGAGGGAGTAGGAGGAGATGGTGATTCGGTTTTAGAGATAAAATGAAACAACCGAATGATGAGGGTCAACATTCGGTCATAGAGAAAAGAAGATGAGAGGAGAGAATGAATCTACTTACCCGATTCAACCAAGGAAGAAAGTGCCTAACACGCAAAAGATGGAGAAGAGATAAAGGGTTAAGAGGGTTCGGCTATTTGGAGAGATGGAAACAAGGAAGATTCGGCCACCAAATATTGTCGACTAAAGAAAAAGAGAGAAAGATAGAAGAAACGGTGAGAAAAGAGAAGAAAAGATAGAAAAAGAAGTGTCAGAGAGTTTCGGCTAACACCAAAGAAAAGATGAGCCAAAAATGGCTTGAGTGTTTCGGCAAGTAAGGGAAAAGTTTGGAAAAGAAAAGCATAAAATGTTAACAAGAGGAAAAACTCTTCATGCTCAAAACTTGCAAAACTATTTTGAGAATTTCGGCTCTTCACCCCCTACCAAAACTGTATACGCCTAACACCAAAAAGATCTTAGTTGACCAAATTTCTTTCCCCATGCACCTTCCAAAAATTCGGCCAACATTCCACCTTATCTCCCTCCTTTATTTCTCCTTAATTTCCTCCTCAATCTCCTCTCCATTACCTCAATCTCCTCTCCATCATCTCAATCTCCTCTCCAATGCTCATTCAAATGAATTTGAATGAGTTTCCAATTCCTCTAAAAAAAAATAACCCAATAGTTGCAATTGGTGGGATTCGAACTCCACCCCCTTTTGCTCTTTCAAGAGACGCCACACCACTCTACTACTAGCTCCACTTGTGCTAGCAAAATACTCACTTATTCCCTTATTCCTTGACGCCACTTACCTTCTCCCTTTTAAGTGCCTAATCACAAAAATTCTACCAAGGCCCAACACAACCCCAAGCCTTCTTAGGGCCCCCAAATATACACAACTAACATACTTAGCTAGCCTAACGCATGGATTATTGCAAAACACAAAATCCTGAATTTCAGGATGTTACAAAGGCTCTATTGGAGAATTCAGACCTAAGCATTAATCAAGAGCAATAGGGACAACGGAACCCATGAATGTAGAGGATTCTACTGAAAATGAATCCTAATGATTTATCGAGGAGGATGGCAGAACAAACCAGAGACCACTACATTTCTTTTTATTATGATTTTGAGAGGTCATGGGTTAACCCGACAACTGAACTAGAAAAAGAGTAAATATTTACCTGGGAAAATTTAAGTTTAATTTTATTTGATTGTTCAATTTTTGTCGATCTAAATCTGGTATGAATATGATACAAAAACAAAATAAAGATTTGTTATAACATTATAACAAAACCAAGATTAGACATTATCTAGAAATAGAATCTGTGTTTAGTTCCTTATATATATATATCCAATATATCCAAATAAGATATACAAATTTCTAATAGATCAGATAAAATCTCAATGCAAAGAATCCCAAGATTCAATTATTCATTAACTACTTATATATCTTAAGATTAAGAATAAAATATTTTTTTAGTCATTTTTTTTTCACGAGGAGCTGGATGAGAAGAAACTCTCATGTCCAATTCTGTAGTAGAGATGGAATTCATAAACAACCATCAGAGAGATTTGAGAGGTAATGTTAATAGGTATAAGGCATATCTTGTAGCTAAAAGATATACTAAAAAAGAAGGCATTGATTTTACAGAGACTTTCTCTCCAGTTTCATCGAAAGACTCTTTCAGAATAATCATGGACTTGTTGCTCATTTTGATCTTGAGTTACATTAGATCAATGTTAAGAATGTGTTTCTCAATGGCAACATTGAAGAAATAATTTATATGGTGCAACCAGAAAAATTTGAATCGGAAGACCCAAAGAATATTGTTTACAAATTGACAAAAATTCATCATGGACTCAAAAAAGCTTCCCGTCAATGGTACCACAAGTTTCATCAAGTAATTGTTTCGTTCGGTTTTGAGATGAATATTGTTGATGATTGTGTGTATCACAAGTTCAATGGGAGTAAGTACATATTTTTGGTTCTATATGTCTATGACATTTTGCTTGCCACTAATGATATACATATTTTTGGTTCTATATGTCGATGACATTTTGCTTGCCACTAATGATATAGGTTTATTACACGAAACCAAGAGGTTTTTATCTAAGCATTTTGAGATGAAAGTCTTGGGGATGCCTATTTTGTTTTAGGAATTCAGATACATCGAGACCGATTTTGGGGTATTCTTGGATTGTCACAAAAGAGCTATATCGATAAAGTACTCAAAAGGTTTGGCATGCAAAGTTGTAAACCAGGTGACACCCCTATCGTTAAAGGAGACAAATTTAGTCTTACTCAATGCCCTAAAAATAACCTTGAAATTCAGGAAATGCAAAAGATTCCCTATGCATCAGCTGTTCAGAGTCTAATGTATGCTCAAGTATGTACGCGTCCGGATATTGCATACATTGTTGGGATGTTAGGCAGATATTTAAGCAACCCTAGTATGGACCATTAGATAGTAGCCAAGAGGGTTATGGTCAGAGAACAAAAGATTACATGCTCACTTATAAGAGATCAGTTCATTTGGAGGTCGTAGGTTATTCTGATTCTGATTTCGCTGGGTGCCAAGATAACAGGAAATCTACATCAGGCTATATTTACCTATTAGCTGGAGGAGCTATATCTTGGAAAAGTGTCAAACAAACACTTGTAGCTTCTTCCACTATGGCAGCAGAGTTTGTAGCATGCTATGAGGCATCAAACCATGAAATATGGTTGCGGAACTTTGTCACTGGGCTGCGCATTTTGGAGAATGTAGAAAGACCACTCAAATTATTTTGTGACAATAAGTCAGCGGTGCTGTATTCCAACAACAACAAGAGTTCATCTAAGTCAAAGCATATTGACAAAAAGTTCCTAGTTGTGAAAGAAAGAGTGCAAAATGGACAAATATCCATAGAGCACATTGGGACAAACTCCATGATAGTGGATCCGCTCACAAAAAGTTTACCACCCAAGGTCTTTCATGAGCACACTACTCATATGGGTGTTACATTATTTGAGGATATCATGATTTAGTGGGAGTTTGTATTTTATTTACTTTATGTTTGTTTTCAAACATTTATGTATTTGGTTATTTTATAATCAGAAATGAAGTATTTAGTTTATTCACTCTATTTTGTTATTTTGATAATGGCCTCACTTACGTTTAAAGAGGACTAGTTGGAAATAGACATGTTTAGATCATATTGCATGTAATTTCCATGCTACACATCCATACTTGATCTATGTCATTTGGTTGTGTTAATATACATGATTAGGGATGGATTTAGTTACAATATGTGTAACAAAAGTCGTCTTGGTTCTATGCTAGCATAATTAATGGACGAGATTGTTCGGAACACCTTTTGGATATGATAATAAAATTTTTGAGCTCATAAGGTTATGTAATGACATGTAATTATAGAGTAATTAGTATTATATATGTGGTCCAAGTGCGAGATTGTTGGAAAATATGAACATCACATATATAATAAGGGTAATTATATGTTATTATTTACTATCATGATAGGTTAGCCCAAATTAAAAGTGATCTAATTTGGTTAAGGTTTATTGGGCTTTAATTATTAAATAAAATATGGGTCAAATATGTGTGGATACTCTAGTAACTAATTTCTAATTGATGATGGGCTGATTAGAAATGAGGGCTAATGTGCCAAAGTTATATATATTAGGGTTATAGTTCCCAAATTACAAACTAACTAACTTTTCTAATATTCCATATTTAGAAAAGAAAGAGTCATCTTCTCTATATTACTTGTGTGCTAATTTGGAAGATCAAAATCCCAAGATCCGAAAAAATTTCAAGGAACCCATGGATTCAAGTACGCTTCCGCATCTAGTCCTGTTATCATTTTGTTCTTGATGATTTGACATGATAGATCTTGATTTATGATTTATTAAGTTTTATATCATATTTTGATTTACGATTCTAACACAAGGTGATTCTAAATGTAATAATTGTATTTTTCTTATTTAGCTTTCGATTCCTTGATATTACCTATTGATATTTTACATTTATTTAACAAAACATTTTACCATAGCTAGATTATTTTTTTCGGTCGATTGAGTCTTAACTCGATTGACATGAGCATTATTGTCAATGTAAGAGGATGTGGATTTGAGTGCGCTGAAATGTTCTCATTTATAAATTCTACTAAATTGTACTTTACATCTAAACTCATTAACCATTTATTCCTTGACTATTAAAATTCAGGTTTAAGTTGACACCTTCCATTATCAATAAGACGATAAAAACATGTTTGTGGTTTTTGACGGAACTGCAAACCGATTTCTAGATTACACAGTGGAACAAATGTTCCAAATTCAGTCTTAAGGTTCTCAAATTGAATTTCATATTTATTTTACTACACGATCTTTCTCTTATCTGATATGTAAGTATATAATTCACTCAATAAAACACTTTTTTTACAAGAATATGGACACTACAAAATCGAGAATGTTCTACAACAGTTGTCTGCTTATATATATATTTCAGGTGCAGTTAAATGATTACAACAACAGAATGGGAAGAAAAAATTCCCACGAATTCATGAAAATTTTTATAAACATGAATCAAAATTTGTGCTTGCAAAAAAATAAAGAATGTAGCTTTATATTAGAAAATTAATTCACATAGATAAGTTAACAACTTCTACTTAATCATATTTATTATGCAGCTTTTCTCCAGTTTTGTTGATCATGTATCTTCAATCAACAGAGGAAAGGGGAGATTACAATTGACAAAAGAAAAAAGGAAAAATTGCTAAAACTTATAATAAATCCTCGAGAGACAAAGGAAAGGGGGAAATACTTGAGAATTATGACAAAGATGAAGATGTATATTAGTTTATTAGAATGGACAAGGTTTTAGGGTGTAGGGAATTTCAATTTTATTGTGATTTATGGATATTTTTAGCTTGCTGTAAATGTAATTCATAATTTACCGAAATATGTGCAGAATTTCATGGTGACCTTACATTTAACAACAGTCCAATTAAGAGAATGTTATAACAATATATATATTGACATGGGCAGTGGCCCCATGGATTTGATGCCTGCAACTGATATTCATATATCATAAATATTTTAAAGCATTTGTATTTAGCATATGTACCACATTCATTCTCACAGGACAACATCAATCCAGAGAAAGCTGCAACCAAACCAATTCTATCAGTTGACTTCAAATTTCAGGATCCAATTCCAGGATTCTTCATCTCTATTTGCCCAACCAAGCAACGTATTTCCTCTCTCAACAGCTTTCATGATTCCTCCCTTGACCACCTTAATTTCCTTCGGAGACCACCGAGTTTAAGTTGACTTTAACTTCCAAATTAGGGAAGAAAGAAACAGACCAAATGAACAACATAATTTTGCAGTCAAATCAAGAAGGAAATTAAGAAAGCATCAAAGAAGGGCAAAGAAAAGTTAGAGAAAAATTTGAAGCCAATGATTATGAAGATGAACCAATTCCACCAAACATCTAACATATTGACCGTATATGGTAAAAATCCGCTGGAATTGTTCACACTCATATTCATTGTCTTCAAATTTTTCTCTAACTTTTGCCTTTGCACTTCTCTGATGCTTTCCTTTCTCTTCCATCAAAATTTCTTTCTTAGAATTCCCATTTCCCTTCTTTTAGTCTGCAGAATTATGCACTTCATTTGGTCTTCAAACCAATTTGTTCTTGTCTGGTTTCAGGTTTCATAGCATGTATAGTATAGGGTTTATACTATATGAGATGTTCCGACACGGGTTTTACACGGTTTAGGAAAGTAAAAGGAGGTGGGCTGGAAGCTGAAATCTTGCGACGCGCTTCATTTCTGGGAATCTCAACTAACGGACATGGCTGACCAACCTGGGTTTTTTTTTATTGTATATACATATATGTTTTAAGGGCAAATTTGAAAAAAATGCCAATTTAAATATATATATATATATATATATATATATATGGAAATGGAACATTTTCTAAAAAAATTTAGGGAAATAAATTATTTTTTTAGAGAAGGTGAAAGTGTGCAATGTGAGATGCGTTTTCTGATTTTTTTTTTTTTTTTTTACATATTAGTCCCTTTTGTTACATGGTTAAACGTTAATAATTTTGTCTTTGAGTTTCGGATTTAATTTCTTTTCTACACACATTTGTATTTTTTATTTTATGTTGTTTCAAGCAATTTTTTACTTTAAATTAATATATTTATCACATCAGTTACTTTGATTAGATGATTAAATAATAGTGATTTTATCCTTAAGTTCCAATTTTAATTTTTCTTCTAAAGCAAATTTATATTTTTTTCATGTTGTTTAAGCTTTTTATTTTTATTTTTAATTAATAAATATATTTTTTTGAATTTTTTTCATCTTTTTAATTAATAACTATTTTATTTATAAAATAAAATAATTATTGTAAATATCAGTATTTTTAGTAAATATAATTTTTATATGTGTAATATTTATTTTTCATCCATATCATGAGTGTAGTAAATTTTAGTACTATTATAGGCCCAATTTGCTCGGCCTTTGAAATAAACCAAAAATAAAAAATAATACCAATGTTTACAGTCCAATAATCAGACCCAATACCCCTTAGCCCAATGCCTAAACAGACTACCTAAACTACCCGAACCATTACAAACCCAATACTCAAACCCAAAAAACACGGCCCAAAGGGGCCCAAAAAATTGGACAGTTTCAATGGCCTAGGGTTTCTGAAACCCTAGGCACCGCAGGAGTTAGCACGCATCACTCGCGCCGCAAGCAGCTTCGTCCGGCCTTCGATCTCGCCGCAATCCGCGCGAACCACGCCGCCATCAACGCGCGGACAGTTCCTCGTCGCCAAATCCGCGCCTTTAACCTGAAAAAAAAGGGAAAGAACGAGAACAAATATGGCAAACGCAACCAGAAATATTTGCATGCCTTTTATATTTTTGTTTTTGAGGCTATAAAAAGCCATTTGATAAACTTGTAAGGGGGAGACAGGAGAATACACGGACGGAGAATACAAAAAAAAAAGATTCAAAAAAAAATCCAGAGAAATAAATATAGAAGCTTTTCGCAGAGGTTTTTATTATTATTCTATTTTACTTTTTTTTAATTTTTTATATACATTTTCGCATATAAATAGTATTTAAAAAATAAAAGAAAGGGGAGTTACCTTTCGAAGATGCTGAAAAGGCTGAGATCTTGGCCTCCGGCCACCGTCCGTGGTGGCGCGTGAGGCGTGTGGGGCGAATGGGCTAGGGACCTTGTGACAGAACTCGGAATGGAGGATGATGGGTTTTGAGAGCGTTTTTGGAGTTTTTTTTTAAAAAAACTAAGTCTAAATGAATTTTTTTTTTCTGTACAATGGTTTATATACGCAAAGGAAACGATGTCGTTTTGGTGTGGTCAGGTAAGGACCAAAACAACGTCGTTTCATGAAGTTGACCCGAGACCCGACCCGTTACATCAGGATCCGCGTGTTTTTACTTCGAATGGGTTATTTATGTGCGCAGTCCCTTCGCTTTTTAAGCTTATTACAAATAGATCCTTTTTTAAATTTTAATTTGGTCCCATAATTCTATTTCTTTTCTGTTTTAGTCTTATAATAAGCGGCGTCGTTTTGAATAATAGGGATTATTTCACATTTAATCCTTCTCTTTTTGTGCGCATTATAACAGGGTCCTAATTCCTTTATTTCTTTTAAAATTTGGATTTGAATTTTGTTTTTTTGTTTTTCATTTCATCCTTTTTTATTTCTTTTGTTTATTAATATTTTCATTATTAATTTTCATTATTTTTTTATTATATATTATTTTAGTATTTAAATATATTAGTTAATATATTATATTTTAAAAATTTTTGTATCATATATTATTTTTTTTAACTAAAATTTATTTATATTGAATAACGTATTCTTTTTACTTTATTTATATTACATATGTATTTTTTTTCTTTATATCCTTATTTAAAATCATTTTTTTTATTTATACATTGTATGCATTGTTTATATCATATATGTATGTAATTTTTATTTATTTATTTATTTATTATTTAATCTTACATAAAAATTTTCATATTTACTTAATGATTTTCTTTTTATTTTGATATTTATTGTTTTATGTATATATTTTATTTGCTCATATTTTCTCACTTATTTATTATGATGGCCATTGTATTTTTTTTTTTATTAATCATTATTCTACATTATTATTACTTTATTATTTATATAGATATGAAATGTTAGTATGTCATAATTGCTTTTGATATTTATGTTTGATAATGTATAAATGCGATATTGTCCCATTAATCATTGTTTAAAATAAAATACATTTTTTTTACAAAATTACTGAATTTTACCAAAAGGTTTTAAAATAAAGGCAATGTTTTGTATTTAGAAATTCGGGAAATAGTGTCATATCGTGCTGGGTTGCGATTTCCCATTTGACTAAATAACTGAATACCCTTTTAATAAAATTTCATAAATTATGAGATGTTTTAGTTTCTCGGGAATTAAAAATATCGTGTCCTAACGTGCTGGATGTGATGTTTATATTCTTTCGGAACAAAGAAATCTCAAGTTCTAAATTAAAAAAACCTATTCTTGGGAATTCAAAACGTTGTGTCCTAACTTACTGGATATGATGTTTTGTGTCTCGAGATAGGGATTTTCTAAAATAAAGGCATGCCTAGTTTCGAAGTCATGAGATGCTATATCCTAACTTACTGGGTATGGTGTTTTATTTCTTTGGGATAGGTAAGTCTAATTTTCTTTTTTTTTTCTTCAAATAAAAGGACCATTTTCTAAAATTTTTCAAAGTTTCAATATTAGGACATGATTTTATCGATTAGGTACCAATTTTTTGGGCGTTATGAGGGTGCTAATCCTTCCTCATACGTAACCGACTCCCGAACCCATTTTTGTTTTTTTTTTCATAGACCAAAATCAGTATTTTGAAATAAAACGTTTTTAAGGTGATCCAATCACACCAAAGTAAAAGGATTGGTGGCGACTCCCATTTTCGTTTTTAAAAGTCGATTCCTCGTTTTTAAAATCAAACTTTTAAAATGGTTTCGACAAGTATTATATATTTTTGTATGTGTATTTGAAAGAATTATTTGAAATATTTCACATATAAACATAATAATATTTGAAATAACTAATTGAAATATTTCACATATAAAAATATTTGAAATATCATATTCACAATCAGAGGCGAAGCCAGAACAATTTTTTAGGGGGGGCCGGATGAAATTTTAATTTTTTATAGTTTATATCTTTATAATTTGTAAAAGATTAAATCGATTTTTTATAATTTTAGGGGGCCAAAGTGTAATTTTACCTTTACTAATTTAAAAATTTTAAAAAAATTTAAGGCCCTAAATAGTAATTTTACGTTTTAGGGGGGCAGCCCATGCCATGCATTTCCAAGCCGCCCACATTAACAATGTAAATGAAAAAACAATGATATTTGAAATATTTTACATATAAAAATAATAATGATATTTGAAATAATTATTTCATTTTATAATATTAGAAATCATCATACCCACAATATAGGTGGAGAAAATCAATATTTGAAATTTAAATATTATATAAAAGAAAAACATATCAAAAAATTAGTTGATTTTTTTAAAAAATAAAATATATTTAACATAATGATAAATATAAAAAAATATATTTTTATTAATTTATTTATATAAATAAAGGAGTTATTAGTTTCAAATATTTTTAACATAATGATATATATAAAATATATATTTTTATTATATAATTGCATATTTATTATTTAATTTTATAAATAAAATAGTTATTAATTAAAATTAAAAAATGAAAATAATATATTTATTAATTAAAAATAAAAATAATTGAAACAACATGAAATAAAAATACAAATTTACTTAGAAGAGAAATTAAACTTGGGACTCAATGATGAAATCATTTAACCAAAGGAACTGATATGATAAATATATTAATTAAAAATAACAAGAAAAAAAATGAAACAACATGAAATAAAAAATATAAATGTGAGTAGGAGAGAAATCGAACCTAAGATTTAAGGATAAAACTACTAACATTTAACTATCTGACCAAAGGAATTGATGTATTTAAAGGTTAAAAAGTGCGTCCTATAAAGTACACTTTAACTTTTTATTTTCAAAAACGACCTATTAATTCTTTAAATTTTGAAAAAAGTTGCTCATTTCCGTAATGTTTTTAAAAATCGGCATTTTCTTCAAAATTGCCCAATGTTTTTTATTCCTGTTTTTTCTTTTTTTTTCTCTCCTATTATTACAGTTGTTAGGAAGTTATATTTAGTAAACTATCAAACTTTATATAGATTAAATATGGAAAAAGGAAAAAGAGCCGACTTTGAGTGCCTAGAGGCTAGGGTATCTTGTTCTTACTTCTTATTGAATCTTTATTTGTTAAACTATATATTTATTTGGCACGGAAAATCTCCTTAATTACAAATATATAGTTATAAGTTGAAAGTGTAGAATATGTAGATAAATTGTATGCAATTATAAAAATTACCAGAAATTGTGGTGCTGGGGTTGCATGCTTTTGTTAATTAACAACAAAACCGATAAGCTATCAGAAAGAGAAAAAAGAAATGAAAGAAAATAAGAAATAAGTTGTGCCAAATTTTAAAATAAGAAACAAAGGAAAAAGGAAAATTTTAAAATTAAGGCAATGTTCTGTATTTGAAGATTCGAGAAGTTATGCCATAACTTACGGGGTTTGGTTTTCTCTTTGAACCTAGATAACCGAACATCCCTTTTAAAACTAAAACACATGAGATTTAAATAGTAATTAAATAAAGAGCAAGCTTATTTTCGAGGATTCGAGATGTCATATCCTAACTTACGAGATATGACCCTTTTGTTACATCGAGATAAGAAGGCATTTTACATACGTTTTGATTTATTTAAGTGATTTTAATTAAAAATAAAATTATGCAAAGTGGGATCATGTTTTTAAATTCTCTCCAAATTTTCTATTCTTAACATTAAGACATAAATTAATCAACTAGGTACCAATTTTGGGCGTTACGAGGGTGCTAACCCTTCCTCGTGCGTAACCGACTTCCGAACTCATTTCCTAGAATTTGTGAACTGAAAATCATCGTTTTAATAAATCTAAACTTTTATCAAAATAGTCAAATTACGAGGTGATTCGATCACAACTAATAAAAAAGATTGGTGGCGACTCCCATTTTTGTTTTTTTAAATATAAGTCGATTTCAAAAAAGGTTTCGACAGCTTGGCGACTCCGCCAGGGACAAAATAAGACAGTCAAGCTGCGAGTTGATTACTTTTTAGTCTCTTTGTCGAAAGTTGATAATTTGGTTTAAATTATTTATCCCTTGATTGCATTTCATCCTTCATGTTTTGTCTTTGATATCTCAGGTTATATAGCGATCTAGTATACCTCTTTTATTGGTTCGAAAGTTTCTTTTTGTATGTTTTCCGCATATTGCATTGCACAACCGTTCCATTTTGCCCTTCTTAAGTAGGAGTGAGAAACTATTCCTTCGTGAGGTCTTCACCTCTATATAGGATAGTGGATCGCTTACGGGATACATCCGTACCTATGTCTTCGTGAGATCTTCATCTCCATATAGCCATAGGGAAATGTATTCCCCTGAGCTGAACTCGGTCCGTATGAGCCTATAATGGGTGAGGATCGAGGAGTTTGTTGGTTCAAGTACCCTTACTTTAGAACCGAACCGCATATAATGAGCCCTAAGAACTTACCCTAGGTAGAACCACACTAAACCCTTAGTGGTCACCCGAATAGATGCTCTAATTATTATTTCTTACTTTAAATTCTAGCTTTGTATGAAATGTACTGACTTGTTTCGCTTTGTTTTGGTTGTGATTGCATTGCATTTTCATCATAGAAAAGGGTGTTGATTCACGTTCAATTGGTAAATAGAGAGCTTGTCATGGAAAAGAGATTTCTTGATAAAGTGGAAGACAATGCAGCCGTCCGGATATGGTCCGAGAAGACACAACAAGAGAAGAGTGACAGCCTGACAGAGGGGTACGTGTCAGAATTATGGGATTTCACCCGCATCAGTGTGACTCAGAATAATCTCCAAGAGTTGAAAGAGGTATGGGACCAATGAGATGATAAAACCAAGCAGTTATTCTACTGTGACTATGGTGATTTGCCTTATTTACTCGATGTCAAAGTAGATAAGCACTTATTCCGAGCTCTTGCCCAGTATTAGAATCCCGCCTATAGCTGCTTCACTTTTGGGAAGGTAGACTTGGTGCCCACCGTAGAAGAGTATACAACCCTACTCCGTTGCCCGAGGATCCAAGCCGACAATGCTTATTCTAGAGCCACCAACATCCCGACTTTCTTAAAGAGGCTAATGAGTATAACTGGGATGAGCGAGCAATGGGTCGCGTCCCAGATTAAATAAAAGGGAGATAGTAAATGCATCCCCTGGAAAAGTTTGCGGGATTTGATCTTGGCACATCCAAATACGAAGAAAAGAGTCGACGCCTTCGCCTTGAGTATTTATGGGTTGGTCATCTTCCCCAAAGCACTAGGGCACATAGATGATGCAGTTTTAGATCTATTCGATCGGCTTGATAAAAAGGTCACGCCCATCTCAGCAATTTTGGTCGAAACTTTTAGATCTTTCAGTGCATGCTGAAGAGCGGGTGAAGGAAGATTTATCGGGTTTTCACAACTCTTGCTAACCGGGTTTCACAGCCACTTTCGGAAGGTAGAAGATGTCTCTTATCGAGTATTCTCTGAGAACTACTCTCCATTGAAAAAATTTGTGGCTACCCCAAAATAAGACAACATTTGGAGGAAAAGTGGATGGAAATTCTCCAGAGTCTCCAAGACGAAGACGTTGAATGGAAGGCCCCTTGGATAATCTCTGATGAGATTTTGTACCGATGTGGAGACTTCGACTGGGTCCCTCTACTTGGGATATGGGGAGCTATTGGATATGCCCCTCTACTTGTATTGAGGCAGTATAGGTCGAGGCAGTCTGGCAAAGCAAGGGTTGGCTTAATGTGAGTTTGCGTACAAAGGTGATAATTACAAGAAGAAGGTTCATGAAATATCGAACGCTTGGAACCGAACTCACAAAATGAAAGGATTTGTTGCAAATCCCATAACAACCCCTGAATATGATTGGTGGTGGGGCAAAAGAGTCAATGACAATGTCCCTATGTCAAGTCAAGAAAACACTCGGCTAATAGAAGAACACTTACAAGTGATCCCGTCTGAGCTAGAGATCGTAAAACAAGTCTTTGAAAAGAGGAGTTTGGAGCTAGGGAAAAGATAGAAAAGTTGGAAGAGGAAAAGATTCAATTAGGATTAGACGTTGACGTCCAGAAGTTAAAAGCCGAGAAAATGAGGAAAGGAAAAAACAAGGCTGAAGAAGACTTAGACAGTTTAAAAGCAGATTATAAGAAGCTGCGTTTGTCGATGAGAACTGCTGGGCTAGGTAAGACATTAGAACAATGGCGGCAAGAAATCAAAAAAGATAATATTAGAGCTGATCAGTGGGAAAAGAAATTCCAAGATGCTCGAGTTCGAGAAGATGCTCTAGAAAAGGATTTGTTAGAAAGTCGAAATGAAAAGGTTAGATTGAGAGCCCGGGTAGCAAAATTAGAAAAGTCACTACATCAATATCGTAGTCGCAACTCCGCAATTGAGTTGAAAGCAAGCCTAAATAAGATTGAAGAGTTGAAGGAAAAGATAGAAGTGCTCGAGGCCACACTGCAAAATTGTGAACTTCGAGTTGAGCTTCTTGAAACGAGCAATGAACACTGGAAAGAGTAACTCCAACGCTCTCAAGGTCAGATTAGGGATAGAGATCACATCATGGGCGAAGTTGTGACTCAAGTACGAGAAGTAGCCGACCATTTGCAAACCCTAGTAGTTCAAGCCAATATGTTGGGCTTAAAATACGAATTAGAATCAGATCGGGGCCGAGAATTAGCTTGGCTTCTTAAGAAAGTCAAGGCTTTGAATGTTAGGGCAAGTTCGTATATGTAAAATATATATGTTTTATGTAAAGAGATTTGTTTTCTAGTAAAGTTGTTCTAACAGAATTGAATTAGAATCAAAGCCTCTTTTTGCATTTATTTCATTCATCAGCATTACATCTCATCATATGCATAAAAAGACCCTAATTAATTGAAATTATGACAGTTACCCTGAAAACCAACAAGAATCTACCAACTGAATATCGTTACGGCACCCGCAGCAAAACCAAAGCCATAGATCAAAGATTAGAGAGATTAGAACAAATTCAGAAGGACATGCAAGATCAGTTGCAAGCGCAACTACAGGAACAACTAGCTAAAGTACAACAAGACATGAGGGATCAAATACAAGAGTCCCAACGGAGCATGATAAGCTAGCTGACCAAATTGCTGGTCGAAGGAAATTGAAAAAGGGAAAAGTACTGTGATTAACTCTGGGGATGGTAATGAAGACCCTATATACCCCCAGGCTTTACCCCGATGAATGTCCAAGCCCAACCAGATGCATATCCATGAAGGTTACCCATTACCATAAGACCTCAACAATATCAAGACGACACCTCAGCACCGATGAACTACCCAACCGGTTAAGGTTCTAATCCCGGGGATAATCCGGCCAACCCAGTTGTTCCCGATTTGGACGACATGGCAGAAATGGATAAAGAAAGGGTAGAATTACCAAAATAGCTAGAAGATTGGTGCAAATGGTTGGATGAGGAATTCAGAGCTATAGAGAATGCCGACTACCTTTGCGGGGCTGATGCTAAGGAGTTGAGATTAGTCCCAGATCTAGTGCTCCCACCAAAATTCAAAACTCCAGAATTTGAAAAATATAATGGGACTAGCTGTCCTGAAGCCCATATCACAATGTTCTGCCGAAGAATGACGAGATACGTCAATAACGACCAATTGTTAATCCACTACTTCCAGGATAGTTTGATCGGGTCAGGTGCCAAGTGGTACAACTAGCTAAGTCGTGCCAAAATTAACTCATGGAAAGACTTGGCACAGGCTTTCATGAAACAATATAGCAATGTGACCGACATGACACCCGATAGAATTACGCTGTAAAACATGGAAAAGAAGCAAAGTGAAAGCTTTAGGAAATACGCTCAGAGATGGAGGGAGGTGGCAACGCAAGTTCAATCACCTCTTCTGGAAAAGGAAACGACAATGCTTTTCATAAATACTCTGAAATCCCTGTTCATTAACCATATGTTGGAAAGTGCTACCAAGAGCATCTGGAACGACGAAAATGTGCAAGTGTACACAATCGCAACAAGTAATAAAGTGACAAGTAAATGTCGAGTTATCGTACCCACAGGGACTCTGAAAAGAATTATTTACGAATGCAATTTAAAACACTTTGGTGAATAAAGATTTTGATTTGAGGAGGTGATTAAAAACTAGGATTTTAACTAAGTAAAATAAATAAAAATAAAATAAAAGTTCCAATGCACGATTTCAAAAGATGATTTTAATCAAGATGACATAATTGTGCTAGATTAATTACATTTCTTAACTTAGAATTATTAAACTCATGTTTATGTTGTTACGAATAAATTCACGGCAAATCGGTAATTTGCTAACTTATGAACATACTTACATACCAAAATCCATTTGTCTATTGACTCTATCTCTATGTCAATTCAACCGATGAAAAAAATTTTAATAAGAAAATGTGTTAATGCACATACATACTTATGAAATTAAAATAATCTCTTGTACATATCTCTATGTCAATTCAAACAATTAATTCAATCTCATAAGCACATAAAAGGTTATGCGAGGTAACAATGTATTTCTACCTTGAAACAGTTTAATCACAATAATCTTGCAAGTTATGCAAGGCTAATGTATCGTTAGATACCGTTGCTAATTTAACCTCCAGCTACCTTAGATGATAAACATGCACCTGATTAAGTATTGTGTCAATTAATTACAATTTCAATCCGTTTAAATAATTAATTCATTAGTTACCTTACAATTGTAATGCAAGAATTACTTAGTCATGGTTTTACTTAATCAAACATCTTACTGAGGCCTATAACAACACAAACACAATTTTAATAAATTAAGTAGATGAAATGCAATCAACCTAACACGAATTAAATTTAAGCTATATTAATTAAATTAAATATATCAACATCACAAATATTCATAGACATGTTCATCATAACAACAACAAAATTAAAAGGATGGGGAACAAGAATCAAATCCGATGATCCTTCGAGGCTTGACAAGTTTGCTCTGCTCCTCCTTCTCCGCTTGTTCTTGTTGAATCGAGGCTTCCACGAACACTTGAATGCTGCTCCAAACGGTGGTTGAATGAATCTTTTTCAAGAAGTGAAATCGGCAAGGGAATGGGGAAGAAAATGAAGAACAATGAAGAGAGAAAAGTGAGAGAGAAGTGAAGAATGAATGGTTTTTGAGATGTGTTTGAAGTGAGCATCCAAGGGGGTATTTATAGGTTGAGATGGCTGCTAAAATTAGCAAAAATCAGCAGCCATAGAGTCCCCCCATGGCCGGCCACACACTTGGCAAGTTTGAAGAATTCAAACTTGCTATTTTAAGGTAGGGGAAAATCTAGAAAGGCACAAATAGTGGAGGGGTTTAAATGCAATTTGAAAGAGTATTCAAGGGCCATTTTGCAAGTTAAATAATCAGCCAAACAAGCTGATTGGGTCAGCATGTGGGACGGTTTTGGGCTGCCCAGTGCTCAGTTGGTTCGGTTTTCTCAGTTCAGCTCATCTGGGCCACTTTTCATAATTTATTAATAATAATTCATTTAACCAAAATTAGATTGGATTAAAATTAAAATTAATTATATTATGAATTAATAAATATAATTTGGACCATCTTAGGCTGAAAAAATTATTCCGTCTTGATGCTTCAAAATTGCTTCTAGCAAAGATTAATCAATGAGCCGCTTTTTCACCCTTTGTACAAATTTGTCAAAAATAATCAAAAATAATCAAAATTTGATATAAAATTAATTAAAATTCATCATGTTCATAATTTGAGTGTAAAATAATTATTTTATAATAATTATTTATTTTTCGACAAGTATTTTACCGAAACTGCATGAATTTGAGTTAAAAAGGGCATGAAAAAGTGTGTATATTTTCGTGTTTCTAGCTTCTCAGATATAGTAATGTCCGGAGAGATGATTGAAAATGAAATAAGGAGTGGGAAAATAGATGCGGGGGAAAACGTCAAAAGATCAGCCCAGAGAAAGAAAGAAAATGAAGTGAATATCGCGAATGTGTATAATAAAAGTTATTCAAAACCGGTCACTGTAGGCCAACCAAGGACCGTAACAACATGTCATCAAGGCCCATCAAGGCAAGAATCAAACTCAAGGCCAAACACAGAAAAAATTTAATTCACACCCATCCCGATGACATATAGAGAGTTATATCAGAATTTGTTCGACGCGCATGTGGTATCCCTGTTTTACTTAAAACCCATGCAACCTCCGTTCCCAAAATGGTATGATGCGAATGCTCCATGCAAGTACCACGCGAGAATAACGGGGCACTCAATTGAGAAATGCATTGCATTTAAAAATTTGATTGAAAGGTTCATAAAGATGGGGACCATAAAGTTTGATGATTCATCGAGACCTAATGTAATACCCCATACCCGATTTCGAGGCTAAAACCGGATACGAGACATTACTATGCTTGAACTTCCTTAAACATGTACTTACGGGCTACAAAATTTTGTTCCGAATTAAAAACTTCTCTTTCTTAGTCAAATCATTCACATCGTGGGCCTACGAGGCCTTAAACTTGCGTCCAGAAACTTTTACAAGACAAGAGAAACTTTTCTTTAAAATAGGGGCTAGACACCCGTGTTGGTATAGGGACACGCCCGTGTGTCCTTAAGACATGCCCGTGCCTTCCACCCATGGTCGACACTGACTAAATCCACACGGCCTGGACACGCCCGTGGCCCTGGTCCATGTGCCAAACCTTGGCATTCTGACTTATCCACACGGTCTGTACACACGCCCGTGTGCGTCAACCGTGTGACAATTGAATTTCTAAGTGTCGAGTGCAGACTTCACACGGCCTTGGAACATGCCCATGTGCCAACCGTGTGTATCACACGGCCTGGAAAAATGGCCGTGTGACCAGCCCGTGGTCTAATCTGACTTAAGATACTAAGGTGCGAGGAGACACGGCGGCTAGACACACGCCCGTGTGTCTATCCGTGTGGGCACTTAGTGGCTATCTTACCAAGCCTTTTACCACTCCCGTTTGCAAACGTTCATATACTACTTCAAAACATTCTCAAATCATCAATTGAAACACATGAATTAACACATTTAATCATTAAAGAGATAAAGTATTTATCCCATACACTAGGGAGAACTACTCCCAATACAAATACAACCAACTTAGATTCTCTTAGGCCAATACAATTTGGCACATTATCAATGACTTAATCAACCTCAAATACTAGCCCTATACATGCCATGACTTCTAAGGACTTGATACCTCATACCAAGGGTCTGCTCGATAGTGTGAAAACATCTCCGGCAGCCTCCAACCCGAGCTAGTTAATATAACCTATAAGAGATGAGAAAAGTAAAGGAGTAAGAAATAATGCTTAGTAAGCTCATCTGCATAATGTGTCAAATATTGATATTCATTAAATATACATAATTACAAAGTATTATGAAGAGTGTCTCTCATAAATTCATGGTTACTTACTCAACTATTCTTGAAACTTACTCATTCAATCTCTTACCACATTCTTACCTTGCCACAAGCCAATTGCTCATTTAATTAGTACATATTCCTGCACTGATCACCACATGATCATATAAAATAGCTCATCAAGCATTTTCAAAAAGATACTCATACTATTAATCTCTCGGTGGTTTCGCACTTAGCCTACCATTGAATCTCTAATAGGGTGGTATCGCACACAGCCCATCATTACCATCAATAAGGTGATGTCGCACATAGCTCACCGTTATTTTACATTCATGGATAATAATCCACATGTATATCTCTATTTCAAATGTTCATCCGAGAACATCCTCACATACTTCTATTCTTACTTAACTTTCTACGATACTCGTTCGCATTCACACAATGCATAAATGAATCTATCTCATACAACTAAGGCGTATTGAATACACATAACCCACTAAGGGTTCATCATATATTGAATCCATATCAATTCAATTCTAACACACACTTGTGCTTTTCTTGTTACAACCACATACTTTCTTTCTTTCAACATATACGTTGAATCACTCAAGTTATTAAATAACTCTCTTGAGTCTCATACTCATAATGTCACATAGAATTTATACCCCAATAGAGTCTTACTTGCATTAACATATCGATGCCATGTCCCTGACATGGTCTTATGCGAATTCTTACATCGAGGCCATATTCTAATATGGTCTTACACGAGACTTTAAATATCATCATATCATTCTACATACATTTCCCATTACTCTTAAATTCAATTCTTTTGACCTCTCATCAAAGATATTTCATACATTCATAGAGTAAATATACATTCCATACAACATTGGAACATTAAATTAACTCATACATAATTGCAACATTTGCACATGAACTTACCTCGATGTCTAAAGAGCCGAAAAGGACTTTCGCCCACATTTCTCTTTTCATCCGTTCTAGGTCCGAAACTTATTTTCTTCGATCTAGAATAATGAAATTTACTGATTTAATCACTTATAAATCATGATATACCATAATCTAAACTTTAGGCAAAAATGACTATTTTGCCCCTACAATTTGGCAAAATTACTATTTTGCCCCTAGGCTCGTAAATAAATTCTCATCACATTTTCTTGTTAAACAAGCCTAGCTGAACATTTAATCCTCTTACAACTATTTTCAATTCCATCAATTTCATGCTGAAATGAACAAATTACAACTTTTGCATTTTAGTCCCAATTAGGTGTTTTCATGAAAACACCTTTCACAAAAGTTGTTTCTCATCATCCTATCATTCATTTTCTTCCATGAAAACTCATCAAACAACAAGAACTCTATCATGGCAAGTCCCTAGACTTTCAACCATATTGCAAACTAGTCCCCTCTTTAGAAAGCTTAAGCTTTGGGGACTCCAAAAGTACAATTTTCTTCAAGAAATACCATTAAAATCGCTTACTTGAGTGAAGAATTGGTTGCTGAAATTTTAAGCTTCAAAACCCCTCCCATGGCTGCTATTTTTGGTGGAGGAAGAGAAGAAATAAAAAAAGATGATAGCTTGGCTTATTTCATCTTATTTTATTTCTTTTTAGTCACCTAACATGACCACATTTAATGCTCTTGTCCCTTTAGCTATCCTTGACCGGCCAACTCACTTAACAAGGCCAAATTACACATTTGGGACCTCCAATTTATAATCCATAGCTACTTGGCACCTTTAGCAAATAAAATGGAACTTTCGCACTTTATGCGATTTAGTCCTTTTTCGCAATTAAGCTAGAAATCGCTAAAATTAAGGCACCAAAATTTTCATGCATCCTTATAAACATGTTATAACACATAAAATAACATGAAAATAATTTTCCCTAACCTCGAATTAGTGATTCCGAGATCACTGTTTCGACTAGCCCCTAAATTGGGCTGTTACAATTCTCCCCCCTTAGGGATTTTTTTCCCCGAAAATCTTATCAGGTGGAGTTGCTATCAACATTCTTAAAACGTTCCATCTACCTTTAAAAATCGCAAATCCTCTTATCCTCAAGTTTCTCTTGCCAATAACTCTTAAGCTGTGATACATAAGGTAGAATTGTAACTTGAGACCTAGGTTATTCTTCCTCTGGGGCATATACTATATCCAGAAATCCACTAATTTGGAACTCTGTACATGTCTAAATGATCGTTCGGATCTTTACTGGTTGATTTACTACAATTCGAATGACATTTCCCTTTCTTGGAAATTTCGTCACATCAAATTTGAAATCTATAAAGTTTTACCTCACTCTCTCATTAAAGAATTTACCGACTGTAGTAGTCTTGTCTTATGTGCTTTGGAAACTCAGCTTTTAGTGGTAAACTATTTCTGATCATAACTCGATCATATTGTGAAATGTACTCTATGTCAGAACATTTATGCACATAACTGCATTTCCTTACTTTTGCATTAGTAGATATGCTACTACTAAATCTCACACCAAAACTCTTGTATAAGTTCTGGATTCAACATCATTCACTTTCAATCTCGGGGAAGCATCAACAACAGAAATCTTATCCAACATGGATAACTTATTTAATATACCATTTATTATAACACTTCTGAACTCTTCTGTTCTGAAAGGAAGACTCGCTATAGTCATTAACCTCGTTGAAACTAGGATATTACCAACTAGAGTCAACCGAGTAACTAACTCACATTACTAAACATGGATCTTTCATTCAGACATCTGTACTATGTCTACTATCTGAGTAGTATCACAATAACTATACCCACCATTGTAATAGTTCTAGCCGTTTCCACTATTTCATTTTCAAAATCTTCTGTAGCATATGACACTCTTACTCATTAAAATTCAAAAGATACACATCGATTATCCCATGGATCATTTCATAACATCTAACTTACAACAAAGGCACAAAAGTGATCGTCTCTGGATTACCAACACATCGGCTCTCTTTTTCTCGATTCGTGCTGAACTCAGTACTAAAACTTTCAATTAACAATTCCTTCTATAGCTTTCAACTCAACCATCACGGTTTGAACATTTCGATAAGCATATCTTTGTATCATGCTCCCTACTCACGTACACACAGAATTTTATTCTCTTTACTGATTCATGCGTGAATATACACAGAACTTGAATCATATCTCAATACATTAATCTACTCTTTTCTCCACACTGAGAACATATTTCTAGCACACTCTCATCTGAGTTTCTCTTGCTATGCTAATCTAGAACCTTCACTATTGTCATATCTCACGATAGCAGGGACATCTCGATCGAATTCATTAACTCTATTCAGCTTACTCGAAAACTCATCATACAACGTGCAACTTGTGATTTCACTTCTTATACTAGAATCATCACTAACTTCCTCCTCAAAGTATCCAAATGGGATTACTAGGAGATAAAGGAATGTCGATTTCAAATTAATAAATCGACAACCGCTTGTCTTATTCTTACCATCAGCTATCATTCTCATACAATCACGGTTTATGAAAAGAACAACTACATCAGCCCTGAAAGGCAACAGATACTTATACATAACACTCAAGGAGATTATTATATTCCATCCATGGCATCAACTAACCATGCACAACTACAAGCTTTGAGCCAACTTACTCAAACTTGCCATTTATTTAGCACATACCGTGCCACACGTCGTACTCGTTTCTTCGTGATTCAATCACGAATATCGGCATTCACTTCTTCATATGACTTTAGTACTAATCTCATTTCTACTTCTAACTCATCTACCTGTCCCATTGATCACTAGGGATAATCAAAGACGCATATTCATCGTCATTCATGTAGGTACAAGACCAATGCCACATTCCTGAGAGGGCCTTATATGGAGTCACCTCTAAACGCCAATGCCGTATCTCGGATAAGGTCTTATATGGACTTCCTCGTCAGGTATCGATGCCATATTCTGGATATGGTCTTATACGGAATCTCAAATTGGTGCCGAGGCCATGTCCCGGTCATGGTCTTATACGGGACCTTGTCTATCTCATATCTCGATGATAGCCCCATCATTTTAGTCCTCTAGGACTTCAACCTCATGTTCAACAACAGTTACTCTATTTAGTAGAGTATTATGCATCGATGGGATACAAGGCATTCTTAATCATGCTAGCATAATTATTGCATTAATCTGATGTAAACTTACTCAACTTAACTCTCATAACATCTCATCATAATTCAACAGTGGCAAGGGAGTGAGGTTGCAAAGTCCCTTAGCCTAACTCTCGTGACTACATACATATGATTTACTACTCATTGTCAATGAAATATCATCATAGTCACACAACTCGCCTCAAGTGAGTTTTCACATTTATCACGCTACAATTGTTTCTATCACTTATACTTTCGAACTGTGACTTCACTTACTCAAGTTTCACATTAAGATCTACTTGAGTACTCAACATTTAACTCTAATTCCTCTTACTATTTCTTATTAATCTAGAGAATGTCTTACGGGTTTTGAGTACGTCGTTTACTTGATTGCCATAGTCCAACTATGGTCTTACTCGTATCACAACATCATAGCCCAACTATTGCTTTACATGTCGTCACGATGCCATAGCCTCGCTATGGTCTTACACAAAATCTCATATCAACACCAATGCCATATCCCAGATACGGTCTTACATGAAAACTCATATCGATGCCGATGCCATATCCCAGATATGGTCTTACACGATCTCATACCGAAGCCAGGTCCCAGACGTGGTCTCACACGGGATTACTATTTGATGCCGATGCCATATCCCAGATATGGTCTTATACAGGATCACATATATCGCCATGGTCCAACCACGGTCTTATTTATCATTTTATCATAAACAATGGCATCACAAATCTCAAATGCTTACTTACTCTTACTGCTTCTCACATACATCATGGTACTTACTAGTCTCATGTTTGTAAGGTGAACAAGATACCTGTAACACTTGATCACATAGATCAGTATACTTTACTATAACAAGCATAATAATCATAATCTCTAACTTATCATTCATAACATGAATAATACTTATTCTCAACTTAATGGTAACTCTTCTTACTTACTTTCTTGTTATCTCATTTAAACTTTACTTGTTTGCCCGATGAATTTCTATGAATAACCGAGGATACTGAATCTCAACTCACACGCTCGATGCCAAAGCCATATCCTAGATACGGTCTTACATGGAATTTCTCATCTTGGTTTCGAGGCCATGTCTTGACATGGACTTATACGAAGTCTTTACTCGTGAACTGGTCAATGCCGAGCCTTGGCTGGGACTTACATGAAATTTCTTTCTCTTGATAACTTTTCAATGCCAAGACTTGTCTTGGACTTACATGACAACTGTTCAAAGCCAATCTTGCCTTTGACTTACATGATAACTCTGTTCAATGCCAAGCTTGCCTTGGACTTACATGATAGCTCTGTTCAATGCCAAGCTTGCCTTGGACTTACATGATAACTCTGCTCAATGCCAAGCTTGCCTTGGACTTACATGACATCTTTGCTTGGAGACTCACCAATGCCATGCCTCGGCTTGGGCTTATATGGGTCTTCATCTCATAGTAACTCTTCAATGCCAAGACTTGTCTTGGTCTTACATGATAACTTGCTTGATTGCCGATGCCATGTCTTAACATGGTCTTATACGGACTTTCTTGTCCCATGTGACAGATTGAGTATCCTAAGTAATTCATTTTCAATCGGGACTTTCATATACATGTTTTTAGTAACTTCTTTGTTTAATAAATCATTAAATATTTTCATGGAAATAATGTGCATTTAACAACATAGCAAGCAATTCAATGAAATATTCATGAAGCTTGAAAATCTTACAAACTTACTGAAATTAGCTCGGTTGGGAATCATCACTGTCTTAACAAAACAATTTCGTTAGAGCCGGGAGACATCACACTATCACGGTCCACATACGGCATGTATAGCTAGACTCTTACTCACGCTAGGTTAGTCCTAGAACTGACTAAACAATAGCTCTGATACCACTAAATGTAACACCCCATACCCGATTTCAAGGCTAAAACCGGATACGAGACATTACTATGCTTGAACTTCCTTAAACATGTACTTACGGGCTACAAAATTTTGTTCTGAATTAAAAACTTCTCTTTCTTAGTCAAATCATTCACATCGTGGGCCTATGAGGCCTTAAACTTGCGTCCGGAAACTTTTACAAGCCAAGAGAAACTTTTCTTTAAAGCAGGGGGCGGACACACGTGTTGGTATAGGGACACGCTGTGTGTCCTTAAGACATGCCGTGCCTTCCACCCGTGGTCGAAACCAGCGACTAAATCTACACGGCACGACACGCGCGTCGCTCGGCCCGTGTGCCAAACCTTGGCATTCTCGACTTATCCACACGGTGCGTACACGCGCCTGGTGCGCGTCACCCGTGTGACAATTGAATTTCTAAGTGTCGAGTGCAAACTTCACACGGCCTTGGAACACGCCCATGTGCCAACAGTGTGTAAACACGGCGGCTGGACAACGGTCGTGTGACCAGCCCGTGGTCTAATCTCGACTTAAGATACTACGGTGCGAGAGACACGCGCCTAGACACACGCCGTGTGTCTATCCGTGTGGGCACTTAGTGGCTATCTTACCAAGCCTTTTACCACTCCCATTTGCAAATGTTCATATACTACTTCAAAACATTCTCAAATCATCAATTAAAACACATGAATTAACACATTTAATCATTAAAGAGATAAAGTCTTTATCCCATACACTAGGGAGAACTACTCCCAATACAAATACAACCAACTTAGATTCTCTTAGGCCAATACTTGGCACATTATCAATGACTTAATCAACCTTAAGTACTAGCCCTATACATGCCATGACTTCTAAGGACTTGATACCTCATACCAAGGGTGCGCTTTCGATAGTGTGAAAACATCTCCGGCGGCCTCCAACCCGAGCTAGTTAATATAACCTATAAGAGATGAGAAAAGTAAATGAGTAAGAAATAATGCTTAGTAAGCTCATCTGCATAATGTGTCAAATATTGATATTCATTAAATATACATAATTACAAAGTATCATGAAGAGTGTCTCTCATAAATTCATGGTTACTTACTCAACTATTCTTGAAACTTACTCATTCAATCTCTTACCACATTCTTACCTTGCCACAAGCCAATTGCTCATTTAATTAGTACATATTCCTACACTGATCACCACATGATCATATAAAACAGCTCATCAAGCATTTTCAAAAAGATACTCATACTATTAATCTCTCGGTGGTTTCGCACTTAGCCTACTATTGAATCTCTAATAGGGTGGTATCGCACACAGCCCATCATTACCATCAATAAGGTGATGTCGCACATAGCTCACTGTTATTTTACATTCATGGATAATAATCCACATGTATATCTCTATTTCAAATGTTCATCTGAGAACATCCTCACATACTTCTATTCTTACTTAACTTTCTACGATACTCGTTCGCATTCACACAATGCATAAATGAATCTATCTCATACAACTAAGGCGTATTGAATACACATAACCCACTAAGGGTTCATCATATATTGAATCCATATCAATTCAATTCTAACACACACTTGTGCTTTTCGTGTTACAACCACATACTTTCTTTTTTTCAACATATACGTTGAATCACTCAAGTTAATAAATAACTCTCTTGAGTCTCATACTCATAATGTCACATAGAATTTATACCCCAATAGAGTCTTACTTGCATTAACATATCGATGCCATGTCCCTGACATGGTCTTATGCGAATTCTTACATCGAGGCCATATTCTAATATGGTCTTACACGAGACTTTAACTATCATCATATCATTCTACATACATTTCCCATTACTCTTAAATTTAATTCTTTTGACCTCTCATCAAAGATATTTCATACATTCATAGAGTAAAAATACATTCCATAAAAAATTGGAACATTAAATTAACTCATACATAATTACAACATTTGCACATGAACTTACCTCGATGTCAAAAGAGCCGAAAAGGACTTTTGCCCACATTTCTCTTTTCATCCGTTCTAGGTCTAAAACTCATTTTCTTTGATCTAGAATAATGAAATTTACTGATTTAATCACTTATAAATCATGATATACCATAATCTAAACTTTAGGCAAAAATGACTATTTTGCCCCTACACTTTGGCAAAATTACTATTTTGTCCCTATGCTCGTAAATAAATTCTCATCACATTTTCTTGTTAAACAAGCCTAGCTGAACATTTAATCCTCTTACAACTATTTTTAATTCCATCAATTTCATGCTTAAATGAATAAATTACAACTTTTGCATTTTAGTCCCAATTAGGTGTTTTCATGACAACACCTTTCACAAAAGTTGTTTCTCATCATCCTATCATTCATTTTCTTCCATAAAAACTCATCAAACAACAAGAACTCTATCATGGCAAGTCCCTATACTTTCAACCATATTGCAAACTAGTCCCCTCTTTAGAAAGCTTAAGCTTTGGGGACTCCAAAAGTACAATTTTCTTCAAGAAATACCATCAAAATCACTTACTTGAGTGGAGAATTGTTTGCTGAAATTTTAAGCTTCAAAAACCCCTCCCATGGCTGCTATTTTCGGTGGAGGAAGAGAAGAAATAAAAAAAGATGATAGCTTGGCTTATTTCATCTTATTTTATTTCTTTTTAGTCACCTAACATGACCACATTTAATGCTCTTGTCCCCTTAGCTATCCTTGACCGGCCAACTCACTTAACAAGGCCAAATTGCACATTTGGGACCTCCAATTTATAATCCATAGCTACTTGGCACCTTTAGCAAATAAAATGGAACTTTCGCACTTTATACGATTTGGTCCTTTTTCGCAATAAAGCTAGAAATCGCTAAAATTAAGGCACCAAAATTTTCATGCATCCTTATAAACATGTTATAACACATAACATAACATGAAAATAATTTTCTCTAACCTCGAATTAGTGATTTCGAGATCACTATTTTGACTAGCCCCTAAATCGGGTTGTGACACCTAATGTGGCAGGAAATTCGTTACCTAGTCATTCAGATCAAGGGGTAAACGCGATAATTGAGAATGGAGGAAAGAGAACCAAAATCGATGTGGCGGAAGTAAAAACCTCACTAAAATGGGTTAGGCAAAAGATGACAGACGTAGGATTAATCCTTCAAGATTCAGAAGAGATGCCCAAATGAGTGAGGAGCTACTGTGAGTTCCATACTAAAAATGGTCATGAGATCTAAGATTGCGTTGAGTTCAGGGATCTAGTGCAAAGTCTGATGGATAAAAAAAGAAATCGAATTTTTTGAAGAGGACAAGGGCTTAGAAGGACGAGATGTTTGCGCCTCAGATGAAGGATTGACGGAGAAAGTCTACAAAGTCAACCACCCAGTGGTGATTATTTCACGACCAAGAAGTAATGAGGCGAGAACACAGGCTGTGCCAAGAGTCATAATTCAGAAACCCGTGGCTTTTCCCTATAGGGATAGCAAAAGGGTTCCATGGAATTAGAACTGCAACGTGATGATCCCAAGAGAGGAGAACTCGGTTAGCACATCAGAAGAGGGCCAGGATATTGGTTTCTTCACGTGCAGTGGGAGGTGCTATGACTCTACAAGTGCAAGAACAGAGCCCATTAAAGGAAAAACCCTGACAATTGAACAAAATAAAGAAAAGATAGCTAGGCTTGAATCACATGTTAACGAGCCAGTAACTGAGAACAAGGCTAAGGAATTCCTGAAATTCTTGAAGCATAGCGAGTATAGTGTTGTAGAACAGCTACACAAACAACCAGCTCGCATATCAGTACTAGCCTTGCTCTTGAGCTTAAAGACACATCGTAGCGCGTTGATGAATATGTTGAATGAAACTTATGTCGCTGATGATATCTCTGTGAACAAGCTAGACTGCCTATTTAACAATCTAAGTGCCGATAATTTTACCTTTTTCAATGATGATGAAATACCTCCAGGGGGCATGGGATCCACGAAGGCCCTACACATCACTACTCGCTGCAAAGGATATACGTTGCAAGGGGTTTTAATCAACAATGGATCTGCGTTGAACGTCTTGCCTCTATCCACACTGAATAGATTACCAGTGGATAGCTCTCACATGAAGACGTGCCAAAATATAGTGAGAGCATTCGATGGTACAGAAAGGAGGGTGATGGGAAGGATTAAAATACCTCTTTTAATTGGTCCAAACACATACGTGGTAGACTTTTTGGTGATGGATATCAAACCCTCTTATAATTTCTTGTTGGGTAGACCTTGGATTCATTCGGCTGGGGCAGTGCCGTCGTCACTACACCAAAAATTGAAGTTGGTAATGGAGGGTCAACTGGTAACGATAAACGCTGAAGAGGATATCATTGCATCAGTAACTAGTGACGCACCATACATAGGAGCGGATGAAGAGGCAATAAAATTTTCCTTTCGATCACTGGAATTTGTTAATGCAACTTTCATTGTTGAAGGAAACAAGATCCTAGTGCCAAAAATATCAAAAACTACGAGGATGGGCCTGCAGTTGACGGTTGGGAAAGGAGCCTTGCCTGGAAGAGGACTCGAAAAATATCTTCAAGGAAGAGTCGAAGCACCAATACTAATAGACAAGCAAGACCGTTTTGGCTTAGGATACAAGCCAGATGCGAGGCAAAAGGAGAAAGAGCTGGAGAAGAAACAAAAAAGAATAAGAGCGCGACTGAGTGGGGGAGAGGTCAAATGGGAACTGATGACCTTTCCCCATATATCTAAAATGTTAGTGTCAGGAGAAACCATTTACCCTGAACGAAAGATGACAGAAAAAGAAAGCCCGGAAGGAATGTTGGGAAACTTGAGCATCAATGCCATATCCGAAGAAAGAATTGGGGAAAACCTGTCAGGCATTCATCCTTATATCCCCGGAAGTGTTCTGAACAATTAGACTGTGGTAGAGATCCCTGTAATTTTTAGAACTAATTCAGAGTAATGTTCAAAACACACTTATTGCTCTAAGCTTGGGAGAAATAAGAATCCTTTTGTGAAAAAAACATATGTCCGCTATTTTTATTTCAATAAAATGCATCTTTATGTCTCATTTTAGAAAATATTCTTTTATTTTTTCCATTTCATTCATACTCATACCACACAAATAATTATTCTTAGATTCATTTGTTCTTTGGGTCTTCTTTTATTCCTATAACAGGTCTCTAGATATCAATGATATGAGCGACGCTGCTACTGACTTAGAATCTCCTTTTGAGCAAGATATGTGTCTAGAGGAACCTCAGGACTTTGAAGATGATCGATATTGTAACCTATCTCCTAATTTCTTAAGGATGGTAGAACAAGATGATAAACAAATCCTACCTTACGAAGAGTCAGTAGAAGTTGTAAGCTTAGGAGACAAACAAGAAAAAAAAGAGGTGAAGATCAGAGCTTGCATCACTGCAAAGACAAAGCGAGACCTCATTGAGTTACTCCAAGAATTTAAAGATGTCTTCGCATGGTCGTATCAAGACATGTTTGGTCTAAGTACCGATATCGTGGTACACCGGCCTCCCACAAAGGAATAATGCAAGCCGGTTCAACAGAAACTCCGAATGATGAGGCTCGACGTCCTGTTAAAAATAAAAGAAGAGGTCAAGAAACAATTCAACGCTGGTTTCCTACAAGTGGTTAAATACTCGGAGTGGGTAGCCAATATAGTCCCCGTCCCTAAGAAAGATGAGAAAGTACGAATGTGTGTAGACTACAGGGATTTAAACAAAGCCAGCCTGAAGAACAATATCCCTTACCTCACATCGATATCTTAGTGGACAACACGGCAGGTTATTCACTGTTATCTTTCATGGATGGCTTCTTCGGATACAACTAGATAAAGATGCATCTTGAAGATATGGAAAAGATAACATTCGTAACCATGTGGGGGAACATTTTGCTTTAAAGTGATGCCATTCGGACTGAAAAATGCGGGAGCGATGTATCAAAGAGCCATGGTAACTTTGTTTCATGATATGATGCTCAAAGAAATCGAGGTTTATGTCAATTATATGATCGCAAAATCCCTAACAGAAAAGAAGCATGTACAAGTCTTGAGGAAATTATTTTTGAGGTTGAGAAAATTCTAGCTAAAGCTCAATCCAGCAAAATGTACCTTCAGGGCTAGGTCGGGAAAATTGCTAGGATTTGTAGTCAACGAAAAAGGGATCGAGATCAGACCGGATAAAGTCAAGGCTATACAGGAGTTGCCTCCGCCACGCACTCAAAAGGAGGTATAGGGTTTCTTAGGGAGATTAAATTACATTGCCCGATTTATTTCACAACTAAACGAGAAATGCGACCCCATATTCTGTCTCCTTAAGAAACATAATCCAGGTGTATGGGATGAGGAATGCCAGAAAACTTTCAACAAGGTCAAACATTACTTGTCCAATGCCCTAGTGTTGATGCCACCTAGCCCAGATAAGCCACTGATACTGTACTTGGCAGTATTTGGAAATTCCATGGGATGCGTGCTTGGCCAACATGATGAGTCAGGGAGAAAAGAAATAGCGATATATTACCTCAGTAAGAAGTTTACTGAATATGAGACAAGATACTCGCCAATTGAGAAGTTGTGTTGCGCCTTAATCTGGACAACCCGAAGACTTAGACAGTGTATGCTGTACCATACAATTTGGTTAATCTCAAAAATAGACCCTCTAAAGTACATGATGGAGTCGACTGCTCCGAATGGAATAATGACCCGATTGCAAATTCTTCTTTCCAAATTTGATATAATCGATGTAAACCAAAAGGCAGTGAAAGGGAGTGCAATAGCAGATTTTCTAGCCAGTAGAGCTCTAGAAGATTACGAGCCTTTGAACTTTGATTTCCCGAATGAAGATCTGATGTATGTTGCAACCACTAAAGAAGATGCTCAAGAAGGATATCCTTGGAAACTAAATTTTGACAGAGCTTCAAACGCTATGGGTAACGGAATCGAGGCAGTCCTGGTATTCCCAGACGGAGATTATTATCCTTTTAATAGTAAACTGGATTTTGATTGCACGAATAACATGGCAGAATATGAAGCATGCATCATGGGTATCCGTGCAGCCATAAAATGCAAGATCAAAGTACTAGAAGTATATAGGGACTCTGCACTAGTGATCTATCAACTCAAAGGTAAATAGGAGACGAGAGACCCCAAATTGATCAATTATCGAAGGTTGGTTCTGGAGTTAATTAAGGAGTTTGATGACATCACCTTCTGCTACCTCCTGCGAGATGAAAATCAGATGGCTGATGCCATGGCTACTTTTAGCTTCCATGATCAAAGTGAACAAACAAGAGGATGTAAAACCTATCCAGATGAGTATTTATGAGGCTCTTGCTTATTTTTACAACATCGAGGAAGAAGGAAAGGATGACCACCCTTGGTACCACAATATACTACGATATGTAAAGAACCGTGAATACCCAGAGCAAAGAATCGAGAATGATAAAAGGACGCTAAGGAGACTGGCCAATGACTATGTCTTAAATGGAGAGATCCTATATAAAAGAAGAAAGGATCAGGTGCTACTAAGATCTGTGACGCTGTTGAGGCCAAGAAAATCTTGGAAGAAGTCCATGAGGGTGTTTGCAGAACACATGCTAATGGTTTTACAATAGCTAGGAAAATCATGAGATTCGGATATGATTGGTCTTCCATGGAAGGGGATTGTATCAGTTATGCGAAGAGATGTCATAAGTGCCAAATTTATGGAGACAAAATTCATGTGCCTCCTTCACCTCTTCACGTTATGACTTCTCCATTGCCTTTCTCTATGTGGGGCATGGATATTATTGGGCTGGTCTCGCCAAAAGCTTTTAATGGGCATCATTTCATCTTTGTGGTCATTGACTACTTCACCAAGTGGGTAGAAACCGCTTCTTACGCCAATGTCACGAAATTGGCTGTCAGTAAATTCTTGAAGAAAGAGATCATATGTCGGTATGGAATGCCAGAAAGGATCATATCTGATAATACATTGAATTTGAACAACAGCACGATATCAGAAGTCTACAGTCAGTTCAAGATCAAACACCATAACTCGTCACCATATCACCCAAAAATGAATGCTGTAGTGGAGACAGCCAATAAGAACATTAAGAAAATCGAGGGGAAAATGACTGAGACTTATAAGATTGGCATAAGAAGTTACCATTTGCCCTCTATGCTTATCGAACGTCTGTCAGAACCTTCACCGGGGCAACGCCTTTCTTTTTGGTTTATGAAATTGAGATAGTTTTGCCCATTGAAGTCAAGATTCCTTCTCTCCAAGTTTTGTCAGAGTTGAAGTTGGACAAAGCAGAATGGATCCAATCTCAATATGATCAGTTGAACTTAATTGAAGAGAAGAGGCTGAAAGCTATCCGTCATGGTCAGATGTACCAAAATCGACTGATACGGTCTTATGACAAAAAGGTTTGCCCCAGAGAATTCCATGAGGGAGACCTGGTATTGAAAAAGATATTGCCCATACAAAAAGACTTCAGAGGAAAATGGATGCCGAATTGGGAAGGACATTATGTGGTAAAGAAAGCCTTTTCTGGGGTAGCGCTGATTTTGACTGAGATGGATGGCAAGAAAATGGCTAATCCTGTGAATTCAGATTCAGTCAAGAAATACTTCACCTAAAAAAAAAAGGAGAGACCAAAGCAAAAACTCGCAAAGGGTACCTTGAGACCAAAGGGGTTTTGAGTTGAAAACCCAGGAAAGGGCAGCTCAGATTTAGATCAAAGATTGAGCATGTGGTAGTCGTGTCCTCTCAGAAGAAGAAACGTTACATCTTGGAGCATCAACAAAGTACTCTAGATCTCCTAAACACCTATCAAGCTTAAAATGGTTCTCAAGAAGTTTGTGCAGAGAAGCTCATGCTACGATATTTGGGGCACCTATGTTCATCTTACTCATTTTATATTTTAGCAACGTTTGCTATTTTGATTAATCTATTCATTTCGAGCTTCGCTCCCAAGAAATTTCAATCTTGTCCACTGTAACAATCTTTTTCAAGCATTTTAAATTGAAATAACGATTAATGGGCTAACAATATTCAAGTAAAAGGATTTTTTCATATTACTCTGAAAGGTTTCTAAATAGTACAAGGACCTGAAACAGGACCACTAGTTAGAACTAACCAAATCTAAGGGTTGGAAATATCGGTGAATGAATAGTTTAAATTGTGATTACTTCTTCAGATTTTCTGTTGAAGATACGAGATTTGAACAAGAAGGTAGGGTAACACATCAGCGATAGAACCTTGACGAACAATGAGCAATGTCAACCTAAGCATTAAAAAGGGAATCATTCTCAAAAAATGACATTCTGCATGCACGCAAATATCAGTCATATACATCTAGTTAGGAGCATTTGATTCATTCTGATAATAACATCCTAATCGCTTGGCATAAATATAGGCCCATAAAGTGGATTCTATAGGTCATGTTCCCCAGAGAACGATGAAACAGATCAATAAAACCACAAATCCCATATCCCTGAAGTTACAGTGGATCGAATTAAAGCTACAAATCTGATCTCCCTAAAGTTACAGTGGAGCATATTGGAGCTACAAATCTTATCTCTCTGAAGTTCCAGTGGAGCAGATTGAAGCCACAAGTCTTATCTGCCTGAAGTTACAGTGAACCAGATTAAAGCCACAAATCTAATCTCCCTAAAGTTGCAGTGGAGCATATTAAAGTTATGAACCTTATCTCCCTGAAGTTGTAGTGGACCAGATTAAAGCGAACCTTATCTCCCTGAAGTTGCAGTGGAGCAGATTAAAGCTACAAATCTTATTTCCCTGAAGTTGCAGTTAGAGTAGATTAAAGCTACAAGTTACAAATCCTATCTCCCTAAAGTTACAGTAGAGCAGATTGAAGTTACAAGTCTTATCTCCCTAAACTTGCAGCGTAGTAGATTAAAACTAAATCCTATATCTCTGAAGTTACAGTGGGTCAGATAAAGTCCACCATAGCAAGTCTTTTTTTCCTGAAGTTGCAGTAGAATAGAATAAAGCTACAAGCTACAAATCTTATCTCCCTGAAGTTGCAGCAGAGCAGATTGAAGATACGAATCTCATTTCCCTGAAGTTGCAGCGGAGTAGATTGAAACTACAATTCCTATGCCCTTGAAGTTGCAATAAATTAGGATAAGGCCACTTGAAAAAAAGAAACACCAAAGGAGTCGAGATTCGGCAAGACCAGACAAAATTGGTCCTTCTTAAAGTCTTTGCTCCATTCTCGTTACACGACAACGAGCAAAGAGGGGCAGCTATAATAGCCATATTTTGCCCGGGCCCAAATTACAAACAAATAAAACAAAAACCAAGTTAAAACAAAATAGTGAAGTCCAATAAAAAAGGAGAGTCCATTTCCAACAAATATGGCCCAAATGAAGAAACCCTAAAGCCCACAAAACTAAATCTTTAGAAAACTAAACAGAAACCCTAGTGCCCCCTACGCTGCTACTCTCTTCGCAGGCATACAGCCCGAGGCTCCTTATCCCGAGGCTCCTTATCCTGAGGTCTGCCCCTGCCACCATTGCACCAAAATGGCAAAGGCGCTTTCCGTCGTCGTTGTTGACCGTCCACGAATACCTGCAAAAAGAATGAAAAGAGGACAGAGGCAGAAACACAACACGCAAGAAGCAACAGCAAGAACAGTAGAAAGAAACAGTAGATGGCAGAAACAAAAAAAGAAAAAAGAAAATAATATGTAAAATCGACTATAAAGGCCAGATTCAATATGTATTTTTTTTTACGGAGAAATACAAAAAATTTCGAAACATATAGAGAAGCAATCAGAAAACAGAATACTAAGAAAAAATTCAAAGGTGATTTTTTTATATCTATTTAAAAAAAAACATAAAACGAAAAAAGAAATTAGAAACTCACTGTGTCGACTCGTGTTCCACCGCAGCGAGTGAACGAGGATACCGTCCCCGATGATGGACGGCTCCCTTCGGTGAAACGGCAGACATATCGAAGGGATTTCTCAAATTTTTCTATTTTATTTTTCGTCGAATTTTAGGAAACACCGCCCCAGATCTGGTTTCTAGGAGCCGAAATGCTCAAAATGAGGGTCGTTTTGTGTTTTCCGGCCACCGAAAATGGTGGAGCTCGTCGTCGGCAACCGGTGGCCATCATGGAGGCTCACCGAACCAGTGGCCGGACTCAGAAACTACTTCAGAGAAAAAAAAAAGGCTTTCGGGTTTTTTTTATTGAGGGTTGAATGAATTTTTTTTAAATTTTTTAACTTAAATAGGCCTAGTGAAACGGTGTCGTTTCATACAAGCCCTAAACGTCCCAAAATGGCATCGTTTTGGGGCCGACTCGATTACCCGACATCTGCGTGTTTTTGTAAAGTGGTCTATTTGCGCCTTTGGTCCTTCCGCTTTTGCAGATTGTTTCAATCTAGTCCTGTTTTATTTTTCTATTTTGCCATTTAATTTCATTTTATTTTCATTTTGGTCCATGGACCATTTTAAGAAATGGGCACCTAAACGATGTCATTTTAGTCGACCCGATGACCCGACCCGAACCATCCCTAGGATTCGCGTGTTTTTTAGGGGGAATATTTGCAGCTTTAGTCCCCCCGTTTTTAAATGCTTTTCAAATTGGTCTTATTTCCAGTTTTTTTTCCGTTTTTAAAATTTATCCACTTAATTTTATCCTTTTTTTTTCATTTTAGTCCTTTGGTTATTTAATTACTCCTGGAAACAGCGCGTTTAATGATGTTGGGAATATTTTCTCATTCACCCCTGCTCTTTTTAGGGCATTTCATTTTGGTCCCTTATTCTTTTTTATTTTACAATTTACACCCCTAAATTTCATTTGAATTTTAATTTAGTCCTTTATTTATTTAATTCTAACTTTTCATTTTTTTATTATCTATTTATCTATTTATTTATTTTTATTTCTTTACCCTTGTTTTAATTTCATGTTATTTATATTTCCATCTTATTGCGCATTATTCGTCTTTATTATTATTATTATTATTATTATTATTATTATTATTATTATTATTATTCATGTTAATATTATGATGGTAACTAGTATAATTATTGCAATTATTATTATTAAATTGTTTTTTTTTACTATCATTATAGTTGTAATATTATCATCACTCACTAGCATAGTATTTTCATTTTTATTTTATTGATTGATTTACTTACTTATTATTTTAATGTCATCTGTTCCTTTTTTTACTCGTTACTATATTACTTTATTGTGCTAATATTCGTGCCAAGTATCGCGTTTAAACATATTTCTCCGTTTTAATACTATATCCGAATAAACTAAATATACATCACTTTAAATGTTATATTAATTTTTACTCGATGCATGAAAAAAGAAAATTTTAAAATTAAGGCAATGTTCTGTATTTGGAGATTCGAGAAGTTATGCCCTAACTTACGGGGTTCGATTTTCTCTTTGAACCTAGATAACCGAACATCCCTTTTAAAACTAAAACACATGAGATTTAAATAGTAATTAAATAAAGAGCAAGTTTATTTTCGAGGATTCGAGATGTCGTGTCCTAACTTACGGGATATGACCTTTTTGTTACCTCGAGATAAGAAGGCCTTTTACATACGTTTTGATTTATTTTTAAGTGATTTTAATTAAAAATAACATTATGCAAAGTGGGATCGTGTTTTTAAATTCTCTTCAAATTTTCTATTCTTGACACTAAGACATAAATTAATCAACTAGGTACCAATTTTGGGCGTTACAAGGGTGCTAACCCTTCATCGTGCATAATCGACTCCCAAACTCATTTCCTAGAATTTTTGAACCGAAATCATCGTTTTAATAAATCTAAACTTTTATTAAAATAGTCAAATTACGAGGTGATCCGATCACACCTAATGAAAAAGATTGGTGGCGATTTTATTTTTTTAAATAAAAGTCGATTTTAAAAAAAGTTTCGACATAAGTGAGGAACAAAAACGCAATAAAGTCAGATAATAAAAGAAAAATCAAAATCCAGGTTGGAGAAAACTTTCAAGTCAGTGTGGAAAACTCCATTAAATTATAAATTACAAGCAATGGAGCTTTCCAAAGTCATCATATCCAATGACTTCCAAATTTTTCTCTAACTCTTGGCTTTGGTTCTGGCTCTGATTCAGTTCTTGCGTTCATTTCTCTCATCAATAATCTTGTGCAACACTTCTTCTGTGATAACCTCCATTATGATCTACAATCAAGGGCTGCAACCAAAGTCAAAATTGATTTTTAATGGATTTTAAAAAGTTATAAAACTATAAAGTATAAACTGATAAAATGATATTTTAAAAATTATATTCAATCTTGATTTTTAGCTTGGACTTTATCATAAATAAACATCAATCATCCAAATCTATCTTGATTTCTTCATCGCCAATTGAGATATTGAGCTCCTTATAACTCAATTTAACAAATATTTGCTAATTATCATTTAAATATGTTTGATTACCTGGTTTGCAAATTTTCCAGCTGCCACAATCCTGTAAATTACAGCCAGAAAAAAGAACCTTGTAGTAGCGGTGAAGATGTCTTTTTCAAGTTGAATCCCAGGATGGAAAATTGCATGGAAAAAGACGGTGAATGGAATTTAATTAGAAACCAACCCAGCAGTGTAACTTTGCATTAATTATCTCAAGCACCATCAGGACAATTTCCATTATTTTAATTGGTTATTAACAAGGTTTTTACACATTTAGTTGTGTTGCGTTACACCAATTTTATTATTATTTTTATACAAAGTTTATAATTACCTATAATCTCTTTCCATCTTGTAAACAGGAGAAATATCTTTTAGCGCGATTGAACTAATATCCTCCTATATTGACAATTATGTCGATACTAATTAAATTAATTTTCATTCAATAATTAGTCGATTGAGTTTTAGCTCAATTGGCATGGGCATTGTTGCCAATGTAGAAAGATGTGAGTTCGAGTGCGCTGAAGTGAATTATCCTCTTATTTATGAGTTGGGAAGAGACTATGGGTAAAGAGTAAATATGATCAGAACGTATAATGAGATTGTTCAAACAAATTATATATATTCAATCGATAATTTTATTATTTCATAATAAATTTTTTATTTAAATTTAATTAGTATATAAGTATTAATTTAGAAACTTTTAAAATTTATTTTTAAATTAATTTTATATATTTTCTAATTAAATTTAATTTGAGCTTATCGGAATTCAATAGTGGATCCAACTTTATAATAAAAACAAAGTCATTGTAGCCCTTCATTTAAGTTTTCACCTTTTTTTAGTTGTTAAGCTTATATTTTTTTGTCAAATCACCCTAAAATGGATGGAAAAATTAACGTTTAACTTTGTTAACATACATATGAATTGTCACATGAATGACACATTAACATTCAATTAATTTTTAAAATTTTAAAAATTCAAAAATACATAAAATTATTTTTAAAAACTAAAAATATTAAAATTATTTAAAATATAAAAATTATGAAAAATAATTTTTAATATTTTTTAAATTTTAAAAATTTAATTAAATGGTGGCACTTCATTCAATTGCATGCCGAGTCAGCCAAAAAACAAAATTAAATGAATGGTTTGGAGTGATATAATCACTTGTCTAAGTCCTGGATTTTCCTTGCTATGCCAAGGAATTGCCGAATTTCTTAAATCACGTTGTTACCGTTTTCCTCCCTCTTTCATGTTTCATTATTTCCGGGAAACTCCTCCATTATTTCACCAAACTCTTATACAAGAAGCCAAAACATTTTTTTAGGGGGCGGATGAAATTTTAATTTTTTATAGTTTATATCTTTATAATTTGTAAAAGTATAATCGAATTTTTATAATTTTAAGGGATCAAAGTGTAATTTTACTTTTACTAATTTAAAAATTTTAAAAAATTTTAAAGGTTTAAATAACAATTTTACATTTTAGGGAAGTCGAGACCTATGCCAGTCCCTTGACTTCGCCCCTGAATGATTATGACTTTTTTTTTAATTAGGGTATGGATGTGACAGGACGTAGGTGGCCGGTTATGTTTTTATGTTTAGAAGAAGAAGCAGCTTGACTTCTAGATTGTCTTCCTCTTTTTCGTCCTTCTTTCTAGTCAGTTTCCTTCTCTCTCTCTCTTTTTCCTTTTATAAAAGCATTAATTCATTGACTAATTTGAAAGAAGAAAGAAATTTTCATTTCAGAAATAAAGGAAGTTTCTCTACTTGATTAGGGTTTTTTTCTTCATTTTATATTTTTTTATGAAATAAATTCATTTCAAACACCCATAATAATGGAATTATGTTATAATTTATTAAATCTTATTTCTTCCATCACTTGAGGGAGCCAGTGACTGAAGAAGGTTCAATTGTTAATATTAATTTTCTATTCTTTCTTAAAATAACACCAACGGTTGTTTCAAAATTTATATAATATAGATTATTTTTTTTCTAATTTATATAAATATAAAATACTCTAAATATAACTACAATAAGAAAAAGCATGCATACAAATGGTTATAAAATACCTAAGTCTAAAGAAAACACATCGACACGTCTAAAAAGCTGAAGAAATCCGTTGATAATATCTGGAAAATATTACTTTAAACGAAATGGAAGTAGGCGCTGAAGCTGTCAACAGGGGCGAAGCCAGAACAATTTTTTAGGGGGGTCGGATAAAATTTTAATTTTTTATAGTTTATATCTTTATAATTTGTAAAGAATTAAATCGAATTTTTATAATTTTAGGGAGGGCCAAAGTGCAATTTTACCTTTACTAATTTAAAATTTTTAAAAATTTTTAAGGGCCGAAATAGTAATTTTACATTTTAGGGGGCCGGGGCCCATGCCAGCCCCCTGGCTGTCAAACAAATTCATTTTTAATATCAAATATATTATCAACAAATTCCTCAATAATTAATGACTTTTTTAAGGTCCGCTTGTTTGTATGTAAAATAGTTTTCGGAAAATAATTTTTGGGAAATAACTTTATTTTTCTGAAAAACTAATATTTTCTGATGTTTGGATGAACCTGTGTAAAATATTTTCTATTGTTCTGGTAGATTTTATGAAAAAAATTTATGAAAGTTGTTTTAAAATGAAAAAAACATACATTTGTAGGGTGTAAACAGTTTTTGTTGCAAATTACATGTAATTTTGCAAACCAAGAACTGAAAAAGAAAAAAAAAATGTTCTGAAAATCAACAACAAAAAGACTTTCAAAAAAAACCCAATCAACAAAAATGACATTAGCTAGGTATTTCTTTTTTTTTTTCCATTCTTACCTTCAAGAGAGGAAGATGAACGCCGACAACTGGTGTTGAGAAGCATTGCTGGCTGGCGTGTCACACCCCAATTCTCTAATTCACGTTTTGGATGGTTGACTAACTGAGTTTAGTCTTGACTCGCGTGTAAGCTAGTTGAATTCACGAGAATTGACTTGTTTCATTTTGGCTTATTCCCTTATGAATTCCTATTTTGCATTTGGCAAGCTCTTTCATTGTGAACCCGTCAGTGGTGAGTTCAATTGTGGAAAATATGATTTGTTCATTTTAGAATCTGCCATAGTTGGGACACATATAGGATGCGTGTCAAGTCCTATGTAGGAAACGTGTCATTTTGCATGACACTTGGAGAGCCTCGATAATTGTGTCTGATTAGTGAAATCGTGTGTGATTAAGTGGAATCGTGTGTGCATGTAATATGATTAGATATCCTACTTAAAGTGGGATTACGGGTTAATTCTTATATAAATAGGACAAAATATTAACAGAGAAAGAGACTTTATTTTCCTTTTCTTTGTTCATCTTTGTTGTTTTAGAAGAAACCTAAAGTGTTTTTCGTTATTTGAAGAAGGAACCAGTTATTCAGTTTGATTAGCAACATTTTCAAGCCAATTGCTGGTAAATTCTTAAGTCCTTCTTTAGTTTAATACCAGGGATAGAAGGGAAGTTGGAACCATTTATATAGGTTTTACTGAACGTTTTGTAGGGAAGGAAACTTCCTTTTGGTTAATTGATTGCATGTTATCAATTCTCATTTTTACGATTAAGTTTCAGTTGTTTTTGTATTTAATAGAATGTTTGATTTTATTTGGCTAAAAAAAAGGAGAAGGCCCTGGTGCAAAAGAGAAAGAACGTCTAAAGTAGACAAAGCTTTTCCTGGTAATCTCTAGTGAGTTCCTTTCACTTGTGCTTCTGATTAATTCCAACTAACTCAATAAAAATTTTGTATTTCAAGTATGTTAGTATTTTTTTAATCAATTGTGCATGAGTGCGTTAATAAATTGGAAGAAATGATAATTGATTGAATGGACATGAATGATTAAAAATGGACACTCTTCCTTAGAGCACAAGCTTCGTATCCAGAATGGTGGAAGGGGGGAATCGGAGTAAACTGATGAGATGTGATTGTGATGGGAGCGATGTATGGAGAATATGAAATGATATGTGATTTGCCTCCAGTAGGGCATGTAAATGCAAACCATGATTGGTGAATACTCCGGCCTTGCGAGAGAACACGTAAGTGTTCAAATTAACAAGGAGGATTTGCGGAGGTTTGGTTGGATAAATGAATACTGGCTCTATGGAGCAATACCGTGAATATGAAACCATAGCTCTTCAGAGTGTTGAATGGATCGAAAGCTAACTCAAGTAAAGGATTCCATGAACTGTTCCATGAAAAGGATGCATGTATTATGTAAAGGTTTTGCACGTGAATAGTGCTTAGCTAGGATGAATATCCGCATGAAATGTACTTAGCTGTGATAAGTATATGCATGTGAACAATCTCTGGTTTTGATTTGTAATTACATTTAGCTAATATTCGCATAAAGATTGAAGTTATTAGTGACTTGTACTGAGAGGTGGACAGTATCCGCCAATGAACAATAATTGACTTGTGATATGTATAACCGCCAATGGATTGGACGCAACTATATTGTTGCATCAGCATGTAAGTTGTTTGTTAATAGCAAATGTTTTTAGTTGTTTAGCTTAATTTCATTTCCTTGAAACCTTGTTTGAAAGGTTATTGATTATCCTTGGAACTCACTAAGTTCATTTTGAACTTACCTAGTTTCCTCTACCATTTCAGGTGTTGTAGATCATTGCGGACTCTTGTAAGGGACTTAGCCCGATTGCGGACTCAATAGTGAGTCATTCATTGTATAGTTGTAACATGTATATATCGAGGTGCCTATAGTTGCAGTCTCTTTTGTTTTTTATAAAGTGAATTTGGGAGGTTTCTCGTACAATATTTTGTATGAACTGAATGATAGCATGTCACCAAAAATTTAACTTTTATGTTATTTGTGTTCGGCGTACTCTTATTTTCCCTTTGGAATTTTGCCTTTAAAACTATAATCCGATACGTGGTATTTTAAAACTGGTTTACTAAATCATATTGAATGGCGTAACTACTAAAACCTTTATTTTTTTTACTTTATGTAACGATTTATGTTTTCTCGGTAACATTACCATTCGTCAGTTGACCCGCCAAATTGGGGGTGTTACATGGCGGTAGGCACTGGGTCAAAAGGGACTAGAGGCAGCGGAGGGATGAGAACAACAGGGAGGATGATTTCCTTAAAAAAAAGGATAGGTCTGTGAAGAGGAGAAGGGAAGATTTCTTACGGGATCCAAATTGGTAAGACATTTTCCTTAAGAAAGCCTTGATTTTACCTTTATTTTGGAGAATGTTTTCCTTTGGAAATCCATTTTACAATAAAGAAACATCGTAAAACAAAGAAAATATTTTACAGAAAATATTTTACTGGTAAACAAATGAGCCCTTAATGATAGTATGGTTAGAAATTGGAGGTTTAGAATATTATAATTGTTGCTTGAGGTGTAAATACTATTGTCCTTAAGGATATTTTGAGGATTTGTGTATCTCCAGGATTCAACAAGCACTTTAGTTAGAAAATAGAAAACAAGAAAAAACAAACCAATTAAATACTCAACTAAACTTGTAGAGGTAAGCTTTTAAGAAAACAAATAGTTTTTGGAAGAGAACGTAAAGAATAAACTGGTTGAATGATTTTGAAGGTTGCCATGCATGGTATATAGGATTTTCACTTGCTTAATGTAGCAAACGTAAGTTGATTAAATTGGTTAAAAGTATTTTGAATATGGTTCAATGAATTTGGACTTATCTAAAATAGCTTCAACCAAATAAGTTATTTTTAGCTTGGCTAAATATAGGTGTTACAAATTAAGAAGTTCACTTTTCTTGGACTCTAAAAAATTTAGTAAAAATAATTTCAAAAACAAAAAGGCTCAAATGTACATTACATTAGCCTTTTCGGCTCAATACACGAGTCCACTCTCTCAACTTAGTTCTTACTAGTCTAATGAAGTATAATAGCTTATAAATAAGTGTATTAAGGTCTTTCTTTGGCAATATGGGATTTTTTTATTCTTTGAAATACATAAAACTTCCAATAATGCCCCATATATTTCAAAGAATTAAGAAAGAAATTTAGTTGAGTATTTCAATACAATGAAATAATCCTAATGTCTTCCGGACTATGAACTAAAATTTTTGACAAATACTACATAATTTACTTAAATAATTGGTGAAAAAGTTCTTATGAATTAACTTGTAAACTTTCTCATTTATCACATTATATCTATTACTCGTTGTTCAACGCAGTTGTGCGCTAATAACCCATGCACGTACCTAGTTTCAATAAGTGCTCTAGAAATTGCCAAAGATCTCATAGAAATGGCCCTACTTCACACTCATAGGTCAATCCATCAAGTCTACTCTGTAGAAGAATATACCACCAATAAAGGATATGGATTTGATTAAGAGTTTTTTCTCATCCACACCATCTATGTAGTTATTTGTTTAAGCACTATTTAAACCATAGGAGGGACATAATCATATAGTTCTCAACAAATCAACAAATGACCCATATGAACCTAATTCATGGGATCCCCAATCATATAGGTTGGGTTTCCATCATTGTCGACCTCACCTTTTGGCAATAGTCTTATTCCCCTCGATACTTCATTTATTAATTTCTCCCAGGGGTTTAGTCATAGGATCTATCAAATTCATCTTTGACATCACATAATCAATTGATATTACTCCATCATTTGGCATGTAACAGCCCGTTTTTAGTCAAATCAGAACAGTGGTTTTGGGACCACAAATTTGAAGTTAAAATATTTATTTTATTATTATTATAATATTTAAAGCATGATTGAGTGATTGTGTGAAATTTTCGTTTAGAAATTTTATCGTTTGGTTAGTCATTTCGATAAAAAGGACTAAATCGCGTAAAGTGTAAAACTTGAGTTCTATTAGCTAAAGGTGTCTAATAGCTATAGAACCTTAAAGTAGAGGTCCTTATGTAGTAATTAGCCCATTTATAACTTACTGGATGATAGTGGCACGGCATTTGGTGTAATTATTGAATATTTTTTAGGTTTAAATAAAATAAAACCAAATTTTATCCCATTATCATCTTCTCCAACCAATTTCTAGGGCAAGGGAAACCATTTTTTATCCATTTGATTCGGCCAAGCTTCCTAGCTCAATTGCAAGTCCGTTTTTGTCTGTTTTTAATGATTTTTATGTTTTTGAGATCGTTGCAGCTAGGTCTAGCTAACCTAGGGACTATTTTGCAAAAATGTTAAAGATTTTGAATGTTGCCATTGATGAATAAGTATGTGTTTTGAAGTTTCTTGATAGATTATGAATGCTTGTTGATAGATATACAAGTTTTGTTAAGTGATTTTTAGTGAAAATGCAAATCAGGGGCTAAATTGTGAAATGTGTGAATTTAGTGGTTAAAATGTGAAATTGATGAAAAATATGGGCTGCTAGGGGCATAATAGTAATTCGGGTAACATGGGTTGTGGTTAAATTGCATGAATTTTTGTTTTTTTTAAAATAAGGACTAAATTGTAAAACTTGCGAAACTTTAGGGGCAATTGTGTAAAAATGTCTTAAAGTGAATTTTGGACTAAATTGAATAGAGCGATGATTAAATAAGTTAATTTTTGTTATATATAGATCAAGAAAAGCAAAACTCGGATATAGATCGGGGGAAAAATAAAGTTATCGACTAATCGACCTGTTTCGTCATTTTTACATCCGAGGTAAGTTCGTATGTAATAAGCATTGTAATAATTATACTTTAAATGCTTTGATATTGTATAAATTGTGTATACGAGACTACAGTCGTGTTCGACGATGATTCGGTTAATTATGGGCATTTAGTGTGTGAAATCGAGATAGCTTCGACTATATATATTTGCACTTAGTGTGCATGATCAAGATAGCTTCGGCTATATATATTGGCACTTAGTGTGCAAGATTGATACAGCTTCGGCTATTTATTTGGCACTAAGTGTGCGAGTTTTCCGAGTATCCAAAAATATTTCAAAGGGTTTAACGAATATGTCAAAAAAGTGAATGAGTATGAGTTAAATACGGGAAAGTACAGGTATGTACAGGAACCGAGTAATACACTAAAATGATGAAAATTATGAAATTACATTTAATTTGGTGAATGCAAAGGTGGTAGGTTGATGATTCATTATGAGATATGTTATGTTATATTTTTGGCTTAATTTGAGTTTATATGATGAGTTGATATAAATGCTATACGAACTTACTAAGCTATAAAGCTTACTTTGTGTATTTCTCTGTGTTTTATAGTGATTTCAAGCTAGCTCGGATTCAGGGATCGTCGGAGACACCATCACACTATCCAACTATCATTTGGTACTTTTGAACTTTGGTATTTTTGTATGTATATGGATTTTGGTCATTTTGATATATGTGATGCTTGTGAATTTAGCCATTTAAATTGGCTTGTAAATTTCTAAGGTTTGGTTTGTATATATGTAGCCATGTAAGTTGGCTTATAATGGTGAATTTGATGATGTATATAAATGTGCAAATGTCCTTTATTTGAGTTTAGTAATTGTCCTATAAATGCTAGTTATAGTGGTATTTGATGCTTGATGAAAATAGGTATGGTGAATGTCAAATGGTTGATGAATTAGTAATTAATATGCTTATGAGTTTAAGTAATTTGATGCATGTTTGAAAATGACTATATTGATTATTGAAAAGGGTAAAATTTGGTATGTATTTGGATTGCATATTGTGGTATTGTGAGCCTTGTATTTGTTGGTATTGAAATGGAATAAATGATACTTTGTTGAGGTTGATTGAATGCTTGTTTATGCTATATATTGGTGCCTTTGAGTTTGATGTAGGCGTGCTCAAGGTTGGGTGGCAAATTGGCTTGGTAAATAGCCTATTTTTGTCCACACGGGCAGAGACACGGGCGTGTGTCTCAACCGTGTGCGATACATGGTCATGTACTCGGCCGTGTGTCCCCTGGTATGGAAATTAAAATCAAGTCAGTATGCTCCACACGGCCTCACACAAAGGCGTGTGACCTGGCTATTATGTGTGATGACTCCTGACAATTTAAACTGTGTTTTCGTATAGTAAATGGATCTCAATCGAGCTATAGCTGACAATGCAGAGAGTAACGTGCCAGCTCCCGCTCAAGGGGCAGCGCCTTCTGAATCTAGAAATATATCAAGTAGTCACAGATGAGAGGCTAAAGAAGCCTTTTTCCAAATGATGAACGAGTGGTTCACACAATATGTCCGGACGAATCTGGCTTCTCAACAACCTCCACCCCCACCTAATCCCCAACCTGTTCCCGTAGCTCCTCAAGCTGTGGAACCTCAACGACTAAATAAGCCTCCGGTTGATAAGATTCGAAAGTACGGAGCTGAAGAGTTCAGAGCTACCGTTGATGATGATCTCGAGAAAGCTGAATTTTGGCTTGAAAACACTATTCGAGTACTTGATGAATTGTCGTGTACACCAGCCGAGTGTTTAAAATGTACCATATCGTTATTGAGGGACATTGCGTATCAGTGGTGAAACACACTAGTATCTGCGGTACCGAGAGAAAGAGTTACCTGGGAATTCTTTCAAGTTGAGTTCAGAAAGAAATACATTAGTCAGAGATTCCTCGATCAAAAACACAAAGAATTTTTAAAACTGAAACAAGACCGTATGACTGTGACTGAATATGAAAGAGAATTCGTACGGTTAAGCAAGTATGCACAGGAGTATGTTTCTACCGAAGAAATTATGTGTAAACAGTTCGTTGACGAGTTAAACGAGGATATTAAACTTCTAGTTGGAATTCTAGAATTGAAAGAATTTGTTGTCTTAGTTGACAGAGCTTGCAAAGCCGAGGAGCTAAGTAAAGAAAAGAGAAAGGTTGATTCAGAGGCAAGAGATTCGAGGAAGAGATCGATAAGTAAACCTTATCATTCCTCGTCAAAGAAATCGAGAGATTATCTTAACCGATCGGCAACTTCAGCAGGGTATTCCAATAGAGATCGTGGAAAGCAATACACCAGTCCAAAAGCTCAAACAGTTTCGGTATTGAGTGTTGGCAACGTGAAAAACAACAAACCCGAGTGTCAACAGTGTGGAAGACGGAATTTTGGAAATTGTTGGGTGAAATATAATAATAGAGCTTGTTACAGTTGTGGCTCACGAGATCATTTTATTCATGATTGTCCCGAATTAGCCGAGAAAGATAAATTTCAGAATGTGAGATCGAGCAACACAACTAATAGTGGGAGGTTGTAACAACCCGTTTTTTGGGTCAAATCAGAATAGTGGTTTTGGGACCACAAATTTGAAGTCAAAATATTTATTTTATTATTATTTTAATGTCTACAGCATGATAATATGTTTGTGTGAAAAATTCGTAAAGAAATTTTATCGTTTAAATGGTCAATTTGATAAAAAAGACTAAATTGCATAAAGTGTAAAAGTGGAGTTCCATTAGCTAAAGGTGCCTAATAGCTATGGGAATTAAAAGAGGAGGTCCTTATGTTGAAATTAAACCATTAATAGCATGAGTGGACAATTATGGACAACCATTATATGTTTTTAATGTTTAATTGTTAAGGTTAATTTAGTAATTTATGTATTAATGTTAATAAAACAATTTGGTGCTTTTCATCTTCTTCTCTAGCCGAATATGAAGAATAGAAAAGCCAAAATTTAGGTTTTCATTCGGCCATGCTTGGATAGCAAATTAATGTACGATTTTTGTCCCGTTTTTAATGATTTTTATGTTTTTGAGATCGCTGCAGCTTAATTTAGCTTGCCCAGAGACTAATTTACAAAACTGTTAAAGATTTTGAAAGTTTGCATTGATGAATATATGTGTTAAGTAATTTTTAAAGAAAATGCAAATTAGGGGCTAAATTGAGAAATGTGAAAAATGTGTGGTTAAAATGTGAAATAAATGAAAATTATGGGCTGCTAGGGGCATTATGGTAATTTGGCTAGCTTGGGTCTATTGGGAATTTCATTAATTTGTGATTTTATGAAATAAGGACTAAATTGTAAAAATGTGAAATATGTGTGGAAAAAGTGTAAATGTGTTTTAAAGTGTATTTTGGATTGAATTGAATAAATAGTTAATTAAATAAGTCAATTTTGAATATATTTGATCAAGAAAAGCGGAATTCGGATTTAGATCGGGGGAAAACGAAAGTTATCGACTAATCGCCTTATTTTGTCGTTTCCACCTTCGAGGTAAGTTCTTATGCGATAAACTTCAATATAAATGTATTTTATATGCTTTGATATTGCATGAATTGCTAATATGAGACTGTGGATATGAACGATAGTGATTCGACGATGATTCGACATTCGAAATCCCGGTTGAACCTTAGGAATAGTTTAGGATGCTAGTGACATGTCATTAGGAGATACAGTGAGTTGGCTTCGGGCCATGATTTAGCACTCTGTGTGCGAGATAAACTAATTTGGCTTCGGGCCATGCATATCGACTGATTTGGCTTTGGGCCATGATATCAGTATTTCGGATAAGTTACCTTGATTTGGCTTCAGACCATGGTATAGGTACTTATCGTGTGAGATCCTTGAGTATCCGACTTCTATTCCGAACGGTTCAACGGGTAAATGAAAGACGAGAATGTATATAAGATTGGTACGAGATGGTACAGGTATGTGTATAAACCATTTTAGCTTTGAATGGGAGAAATGATGACGAATGTATATGGTTTTGTGAATGAACACTTGAAAGGTTTGATAGTTAAGGAAAAATTGCATATTGACATATTGAAATTATTGAATCATGTTTAAGTGATTGCATTAAATTTATCTCATACGAGCTTACTAAGCTTTATAGCTTACTTTATTTATTTTTCCCGTGTTTTATAGTGTTATCGAAGCTAGCTCAGATTCGAGGACCGTCGGAGATATCGTCACACTATCCAACCATCAATTTGGTACTTTTGTGCTTATGGTTTGGTCATATGGCATGTATAGGAATATGGTCATTTTGATAAGTATTTTGGTAGTGACTTTTTTCATTTGAATTGGCTTATGAATGCCTATATTTTGGTTTGTATATATAGCCATGTGAGTTGGCTATATTGATGATTTTGATGATGTATAAGTGTGCAAATGACCTTTGTTTTGAGTTTGGTAATTGTCCTATAAATGTTAATTGTGATAGGTAGATTTTGAATAAGTATTTGGAGTATGAAAGAGCCCATGTTTGATGAATGATATGTTGGTGATATTAGGTAAATACATGCATGTTTAGATGTGTTCATATTAATGAATTGAGATTGTGAATATTGGTATGTTTGGAAGACATGTTGGGATATAGTATGTATTATATTTGTTGGTATTGAAATGGTATGAAAGATGTTTGATTGAGGTTGTTTAAAATGCTTATAAGTGTTATGTTTTGGTGACATTGAAATTGGTATAGGTGTGCATGAGTTTGGGTGGCAAATTGACTTGGTAAATAGCCTATTTTTGTCCACACAGGCAGAGTCACGGGCTTGTGTCTCAGCCGTGTGTGACACACGGTCATGATATACGACCGTGTGTCCGCTGGTGTTGAAATTAAAATGAAGTCAGTATGCTCCCCACGGTCTCACACATGGGCGTGTGATCGGCCGTGTGGCACAAGTCAGTATACCCCCTAATTGGCACACGGCCTAGCACACAGGCGTGTGACTTGGACGTGTTGAATAAGTCAGTATACCCTACAGGTTTGACACGGCCACCACGGCACGGCACACGCGCGTGTGTGTGGCCACTCGAAGGGCACACGGGCTAGACACACGGGCGCGTGTGGTCACCGTGTGACCCAAGTCAGTATGTACCCCCTGTTTTCACACGGCTGGTGACACGGACGTGTCTAGTGGCCGTGTGAGACACACGGCCTGCCCACACGGGAGTGTGTCCCCTGTTTGAAGCAAAAATTTTCTAAGTTTCCCAAATTTGTTCTGAATTATCAGTTTGGTCCCGAACCATTTTTAAAGCATGTTTAAGGCCTCGTAGGCCCTTTTAAGGGATAAAGTGATTGTATTTGAATGAGATATGATTGATGAATGATTGAATTGAGCAAATGTATTTTTAAGTAGTTGTTTAACTGTTTCATATCCGTAACCCTATTCGGGCGTTGAATACAGGTGAGGGGTGTTACAGAGGCCATCGAGAAATGAGGGAAATGTGACCAGTAGTAGAGGCGTGACAAAAGATTCGGCTAAGGAATCTGAGGCCAGAGCACCTGCTAGAGCTTACGCTATTCGCGCTCGCGAAGATGCGTCACCACCAGATGTTATCATCGGTACATTTTCTCTTTACGACCCTAATGTTATTGCATTGATTGATCCTGAATCGACTCATTCGTATGTTTGTGAAAATATAGTCTCTAGTAAGAGTTTACCTATTGAGTCTACTGAGTTTGTGATTAAAGTATCGAACCCCTTAGGCAAGTATGTGCTAGTTGATAAAGTTTGCAAGAACTGTCCTTTCCTGACTTGGGGTTACTGTTTTTCGGCTGACTTCATGCTACTACCTTTTGATGAGTTTGATGTAATTCTGGGAATGGATTGGTTGACTATGCATGGTGCCATTCTGAATTGTAGATGAAAGACTATTGAATTGAAATGTCAGAATAGTGAAATTCTTCAAAATGAATCAAATGAATCGAGTGAATTGCCTGCAGTGATTTTGTCTATGTCAGCTCAGAAATGTGTGAGAAAAGGGTGTGAAGCTTATCTTGCTTATGTTTTAGATACAAAAGTGTCTGAATCTAAGATTGAATCAGTGCCAGTTGTCTGTGAATATCTGGATGTGTTTCCTGAAGAATTACCTGGGTTGCCACTAATCAGAGAGGTTGAATTTGCTATTGAATTAGTATCGAGAACTTCTCCGATATCGATAGCTCCGTACAGAATGGCTCCGACAGAATTGAAAGATTTGAAAGCTCAGTTGCAAGAATTGACAGATAGAGGTTTTGCACGACCTAGTTTTTTGCCCTGGGGTGCGCCAGTATTATTCGTAAAGAAGAAAGACGGGTCAATGAGAATGTGTATTGACTATCGACAGCTCAACAAATCTACAATAAAGAACAAGTATTCATTTGCGAGGATAGATGATTTGTTTGATCAGTTGAAAGGAGCAACAGTGTTTTCGAAGATTGGTTTGAGATCTGGCTATTATCAATTGCAAATTAAAGACTCAGATGTGCCGAAAATTGCATTCAAAACGAGGTACGGACATTATGAATTTCTTGTTATGCCTTTTGGATTGACTAATGCTCCTGTAGTCTTTATGGATTTGATGAATCAAATTTTAAGACCATATTTAGACAGATTTGTTGTTGTGTTCACTGACGACATTCTGATCTATTCGCGAGATGAGTCTGAACATGCCGAGCATTTGAGGATTGTGCTACAAACCTTGAGAGATAAGCAACTCTATGCTAAATTCAGTAAATGTGAGTTTTGGCTCAGAGAAGTCGGATTTTTGGGTCAAATTATTTCAGTGGAAGGTATAAGAGTTGATCCAAGTAAGATTTCTGCAGTTATTGACTGGAAACTACCGAGAAATGTATCCGAAGGTAGAAGTTTTCTGGGGTTAACTAGTTATTATCGACGTTTTGTTAAAGGATTCTTGATGATTGCTACACCTATGACCAGATTGCTACAGAAAGATGTGAATTTGTGTGGTCAGAGAAATGTCAACAGAGTTTTGATCAATTAAAAACATTGTTAATTGAGGCACATATTTTAGTTCAACTTGAATCGGGTAAAGAGTTTGTGATATACAGTGACGCATCATTAAATGGTTCGGGTTGCGTGTTGATGCAAGAAGGAAAATTTATAGCTTATGCCTTCAAACAGTTGAAACCGCAAGAAAAGAACTATCCGACGCATGATTTAGAGTTAGCTGCTATTGTTTTTGCATTGAAAATTTGACAACATCATTTGTACGGTAAGAAATGCCACATTTTTACTGATCACAAAAGTTTGAAGTATTTAATGACGCAGAAAGATCTGAATTTGCGACAACGAAGATGGCTCGAGTTGTTGAAAGATTACGATTTAGTAATTGATTACCATCCGAGGAAAGCAAATGTGTTCGCAGATGCTTTGAGTAGAAAATCTCTTTTTGCTTTGAAAGTGATGAATACGAAACTAACTTTATCTGATGATAGTTCAATTCTAGCAGAGTTGAAAGCTAAATCGGTATTTTTTTCAACAAATTTGCAAAGCTCAGAAATATGATAATGGATTGCAAGCCAAAAGAGTGCAATGTGAGTTGACTAGTGATTCTGGTGACGTCACGAACTAACTAAAATACGACAAAGGCAAGTGCACCTATCGAACAGTAGTATAGCTATGGTGAGTCGGGAATATCGTATCCACGAGGACTAAAAGTACTAGTAATAACTATCTTTCTATTATTAGCCGAATAATTAAAGGGGTGTTTTAATCTAAATTTGGACTAACTAATTAACTATGAACGCGACAGAGATAAAATTGGGAAAATATTTGAAGAAAAACCAATGAGAGAGACAATACCCAAGGACAAATCCACCTAGATTTCACTTATTATTATGATTCTGAATTAAACGATTTATTCACTTGCCTTGATCCATAGAAATCCCTAAATTATCTTAATATCTCTTTCGAGACTACTAACAACTAACTCTAGGTTGATTAATTGAAATTTCTTTCTAATTAAAACCCCTATTGTTGCATTAACTCGATCTATTGATTCCCTTATTAGATTTGACTCTAATCCGGCAGATTTATGTCGTCCTATTTCTAGGATTGCAATCAACTCCGCTCAATTATTCTAGATCTACTCTTAAGCAGGGACTTTTACTCCACTGATTAAGCACATCAAACTTGGATTAATATCCTGAAAATATTAAGGCAAGGATTAAGAACACATAATTAAGAACAAGAACAAGTATTTATCATGTAATTCAGATAATTAAGTAATAAGATTCATCATAAGTTTCATCCTCCCTAGGTATTTTAGGGAGTTTAGTTCATAATGTAAAAGGAAAACATCTCAAAATAAGGAAAACAACAAGACATAAAGTACCCAAAAACTTCTAAGGAAATTTGATGGAGATCTTCAATCTTGAATGAGATCCTACTTCTGAATTGATTCCGACGGCTTCCTTCGAGTAATTTCTTCATTCTACTCTGCATATATACCTTTAGGTCTTCTTCTAGTGTGTTTTTTATAGACTTTGGAATGCTCAAAATACCTAAAAATTGTCTTTTTCTGCGTGAAAATGAAACAGGGTGTGATAGGAACACGGGTGTGTGATCAGCCAGTGTAAGAATGCCCAGGCCGTGTGTAATGCTGACATGGTTTGATATTGACACGGGCTGGAACACGGGCGTGTGGCCAGCCCATGTGTCTCCTACGGGTGTGTGATCAGCCCGTGTAAGAATGCCCAGGCCGTGTGCGGTACTGAAATCAGCTTTTTTTGCTCGATTTTGGCTTGTTTTTCACTCCTTTCGCTCCCCTATGCTTACCTAAGTATAGAAACATGAATTTAAAGGATTAGGAGCATCAAATTCACAAAATTATATAATAAAACATCCAAAAACATGCTAAGCATGGGATTAAAATGTGTTACTTTTATGGTTTATCAAATATCCCCACACTTAAGCGTTTGCTTATCCTCAAGCAAAATCCTCAATTCACAATTAAAATTAAACTTTCTCAATTCATAATTCTCATAAATAATGTTTTATCATAATTCACAAATAATCACACATTGATAATTCAACTAAAAGAGCACTAAAGATTCAAACAATCCAAGTCACACATTTTGTTTTAAAAGCATGAAAACATAGGTATTTCCCCTTATCTAAATAATTACCTTTAATTCAAAACCGATAAGATTTGACATCCTCACTAAAGATTCACTCAAATCACTCAAAGTGTTTAAGGTTAAAAAATTAAGCACTCGAAAGTAAAACATGAAAAGTTATTACCATAGGCTTACATGAAAATCAAATCTTCACCACTATAAAATGAGACGATACACAAATCAAAAGGTCTTTAAAGGGTTGTAATGGGGCTTGGGTTAAAAGTGTGGATAAAGGCTGAAAAAAAAGGTTAGAATCGAGATCAAATTGATAAATTGCCTACTAGAAAATAAACTAATACTGAAAAAGTACATTAATCGAAATTATTAAAGAAAATCACGAGCTTCTTATCAGAAAATAAAATTAATTACTTAAGCTAAAACTTAAAGAACTAGTGATAATCAACATAAATGAATATATATATTTCCACTTTTTTTTTAATGGATAATAAGAGAAAATTTAACAACTGAAACAAAAGAACATAGTTAGGCAACTAACCAAATCAAATCTCGAAAAAAAGGGAGTCAATAAAACAGGAACAACGAGTCAAAAAAAATGACTTATGGGTTAATATTAATGGGTGAATCAAGAACGGTTTATTAGGCTCAAAGGGTTTCACTAAGGGTTAATTATGAAGGTAGGCTTTTCATGGCATAAGTGGGTTAAAACCTAAGTGCCTTTATCATCTCAATATATCAAATCAAAGGTGTGGTCTCGACATGCATAATCGAAGCAAGTTCTAGAATAACAAATCAATATTGACACACTCATAACCAATAATAAAGTGAGCAAGAAAAGTGTATGCCCTAAAGGCTCAAAATCTCACAAAAATTACGGTTTTTGATGTCAATCTCGTAAATCTCAAACTTCAAGGTAATATTTAAATTTAGGGAAACAACCTAATAAATTTTAATTCTGAAAATAAACTTATCATGCTTGATTCTCTAATGTCTTAAAGTTTAAATAATCAATGCACAATTACCTATGAATTTAATCTAAAATACATCAATGATAATTACAAATCAATAGGGATTCATTCTAATAGTAATATGAGAAAATTGCTTAATCAGAAGACAAAATTCAGGGATTTTTCAAATAATCATATAAATAACCTCCCCACACTTAAGATGTACATTGTCCTCAATGTACAAACAAATATAATCACAATATAAACAGAATATCATAAGAGAGGGAGAAAACTAAAACTGCCCTAAATAATGGATGAAATTCCCAGAATAGTGGAAAATGGAATGGTAGACAAAGCTAAATGTAGAGCATGATTCTGAGAAACTGATAAGAAAATAAACACAAATACTGAAGAGGATTAAATGATTAAAACTCGATTAGGAACAATTATTAGAAAGAAAAATATAGTTCAAATATAAAAACAAAATAAACATAAACATAAAAAGAGAAAAATAAAAATAAAAATAAAGACAAATGGACTCAATGGTCCTCATCATCAGACTCATCGTGAGTTTTCGGTGCCGAAGATGAATTATGGAAATGGTGGCAAATCTGCTGTAATGTAGCCTCAAGACTGTCAAACCGCTGAAAGCACTACTGCTCGAAGCGAGTGAGATGCTCGAATATGTCTGTCAAAGTAGCAATAGAAGGAGGAGGTCGGTGACTCGGAGGTGGAGGATGAGGTTGGTCCTCGTGAGAGGGAGGAACATCATCAATGACATCCTCGGGTTCATCCTGAGCATCAGTATGAGACAATCGGTACTTAGGGGGATCCATTCCATGACGTCGCTCTATCATCCTCATGTGGATCATAGTTGAGAGGCCTTGCGGGGACATCCGGTCGACTAATATGAGTGACGCGGTGTGTCTAAAAGGCCGAAGTGTCGAGCGATACGAGTCACATAAGGACCTAAGCAGATAGGGCCCTTCCTGTGGCGTTCGATTTGATGGTTAAAAGTGAGGGCAATGAAGTATGCCAAGTCAAATACATGCCTTTGTGCCATGCCCCATCAGAAATAGGCGTCATGAGTATTAACGATGCTGGTGCTCTCTCACCGACCTATCAATGTGCGAGCTAATATTGCGTGAAGGTATCGTAGAGCCAGAGAGAGAGAAGACGCCTTCAAGCGACTCAGATCATAGGGGCTCGTAGTGGCAAGAAGATCCGCCCAACAGGAGGACGGTGGGTAATGAATGTGGCGGTGGAGGTGAGGGAAGTTTTCGGCACCCATAAACTCCTCCGTATAAAGCCCCAAGGCAACTCCGAACTCTGGGACACTCAGCTGGCGCACTAAGCCGCCAAGTCGAAATGTAACGGTACCTGGCTCATCATGTGTCGACATAACTGACTGTAGTTGGAACGTCGAGCAAAGCTCCAATGTGAGCTCCATATATGTGGGCTTGATGATATCAAAGGAACGGTCCCATGGAGCTGTAGTCAGGAGGGTCCGAACGAAGTCAGCGAGGTGGACCTGCTCCAAAGTGGCCCAATCTATGCATCGACTGACGCCGAGTGGTCGTGCGCGAAGTAGCTGAAATAAATCATCCTGGGGTCCCGCTAGGAATCATAAATAAGAATGGCGATCCTCGGTAGATGTGCTCGAAGAGGTCGCACTAGGACCCTTCCGCTTTTTCGAAGCGGGGACGGCGACCTTGTATTTACCACGATTATTTGTCAAGGTGTACCTGAAAAAGTAAAAGATTTTATCAATAAATAAATAATTCAAGCATCATCACAAGCCAAGGATGTATTATCCAAATAGTCCTAAATAACAGTGTATTCCTAAAATAGTGTATTCGAATATCAAATTATTCAAAAACCAAAAATTGAAATTATTATGAATCAAAGTTGTTAAACAATAAATAAATAATACTAAATTTATTGTATGCTTAAAATAAGAGCATTAGCAATAGTAATTAAAGAGGAATAAACTAAAGGTACCCTAAATATAATAACAAGAATACTAAGAATTAGTACCAAAATATCAATTGACTGTAGTAATAAAGAAAATATAAAATCAAACTAATTAGAATAAGCAATAAAAAGAACTAAGAAATTAGAAACAGTAATAAGCCTAATCAAAATAGAAAATAATAATAATAATAATAATAATAATAATAATAAAATAAATAAAAGTAAGAGTAATAGAATAAAATGAAACAAAGAACTAAAAATGGGGGAAAAGGGGTAACCGACGGTGGGGTGTTGGTCAGTTAAAGGTGCGGCGGTCGACGAGAAGAACGACGGTGGTGCGGTGATGAGTCGCCTGGGGGGACGGGGAAGAGGTCAGTGGTGGGGACCAGGTTGGTTCGGGCGGGTTTGTGGAGCTGCGCAAAGGGAAAAAGGGAAGGGGAAAGGAGAAGAGAGGGGAGGGTGGTCGCGCAAGGGAAGAAAGAAAGGGAAAAGAAGAAGAGAGGGGGAGGGTTGCAAGAACGACGGAGATGGGTGAGGCGGTGTGGTCGGCGAAGGGGGCTGGGTTGACGGCGGCTAGGGATCTTGGGGATTTTAGGAGGAAGAAGACAAAAGACAAATGAAATAAAAGGGGGTTAGGGTTTAAACGGGGGACACAGTCGTGTACGGCAAGTGTTGGGCCGCACGGCCGTGGCCCACGCCCGTGTGATGTCCTGTTAAGCCCGTGTTTGATAAAAAATGAAGTCAGTCCGTCGCACGGCCTCAGACATGCCCGTGTGTTAAGGCAGTGCATTTCACACGGCCATATCGCACGGCCGTATGTAATGTCCTTCGCTTCTCCCACGCCCGTCTGATTTCTTCCATGCCTGTGGGCTTTGGCCGTGTCTCACACACGGCCGTGTACCTTTTCCGTGTTTCTTCCTGACTTGTTTTAGACTTGGGAAGTTTAGCTCCAGGGTTCACATGGCCTAAAACACGCCCGTGTGTCCAGGACGTTTGTCCAACACGGTTGTATCACACGGCCATAGGGATTAATCGTAGACCGTGTCTCTGTCATTTTTGGGAAAAATTTAAGTCTTGTTTGCGCATGGCCAAGGACACGCCCATGTGTCCAGGCCGTGTGGGTCACTGTTGATTTTCTTAAACTTTTAAAACTAAGTCATGAAAGTTACACGGCCGAAGACATGCCCAGATGTCTAGGCCGTTGGGTCCACACGGCCAGGGGCACGCCCGTGTGTCCAGGCTGTGTGAGTTAAAAAAACTTGCATTTTAAACACGAAGAATAGATAAAAATAAACTAATTAGTAGTGTTAGTGCTCGGGTTGCCTCCCAAGAAGAGCTTGTTTAGAGTCTAAGCTCGACTTACCTTGTTTTCGCTCGGTTATGGTGGTTCGCGGAGTCGAGACTCCTCTTTCTCGCTATCAGTTCTATCATCAACATATGGTTTGAGCCGAGTAATATTTACCTTAAAAGTGCCTAATTTAGAGTGATTTACCACGACTTTACCGTATGGGAAAACATTCAGTTCCGTAAGAGGAGTTGCTCCGGTTGGAATAAGCTCTGAACTGGCAATTCGAGGGTCCTTTTTATCTAATAATATCTGGTCTCCAATCTTAAATTGACTCGTTCCATCCTTATGTTCGTCATGGTTTTGTTTCGGTTCTGCATCGTGTATTTTTGGTCTCTCCTTAACATGTGTTCGCCATTCATCTAGTTCATCGATCTGAAGCCTTCGTTCTTCATGAGTTATTCTATTTTTGTTACTTGAGCTGGACTGTGGCTCTATCACCTTTTTTCGAGGAATTTCCTGCAAAAAAGGTTGAGCCGCAAGGTTACTCACATTAAAAGAACTTTTAATATCATCTTGATCACTAGATATCCTAACAGAATCACGAGCTTGGAGTTTAATCGTGTCATCACCTACACGAAGTATCAATTCACTTGTACCAACATCTATAATAGTTCTACCAATTGCTAAAAAGGGTCGTCCTAAAATTAGAGGTACGTCACTATCCCCATCCATGTCTAGAACAACAAAGTCAACTGAGAATATGAATTTATCAATTTTTACGAGTACATCTTCAACATTGCCCCTAGGAAATCTAATGATTTTATCTGCTAATTGAATGCTCATCCTAGTTTGTTTGGGTTTCCCAAGACCTAGCTGTTTAAACATTTTGTAAGGCATGACATTAATACTTGCCCCTAAATCAGCTAAAGCATTATTTACATTTAAACTACCAATTAAACAAGGAATAGTAAAACTCCCTGGATCCTTAAATTTGTTGGGTAGTTTATTTTATAAGATAGCTGAGCACACTCCATTTAGCTCCACGTGCGACAAATCATCTAACTTCCGTTTGTTCGCCAAAAGCTCCTTTAAAAATTTAACTGAGTTGGACATCTGCGAAAGAGCTTCAATAAACGGTAAGTTAATATGCAACTTTTTCAAAAGTTTAAGAAATTTACTGAATTGTTCATTTTTGCGGTCTTTCTTTGTCATGTTGGGATATGGTACACGAGGTGTATACTCCTTATTTATCGGTTTTTGTTCGTTGTGGCTTACCTCAACCTTACCATTGGTTACCACAGTTTCTTGCCTCGGTTCAGAATCAGATTCTACTAACCCTTCTTCGTCACACACAGTGATGGCATGGAGTTGCTCTCTTGGGTTAGTTTCGGTGTTACTCGGCAAGCTACCTTGTGGTCGTTCTGAGATCCGCTTAGCAAGCTGACCTATTTGGTTCCCGAGCCCTTGAATCGACGCTTGCTAATTTTTTAGCGTTGTTTCATGTTTTGAAAATAGGTTTCTGACACCAAGATGAATTTTGTGAACATCTCCTCAAGGTTCGGCTTCTTCTCCTGCTGGTAGGGTTGTTGTTGAAAGCCTGGAGGGGGTTGTGGTCTCTGATTTCCTTGACCACCCCAAGAGAAATTGGGGTGGTTCTTCCAACCTGTATTATAAGTATTACTATAGGGATTATTCTGAGGTCTAGAATTATTACCCATATAGTTAACTTGTTCGTCTTCTGTGCTAAGATTGTAGGATCGATTTTCTGGATTATTCATCCCTCCTCCATTTGTGTCGCATTGCATCACCAGATGTACCTGCGTAGAAACACATAAACCATCAATCTTTTTATTTAAGAGATCTACCTGGTTTGATAACATGGTGACTGTGTCGAGATTGAAAACACCGACTGTTTTCATCGGCTTTGTCCTCATAACTTGCCACTGATAATTATTCAGTGACATCTCTTCTATAAACTCGTAAGCCTCCTTAGGTGTTTTATTATTCAAAGTACCATAGACGGATGCATCGATCAATTGCCTAGTTGAGGGGTTCAAACCGTTGTAAAAATTTTGAACCTGTAGCCATAGAGGTAACCCATGGTGAGGTGTAACACCCCTTACCCGAGACGTTGCCGGAGTCGAGCATGAGGCGTTACTAGACTTAACTACTAATTTGGGGCATAAAAATTGAAACTATCCATCTGCGTCATGTTGTCTAAATTGACTATAAATCGAGTTACAAAACTAGAAATTTAGATCCGTAAATTTTCCTTGAAGCTAGACTCATATATCTTCTTACTATAATTTTTCCAGAATTTTTAATGTGGCCATTTAGTACAGTTTATTCATTAAAGTTTCCCCTGTTTCACTGACCAACGGTTCTGATCTCTCTTAACCTAAATTCAAATATCTCATTGTAAAGTTTTCATATGATGTTCCCACTTGTTTCTATTGAAAATAGACTCACTAAGGAATCTATAAATATAAAATATAACTCATAATTCATTTTGTACAATTTTTAATAATTTTTCCAAGACAGAACAGGGGATCACAAAGTCATCCAGAACCAGTCTCACTAAAATTTAAATATCACAGAATATAAAATTCCTTTGCCTACTCTGTTTCTTTCATATAAAAATAGACACAATAAGATTTAATTCTATATCTTATTAACTTTCTAATTCCATTTCTCCTATTTTTGGTGATTTTTCAAAATCACGTTACTGCTGCTAACCAAAAACTGTTTCGTTGCAAAATTATGGTTAACTAGTTTATAACATCTTTACTCCATTTCATTTAAACTCTATATATTAACCATACTTATAAATACCAAAACCAAATCAACCAAAACCACGACCAAACATCATAATCAAGCCATTTTCGCATGGCTATATATATACACAATTTCGAAACCAGCAATATCAAAACTAGTCTATACATGCCACGTAACCAAATCTCCAAGCATTTATTTACCGAAGCGAAAAGTGGATAGTGTGATGAGATCTCCTTCAACTTCCAACCCGAGCAAGTCCTCGAAACTCTATAAACATAGGAAGATTACACAAAGTAATCTTTAAAAGCTTAGTAAGCCATAAGCAAATAATTCACCATAGAAACATATATAATTCAATTCAAATAGGCCAAAATTGGTTAATCACATACACATATATAATCACTTTTCTCATATAATCCATGTTCCTCTTTAAGTAACTTCACTTACCTTATTTTTTTATTTTTTTTATTTCAACTTAATTATTGATAAAGTGGTAACTACAATACATATAATATGTTACCATTCAACAATATCATACACATTAGATCTCCAACACCGAATATTCCCATACTCTATGTCTATCACGAAATAACTCAAAGATTAACAAATACAACACATTTCAAACTTTAATTTATATCGAAACAAATTACCTAATTTGCACCAAGATACTCAACTATCATGCATTACTTGCATATCTGTCACTTTCGATTACCTTCATTCCATGTTTCCCATCCTTGAGAAAATCTGATAACCCGCACACACAGTGCAACTCATGTAACGTATCGCACACTTAGTGCCGTTACTTGTAAAAGAGCACACTTGATGCCAATTACTTGTAATGCATCACACACTTAGTGCCATTACTTAATTTTCCGCACACATAGTGCCATTCGACTAATATCGCACACACAGTGCTCGGTGTATAAATTCGCACACATAGTGCCATTCGACCAATATCGCACACATAGTGCTCGGTGTATAAATTCGCACACATAGTGCCATTCGACCGATATCGCACACACAGTGCTCGGTGTATAAATTCGCACACATAGTGCCATTCGACCGATATCGCACACATAGTGCTCGGTGTATAAATTCGCACACATAGTGCCATTCGACCGATATCGCACACATAGTGCTCGGTGTATAAATTCGCACACATAGTGCCTATTATCTGATTTCCTCCTATTACACATCACATATACAATTTACATTTTTTGTTCATATATCATACATATATACACATTCAAACCAAAACTTTCTTCCCATGACTTACCCTCACATTCGGCCACGCTTATATATATACACATAGTTAATTATTCAATCACAACCATCACCTATTCCATGGTCCACATTTAACCTTTACTAAATTCATAAGTATTCATTCAACTTAAATATATAAATTCCATGCATAAATCATCCACACATTCGGCTAGTACATATATTTAATCCATTCCATATCATATTCGGCATAAATGGATATTAATATGCTTATTTCAACTAATCAAGAGATATATGTATAATCATGTACATATTAAATCACATTCGGCTAACACATAAAAAAATTTCCATCTCATTCGGCAATTGAAAATATAATCCATAAATTCAATTGAAAATGTACCTTTCATTATAATAACTACTCGATTGAATCCAATTGCTTATAAACTTACTCAAATAGTTCCTTGAACATATCAAATACCATCCCTCACATTCGGCAATAGCAAATATAATTGTAAACATTTCAATTCAGCATGAATAATTTACATTTAATTAAAATTACGAACAACCATTTGCTTATAGACTTACCTCGGATATCGGCGAACGTAAAATTAACTATTCGGTTATTTTTGTCTTTCCCCGATTCAAATCCGACTTTCTCTTTTCTTGATCTAATTTGATATAAATTAAACTTATTTAATCAATGTTCAATTAAATTCACTCAAAAACACATGAATAAGTAATTTGCACTTTTACCCTATACATTTTACATTTTTAGCTATTTAGTCCCTATTGCACAAAACACAAAATACACCAAATTTGAAAATACTCCTTTAGGGCCGAATGTTACCCATGCCCATACAAATCCATACAATCCATTTATTTTGCATTTTAGTCCCTCAAATATTTATTTTTGCAATTTAATCCTAACTACTCAATTTCATCAAAATTCAAGAACAAAACTTGTTAATCTAACACTCATAATCAATATTTCATCATCAAACCACAAAAGCAACAAGCTCTCTTCAATGGCAATTCACAAAATACACAACCAATTCAAAAATTCAAGCATGGGTTAGCTAAATCACATAACAACGATCTCAAAAACGTAAAAATTATTAAAAACTGAACTCAAATCACTTACCTATTGAGCTTCCAAAGGACCGAACATCACAAAGCTTTCTCTTTTATTTTCTCTAAGTTTCGGCTATGAACAATGAGAAAAGATGAGCACTTTCATCTTTTATCAATTATATTATTATAACATATATTAAACTAATATATTTTAACATAAAATATAATAAAAATTCCACTCACTATTTCATGAACATCATGGCCGGCCACTATGCACATTTCTCTTTCATTTTGTTTATTTTATTCTATTATAACCACTAACATATTAAAATAATGTACCATTTTCACCTAAAGAAATAATAAACAATTTAGATCACTATTTCATGCATACCAACCAGCCACTAACCTTCCTTTATGGCCAAATTGCTACTTTAAGCCTCAAATTTATTAAAACATCAACAATTAAGCACTATCTCATCTAACCATCGAATTTTCGATTTACGCGATCAAGCCCTTATTTCAAAATTAAGCATTAAAACGATCAAATTTTAATACGAAAATTTCACACACACTAATTCATACATAACAAGCATAGAAAATAATATTTAAATATTTTTTCGACTCGGATTCGTGGTCCTGAAACCACCGTTCCGACTAAGGTCTAAATCGGTACATTACAACTCTCCCCCTTAGGGATTTCGTCCCTCGAAAATCTTACCGAAAAGTAGATTAAGGATTTGCTTCCACACAATACATTTCAAATTCACACATAGCTTCGGATTTCAAATCTCTTTAATCTCACAATTGAAATTCTGATCTGACTTTCGTTGTACATCATCTCTAGCTGAGACTGCTTATGACTGTATTAAATTATTTTCATTTTCTGCTCAATTTCTTTGACGATATTAATCCCGTGGATCATTTCCTCACAAAACTCGATCTTGAAATAACAGAGTTCTAAGAATCGCTTATAATAGCAATGATCTTTCTTAGTTGCTTTGAAACTCTAAAAGACAGTGACAAATAAATATTTCGAGAGTTTGAATTGCATTTCTCGATTTCAATGCAATCTCATACTCACAGATTACTGTAACTTTCCTCAGAATCCCAATATGAGTTTCAGATCTCAATTCGAAACAATGATAATTGGTACCATGTGTATACTTATCATCTCAGGAACAGGTAACTCTATAATCAACACTTTATTTCTATAATCAACAAAGTTAGAAATATCACAGTTCACACTCATTCATCAATATCATATCTCGGAATGTCGTGCATCATGTTACTCTCGTATGATCAAACTAACTGACACTGTGAGCCACCTATAACAATGGTTATACAGTCTCAGAGCTTTTCGGTATACACACTTTATCTCGAAGCAAAAAAATAATCATCGATTCCACATCTGAAATTATGAATCAGAAATCAATTTATGCTGAACCCCCTTTTTAACTTATAATTCACTGACACATTTCTAAATTTCACAACTTCACTAAATAAAAATTTATTTAGCCTCTAATTCAGCTAACAACCGTTCATTACTTGATAAGATCAATCACATATTCATCGCTCAAAAAGCACATAAAAGCTTCCCATTCAAAACATCCGAAACTATAATCATACATTAACCATTCCTCGGATAAGAATCACTTACAGACTCAAAAGTTTTTCAACGATTCGAGCTAACTTTGCTGTGCCAAGTTCAGATCTTTCTCTGACATTAAACATTTTAAACTCTTATAGTTATCATATATATCACATAACTCTTTTCATGCATCTTTAACTATATGAAATCACAAGATATCTCTGTACACTTTTTCATTAGAACACACTTAAAACCATTCATTAACATATGACTGAAGATCATAAACTCTTTATTCAACTCAGACGAAACTAGAACTGACATTTCGGTTGATAATGTCTTCGTGCAAAAGAAAGCTTCAACATTCGAACTAACTTTAATTTACCACAACATTTCTCAGATAGAATTGTTCCAATAGATATAATTCTGTATTAAATCTTCAAGAATACAACTTCTTCTTCCATACTAGTCCTTCAATTCGTACGTGTACATTCAAAATTTATTTCCAGTTCGTAGATAGATTCAAACACATATAACCCAATTAACATTTCAATCAAATAATTCAGATCATACTAAATCACTGAATTGGTCTTTTCGAAGAAATCCTTTCTTCTCGTTAAAAGGATAACCCCAAACATATCATTATACAAATTTATCTTGATCTTCTATCATTTTCACTTTTATCAATGTCGAACCTTCACAAGAACTAGAAAAGTGTTTATAATGAAGCTGTCTCTTATATTAATCATCAAAACTTTAAATTCTACTAAAATCACTTAACCAAATAGAAATCATTGGGCCTTACTAGGAACGATGTCCCAACCCTATAATAATTATTATCCCGGCTGTTAAGGAAGCATTTGATCACAGAAAAGAATCAAATATGATTTTAGTAGCAACCATTGCAGAGACATAACTTCTATAACTCTGAGGACGGTACCACTGTACTCTCACATTTCAAGCCAGAAGTTATAATCATAATAAACATAGTCATCTCTGTCATATAGAGATCTCTTGCAGATAATCACATGGAATCATAAGAAAACTGAAATAGTGAAATTTCAGCATATGGAGCTATACAGGATATCTGAAAATTACAACTCGTATAGAATGATATCAATTTTGATGCTATCCCAGAAAATGTCCGGGAAGAACAATGTCACTCATAAATACTGAAATCCCCAGTAACAGAAGTAATATAATCTTCACGTATATTCAACAGAACAATAACCAGTAGAAACAGAATATTAACTTCATACAGATTTTACCGTCGACTTTTATATCCACATAATGGAATAAATTATAAGAGAAAGACATAACAATGTCGAACATAACCCAAACAGATCAACGATGCTTTCGCCTATTAATATGTTTAGCTAATGTTCTCATACGATAAGACTTCCTTTTTGAAATTAAATAGTCACATATACTTCTGAGGAAAAATGTACACACAGAATACCCAGAAGGAATCATAGTAACTACCCTATTATAACCATTGCATTCAACCATTAATACAATTCAATCATTATTCATCTGTCTAATTCTATCATCAGAAATTTTCACATTATCCCTTCACTAATGTAAATCAATTGAGAAAAGCTTTTGATTAATACTTTCTTTAAATAACATACCGAATAGGTCATTTAATCGGAGTTAACTTCTTCTATAATAGTAACTTTGCATAATCTGAATAGTCTTCAGAACTATCCAATATCTCTTTTAGTACTGTCTTCATTTGCTGATTTGTTCTCTTTTCTGACTACATTAGTAATCTTTCAAACACGAATCTCTATAACTCCACACTCGTGAGCTTATTCAACCCAAAATCTTATAGATTTCATTGTAACATTTTACTGATAAAGGGGTGAGGGTAGTAAAGCCTCAAATTTAACTCACACATAAATGCACATAACACATACTATCACAAATAGCCAGTTTATTTCTAATTTCACATTCTCTAAACATTTAATAAACATTTGCTTATAGTCACTTTTGTTCTTAACACATATTTCATAAGCCAACTCAAATCACTAATTCACAATTGAAATTCTCATATAGCATCATAACTCAAATGTCATAACTCATATGCTCATATAATTATAACATTTATCAATAGCAAAAATGTCATACACTTTGATTCATACCTTTACGAGTGTCAACTCATCACCAATATATTTTCACTCAAACATTTGAGTACACATTCCATACTATCAGAATTTAGCTCGGTTGGAAAGCATATCTGTCTAATTAAAACAATTTTCGTCAGAGTCAGGAGATATCACACTATCGCAGGTTAAATATGGCATGTATAGCTAGACTCGCATACACTATGGTAGTCCTAGAACCGACTAAACCATAGCTCTGATACCAATCAAATGTAACACCCCTTACCTGAAACCGTTGCCGGAGTCGAGCATGAGGCGTTACTAGACTTAACTACTAATTCGGGGCATAAAAATTGAAACTGTCCATCTACGCCATGTTGTCTAAATTGACTATAACTCGAGTTACAAAACTCGAAATTTAGATCCGTAAATTTTCCTTAAAACTAGACTCATATATCTTCTTACTATAATTTTTCTAGAATTTTTCATGTGGCCATTTAGTACAGTTTATTCATTAAAGTTTCCCCTGTTTCACTGACCAACGGTTCTGATCTCTCTTAACCTAAATTCAAATATCTCATTGTACAGTTTTCATATGATGTTCCCACTTGTTTCCATTGAAAATAGACTCACTAAGGAATCTAGAATAACTCATAATTCATTTTGTACAATTTTTAATAATTTTTCCAAGACAGAACAGGGGATCACAAAGTCATTCAGAACCAGTCTCACTAAAATTTAAATATCACAGAATATAAAATTCCTTTGCCTACTCTGTTTCTTTCATATAAAAATAGACACAATCAGCTTTAATTCTATATCTTATTCACTTTCTAATTCGATTTCTCCTATTTTTGGTGATTTTTCAAAATCACGTCACTGCTGCTAACAAAAAACTATTTCGTTGCAAAATTATGGTTAACTAGTTTATAACATCTTTACTCCATTTCATTTAAACTCTATATATTAACCATACTTATAAATACCAAAACCAAATCAACCAAAACCACGACCAAACATCATAATCAAGCCATTTTCGCATGGCTATATATATACACAATTTCGAAACCAGCAATATCAAAACTAGTCTATACATGCCACGTAACCAAATCTCCAAGCATTTATTTACCGAAGCGAAAAGTTGATAGTGTGATGAGATCTCCTTCGACTTCCAACCCGAGCAAGTCCTCGAAACTCTATAAACATAGGAAGATTACACAAAGTAAGCTTTAAAAGCTTAGTAAGCCATAAGCAAATAATTCACCATAGAAACATATATAATTCAATTCAAATAGGCCAAAATTGTTAATCACATACACATATATAATCACTTTTCTCATATAATCCATGTTCCTCTTTAAGTAACTTCACTTACCTTATTTTTTTTATTTTTTTTATTTCAACTTAATTATTGATAAAGTGGTAACTACAATACATATAATATGTTACCATTCAACAATATCATACACATTAGATCTACAACACCGAATATTCCCATACTCTATGTCTATCACGAAATAACTCAAAGATTCACAAATACATCACATTTCAAACTTTAATTTATATCGAAACAAATTACCTAATTTGCACCAAGATACTCAACTATCATGCATTACTTGCATACCTGTCACTTTCGATTACCTTCATTCAATGTTTCCCATCCTTGAGAAAATCCGATAACCCGCTTTACGATTGCAACTCATGTAACGTATCGCACACTTAGTGCCGTTACTTGTAAAAGAGCACACTTGATGCCAATTACTTGTAATGTATCGCACACTTAGTGCCATTACTTAATTTTCCGCACACACAGTGTCATTCGACCGATATCGCACACACAGTGCTCGGTGTATAAATTCGCACACATAATGCCATTCGACCGATATCGCACACATAGTGCTCGGTGTATAAATTCGCACACATAGTGCCATTCGACCGATATCGCACACACAATGCTCGGTGTATAAATTCGCACACATAGTGCCATTCGACTGATATCGCACACACAGTGCTCGGTGTATAAATTCGCACACATAGTGCCATTCGACCGATATCGCACACATAGTGCTCGGTGTATAAATTCCCACACATAATGCCATTCGACCGATACCGCACACATAGTGCTCGGTGTATAAATTCGCACACATAGTGCCTATTATCTGATTTCCTCCTATTACACATCACATATACAATTTACATTTTTTGTTCATATATCATACTTATATACACATATTCAAACCAAAACTTTCTTCCCATGATTTACCCTCACATTCGGCCACGCTTATATATATACACATAGTTAATTATTCAATCACAACCATCACCTATTCCATGGTCCATATTTAACCTTTACTAAATTCATAAGTATTCATTCAACTTAAATATATAAATTCCATGCATAAATCATCCACACATTCGGCTAGTACATATATTTAATCCATTCCATATCATATTCGGCATAAATGGATATTAATATGCTTATTTCAACTAATCAAGAGATATATGTATAATCATGTACATATTAAATCACATTCGGCTAACACATAAAAAAATTTCCATATCTCATTCGGCAATTGAAAATATAATCCATAAATTCAATTGAAAATGTACCTTTCATTATAATAACTACTCGATTGAATCCAATTGCTTATAAACTTACTCAAATAGTTCCTTGAACATATCAAATACCATCCCTCACATTCGGCAATAGCAAATATAATTGTAAACATTTCAATTCAGCATGAATAATTTACATTTAATTAAAATTACGAACAACCATTTACTTATAGATTTACCTCGAATATCGGCGAACGTAAAATCAACTATTCGGCTATTTTTGTCTTTCCCCGATTCAAATCCGACTTTCTCTTTTCTTGATCTAATTTGATATAAATTAAACTTATTTAATCAATATTCAATTAAATTCACTCAAAAACACATGAATAAGTAATTTGCACTTTTACCCCATACATTTTACATTTTTAGCTATTTAGTCCCTATTGCACAAAACACAAAATACACCAAATTTGAAAATACTCCTTTAGGGCCGAATGTTACCCATGCCCATACAAATCCATACAATCCATTTATTTTGCATTTTAGTCCCTCAAATATTTATTTTTGCAATTTAATCCTAACTACTCAATTTCATCAAAATTCAAGAACAAAATTTGTTAATCTAACACTCATAATCAATAGTTCATCATCAAACCACAAAAGCAACAAGCTCTCTTCAATGGAAATTCACAAAATACACAACCAATTCAAAAATTCAAGCATGGGTTAGCTAAATCACATAACAACGATCTCAAAAACGTAAAAATTATTAAAAACCGAACTCAAATCACTTACTTATTGAGCTTTCAAAGGACCGAACATCACAAAGCTTTCTCTCTTTTATTTTCTCTAAGTTTCGGCTATGAACAATGAGAAAAGATGAGCACTTTCATCTTTTATCAATTATATTATTATAACATATATTAAACTAATATATTTTAACATAAAATATAATAAAAATTCCACTCACTATTTCATGCACATCATGGCCGGCCACTATGCACATTTCTCTTTCATTTTGTTTATTTTATTCTATTATAACCACTAACATATTAAAATAATGTACCATTTTCACCTAAAGAAATAATAAACAATTTAGATCACTATTTCATGCATACCAATCAGCCACTAACCTTCCTTTATGGCCAAATTGCTACTTTAAGCCTCAAATTTATTAAAACATCAACAATTAAGCACTATCTCATCTAACCATCGAATTTTCAATTTACGCGATCAAGCCCTTATTTCAAAATTAAGCATTAAAACGATCAAATTATAATACGAAAATTTCACACACACTAATTCGTACATAACAAGCATAGAAAATAATATTTAAATATTTTTTCGACTCAGATTCGTGGTCCTAAAACCACCGTTCCGACTAAGGTCTAAATCGGGCTGTTACATGAGGGCACCTTCTCAATAAGTCCTTATACCTCTCCCATGCATCGTAAAGAGTTTCTAAATCCATCTGTACAAAAGAAGAGATATCATTCCTCAACTTTACCATTTTAGCCGGCAGAAAATACTTTAATAGAAACTTTTCGGTCATTTGTTCCCAAGTAGTGATGGAACCTCATGGTAACGAGTTCAACCACTATTTAGCTTTATTCCTCAATGAAAAAGGAAATAACCGAAGGCGAATGGCATCATCAGAAATGCCATTAATTTTAAAAGTGTTGCAGAATTCTAAGAAATTAGCCAAATGAGTATTTGGGTCTTCGTCCTGCAAACCATCAAACTGAACAAACTGTTGAATCATTTGAATAGTGTTAGGTTTCAGTTCAAAATTTTTTGCAGCAATAGCAGGTCTAACAATACTCGATTCAGCACCAGTTAAATTGGGCTTAGCATAATCGTACATAGTGCGAGGAGTAGGATTTTCATTCACAGGATTCGCGGCAACCATAGGAGGTAGTGGATTATTCTGATTATCAGCCATCTCCTCGGTAATATTGGTATTGTCCTCTTGCTCTTCCTCTATATACTGTAGACTTCGCCTTATTTCTCTACGATTTCTACAAGCTGTGCTTTTGATTTCGCTATCAAATAATAGAGGTCCTGACGGGTTTCTTCTAGTCATAAACTAAAGATACCTGCCAGAATCAAAACGAAAGAAAGATTAGAAACAAATAATAAACTAAAAACAAAAAAAAATAAATTACAGAAAATAAAAAATGGCTAAAGTAATAAAAATTAAGTGTTCCTAATATTCTAGTCCCGGGCAACGGCACCAAAAACTTGATGACGTTACGAACTAACTAAAATACGACAAAGGCAAGTGCACCTATCGAACAATAGTATAGCTATGGTGAGTCGGGAATATCGTATCCACGAGGACTAAAAGTACTAGTAATAACTATCTTTCTATTATTTAGCTGAATAATTAAAAGGGTGTTTTAATCTAAATTTGAACTAACTAATTAACTATGAACGCGACAGAGATAAAATTGGGAAAATATTTGAAGAAAAACCAATGAGAGAGACAATACCCAAGGAGAAATCCACCTAGATTTCACTTATTATTATGATTCTGAATTAAACGATTTATTCACTTGCCTTGATCCGTATAAATCCCTAAATTATGTTAATATCTCTTTCGAGACTACTAACAACTGACTCTAGGTTGATTAATTGAAATTTCTTTCTAATTAAAACCCCTATTGTCGCATTAACTCGATCTATGGATTCCCTTATTAGATTTGACTCTAATTCGGCAGATTTATGTCGTCCTATTTCAAGGATTGTAATCAACTCCACTCAATTATGTTAGATCTACTCTTAAGCAGGGACTTTTACTCCACTGATTAAGCACATCAAACTTGGATTAATATCCTGAAAATATTAAGGCAAGGATTAAGAACACATAATTAAGAACAAGAACAAGTATTTATCATGTAATTCAGATAATTAAATAATAAGATTCATCATAGGTTTCATCCTCCCTAGGTATTTTAGGGGGTTTAGTTCATAATGTAAAAGGAAAACATCTCAAAATAAGGAAAACAAAAAGACATAAAGAATCCAAAAACTTCTAAGGAAATTTGATGGAGATCTTCAATCTTGAATGAGATCCTGCTTCTGAATTGATTTCGACGGCTTCCTTCTAGTAATTTCTTCGTTCTACTCTGCATATATACCTTTAGGTCTTCTTTTGGTGTGTTTTTTATAGACTTTGGAATGCTCAAAATACCTAAAAATTGTCTTTTTCCGCGTAAAAATGAAATAGGGTGCAATAGGAACACGAGCGTGTGATCAGCCCGTGTAAGAATGCCTAGGCCGTGTGTAATGCTGACATGGTTTGATATTGACACGGGCTGGAACACGGGCGTGTGGCCAGCCCGTGTAACACCCCAAACCCGGCCCATTCGTTACGACCGAATTTGAAATGCCACTACGGAAAACGTTTGGAAACTGATTTCACTTTTGGGAAAAACATTAAAATTTTTTTTTGTCTTTAATAAAACATTGTGTATTTGAAATTTTAAGTAAAACTTTAATATATGTATTTTGAGTAAATAAGTTGCTAAAAACAAAATCATTTGCATATAGTAATTTAATTAAATCAAGCCATAATAAAAATAATAACAAATATTATAAGGCCCTTATTACAACCAATACTTAAACAAAGTACATAATATTAAAATGCATAAAATAATGAAAACATCTTCTTCTGCATGGGCCACCTCGTATCCTCTCCAACCCGGTCCGAGCATCATGCATCACCTGTAAGGTTTAATAAAATATTGGGTGAGTCTAACAGACTCAGTGTGTAATTAATCCACTGAACTACACCCACATGTTAACCACATAATTACCCACATGTCAGATATTAATGCAACATTATTTACATGAGTTCACTTATTGGGCTTGGCCCATATCCATATCAATAGAGTTCACATATTGGGCTTGGCCCATAACCATATCACATTCTTATAATAGTGTAATTAACCACATGTTTCCACATACTGGGCTTGGCCCATTACCACATTAATCCACATCACGTATTGGGCTTGGCCCATTTCGCATATATTCACATGCAAAGTTATGCAATTATGAAGCCCAACCCAGCCTAGGGTCCATCCGCTACACACCCCCTTATCCAAATTTACCACACACCGGGGATTATTAAATCACCCTCTCCTTTTACTCCAATATGGCAACAAATGCCGCCCACGCGAACTTAATCGCAAATAATCCACAACGCGACCTCGATCGGCGCTAATCCACGATGTAGCCATAGCTAACACCAAAACCACGATGGGACAAATAGTCACTCATCAACCACGATATGGCACATAGCTCATATCAACCACGATGAGGCGCAGAGCTACTCATCAAACCACGCGAACTTAATCGCAAATAATCCACAACGTGACCTCGAGCCAACGCTAATCCACGATGTAGCTCAAGGCTAACATCAAAACCACGCACTCGAAGTACACCGCCCTTCTTTCATATCATATCCCACCCATGCACATGTAACATAAATAATGATATAATATAATGATGCATGAGCATGTTCATCAAGCATAGTCATAACACATATTCATACTAATAATCACATACCATCGGGTTTGGTACTTATCAGATTATCGACATACCCCTTGAGGGTATCCATATCACAATTTCCACTGCACTAGTTAGCACAATTTTACACACATACAGATATAACACAAAAAACGGGAAAACGGTGGGTTAATCACACACCGACTTTCTAGCGAAATTTGAACTACTCGAATCTAACACGATCTAGAATCCCGATACTCGCTTACTTTTGTCGATTAGCCCCTAAAAATCATAATACACAATCGGTCACATCTGAAACTTATAAAATGGCCTATGGTCGAAACTATATACCACTTACCCTCGCTACCGAAAATCCCGAATCACCACTTAACTATGAAACCGCCGAAATCCCTTGAGTACTCCAAATCCCGAAACTCCTTTAATGCTTCCACTATCGTTGCTTGCGAAGACTAAAAGAGAATGGATCCCGCTTTTAGAACTTGCGATAGAAGGAAAAGAATACGACCTCCTTTGAGATTCGGCTATGGTTATTAATAAAAGAAAATACAAATAGAAGAATGGTCACTTACAAGGTTCAGCTAAGCCTCCTAATAATGGTGAAATATTCGGCTATCACTCTTAATGGCAAAGGGCATTCGGCTTTCAAGAAATAGGAAGGAATTTGGTGTTGAAAGAAAATAAGGAAGAAGAGGAGAAGAGTAGGGAATTTCGGCACAAAGAAAATTAAAGAAGAAAAAGATATGAAGGATGATTACTCCCCTTATAAAGAATTCGGCTACTACATCCTTGCTCTTATCAAACTCCAAATCAATCTCCTATTTTATCTCTTCAAACCTCATTCAAAAATAATTGAATTAAACAAATCTTTATCCTCATATTTCTCTTATCACCTATTAAACTAAAATAAATAAAAATAAAACAATAATTATCTTCTATCTACTAATCTAAACTAAAAATAAATAAATTAACAATTATCCTACTTTTAGTGGAATATTGAAAATAAATATTAACCAAGCTTATCCCCTCCTTTATCACATTATCACACTCCTAAAATAAATAAAATAAAATTTTATTTATCCACTATCTATAGCCAAATATTTAAAAGAAAAACAAGGCTTATCTCTATCTAATTGAATTCCAAGTGCCGTCCACTTCTTCTCTTTAACTCTAGGATGCAAAATAAAACACCAAACCGCCGCCCCATGGTTCGAACATGGGACCTGATGGAGCAAGCTGCAATAACGCCCCTAGCCACTCGCCAAGGCGTTTCTTTGTGACATAAACTCCCACTTATCCTTTTAAGGCCTACCTAATCAAGCTCCCTCTTCTTGACGCAAAAGCGAAAATAACAACACTCCTTATCTTTGTCAACAGGACTCGAACTCGAACTCTCCCTGCACACTCCCTTTGCATAAGCGCCCCAAACCACTTTGTTGCTGGTTCTTTTGTGTCATCAACTCCCCATATTTTCTTTTAAAACCTCCTTCTCCTTAACGCCAACTTGCAAAAATAAAACACGCTTATGCCGCGCCCAAGACTCGAACTCCAGGCACTGTTATGGCGTTATTTCCGGGCCTTAAGTAGCGCCTTGTAGCCACTTTACCAAGGCCCGCTTTATGCCAAGAACGCCCACAATTTTTCCTTAAGGCTTCCCCTGGCCCAATTCCCCTTTAACGCCAAAAATAAAACTCCCAAGTGCGATTCCCGCACTCAACCCCTTCCCTCCTCAAGCCCCCTTGCTCCTTAGCGCCCCAAGCCACTTTGCCAATTAATTTCTTATGTCCTAAACCCCACATAATTTCTTTTAAGGCCTCTTTGCCTAGTTTCCTCTTTTAAACCCAAAAATCCAATTATTTTCCAAAGCTTTCCCTTTCATCCTAGAATTTTAAAAACTCTTAAAACATCTCCAAATACCCTTAAAACCCACTAGCACTTGAGTTATGCTCCAAACGCATAACCCCTAATCTAGGATGTTACAGTTCTACCCTCCTTAAAAATAATTTTGTCCTCGAAATTACTTACTATCAAACCATCGTGCATTCTTAACTCATCACACTACTCTACTGCTGCGCACTCTGATCTTAATAGAACCATCATACTTTCTAGGCACAGTCTCTAAGTTCACGTCCCCTAGAACTCATTTCCAACGTCGCGATTTAATCTGATTAAAAAGTTTTATGCATCGTAAATTTTGTTCCACCGATTATTCGCGAACAGCTTTTATGAAAAGAGATGTTGTAAGTAGTTCTTTCGATCAACCAAAGTTTCTAGTTCAAGTTCACTACTCTAACTCAGGGAGTCACATTCACCTTCATAAGCAGAGACACATTCATTTTTCCATGAAGTCACATTCATTCATAACATCATTCACTACACTTTTATGGCCATTCCATCCATTTCCCTACCTGTGGGTAATTTCGTCTTTTCCCTACAGGGGTATTTTGGTAATAAATCGGGGTCAATTCGAAAATATTTTTCAAATTAAAGGTATTTCAGAATTTACAAAATCTCTCGGGTTATTTTGTTTTCCAAATCGGGTGTTGCAAAAATTTTGTAAATCGAGGTTATTTCGGTAATTTTGGAAGTCAAAGCGATTCTCAGAAATTTTCCAAATCAGGGTATCTTGTTATTTCTAAAATGAAGTTTTTGATATCTTTGTAAAGTAGAAATATTTTAACAAAAGTCGAGGGTATTTTTGAAAATCTTAAAACTAAGGGTATTTTAGTAATTTACAATACAGGGCATTTTTGTAATTTTGTAAATCAAAAATTTTTTGAAAGAATTTTGTAAGAATAGTTCTCACAAATTAAAAAGGTAATTTTAAGAGTTTTAAAACTAGGGTTCATAAAAACACGGCTAGTTCCCTTTCGGGTTTTAGTCATTGTGTTTAGCCTATGACCGAGTCCTCTTGGTTAGGGTGAACCGAAGCTACGCACAGGTAGGATTCCAACAAGAGGAGGTGAGTCACTAGGACCGCTAAGTACTGTGCTCTTTGGGATCCAATCCTAGACATGCGCACAATGGTTGCCACACCCTAGCTCGACGACTTAGTTCACTGTGTTTGTTTAATAGTCCTTAAGTCTTATGCATGTGTTTGAGTGCACTAGCCCTAGGGTTCAATAGCCTTAATATTCTAATCTACTGAGCCCAAATAAGCCCATAATGATTCACATAAACAAATTACTTAAATAATTGAAGTGCTTACCGGTGGACTTTGGCCGAGAGATACAGTGCCATGCCGTAAAAACACGAAATAAAAGCCCATATTTTGAAAAGCCCATTTTCGAAAACATTTTTGGACCCAAAACCCTCAAAGCCGAGTTTTGAACCGGGCTTTGATACCAAACTGTAACACCCCAAACCCGGCCCATTCGTTACGACCGAAATTGAAATGCCACTACGGAAAACGTTTGGAGACTGATTTCACTTTTGGGAAAAACATTAAAAAAATTTTTTGTCTTTAATAAAACATTGTGTATTTGAAATTTTAAGTAAAACTTTAATATATGTATTTTGAGTAAATAAGTTGCTAAAAACAAAATCATTTGCATATAGTAATTTAATTAAATCAAGCCATAATAAAAATAATAACAAATATTATAAGGCCCTTATTACAACCAATACTTAAACAAAGTACATAATATTAAAATGTATAAAATAATGAAAACATCTTCTTCTGCATGGGCCACCTCGTATCCTCTCCAACCCGGTCCGAGCATCATGCATCACCTGTAAGGTTTAATAAAATATTGGGTGAGTCTAACAGACTCAGTGTGTAATTAATCCACTGAATTCCACCCACATGTTAACCACATAATTACCCACATGTTAGATATTAATGCAACATTATTTACATGAGTTCACTTATTGGGCTTGGCCCATATCCATATCAATAGAGTTCACATATTGGGCTTGGCCCATAACCATATCACATTCTTATAATAGTGTAATTAACCACATGTTTCCACATACTCGGGCTTGGCCCATTACCACATTAATCCACATCACGTATTGGGCTTGGCCCATTTCGCATATATTCACATGCAAAGTTATGCAATTATGAAGCCCAACCCAGCCTAGGGTCCATCCGCTACACACCCCCTTATCCAGCCTACCACACACACGGGGATTATTAAATCACCTCTCCTTTTACTCCAATATGGCAACAAATGCCGCCCACGTGAACTTAATCGCAAATAATCCACAACGCGACCTCAGTCAGCGCCAATCCACGATGTAGCCATAGCTAACACCAAAACCACGATGGGACACATAGTCACTCATCAACCACGATATGGCACATAGCTCATATCAACCACGATGAGGCACAGAGCTACTCATCAAACCACGCGAACTTAATCGCAAATAATCCACAACGTGACCTCAGTCAACGCCAATCCACGATGTAGCTCAAGGCTAACATCAAACCACGTACTCGAAGTACACCCTGTCCTTCTTTCATATCATATCCCACCCATGCACATGTAACATAAATAATGATATAATATAATGATGCATGAGCATGTTCATCAAGCATAGTCATAACACATATTCTGTAACACCCTGAATTAGGGGTTATTTGTAATTTAAATATTTTCCCATGTGTGTGCTTGAAGAATTAAATTCTAGAAGTATTAAGCATGTTCTAGGGCCTAGAGCTAACCCCAGAGCTAGGTCGGACTTGGAACTAAAAATTTCTTTTTAAGTATCTTAAATGAGGAAGCTAGGAGATAGGGGTAAATTTGAAATTTGGGAGAAACATGTCACGAAATAAGGCAAGAGCAAAGTGGTAACCTAGCGCCCTTAAGAGTTGGAGGAGAGAATGGGCGCAGTCGCAGATTTCGAGTGTGGTGAGCAGCGTTTTGCATTTTATTTTCTATATATGCGGTGATGGGCTTAAGTAGGAAGGCCTTATAATTAAATAAAGGAGGTTTGTGACACGAAAGTTAGGTTCGGTGAAGTGGCAAGGGCGTGGCTTAAGGGCCTTGGTATGAGGTCTCGGGTTCGAGACATGAAGGAAGCAAGGAGTTTTATTTTTGGGCTTTAGGCGTTGAAGGAGTAAGGGCCAGGAAGAGGGCTTATATTTAAATGGTGGGGTAACGTGACATGAAAGTCAATTGGGAGAGTTGGAAAAAGCGGTAAGAGAGAGATTGCGAGTGGGGGTCGGTGGTTCGAATCAAAGAAGCAGCACTTTGTTTTTTTTTCCTTCCTTTTTGCTGCTGACTTGACAAAGTGAATTGGCCTGCACATGGGTTCTTTGTTTAAAATTCGGCTGGAGTGGGGGGATAATGCATGGGGTTAATTTATTAATTGTAAAGGATAAGAGAATATATAGGAATTGATAAGCACATGGTTTTCTTTTATTTTGTATTTTATTATTTTGAAAAAGGTGATAATGGATTAAGTGGGACATTAGTAGGCCATAATTGATGTTTTTGTTTTTATCCATTTAAATATGGGGTCTAGAGTAAATTAAGGAATTGGAGGAATTTTAAACTCTTGGTTGGGGTAGAGTGGACGGCAAGGATATTAGGAAAGTGCCAAAAGTTCAACCAAAATTCTTCTTTTCTCTCCAAATTTACTGCTGCCGAAATCTCCATTGTTTCATAGCCAAAACCATTCAAAAATTCCAGCTTCTCTTCTCTTTTACAAGCCGAATATACCCCCTCTTTAAGAGGAAATTTCCAGCAAACTCTTTCTCTTCTTCCTCTCTTCATTGTGCTGCCAAAATCTCCCTTAAACTCTTAGCCAAAATTGTTCAGAAAATTCCAGCACTGTTGTTTCTCTTAGCCGAATACACCCTCCTCCTTCACTAAAATTTCCAGCCCTTCCAATTGTGTATTAGGTCGAATATCATATCTCCAACAAGGTGCTGCCAATTTTCAATAAGTGTGGTAAGGGGTAATCATCTCTTATGGAATTAAAATTATGGCCTATGATTCGTATTAACTCTATTAAAACCAATTGTAGGGAAGCTTTCGGGATTTATTTTCCAAAGGACTAATTAAGGCATCGGGATTTGTTAGGAAATCAAATCTGTTTAAAGTTAAGAGATCTAACGTTATAGATCGGCTTTTCGGGATCTAGGAATTACGATAGTAACAGGTGTGTAAGATCTCTATACACACTTTATTAATTTACATCTTTGTTATTATTTGCCTTAGATCTTTTGGTTGTGGTTAGTTTGTGGCATAATCATGGATTTCAGGTAAGTCCCCTAACTTGTAATTTTTATATGTTCGCATGCCATCACATGATGTTTAATACTATGACACGATATATGAAATTTGATGTGTAAGCATGTGATGGTGGGATTGATGAGAGGAGGGGATGAACTATGGACTATCGTCGATGGTTTTGACCACAAGATGGGTTGGCCCCATCAGATTATTGTGACCTATGGTCATCAAAGTGGTTTTGACCACAACGATTGATTATTTGCGACTAAGTCCCGGTGGTTTGGTACCACCGATGGTTTTGACCACACTTGATATATTGTGACCTATGGTCATCGGTGGTTTTGACCACACGATGGGTTGGCCCCATCATTTAAATTGTGACTTTAAGTCATCGGTGGTTTTGACCACACGGGGTAGAAAAGGAGTATGGATGGCTAGTTGGGTTGCATGAGCATGTTTATTAATGAATTGTGTATGAGATATATTTTCCGGGTGGGGGATTTACACACTGAGTCTTGGTGACTCACCCCTTCCCTTAACATTTTGCAGATGGGTAGATCGCGGAGATGGAGCTGGATGGACTCGAGGTGGCCATGCAGTGAAAATTTTAATTAGACGAACTTGGACTTTGTTTTATTTTATTTAATGTTGGTTTATTTTAATTAAGTTGTAGTAAAGCCTAGACATAATTTTATTATTCTATGTTTGGATTAATTTGTTAAACTATTTTCTAACATTAAATTAAGTACACGTGGTTTCTAAAATTTTAAATCGCAAAAATGTTTTATCGTGCCATCGGGCACATCTGAATCGGCTACAATCTGGCTTAATAAATATTTTAAAATAAACCTAAGTATGGATTTTATACACCTCAAATGTTTCAAACAAAATAACCATCTTTTACCAAAAAGATAATTCGACTTAAAAGGATTTTCAAAGATGTTTTCTCTGTAGCACACCAAATTCGGTCGTAGTGTTTGGGCCGGGTTTGGGGTGTTACATATTCATACTAATAATCACATATCATCAGGTTTGGTACTTACCGTATTATCGACATACCCCTTGAGGGTATCCATATCACAATTTCCACTGCACTAGTTAGCACAATTTTAACACATACAGATATAACACAAAAACCCGGAAAATGGTGGGTTAATCACACACCTGACTTTCTAGCGAAATTTCGAACCACCCCAATCCTACACGATCTAGAATCCCGATAATCCGCTTACTTTTGTCGATTAGCCCCTAAAAATCATAATACACAATCGGTCACACCTGAAACTTATAAAATGGCCTATGGTTGAAACTATATACCACTTACCCACCTTCAGAAAATCCCGAATCACCACTTAACTATGAAAATGCCGAAATCCCTTGAGTACTCCAAATCCCGAAACTCCTTTAATGCTTCCACTATCGTTGCTTGCGAAGACTAAAAGAGAATGGCAAAGGGGCATCCCGACCTTATGAATTTTTGGGCGTTACAGAGCACATCACACGTCTTTACAATTTATCTCCTACCTTAAATTAATATAGTTGTAATAGCCCAAATTTCAGTGATGTAGGAAATAGTGGTTCGAGACCACCAAATCCGGCAAATGAACTCGTAAATTATATTATTCAAATTTACGAGTCAAATGTAGCTTTTAAAAGATTTTTGAAATAGTAAACTGTGTTTTATATAGATTTATTTGGTTAAGAAATTGAGAAAAAGAGGTATTGAGATCTCGGTGTTATAAACCGAGCCATAAATATTTTTATGAATATTTATGGAGTGTCAATAAGATAGTATTAAAATTTCGTCAGAAAATTTTAACGTTTCGGTAGTCAATTAGATAAAAAGGACTAAATTGAAAAGGTGCAAAACTTGCTAAAGTGATTAAATAGCTTAACCATTAAATAAGGAAGGACTAAAAGGGAAAATGAACCATTTTAAAATGGCTGAGGCGGCATAGCGTGAAAAAAATCAAAGATTTTTATGTAAAAAGGACAAAATTGGAATTTTAACAAAAGTTACATGGCCAAAGTTGATTTTAATGATTTCTAGGCCATTTCTTCTTCAACTTTCTGTCAAAAACAGCCATGGAAGAGGGTTTTGAGCTGGTCTTTCATATTTTAGCTTCAAGTAAGTTCAATTCTTGCTTTTTCCTTGAAATTTTTATATTTTTGGACTTTTACAATTAGGTTCAACTTAGTATTCTATTAGTATTTGATTTTGTTAAAAAATTTGGAAGTTACCATTGATAATTTCATATGATTTTTGTTATTTGATGATGAAATTGAGATGTTAATGGATGTTTAAAGGTGTTTTATTAAATAATTTTGGATGAAAATATGTTTTAGGGGTTAAATTGAAAAGTGTTGAATTTATGGAAAATTCTGAAATTTCATGGAATTCATGGGCTGTGATTGGTATGTATGAGAATAATTAGGCTTGGAATAAGGATTAAATTTCAATAATTTCATTTTCCGAGCCTAGGGATGAACTTGTCATGTATTAAAAGTTTAGGGGGAAAATGGTAATCAACATTTTACACTAAAACAGTTTTGGACAGCAGCAGTAGTCTAACTTTGAAAAATCACCAAAAATTTTGGGAATCAAATTATAGGATTAATAAATATTAAATTAAAGCTTGTTGAGTCTAGTTTCTCATAGAAGAAACGGTGTAAGCAATGGAATTGAAAATCATGATATATAATAAATTTTGTGAGACAAAGTCAGAATGATTTCGGGTTCCCCTGTTTTGACTTTGGAAAATCATAAAAATATTGGAGAAAAATAATTAGGGGCTTAAATTTATATTTTTAAATTATTAATGAGTCTATTTTCAAGAGAAACAAATGGGAATATCATCCAAATTCTTTGTTAAGAGATAATTAATTTTTAGTAAGCAAAGGTCAAAGCTGTCAAACAGCAGAATAGGGATAAATTTGAAGATTTTACTGTACTAATTGGCTAAACTATAAATTCTGAAATTTTTATGGTAGAAGGATATATGAATCTAGTTTCAAAAACATCAAGAGGATCTTAATTTGGAGTTTTGTAGCTCAAGATAAAAATAATTTAGTGACTATGACACGGATGGACAGCTTTGAATATACATATAAGTAAATAGTAGAATTATAGATAATGTTACTTATAAGCATGATATATACATTAAGGATGTGGAATGGGGAGGAGGAGGAGGAAAATATATGAATGACTTGTGTATAAATTGATCACATGCCCGATTATAATCGATAAACGTTGAATTAGAAATGATATAATGTTTTATTTCAAATATTTATTATGAAATTAAGATTATCATTATGGTATAAAAATTGAATTGTAAGTTTGTGTAACTTGAATTGTATTCTTAAATGTTTGAAATGTATGTTTATGTGATGAAAATGTGATTTGAATGCTATGTATGATTATTGATGAAATGTTGATAATATTCAATAAAAAGGGAAATAAATCCCGGTTGAATGGAATGGAATTCAATGGATCACTGAAAAGGATTTGACGGTAAAAAGGATCTAGCCCGAATGGGTGATCCTGATATAAGCCCTCCTGAAGAATATGTGTGAAATGGATTTAGCTCAGACGGGTAATCCAAAGTAAATGTGAGTCTGGATTTAGCCTGGACTGGTAATCCAGACAAAGCTCTATAGAGTATTTGTCATTGCAGGGGATTTAGCCTAGACTGGTAATTTCGACAATACTCTTTGAGCATATGTTCTGAGATTTAGCTGGATGGTAATCCCATTGTAAGAAATGAGGTTCGCGGAGTGTGCTCTCTTACAGGATTTAGCTGGGTGGTAATCTGTTGTAAGAAATGAGGTTCGCGGGAGTGTGCTCTCTGAAAAGGACCTATATATAAATGTGTATGAATTGACGGTTAATGAGATTGTACACCATGAGTGTACTACAGGAAATCCATCGAAATTATGAGGAATTCAACGGGATAAATATGGAAAACGGTAAATACATGGAATTATGAAATTGGTGAGCGTATTCACAAGAATTTGACATTTGAAATTGTGATTGACAGGAAGAAATAACGAATTGCATACTTATGTATGGTTACAAGTATTTATCTCAAATACAAGAAAATGATGGTTATTGATATATGGAGACATAAGACTATGATATATGAACATGGAATATGTAACAGCTCGATTTTGGGGCTATTCGGAATAGTGGTTTTGAGACCACTAAACCGAGGTTAGGTAAAATTATTTTGATGTTATTTTATATGTTATAGAATTAATATAAGGCTATGTGGAAATTTCGGTGCTTTAATTTTAGCAATAGCATGCTTAATTATGAAAAAGAACTAAATCGCATAAAGTGCGAAAGTTCTATTTTTCAAGGTAGAGGTACCTAATAGCTATAGAATTTTAAAATGGAGGTCTTTAAAGTGAAATTAGGCCAATAAAGGAGTGTTGGCCGGCCATATGGTATAGGGAGACAAGAGCATTTAATTTTTAGTCAAAATTGGGTGAATTAGGTGAGAAAAGATGAATAAAATATGGTAAAAAGAAAAACTATCATCTTTCACTATTCACTCTCCATCTCCACCAAAAATTTCATGCTTAGAGGGGTTTTGAAAGCCTGAAAATTTCAGCAACTCATCTTCTCTACAATTAAGTGATTTTGGTGGTGTTATTTGATAATTTTTGTACTTTTGGAGTCCTCAAAGCTTAATCTAGCTAATGAGAGGACTAATTTGTGATATGGTTGAAAGTCTAGGGACTTGCCATGAGAGAGTTTATGTTGTTAGCTGAATTTTCATGGATGAAAATAAATGTTAAAGAGTTGTGAAACAACTTTTGTGAAAGGTGTTTGCATAAAAACACCTAAATAGGAATTAAATGCAAAGATTGAATTTGTGTCATAAATGCATGAAATAGTTGGAATTGTGAGTAGTTGTAAGAGAAATAAATGTTCAGCTAGGCTTGTTTAATGAGAAAGTGAGTTGAAAAATGATTAACGAGCCTAGGGGCAAAATCGTAATTTTGCCATAGTACAAGGGCAAAATGGTTATTTTTGCCTAAGTGTAGATTTTGATGCATTATAATCATGGAATGATCTAAATGAGTGAATTCTATTGTTATAGATCAAGAAGAGCGCAGAATCAACCTTGACCGTGTAAAAGGCAAGGTTACGGATTAAACGTAAATCGAAACATTTTGCACCGAGGTAAGTTTATGTGTAAACTATACATTTTATGTATACACATTGTTGTTGTTGATTGGTGTATGGCATGATGAGAACATGTATGATTCAAGTGGATTGAAATTGATAGTTATTGTATAGTTTCGTATGAATGAAGAAATAGTTGTGTAAATGTGTAATAATAACACTTGAAGGTGGGCTAAGTGCGATACCACCTTATTACTTAACTACAGTGGGTTGTGTGCGATGCCATCGTTATTTATAATATTTAGTGGGCTATGTGCGATAACACTATAATTACCCTTTTTGGAGGGCTATGTGTGATACCACCGAGTGATTTGTCATTGTGTGTTGTGATCGTGTGTCGAGAGTCTTAATATTTATATAATGAATGATCTAGCCTAGAAACTAACTATCACCACGATTGAGGCAAGCGCACCTATCGAACAAGAGTATAGCTTAGTGGCAAGACCGGAATGTCGAACCCAAAGGAACCAAAAGTACTATCTGACTTTCTTTTTATTATTTAGCCTAAGAATTAAGGAATTGTTGCTTAATCTAAAATTAACTAACTACTAAGCTAAAGATGCTAAGACACAGAGAGAATGAATTGGGAAAATACTTGTGGAAAAACCAATTGATTAAGACAATACCCAAGGAAGAATCCACCTAGACTTCACTCGTTATTTAACTCTGAACCAGACGATTTATTCACTTGACTTGATCCGTAGGATTCCCTAATTTATATTAATGCCTCTCTCGAGACTACTAACGTCTAACCCTAGGTTGATTAATTGAAATCTATTTCTAATTTAAACCCCTAGGATTGTATTAACTCGATCTATGGACTCCCATATTAGGTTTGACCCTAATCCGGTAGATTTTCGTCATCCTATCTCTAGGGTTGCGGTCAACTCGGCTTAACTATGCTAGATCTACTCTTAAACAGGGAATATTCCTCCACTGCCTAAGCACATCAATGCTTGAATCAATATCCTAAAATATCAAAACAAGAATTAAGAACACATAATTAAGAACAAATCAAGTATTTATCATATAGTTCAGAAAATAATAACAAGATCCGTCTTAGGTTTCATCTCCCTCAGGTATCTGAGGGGTTTAGTTCATAATCATAAAAGAATACATCTCAGAAGAAAATATAAAACAAAACATAAGAAAACCCTAAAACCCCCTGAAGGAATTGAAGGAGAGATCCTCCGTCTTGAGTATGATTTCAGCTTCTTGAGATGAATCAACTGGCTTTCTTCGAGTAAATCCCACAATTCTAGCCTCTCTGGCTTGGCTCCTTGGCCTAGCTGGACGCCCCCTTCAAGGTTGGCCTTTAGGGTGTTTATATAGGCTTTTGGAATGTCTTTCTTTGCCTCTAAGTACCCTATTCCGAATGAAACTCATCTTGGTTAAAACAGGGACACGCCCGTGCAACACGCCCGTGGTCGACTCCCTTGGCCGTGGTCGATCCTGTTTGCCACACACGGCCTTGTAATCTAGCCGTATACGATGTTCTAGGTCGTGTCCCGGTTGTTACTCGAAACACACGGCCGTGGGTCATAGTCCAGGCCGTGTGAGTCTCTAAGATAAGCCCATTTTCTCCGTTTTCGGCCTGTTTCTCGTTCCTTTCGACCTCTGATGCTCTCCTAAGTATAAAACATGAAATTAAAGGATTAGGAGCATCAAATTCTACAATTCAAAGGATAAATTATCCAAAAATCATGCTAAATGTGGGATTAAAATATGTATAAATTACGGTTTATCAAATACCCCCACACTTAAGCATTTGCTTGTCCTCAAGCAAAATTCTCAATTCATAATTAAAATTAACTCCCCTTAATTCATAATCTTCATCAATAATGTTTCATCATAATTCATAGGTGATTCATACATTGATAATTTAACCAGAAGGTTCCTAAAGATTCAAACAATCAAAGTCATAGTTTTTATAGTACGAAAAATAGGTGTTTCCCCTTACCTAAATAATTACCTTTAATTCAAAATCGACAAAAATTGACATTCTCACTAAAGGTTCACTCAAATCACTCAAAGTGTTTAAGGTTCAAAAATAAGCACTCAGAAGTCGAACATGAAAAGTTAATCCCATAGGCTTGCATGAAAATCAAATCTCCATCACTGTAAAATGATATGATACACAAATCAAAAGGTCTTTTATGGGTTAAAGGTGTGGATAAAGGCTTGAATTAGAGGGTTAGTATCGAGACTGAATTGACAAATTACCTAACTAGAAAGTTGGACTAATATTGAATAATTACATCAATTGAAAACCTAATACTAATAACATGAGCTTCTTCTCAAATTATGAAATTAACTGCTTAAGCTCCAATAACAAAGAAGTAATAATGAATAGATTCCTAATAAATAATATTTTTTTAAGAACAAATATTTAAGTACAATAATATAGAATTTGATAACTGAAATAAAGGAAATAGTTAAGTAACCGATCAAATCAAATCTCGATATAAGGGTAGTCAAGAGAGATGGCGATAACAAATACAAAGTGGGTTTTGGGTTAATATTAATGGGTGAGTCAAGAATTGGGTTGTTAGTCTCAAAAGGGGTTCACTAGGGGTTAATTATGAAGGTAGGCTTTTTTATGGAGAAGGTGGGTTAAAACCTAAGTGCCTTCATCATCTTAGTATATCAAATCAAAGGTGTGGTCTCGACATGTATAATCGAAGCAAGTTCTAGAATAACAAATCAATGTTGACACACTCATAATCAATAAAGTGAGCATGAAAAGGAATGTATGCTCTAAAAGGCTCAAGATCTCACAAAAATTATGGGCTTTTGATGTCAACCTTGTAAATTTCAAATTTCAAGGTAACCATTAGATTCAGGTAAACAACCTAACAAATTTTTAATTCTGAAAATAGACTCATCATGCTTGATTCTCTAGTCTCCTAAAGTTTAAATCATCACTGCACAATTAACTATGACTTAATCCAAAACATATCAATGAAAATCATAAATCAAAAGAAATTTCATTCTAATAGTATTATGAGAAAATTTACTTAAGAACAAGACATAATTCAGGGATTTGAGAATAATGAAAAAAGTTAGGCACTTTTCACGATAAAATTCACCCCCCCACACTTAAGATGTACATTTTCCTCAATGTACAAATATAACAATTGTAATAAGAAAAGCACAAGATAGGGAAAGAGGTGAAACTTCTTGAATTTTGGATGGAGTCAAAGAAAAAAAATCGGGGAAGTTTGGGCCGAGTTGGAGGAAGACATTCCTGTGGCGGCGGTGTCTCTGGTCGTGGTAGGGTGATTCCCAAGCAGCCTTTAGAACCTAAAACCAATAAACTAAAATAAAATAGATTAAATTAAGCATAAGAGAGTCAAAGAGAAGGAAAATAAAGGAAAAGAGAAAAAACATAGGTAAAATAATTGGACTCAAATGTCCTTGGCTTGTTGGGTCGATGAAGCGGCCGGCATGAACTTATGTAGATCAGTCTCACACGGGGAGACTGTGCTAAGGTCCTTCTGCTTCTTCGGCATGGGGATGGTGGTGAGACTGGTGAAAGAAAAGGAGTGAGGGGAAGGGAAAGGGGAAAATGAAGGGAGAGGATAGTGAGAAGGGAAAGGGGTTGGTGAAAGAAGAATTTGGGGAGAAGGTGAGAAGAAAAGAGGGAGGGCCTTAAATAAGAAACAAAGACCTGGTGCTGCCCACAGCCGTGTGCTATGGGCGTGTTCGGTCGCATGGCTGTGTGGTGGCTCGTTCATTTCTCCCACGCCTGTGTAGAGGTCTCCTCGCCCATGTTTCTTTCTCAGTGTCGGCCACGGCCTCAAAGCACGGGCGTGTCTCATACCCGTGTGACTTCCTCAGTGTTGGCCACGTCCATATCGCACGGTCGTGGAAATTTATAGCCGTCCGTGATCTGGGGATTTTTCATCCTTGGCTTGTACGACCTCTGCCATGTCAGTGTGTAAATCCGTGATACCAACACGGCCACGGCCACGCCTGTGTGCAAGGCTGTGTGGCACGGAAACCTGTGCTTTATTTACTTTGGTTAGTCTTTAGTTAGGTACTAAAAATCAAAGATATGAAAATAAAAGGGGTTAGTGCTCGGGTTGTCTCTCGAGAAGCGCTTGTTTAAAGTCCTAAGCTAGACTTACCTTTCATTCACACGATCATGGTGGTTTGAGGAGTTGAAACTCCTCTTCCCTGCTATTAATTCTAACAATATATGGTTTGAGTCGAGTGGTGTTTACCTTAAAAGTTCTGAATTCAAGATTAGTTACCTCGACTGTTCCGTATGGGAAGACATTCAGTACTGTAAAAGGGATTTCTTCATTTATATTATGGTCTGAGATAGCGACTCGAGGGTCTTTCTCATCCAGCAATACCTGATCTCCTATTTTGAAGTGATTCGCTGTTCCTTTAAGCTCGTTTGGGGGTTCCCTCAGTTTTGCTTCGTGTGTTCCTAGTTTCTCCTTGAAATGTGTTTTCCATTCGTCTACTTCATCAATATGAAGCCTTCGATCCTCATGAATTACTTATTTGTTGCCATGATGTCTAGGATCCGCTCGATTGTGTGGTTACGTGGTGCTTCACGAAAAGAAGGTTTAAGCTGAATGGTCATTAATAAAATTAATTTTCTCACCTTGATTACTTGATGTCCTAGCCGAGTTAAGAGCCTGAAGACTGATTGATTCGTTACCTACACGGAGTATGAGTTCACCTGTACCCACATCAATTTTAGTTCTAGCAGTTGCTAAAAAGGGTCTTCCTAAAATTAAAGGAATCGTGTTGTCCTCATCCATGTCTAAAACGACAAAGTCTACTGGGAATACGAATTTATCAATTTTCACGAGTAGATCTTCAATTATACCCCTAGGAACTCCAATAGTTTTATCAGCTAATTGAATGCTCATCCTAGTTTGTTTGGGTTTCCCTAGACCTAGCTGTTTTTATAAGGCATAACATTTATACTTGCCCTTAAATCAGCTAAAGCATTATCAACAGATAAACTACCAATTAAGCATGGAATTGTAAAACTCCCTGGATCTTTTAATTTTTGTGGTAGTCTATTTTGCAACATTGCTGAGCACACTGCGTTTAGTTCCACATACGAATCTTCGTCTAACTTTCGTTTGTTTGTCAAAAGCTCTTTTAAAAATTTCATTGAATCTGGCATCTGCGAAAGAGCTTCAAGGAACAGTAAGCTAATATGTAATTTCTTTAAAAGTTTAAGAAATTTACCAAATTGTTCGTCTATGTTGTCTTTCTTCATCACATCGGGGTATGGTATACGAGGTTGGTACTCTTTAATTACCGGTTTTAGTTTTTCATGGTTTACCTCAACCTTACCTTCCTCTACCACATTCTCTTGCCTTAAATTGGGCTCATCTAACCCTACACTATCATGAGCTATTATGGCTTGAATTTGCTCCTTTGGGTTAGTCTCGGTGTTGCTTGGTAGGCTTCCTTGCGGTCGTTCGGAGATCAACAGCAAGTTTCCCCTAATCAGTTCTCGATCCCTTGAATCGATGCTTATTGATTTTTAAGTGTTGTCTCGGTGTTTTGGAAACGAGTTTACGACACCGCTATGAATTTTGTCGACATTTCCTCAAGTACGGCTTCTTTTCTGTAGGAAGGGTCGTTGTTGGAAGTTTGGAGGGTTGTTGTCTCGATTTCCTTGACCACCCCATGAGAAATTTGGGTGGTTCCTCCAACTGGATTATAAGTATTACTATAAGGGTTATTTTGGGGTCTAGAATTGTTACCCATATAGTTCATGCATTCGTTTTCCATGCCATATGCAGTAGGGTGGGTACTCGGGATTTGCCACACCTCCACTTGTTTCGCGCATTGCATTCACGGATGTACTGCGAAGAACACAAACCATCAATCTTTTGTTTAACATCTCTACCGATTTGATAGCATGGTTATTGCATCGAGGTTGAAAACTCCGGCTGCTTTTTTTGGCCTTGTCCTTGTAACTTGCCACTTATAGTTATTCAGTGACATCTCCTCTATAAACTCGTAGGCCGCTTCAGGAGTTTGTTATTCAGCATTCTGCCGGTGGCTGAATCGATTAGTTACCTTATTGAAGGGTTCACACTGTTGTAGAAGGTTTGAACCTGAAGCCACAAAGGTAGCCCATGGTGAGGGCACCTTCTCAACAAATCCTTGTATCTCTCACATGCATCATATAGTGTTTCTAGATCCATCTGCACAAAAGAAGAGATATCATTCCTCAACTTGGCCGTTTTGGCCGGTGGAAAATATTTTAACAAGAATTTTTCGGTCATTTGATCCCATGTAGTGATTGACCCTCGTGGAAGAGAATTCAACCACTGTTTGGCTTTATTCCTCAAAGAAAAGGGAAACAACCGAAGACGGATGGCATCATCAGAAACGCCATTTATTTTGAAGGTATCACAGAATTCTAGAAAATTTGCTAAGTGTGTGTTAGGATCCTCATCCTGCAAACCATCAAACTGAACAAACTGTTGTATCATCTGTATAGTGTTAGGTTTCAATTCAAAATTATTTGCAAGCAATAGCGAGTCTAACAATACTTGACTCAGTTCTGTTAAATTAGGTTTAGAATATTCATACATAGTTCGAGGAGCATGATTTTTCGGCCACCTCGGAGGTAGCGGATTATTCTCGACCATCTCTTGATGAGTATTTGTTTCGTCTTCTTGCTCTTCTTCTATGTAATTTAAGCTTAGCCTTATTTCTCTCGACGATTTCTGCGACGGTACCTTCAATATCACTGTCGTAAATTAAGGGTCTGTCGGGTTCCTTCTAGTCATAAACTAGGGGTACTGCAAGGAACAAATAAAACAAGAAAAATTAGCAAAGTTAAAAACAAAATAAAAGTAAATCGTAAAAATAAAAATGGCTAAAGTAATAAAAATTGAGCGTTCTTAATATTTTAGTTCCAAACAACGGCGCCAAAAACTTGATCGTGTGTCGAGAGTCTTAATATTTATATAATGAATGATCTAGCCTAGAAACTAACTATCACCACAATTGAGGCAAGCGCACCTATCGAGCAGAGTATAGCTTAGTGGCAAGACCGGAATGTCGAACCCAAAGGAACCAAAAGTACTAACAACGACTTTCTTTTTATTATTTAGCCTAAGAATTAAGGAATTGTTGTTTAATCTAAAATTAACTAACTACTAAGCTAAAGATGCTAAGACACAGAGAATGAATTGGGAAAATACTTGTGGGAAAAACCAATTGATTAAGACAATACCCAAGGAAGAATCCACCTAGACTTCACTCGTTATTTAACTCTGAACCAGACGATTTATTCACTTGACTTGATCCGTAGGATTTCCTAATTTATATTAATACCTCTCTCGAGGCTACTAACGTCTAACCCTAGGTTGATTAATTGAAATCTCTTTCTAATTAAAACCCCTAGGATTGTATTAACTCGATCTATGGACTCCCATATTAGGTTTGACCCTAATCCGGTAGATTTTCGTCATCCTATCTCTAGGGTTGCGATCAACTCTACTTAACTATGCTAGATCTACTCTTAAACAAGGAATATTCCTCCACTGCCTAAGCACATCAATACTTGAATCAATATCCTGAAATATCAAAACAAGAATTAAGAACACATAATTAAGAACAAATCAAGTATTTATCATATAGTTTAGAAAACAATAACAAGATCCATCTTAGGTTTCATCCCCAAAAGTACACGAGGGGTTTAGTTCATGATCATAAAAGAATACATCTCGTAAGAAAATATAAAACAAAACATAAGAAAACCCTAAAACCCCTGAAGGAATTGAAGGAGAGATCCTCAAGTCTTGAGTATGATTTCGGCTTCTTGAGATGAATCAAGCGGCTTTCTTGAGTAAATCCCACAATTCTAGCCTCTACGGCTTGGCTCCTTGGCCTATTTGGACGCCCCCTTCAAGGTTGGCCTTTAGGGTGTTTATATAGGCTTTTGGAATGCCTTTCTTTGCCTCTAAGTACCCTATTCCGAATGAAACTTATCTTGGTTAAAACGGGGACACGCCCGTGCAACACGCTCGTGGTCGACTCCCTTGGCCGTGGTCGATCTTGTTTACCACACACGACCGTGTAATCTGGCCGTGTACGATGTTCTAGGCCTTGTCCCAGTTGTTACTCGAAACACACGGCCGTGGGTCATAGTCCAGGCCGTGTGAGTCTCTAAGATAAGCCCATTTTCTCTGTTTTCGGCTCATTTCTCGTTCCTTTCGACCTCCGATGTTTTTCTAAGTATAAAACATGAAATTAAAGGATTACGAGCATCAAATTCCACAATTCAAAGGATAAATTATCCAAAAAGTATGCTAAATATGGGATTAAAATATGTATAAATTACGGTTTATCATGTTGTATCATGAGAAATTGTGGTGTTAAGTGCAGGGATGCAAATGAATGAATGTAAGCATTAAGCTTGTGATGTGGTGGAAATGTGGTAAGGGATAAAATGATTAAGCATGATTGTGAATGTGGATTGCTTTTGTTTAGTATAATGTTATTTGTTTACATGTAAACTTACTAAGCTTAAAGTTTACTCCCCTTCTATTTTCCCTTGTCTTATCAAGTTAAAGAATCGGGTCGAGATACGAGGATAATTGGAAGATCGCCCACACTATCAGCTCACTCGGTATACTTAGACTTAGCACATTTTGTGTATGGCATGTATAGGGGCTAGGCTATGTTTATTGTTTTGTTATTTTGGCCAAATGTGTGTTGGCCCCTTTAAATGAGAAACTCTTGTGTATATAGCCATGGTTGTGGCTCTTTTTGTTATATATATGAAAAGATGTACTTATTCATGGAAGTTTATATTGCAAAATATGATTTTTTTGGTGATATGTTAAATGGATCCATATTGTGTGAGTTAGAGGAATGAAAAGAGCTTGGCAAATAGCCTTACTCTTGTCCACACAGGTAGGCACACGGGCGTGTGTCTAGGCCGTGTGTGACACACGGTCAGTCCCATGGGTGTGTGACCAGGCTGTGTGTCCCCTGCATGTTAGTGTTGCAAGTCAATATGCCTTGTAGTAAACACACGGACAGAGACACGGCCGTGTGTCTCAGCCGTGTGGAAGGCACGGCCACCCACACGGGCGTGTGCCCAGGCCGTGTGAAGTCTGCTCCTTGAATTTGGGATTTAAATCGTCACACGGCTGAAGCACACGGGCGTGTGACAGGCCGTGTGGATTAAGTCAGAGGCGACCACGGGCTAGCCACATGGGCGTGTGCTAGGCCGTGTGATACAAGTCAGTGTCGACCACGGGTGTCGAACACGGGCGTGTGAAATGACACACGGGCGTGTCCCATTCCACACGGGCGTGTGGCCCCTGTTTAGGTGAAAAATTTTAAGATTTCAAATGTTTCCGGTAGGGTTCCGAATCCCTTTGTATGTATGTGGGAGGCCTCAAAAATCCTTAATGAAGTTGTTGTGATGGCAATAGAGATGTGTCTAGTTGAAACTGAAAGTTATTGGTTGAAGTTGTGTGGTTAAATGGATTAAGTCCGGTAATGCCTCGTACCCAGTTCCGGCGTAGAATACGGGTAAGGGGTGTTACAGAATATGTTTGATAAATATGTTCATTCATAATTATGGAATTATGTACCTCATGTGTACTATTTTCATAAAGATGATATTTCAAATACTTTGATGAGTAAAGCTCAAATATAAAATAGTATGAAATCAAGACAAGTTGTTATGAAAATGTATTTAAAATACAGAGATATGGTTGCTATATGTTATATGATTACATAATGTGAAATTGTCTATATATATGAGAAATTTAATGAGAATTGAGCCCATACATGTTTCTTGGTATTTATATGAAGTGTACGACTAACAAGGGTGATGAGGTTATGTGTTAGGGATCATGATCAAGATGATTGAATATGCCTTGTATATTTATATTAAATTTAAATGAGTGAGTTTTCGAAAGCTCATTGGTTAGGAAGCTCGACGGAGATCACTCACACTATCCATCGGCCTATTTTGGCATGTATGGTAAATGAGTTATGGTTATAATGGCATGTATGGGTTAATTAGTTAATGTTGGCTTATAAATGATCTAACTGTAACTAGCCATTGGTATGGCTTGTATTTAGTAAGTTTTGAGTTACATATAATTATGATTTTATCATGTTTGATATGGGTTTAAAATGAACAAATGATGAGATGGTATAAGTATAGTAATGAAGATGATAGTTAAGAATGCTATAAAAATTTATGAATATGTCTATATATATATATGAATAGTTGATTGATAAATTTAGATATTTAACCATATAAATTGAATATTGAACATATTTAAATGTTGATGTAAGTAAAAGACCAATTGGGTGAGAAATGAGGCTTGGATATAGCCTTATTTTCATGACCTATTTTTTAACTCAATTTCTTTTTGTATTCATTAGCTTACTCTTCTAACACTGATAAATTTTCTTTTTATTACTATATAGAATCTATCATAAATATTTTTTTTCCAAAATTACACTATTTACAACCAAGGAAGTTTTGGGGATGTTACATGGTGTACTTTGTAACCTCCCAAACTCAAGCTAGATGTTATGGCTAGATTGAGAAGGCTACATTAGCCACCAATATGGCTAAGTTAACTTACGTTACTTTCAATGACTTTAAATAAACTCACTGTAGGAAAAAATTTTAGTTGTACTTTGAGTTAGTTTAAAACATTCATTTATTAGGTCAGCTATACTTAAAATTCATTTTATTATTAATAGTGTTGTAACAGCCCGTTTTTAGTCAAATCAGAATAGTGGTCGAGACCATAAATCCGAAGTCAAAATATTTATTTTATTATTTTATTAAAGTTTACAGCATGATAGAATTATTGTGTGAAAGTTTCTTAAAGAAATTTTACTGTTTGAATAGTTAATTCGGTAAAAATGACTAAATCGCGTAAAGCATAAAACTTGTGTTCTATTAGCTAAAAGTGTCAAATAGCTATGGAACATTAAAGTAAAGGTCCTTAAGTAGTAAATATACCATTATTTGGTTAGTGGATGTTAATGGTTTGGCATAAATGAAATTTTGTATTAATTTTAAGGTTAAAATGGTAAAATAGTTAATAAATGATATAATAAATAAAACAAAACCAAATTTAAACTTCATTATCATTTTTTGGCCGAATATTGAAGAAGAAGAAGGCATTTTGTTGTGTTTTAGGGTTCGGCACTTGTAAGTTTAAATTGGTAAGTCATTTTCACTCGGTTTTTAAAGATTTTTACGTTTTTGAGATCGTTGCTTCGTATTCTAGCTAGCACGTACCCTAGATTTTGAAATTGTTAAAGATTTATCATGTTTCCATTGTTGAATGCTTGAGTAATTTGATGAATTATGATATTTTTGGAAGGTTTAAGGTTAGATTAATAGTTTTTATAAAGTGATTTTTTGACAAAAATGTCAAAAGGGGTTAATTTGTGAAAATGTAAAATTATGTGGGTAAAAGTGTGAATAAATTGAAAATATGGACTGCTAGTAATATGTATTAAATTCGGCTAAGCATGGGTTTGTACTAAATTGCATGAATTTGCAATTTTATGTGATAAGGAATAAATTGTAAAAATGTGAAAGTTTAGGGGCAAATGTGTAAAATAGCCCTAATGTGTGTTTTGAACTAAATTGAATAAATAGTTTATTAAATAAGCTGATTTTAATAATATATAGATCAAGATAAGCAAGGATTGAATCTAGATTGGGGAAAAGGAAAGGTTGACGATTAGCCGATATTTGTTATTCGAGCGATACGAGGTAAGTTCGTATAATTGAGTAAATGATCCACTTGAAATTCGAATGCCTTATTGATATATTTTGATGGTTACTGAGCCCCGTTTGAACCGTAGGAATTCGTAGGATACGAGTGACATGTCACTAGGGTTACCGTTTAGGTTGAGATCTGCATGTGTTGCGGACTCACATGACTCATATGAGCTTCGCAGATATATCAGCTCGTAAGAGCTTACTCTTTTCAGCTCGTCAGAGCTTACCGTTTCAGCTCAATAGTGTAACAGCCCGATTTTGGGGCTAGCCGGAACAGTGATCTCGGGGTCACTAATCCGAGGTTTAAGGAAATTATTTTGATGTTATTTTATGCGTTATAGCATTAATATATGACTATGTGAAAATTTTGATACTTCAATTTTAATGATTGCATGCTTAATTTTGAAAAAGGACTAAATTGCGTAAAGTGCGAAAGTTCTAATTTTCAAGGTAGAAGTACCTAATGACTATAGAATGTAAATTAGAGGAATTTAAGGTGCAAATAGGCCATTTTGGAGTGTGATGGCCGGCCATATGGTATGGGGAGACAAGAGCATTTAATGTTTAGTCAAAATTAGGTGAGAAAAGATGAATAAAAATATGGTAAAAGAAAAACTATCATCTTTCACTATTCACTCATCTCTTTCCACCGAAAATTGAACAAGAAATAGACCTCTTGGGGGTTCAAACTTTCAGCCACTCAATTCATATTCAAGTAAGTGATTTAGGTGGTTTTAATTGATGATTTTTGTGTTTTTGGAGTCCCCAAAGCTTAAGCTAGCTAATGAGGGGACTAATTTGAGATATGGTTGAAAGTATAGGGACTTTCCATGAGAGTATTTGAGTTTTTAGCTGAGTTTTATAGAAGAAAATAAATGTTAGGGAGATAAGAAACAACTTTTGTGAAAGATGTTAGCATGAAAACACCTAAATAGGACTAGAATGCAAAGATTTAAATTGTGTCATAAATGCAAGAAATAGTTGGAATGGTGAGTAGTTGTAAGAGAAATAAATGTTCAACTAGGCTTGTTTATTGAGAAAATGTAATAAAAAAATGATTTACAAGCCTAGGGGAAAAATCGTAATTTTACCATAATACAAGGGCAAAATGGTCATTTTTGCCTAAGTGTAGATTTTGGTGCATTATGATCATAGAATGATCTAAATGAATGAATTTTATTGTTATAGATCAAGAAGAGCGCGGAATTAACCTTGACCGGGGAAAAGGCAAGGTTACGGATTAAGCCGTTAGTTGACACGTTTTGCACCGATGTAAGTTTATGTGTAAACTATACATTTTATATACATACATTGTCGTTGTTGATTGAATGCGGTAGTTATGGTATAATTATTGTATGAATGATGAAATAGTCATATAAACATGTAATAAACACTTGATGGTGGGCTATGTGCGATACCATCGTCTATTTATCAATTGGTGGGCTATGTGCGATACCACCGTAACTAACCTTTTCGGTGGGCTATGTGTGATACCACCCTAATAAAGGCGATGGTGGGCTAAGTGCGAAACCACCGAGTAATTTGATTATGAGTAATTGACTAAGAGTTTGTGATGTCTTTGTATTATGTGACATTGTGGTGCTAAGTGCGAGGAAGCATGCTAATGAATGTATACATTAAGCTAGTGATAAGGTTGGAATATAGAAATGGAAGAAATGAGTAAGCTTAATTATGAATGTGGATCGTTTCTTGTTTAGTATGTAATGCTATAACTTTATATTATTTACATGTAAACTTACTAAGCTTAATGCTTACTTCCCTTTCTTTTCCCTTATTTTATAGAGTTTAAGAATTTCGCAGCTGGTGCACGTAGATAATCAGGAAGATCGCCCACACTATCAACTCATCTCGGTATATCTAGACTTAGTGATTTTGTGTATGGCATGTATAGGGGCTAGACTAGTTATATTATTTTGTTATTTTGGCCAAGATGTGTTGGCCCCTTTTAAGATAACTATTTTGTATATTGTCATGGTTGATGTCTCACTTTGTTATTTATGAAAATATGAAATTACTCATGGAAGTTCCTATTGCAAATTATGAGTGTTTATTGATATATGAATTGAATATTTAGATGTGTCTTTGGGTCATGAATTACGTTGAATGGAATTTGGAGTATGTATGTATGCAATGTAGGGTGGCAAAGGGCTTGGTAGATAGCCTTCTAATCGTTCACATGGGTAGACACACGGGCATGTGTCTAGACCGTGTGGGAGGCACGGCTAGCACACGGGCGTATGCCCAGGCCGTGTGAAGTCTGCACCTTGCAATTGGAATTTAGTTCGCCACATGGCTGAAGTACACGGCCGTGTGTATAGGCCGTGTGGATATGTCAGAATGTCAAGGTTTGGCACACGAGCTAGGGCCACAGGCGTGCCAAGGCCGTGTGAAGTTAGTCAGTGTCGACCACGGGCATCGAACACAGGCGTGTGAGATGATACACGGGCGTGTCATCTCCCCCACTGGCGCCTGGCCCCTGTTTAGGCAAAATTTTCTTAAGTGCGTAGAAGTTTCCGAATTATCTCCGAAACCATTTGGAAGCATATCCAGGGCCTCGTAGGTCCATTATGAGAGTGATAGACACATGAATGGAAAAGTTTTAATTTGAAACAAACCTAATAGCCCAAAGTTCTATGATTGTGTGAGTTAAGTACGGTAACGCCTCGTACCCAGTTCCAGTATAGAATACGGGTAAGGGGTGTTACAAATAGAGCTTACTGTCCATCAGCTCAGGAGGAGCTTACTGATCATAGCTCGAAAGAGCGGAAATGATAATGAATCGACGAATTATTGATTGTTACATAATGTATATCACCCGAGTACCCCTTGATATTCTAATAGGTTCAACGGGCATAAATTATGTTATTTGTTATGTGAATAAGGTAAGTGTTATACGGATGATTTACTGTTTATATGATTGAGAGTGAAATGTTACAAATGATGTACATGGTATATGAATTTGATATGATACAATGTTTTGAGTATTAAATTGAGATAATGGATGATTACATGCACTAATGTGACTAACTTTTTGATGAATGATTGGGTATAGGCATTTGGCAAGTGAATTTGATATACTTTGTTTAATTGTTTGATTATGTATAAATGGTAAGTTAAATTCTGAATTATACGGGCTTACTAAGCTATAAAGCTTACTCTGTTTCTTTTTCCGTGTTTTATAGAAGTTCGATAGCTCGCTCGATCCAGATAAAGTCGGAGTCACGCATCACACTATCCAGTTGTTGTTTGGTACTTTTGAATTCATGGTTATATGTAAATATGGCATGTATAGGCTAGTTATAAAGATGATAGTTATGATTACTTTAGATAGTGATTTTGGTACATGTTGTGGTATAAGTTAAAGCCATGTGATTTGGCTTAACTTGGTGTAATGTTTTGGTTGTGTATAAGTGTTCAAATATGGTATGTTTTGGCAAGTAGTAGATGGAATGGAAATATGCAAATGTTGTCTTGATATGTAATAGGCATATGAATGGAAAATGCATGATATTAATTAGGTATTTGAATACTATGTCGAATTGGTATAAAATGTGTATGAAATGTTGTTGATTGGCTGCCTATTGGGTTATAAAATGTTGCAATTTATGCTTGTGCATGCATGTATAAATAGGGTGGAAAAATGGTTCTGCAAATAGCCTATTTTTTGTCCACACGGGCAGAAACACGGGCGTGTGCCTCGGCCATGTGCGACACACGGTCTGTTATACACGACCATGTTTCCCCTAGTGTTGAAATTAAAATCAAGTCGATATCTCCACGGTCTCACACACGGGCGTGTGACTGGCCGTGTGGTACAAGTCAGTATACCCTTTAATTGGCACAGGGCCTAGCACACGGGCGTGTGACTTAGCCGTGTTGCATCAGTTAGTATACCATACAAAATTGGCACGGCCTAGCACACGGCCTGGAACACGGGCGTGTGTGGCCATTTCGAAGGGCACACGGGCTAGACACACGGGCGTGTGGTTGGCCGTGTGACCCAAGTCAGTATGTACCCCCTGTTTTCACACGGCTGGAGACACGGGCGTGTCTGATGGCCGTGTGAGACACACGGGCGTGTGTCCTCTGTATTGAGAAAAATTTTCAAATTTTCGTGGAATTTTATAAGTTATCAGTTTAGTCTAGAACCGCTCCTAAAACATGTTTAAGGCCTCGTAGGCTATTGTAAGGGACAAATTGAATGATGATTGTATGAAATGATTGAATGCATGAGAAAAGTACGGTTATGTGTGTTATAAGTTCGGTAATGCTTCGTAACCTTATTCTGACGTTGAATACGGTGAGGGGTGTTACAAGTGTTGTTTTAGAAAAACCGCTTGCTTGTCGCTCTTCTTTGTAAAAACTCGATGTTAAACTAATGCAGCGGAAAAACCATTTTTCAAGTCATTTTGGAAACCTAGTTGCCTTATCGATTTGTTTTTCAAAAACGGTTCATTTGCAATGCAGTGAAAATTAGGGAACAATGTCAAATTTTACTTAATCCCGATATCATTCATTTTTAGGTTATTATGCTTGAGTAATCATGCATGCAAAAATACCCAAAAGAAAATTTACCAAGCCACAGACCAGAAGCAATTAAAATTTTCAAACCAAGACCAATAAAAACTTATTAATACTTATTAAAAATAGTCTGAGGTTCAAGGTGATTCTCCGAATGCCAAGTCTGGTCCTAATTTCGAGGTTTACCTACAAAGTTAAACACTATGGGGCATGAGCTTATGAAAGCTCAGTGTGAGTCGAATAGTTATTTAAACAGTCACGAATATCAAATATAGTGAAACATACTAGCATTAACATAAGAACACATAACCATCATTGGAATTTATTATCATTACTTAACCATTATCAAATCAATGTCACACAGTATATGAGCATGTGCTATCATTCATTCAAGTAACAATCATTAATTTCGATACCATTCAATACAACAAAATACAATACGTTGCATAAATCAATAACATTCAAGTATGTCATGAGCATTATGCAATTCAAAAAGGTTCCTACCCAAACCATCCGCTACACACCACGAGTTCCCCTGAACCCATCTGCCAAACTCCAACGAATGTGAGCATACCTTGATGTGGAAAAACCACCGAATAACAATAATGTAGTAAAACTGCTGAATAACAAATAATGCGATATAATCGCCACTCCCTCGGTACTCCAAATGCAGTGCACTGACTACGAATAAACGCGGACTACATATGCCGCCGGTACTCCACGTAACTCCTCCATCAACCACAAAATATCTCATCCCAATGCACATGCAATATGTCATACAATCTCATACATAGCCATAATTTAATACTTTTCACATTTAATTGACATGTTCAACATGCCCTCAATAATCGAATACTTACGCTTCCTGATTTGAAACACCCCAAACCCGGCCCACGAGCTTTGACCAGATTTGGTATGTTCCTCAAGTAAACCGGTTCAAAATTCTTTTGTTACTTAGGAAAAACTTGTATGATTTTTAAAAAAATATTGTTTGGGTTGGGCTTGAGTTGAAAACAAATTTATCTTATGTTAAAACCCATTTATTTAAGGTGACAAAACATTTAGAGTTAATTTTAAAAAGGAATTTACTTAAACTTTAATTGATAAAAATCCATAAACATAATAAATAAAAGAAAAATAAAGTAAACCACAATGGCCTTATTATATCAATGATCCCAAAGTAAAACTTAAAATACTTAAAATAAATTGAAAGTCCAAATCATAAATTTCTTGCTATGCATGGCCACCTTTAAGCTCCTGCCGAGGCCCGGTCCATTCTGCGCATCATCACGAAAAATATTCCCCAAGCGGGGTGAGTCAACAGACTCAATGTGTACACAACACTAAGTCATAATAGAATCAGGCATGCAAATGATACACATTCAAATCATAGAATACAATTAATGATGCATTCCCAAACCCAAACCTAATTAACCATCCGCTACACACCACGTGCATTCGCCGGTCACACCGTGGGGACTACTAAGTCAACCCTCCATCCGTTACACACCATCGAAGGCGATCGCTGCGATCGGCGTGCTCATCGCCCATATAATTTGTGTCATTAGACACCATATTCAAATAATGTAACCGAAGTTACCAAATTCGAGATAATGTAACCAAAGTTACCATATTCAAATTTTGTGACCGTAGTCACCATATTCGTTGGTGAGACCAAGTCAACACCTTCTTCCCTTTCACATAGATCCCGAATGCCCCATAAATTTTATATCATGCATAACATACTTAATTCTCATTCATGTTACTATTCATATGTTCAAAATATATCATATTCATAATCCTATCGTCAGTAGGAAACGTGCACAGGTACTTTTACCACATTTGTGGTACTTAGCCACATTCACATTCTTATGCATATTCATATATTAAAATAATTGCCATATGATATATCGAAGGTTAGTATGAGTACACACATTCTTAATAATACATTTAATTTAAACATAGCCATGAACCTATCAAAACTTAGGGTAGGGTACACACACTGATTTGCTTAACGAATTCCTTGAAATCCCGAAATCGATCCATCGCCTTAGATCTCAAATTCCTACATTTGATTAATCACTTACTAATTTAATAAAAAGCCATTCGCCATAAATCCAAATCCTAGTAGGATTAGTATTCTTAAAACTTACCTTGAAATTCTCAAATCCCAAAATCCTTGTATCCCTCTCTGTGAAATCCCTATAACTACATGTTAGATCAATTTCTAACATTTATTCACAACAAATAACCCTTAGCCGTATGTTAAATATGACTTACCTTAGATTCTTAAATCCCGAAATTCACCGAATAACTAGGGAACACGCGGCTTATGGTGTACCTTTCGGAAAAGAACTTCTCCTTCCTTGTAGTCGACACTTAGTAAATCCCGAAAGATCTCTTGACAACAGATATTAAGGGTATTAGAATCTTAATTTCGATGAAATTTTTAAAAGAAATAGAATGAGAATCTAACCTAATCTTACCCTTATGAAGAATTTGATGGAACTCTTGCTTGAACCCTTAGCGTATTCGGCTATGGCTTTGATGTGGATAACAATTTTGGCTCTTGAGGCTTAGTGAGAAATCGACTAGGGCTATTGGTATCTTGGCTTTTGATTGTGTTTGTAATAGAAGAAGAAAAGAAAAGAGAAAAAAAAGAGAATAATGGCAGAGAAAATTCAAGAGAGAAGAGGAGAAACTTTAGAGAATTTTTGCAGAGGTTTTCTTGAAAAGAAAAGAATGAATGAAGAATAGCCTTACTCTTCCTTTTATAGCCAAAATTACTAGCTAGAGTCCTTTACTTGGCCACCACTCTTCTATTTTGATAGCTTTATCCCTTGATTTATCACTTTAATAAAACTTAATCCAATAATTATCTCTTATCTCTTAATAAAAATAATACTACTAATAATCCTCTTTTATCTCTTCCTTATCTATCAAAATAAAAGAAATAATATCCACATTTATCTCTTGAAAATAATCTAAAATAAATCCATTATTTATCCCTTATTTATCCACCCTTTATCTCTTAAAAATAAAAGAATAAAAGCTCCTAATTTATAGCCATGTGCCGTCCACCTCACTTCTTCGGAAGCAAAATAAAATTTCTTTTATTTGCTTCCCATGTGTTCTCGAACTTAGGCCTATTTCCTGCATGTGACGCCACTTCCTTAGGCCCTAAGTGGCATCTTTGTGCCACTTTTCCAAGCCTGTTTGTGTGTCAAACTTCTCCAACTTTTTCTTTTAAGGCCCTCTAGCCCTTATTTCCTATTTTGAACTTTAAAATTTGACATTTCGGCATCATTTCTAAGTTTCCTAAAATTTTCGATCGGCTCTGTTTTTTTTGACCATTTTCTTACATTTCAGTTTCGAAATGTTCGAGTTTTCAAAATATATTCAGGTTTCCAAAATGTTCATTTCCATTTCTATGCATTTCTAGAATTCCAAAAATACAAAAATTTATTCATAGTGCTTAAGACTTGTCATTTCGTACAATTAAACTGAAAATGCATAGGCCCTTTCGAGGATGTTACATGATTTGTGAGATCCGAATGGCCAATTGATCAAGAACATTTTTCCCTAATTGAAATGTGATTAAAGGCTGATTATGTTGCTGGAAATAGATGGGCAAGAATTTAGAAACAAAATAGCCCCCTTTCTTGCACCTAGGCGCCCGCACCACTACCCATGGTGGCCAAAATTGGGGCTGATTTAAGAACAATTTTGAGATCCATTTAAAACATGGAAAATACCTTTAAAATATTTAAAATCCCCCCGAATTCTAGATATGGACATTTAGGTTTTTAATTGAAAAGATTAATCAAGAAATTGAAGGAAAAAAAGACCGTACACAAGCTAATTGAAAGGGGCGGCAATGGCACTTCTTGGCAACGTTAGGAATCGATCTTGGAGATTCAAGATTTCAGATTTTGGGATGATTAAATTAAAGAAAAATGGAAGCAATATGATGGAGGATATGATGCAAAATCTTGTGACAAAAAGAAAAGAAAAAGATAATAAAACTAGGTATTATGAACGACGGCAACAATGGAGAAAGGAAAAACAATTAAAGATCAAGGAAGAGAGGAGAGGGGAGAAACGGCTAGGGTGAGTAAAAGTATAATAAAAGCTGATTATTTTGTGTAAAATTAACAGTTATACCTATGGTTACAAAGGCATGATGACACACACATTAAAAACAATGGATTTTGTAAAAGTTAATTATTTTGTATGAGAAAGGATTCAAACTTAGGACCTCAATTTAATTTTCATGCTTTTCCATTTATCAATTAACCACTAGGCTATTTCCTTAATTTTTTGAAATAATTTTTCAATATCTATTTTAAAAACAAGGCGTGTCTCATACTAGGGTTTGAGGCAAAATTAGTAAAATAAGAAAAATAGTGAGAGAGAAAGGATTTGACCTTAGGTTTCAAGGAACGTTTCACTAACACTTATCAAACAAACCAATACCTCATTTATCCTAAAAACACATAGATAAGCTAAAAAATTAGGGCAAGACCACTCTCTCTCGATTCCCAAACCCGATTCTACTAACTCTCGATTTTTGGGATGTTACATGCTCATTTTCATATTTATAAGTCTTTAGATTCTGCCTCAAGGTGAACAGGTAGGTGCCCAAATCTAACTTCCTCGTCCAATCCTATTTTCAAGGCTTTATCTTTTCCCATTCCCTTTGATTGAAATGGAGAGTTAGTGATAGAAGGTTCTAGATGTTTTATTTGTTAGCACATAGTGGAATGAGTTCCTTTTGGGCCTAAGAGGCTTAAAATCTTAAGGTCAATCCTTTTTAAATCATTGTAGTCCATAAAGGATTTGATTTGCCTTGGTTGAGGGATATTTAGGCCAATTTAATTGTTTACTAATAGTAGTCCCCAACTTGATAAGGTTTGCAGCACATTTCAAAGTGGCTTGTGTAGGACTGATTGTGAATTCAAAAAGGCAGCATTTTTAAATGCTTCATGCTAGAAATGTATCATTATGAGATGATAGTCATGCTTAAATGTTGCCAGGCTTGAGAAAATCAAAAGCAATTAAAGGTAGCCTCATGCTTAAAATGATTGCGATAGCTACACGATGAAATCGATTTATAATCTTAAATGTTTTTTTTAGAATAAGTATTCTCTTTTAAGTCTCTTGAGTGTCCTTAAAGTTGTGTCTGCACAAGTTTGTTTTCTATTTTGTAGTTTTCTTTGCATATTTTTTATTCTTTTACCCTTTGTATAAAAGATGTCAAGTGTCACCTGTAGGGACACAACCCGGGGTTTGTCTCCATCTACCTGATCTAGCAAATGTTATCCCTCGTTCCATTGACATGGAAACCGTTAGGGTTTCTGAAAGAAAAAGGATGGTCTCTTAATGTCCCTAGCAAATTTACAATAAAGAGTATAGGATGAAATAGAATTTTGGAGGAAGATAATAATCATTTTTGCTTTTACCTTCATATTTTAGAGACTTTCATTTATCATTGAACCCTTTCTTTTGTAAAGTTCTAAAGTTGTATGGCTTAAACCCTAACCAACTCCTACCCAAAGCATGGGTCATTCTAGTGACATATTTTGTGCATGGATGTGAATCTAACTAGAATCCTTCCATTCGAGTGATACCCTATTTTTTTTCATGTAAGCTTAAATCTATCTATTAGTATTACTTTCAACCAGAAAAGGATGGCATGGTTATCAATCTGAAGGACTATGATTGGACCAACAATTATGCTTATTTTTCCATTGGATGACATATTTTTCTTATCTATTAAATTTTTTTTAGTAGAAATTTGTTTTTGCTTGTTTTGACACCCATCAAATGTAACGCCCCAGAGGACTGAGGTTCGAATCTTGGTAGTGGCAAGGGGATATTTATTTTGTTGCTGTGCTATGGGAGGTGATGGAGTTTGACTGAAACACTAAAGTAGTTGAGGAGAATTCGAATTGTGTGGTTGAGGGAAGGTGTGATCAGGTGGAGAGATTTGAGAAGGGATTTTAAGAGGAAATCAAGGGATGAGGGGAGAGGTAGAGGTGTGCCAAATTTGGACTCTTAGGCGTTCAAGAATTTGGCTAGGGAGGGGTTCCTCATTTCGGTTCTGTGTTGCTTTTCCCTCTGCCGAATTCTCCCTCTACCGAAAACCTCTTCTCCCCTTTTTGTTTTTTCTTTCTTCTCCCTCTGCCGTAACCCTCTCCTCCCCTAAACTGGATCTTTTTCTCCCTTCTGCCACCACACTCTTCTAGTTCTCTGCTGATTTGGACTGCTCCTCCTAACACCATGCTTGTGTTGGCCGAACATGCCCTTCATTTTCTTCTCATCTTTCCTTTTCTCCTTTTTCCTGCTTTTGGTCGAATACACTCTTTTCCTCTACCCTCACTTTGCCAAATTTTTCTTTGATCTCTACCAATTTAGTGTTCCTTGCTAGGGTACGTTTTGGTACTTTCGGTAAGTTGATACTCATTTTGGGCTTAAATCGTGCTTGTAGATACTTGTTAATAAGGGGTTTCAATTGGATTGTAGGTAATAATCCTGAGTTCTAGTGATCATCGTTTCCAGTGAGTAAAGTGTGTAGGGATTCGATTGTCAATCAAGGTAAGCGACTGGCGATTAAGTGGTTATGTATTTTGATTTGGGTTTGTTTTAAATTAATTGATATGTGAGTAACCGAATGTTATGGGTGAACATAGGTTCTGGAGTGATCGAAGACTTTCTACGCATCTTTTTGGATCCAGGTGTGTAACAGTACTCTCATAAACGGTATTGGTAAAATGCTGAAAAGTGTAAACACTGCCCAAATCGTAAGCCGGCAAAAGTCGATAAAGTATGAAATTGACACTACACGAGCGTGCGCTCGCTCGTGTGGTAACCGGAACGCGTAAAATGTGGGCGTTCGATTGTTGAGGCCACCATGAGCGATTTCATGGTCTTGGGCCATGTTGGGCCGAAATGGGCCGTGTGGGCCCAATGGGCTCGTGGGCCCCATACGGGTAAACCGCACAAACATGTGGAGAATTTTGGGCCAAGTTGTGTAAGTTATATGGCCGAGCCCATTTTTGGGCTAAGTAGGCCACACGGGCGTGTGGGCCTACATGGGCCCGTATTATAGGCCTTGGGCCCACATTATGGGCCTTGAGCTCACATGGGCCCGTATTATGGGCATTGGGCCCATTTTCACTATTTTACTATAAAGGTTACACGGGTCACCCGAGACAAATGTGGACCTACTGATGGGTTGGTAAGTATACCTAGACCCCAAACTGATAGAAAATGACTGTTATACCCCTATGTTGTAAAATGACTGTTATGCCCCTATGTTATAAAATGACAGTATGCTATGTTATGTATGACTTATATGAGCATGCCACGATATATATGTTGCATACATGTATGATATGTTGCATGGGGATGGGATAATTATGATTGGAGGAAGTGTACTGTACTGCCAGCTCTGCTGTAAATACTGTTTAGTGCCGTAACCGATGCTAATTTTTGGAGTGTAGAGATGGGTGGGTGATTTTATCCCCACATGGAGTGATGGGCTAGACGGAGTGGAGTGTAGAGACTGGATGGGTAGGACTTCTGTTTGCATGCTTAAACTGTTATTGATACTATTATGGGCTAAGGCCCACATCGACATGTTATATGGCTAAGGCCCACACCGATCATCGGAATCGTAATGGGCTGAGGTCCAATTGAACTGAACTGTTATTGTCTTGGGCTTAGGCCTGCATCGCATTTGCCTAAAGGCATGATTGGCACATCGAGTTTTCGTAAACTCACCTCTCTCGCTTATCTCAGACAGTAATCCCGGTCTTAGGCGGGCCAGGTCTTTGCGAGGATTCGGAGGTGGCCACACAACCGCACTTAGTTATACATTTGAGTTATTTCCTATAAATTTAATTTGGGTTTTTGTTATGTAATAAGGCCTTTTTAATTTTTAACTTATAATTCGGGGATTTTACTTATTTTTATTTACATTTGATTAGTAGTAGAACGTGATTTTCCAAAAGATAATTGGTTTTGAAAACACCACGTTTTCGTAAGTTATAATAAAAGCTTCCGCATCAAACTTGATTTTAAAATATAGGGACAAACTAAATACAATCAACATTCTACTAAAATAGCTTAAGTTTTAAAAAGCACAAGATACCCTAAATTTCTGTTCAAAATACATAAACGAGGTTTAATAATAAGCATGGATTTTCTAAAGAAACGATGATTTCAAAAAACACTTCAATGTGATATCGCCAGATTCGGCCATAACGTCTGGGTCAGGTTTAGGATGTTACATTTAGTGGTATCAGAGCCAGGTTTAAAACTCGGCTGTGGTTTTTGGGTTTCTTCTAAAAATTGGAATATTCAAAAAGATCTGTTCCAAACTATATGAAAATTTTTGAAATGTTTTACCGAATGTGTGGTACACCGAGTCTCCAGCGCCGATCCTGTAAGTCTTCTAAAACTATTGTTTGTTTTAAACTGAAATGCTATAAATAGAAAATACTAAGACTACTGTAGGTAGAAGACTATACTGAAACACTCTAGTTAGTGTGAACTGATGACTATAGTAAGACTGCGATCTGCGGAAACGAACTCGGAATTACTGATAATGATTTGCATAAAAATTTGCTAATAAATAACTGAAACTGTAAATTGATCTGCATAAAAATGTTAATTTAGATAAAACACAATTCGATAATGAGCACTAGAGGTACTCGTGGAAGGGGTACAAGAGGCCGTGGTAGAGGCTGTAGAGAGGCCCGAGTTGGGTCCTCATCTTCTGGTAACCTGCCAAATTTGGATACAAGTAAGACGCCGGCCTCACCAGGGACTGAGACTGGGTCGCATGATCGAGCGGCTGGGGACGACGCGTTGTCCCAAGCTATGTTGCAAATTCTGGAGAGGGTCGCTGGGCCCAATACTGGTACTGTGGGCCGTGGGTCAGTCACGAAACGACTCCGGTCTAACGGGGCTAAGATCTTTATGGGTATCACAGGAGTTTCCCCTAGCGTGGCTGAATACTGGATTGAGGCCACAGAGAGGATCATGGATGACCTCGACTGCACCCCTGAACAGAAACTAAATGGTGTAGTGTCCTTGCTGCGAGATGAAGCCTATCAGTGGTGGCTTACAGTTAAAGAGGGTACTCAGGCTGACCGATTAACATGGGAATTCTTTAAGACTGCTTTCCAAGGAAAGTATGTGGGCGCTAGTTATATGGATGCCCAGAGGAGGGAATTTCTAAATTTGACTCAGGAGGATAAGTCAGTGGCTGATTATAAAGCTGAATTTCTGCGATTAAGCCGTTATACACGTGGGATGGTGGCAACTGATTATGAGCAGTGTGTTCGTTTCGAGGACGGCCTCAGGGATAGTCTGAGAGTTTTGATAGCTCCACAGAGGGAGTGAGATTTTGCCACACTGGTGGATAAGGCGAAGATCACCGAGGAGGTGAAGCGTACTGAGCGTCTGAACAAAGAAAAAGGTAGGAATAAGAGGGATTCGGAGCCCTCAAGTTTCGTTCAGAGGCCGAATAAAAAGGCCAGAGTGGATGGGCCGGTCAGAGTTAAAGCCCTATTATCGCATCGCATCGATCGCACCATGTGGTGGATCGTTGTAGACGCCATTAGGGCTAATGCTGGAAAAGGATTGGGGCATGTTTGAGGTGCGGATCACTAGAGCACCATATCAGAGATTGTCCACGGAGGCCCGATCAGATGCAAGCTACTGGTCGGGGTACTATTCAGCCACAGAGAGGTGTTCGCGATCGGTGAGAGGCCGTGGCAAGGCTAGAGATGGAAATGGTATGGGTCGTGGTCGTGGAGCACGGGTAGAGAGTCTTTGGTCATCGAGGCGAGGCGAGGCGGCCTCACAGTTTATGCCGCGACGTCGCCGAGAGGACGAGAGACGCCCGGATGTTATTATGCGTCGCACGTTCTTTATCCATAATGTACCTTATCTCGCGATCGATTGATGTTGGGTCTACGCGATTCGTATATAGCATGCTCGATTGTCCGAGACTTTGGGTATAATGGTTGAAACCACTGTGAGTGAAATCACTGTGTTGAGTCCTTTAGGGCAGTCAGTTAAAGTAGATAAATTGTTCAGAGATGTACCCTTGGAGGTGCAAGGAGCCATCTTTTTGGCGGACTTAATGAAACTACCTTTTGGTGAATTTGACCTAATACTGGGCATGAATTGGCTGGTTAAGCATCAAGTGAATTTGGATTGTGCTGCTAAGCGGGTGATACTGAAAACTGTGGAGGGTGATGAAGTGGTGGTAATAGGGGAAAGTCAGAATTATTTTTCAAATGTGATTTTTGCCCTGAGGGCCAAGAAGTTGGTTCGCAAGAGTTGTGAGGCGTATTTAGCCTATATCAGTGGAGTTGATTCTGAGATTCCGTCTGTTAAAGATATCAGAACAGTCAGAGATTTTCCGGATGTTTTTCTCGATGAACTACCTGGACTACCTCCAAACTGTGAAGTTGAATTTTGGATTGAGCTCCTACCGGGTACAGCTCCGGTGTCCATCGCTCCCTATAGAATGGCACCGAATGAGCTAATGGAGCTTAAGGCTCAGATTCAAGAGTTACTGGATCGAGGGTTCATCCGCCCTAGTGTGTCTCCATGGGGAGCACCGGTGTTATTTGTGAAAAAGAAGGATGGATCCATGCGTATGTGCATCGACTACCAGCATCTGAATAAACTAACTATTAAGAATAAGTACCCCCTGCCAAGGATTGATAATCTATTCGATCAGTTTCGAAGAGCTTCGATCTTCTCTAAGATTGATCTTCGATCGGGGTACCATCAATTGAGAGTCAAAGAGGCTGGTGTTCACAAAACAGCGTTTAGGTCGTTATGGTCACTACGAGTTCCTTGTGATGTCGTTTGGACTGACGAATGCACCGGCAGCATTTATGGACCTGATGAACCGAGTCTTCCAGCCTTATTTGGACCGGTTCGTAGTGGTGTTTATAGATGACATCTTGGTGTATTCAAGAACTGAGGATGAACATGACGCACATCTCCGAGTTGTTCTGCAAATTTTGAGGGAGAAACAGTTATACGCTAAGCTCAACAAGTGTGAATTCTAGCTACGAGAGGTAACATTTCTGGGCCATGTGGTATCTACTGAAGGGATTAAAGTGGATCCTCAGAAAATTGAAGTTGTTTTGGATTGGAAGCCGCCTAAGACGGTATCGGAGATTAGAAGTTTTCTGGGTCTGGCAGGGTATTATAGACGTTTTGTTGAGGGGTTTTCATTGATTGCTACACCTCTGACTAAGTTGTTGCGTAAAGGAGTACCGTTCATCTGGACTGATAAGCAGCAGGAGAGTTTTGAGAGACTTAAGAAGGTTCTGACGGAGGCCCCTGTCTTGATACTGACCAGTCCAGGAAAGAATTCATCGCTTCACAGCTGATGCATCACATGTCGGATTGAGATGTGTGTTGATGCAAGAGGGTAAGGTAGTGGCTTATGCGTCTCGCCAACTTAAGTCTCATGAGGTGAATTATCTGACGCATGATTTGGAGTTGGCCGCGGTGGTATTCGCACTGAAAATTTGGAGGCATTACCTATACGGTGAGAAGTGTACCATTTACATAGATCACAAGAGCCTCAAATATCTCCTCACTCAGAAGGAGCTAAATCTTAGGCAGCGTAGATGGGTTGAGCTGCTTAAGGATTATGACTGTTCGATTGAATACCATCCTAGTAAGGCCAATGTGGTGGCTGACGCACTGAGCCGTAGGGCTATGACGGATCTGAAAGTGATGTTTGCTCGTCTCAGCTTATTTGATGATGGTAGTTTGTTGGCCGAACTCTAAGTTAAACCGTCATGGGTTGAGCAGATTAAGGGTAAACAGTTGGAAGATGGGTCTTTGGGTCTTCGATTCTGACAGATTGAGAATGGGGAAACTTCAAATTTTGGACTGAATAGCGAAGGGGTACTGTGTTTCCATGGGAGAGTCTGTGTACCAAGAGATACTGATTTGAGGCAGTCTATACTGCGAGAAGCGCATAGTGGTCCTTATGCTATGCATCCCGGCGGGAATAAAATGTACCGAGACCTTCGAGAGTTATATTGGTAGCCAGGTCTTAAGCGTGAAGTTATCGACTTTGTGAGTAAGTGTCTGACTTGCCAACATGTTAAAGCCGAACATCAGTTACCTTCAGGATTGCTTCAGCCAGTTAAAATTCCACTTTGGAAGTGGGAGAGGGTAACTATGGACTTTGTTTGTGGGATGCCCCTAACGCCTACTAAGAAGGATGCAGTATGGGTCATAGTGGATCGGTTGACCAAGTCAGCCCATTTCATACCGATTTATGCGACACTCTTTGCGTAATTTGGATAAATCGTATGTGGTCGAGATAGTGAGACTGCATGGGGTACCAGTTTCCATCATATCAGATAGAGATCCTCGTTTCAAGTCTCAGTTCTAAAAGAAGTTGCACGAGGCTTTGGGTACAAGACTGGACTTCAGTATAGCGTTTCACCCCCAGACAGATGGTCAATCAGAAAGGGTGATTCAAATACTGAAAGATATATTAAGGTGTTGTGTAATAGATTTTCGAGGCTATTGGGAAGACTATTTGCCATTGGCAGAGTTTGCGTATAACCATAGCTACCAGTCTAGCATACAGATGGCACCTTACGAGGCACTGTATGGCCGTAGGTGTCGTACTCCTTCGTGTTGGATTGAGTTGGGCGAACGGCGTGTTTTGGGCCCTGAATTGGTTTCTAATACTGAAGACAAAGTCAGATTAATTCGGGATCGATTGAAGGCGGCATCGGACAGACAGAAATATTATGCGGATTTGAAGCGCAAGGAGATTGAGTATTCTGTGGGGGACTGCATTTTCCTTAAGGTCTCACCATGGAAAAAGGTACTGAGATTTGGACGGAAGGGCAAGTTGAGCCCTAGGTTTATTGGGCCTTATCGCATACTGATACGTGTGGGATGGGTTGCCTATCAACTTGAGTTACCTCCAGAGTTAGATCGGATTCATGATGTGTTCCACGTCTCTATGCTGAGGCGTTACCGCTCTGGTCCCACGCACGTGATTTCAACTGAGGAGATTGAGGTTAGATCGGACCTAACATTTGAGGAGGAACCGGGTTAGATCTTAGATCGTGATGTGAAAGTCTTGAGGAAGAAGTCTATCCCATTGGTTAAGGTACTTTGGCACAATCACAGCTCAGAGGATGCCACATAGGAGCCCGAAGAGGCGATGCGTCAACAATACCCTAATCTGTTTTGACAGGTAAATTTCGAGGCTGAAATTCTCTTTTAGAGGGGTAGAGTTCGCCCCAAAAGTTAGGTATTTATTTTTGCATGTTTTTAACATAAATACCTATCTACTTTAGTGGCTAAGTGATTTGGGTGTGTTCTGGGAGTGTCTGAGAAGTCCTGGGTTTGAGCCTGGGCTTGTGTAAAATTTTTGTTTTTGGGGAATAAAACCCTTGCATTTGGTTAGTAGGCTTTTAAATATATGTGGGTAAAGCATGAAATAAAAAGCTTGCTTGTCTAAGGGGTAAGTGGCGTGCTACCTAGGCCAGAGGACTGAGGTTCAAATCTTGGTAGTGGCAAGGGGATATTTATTTTGTTCTTGTCTTTGTGGGAGGTGATGGAATTTGATCAAACATCAAGTAGTTGAGGAGAATTCAATTGTGTGGTTGAGGGAAGGTGTGATCAGGTGGAGAGATTTGAAGAGGGATTTTAGGAGGAAATCAAGGGATGAGGGGAGAGGTAGAGGTTTGCCGAATTTGGACTCTTAGGCACTCAAGAATTCGGCTAGGGAGGGTTTCCTCATTTCGGTTCTGTGTTGCTTTTCCCTCTGCCGAATTCTCCCTCTGCCGAAAACCTCTTCTCCCCTTTTTATTTTTTTCTTTCTTCTCCCTCTGCCGTAACCCTCTCCTCCCCTAAACTGGATCTTTTTCTCCCTTCTGCCGCCACACTCTTCTAGTTCTCTGCCGATTTGGACTGCTCCTCCTAACACCCTGCTTGTGTTGGCCGAACATCCCTTCATTTTCTTCTCATCTCTCCTTTTCTCTTTTTTCCTGCTTTTGGCCAAATACACTCTTTTCCTCTACCCTCACTTTGCCGACTTTTTCTTTGATCTCTGTCGATTTAGTGTTCCTTGCTAGGCTACGTTTTGGTACTTTCGGTAAGTTGATACTCATTTTGGGCTTAAATCGTGCTTGTAGATACTTGCTAATAAGGGGTTTCGATTGGATTGCAGGTAATAATCCCGAGTTCTAGTGATCATCGTTTCCAGTGAGTAAAGTGTGTAGGGATTCTATTGTCAATCAAGGTAAGCGGCTGGCGATTAAGTGGTTATGTATTTTGATTTGGGTTCGTTTTAAATTAATTGATATGTGAGTAACCGAATGTTATGGGTGAACATAGGTTCTAGAGTGATCGAGGACTATCTGAGCATCTTTTCGGATCCAGGTGTGTAACAGTACTCTCATAAACGGTATTGGTAAAATGACGAAAAGTGTAAACACTGCCCAAATCGTAAGCCGACAAAAGCCGATAAAGTATGAAATTGACACTACACGAGCGTGCGCTCGCTCGTGTGGTAACCGGAACATGTAAAACGTGGGCGTTCGACTGTTGAGGCCACCATGAGCGATTTCATGGTCTTGGGCCATGTTGGGCCGAAATGGGCCGTGTGGGCCCAACAGACTTGTAGGCCCCACACGGGTAAACCACACAAACATGTGGAGAATTTCGGGCCAAGTTGTGTAAGTTATATGGCCGAGCCCATTTTTGGGCTAAGTGGGCCACACGGGCGTGTGGGCCCACATGGGCCCGCATTATGGGCATTGGGCCCATTTTCACTGTTTTACTGTAAAGGTTACACGTGTCGCCTGAGACGACTGTGGACCTACTGATGGGTCGGTAAGTATACCTAGACCCCAAACTGATAGAAAATGACTGTTATACCCCTATGTTGTAAAATGACTGTTATGCCCCTATGTTATAAAATGACAGTATGCTATGTTATGTATGACTTATATGAGCATGCCACAATATATATGTTACATACATGTATGATATGTTGCATGGGGATGGGATAATTATGATTGGAGGAAGTGTATTGTGCATCGCTACTCTGCTTTGTAGAATATCTTTTAGTGCCGCGCAACTAGGTGCTAATTTTTAGAGTTTAGAGATGGGTGGGTGATTTTATCTCCACATGGAGTGATGGGCTAGACGGAGTGGAGTGTAGAGGTTGGATGGGTAGGACTTCTGTTTGCATGCTTAAATCATTATCGAGCATCGTTATCTTGCGAAGGCCCACACTGATACTAGAACTGTAATGGGCTAAGGCCCAACTGAACTGAACTGTTATTGTCTTGGGCTTAGGCCCAGACTGTACTTGCCTAAAGGCATGATTGGCTGTTTATTTGCATGGGGTTACACATTGAGTTTTCGTAAACTCACCTCTCTGCTTATCTGTATAGGTAATCCCCAGTCTTAGGCAGACCGGTGCTGCGAGGGATTCAAAGGTGGCCACACAACCGCACTTAGTTATACATTTGAGTTATTTCCTATAAATTCAATTTGGGTTTTTGTTATGTAATAAGGCCTCTTTAATTTTTAACTTATAATTCGGGGATTTTACTTATTTTTATTTACATTTGATTAGTAGTAGAACACGGTTTTCCAGAAGATAATTGGTTTTCAAAACACCACGTTTTCGTAAGTTATAATAAAAGCTTCCGCATCAAACTTGATTTTAAAATATAGTGACAAACTAAATACGATCAACGTTCTACTAAAATAGCTTAAGTTTTAAAAAGAACAAGATACCCTAAATTTCTGTTCAAGATACATAAACGAGGTTTAATAATAAGCATGGATTTTTTAAAGAAACGATGATTTCGAAAAACACTTCAATGTGATATCGCCAGATTCGGCCATAACGTCTGGGCTGGGTTTGGGGTGTTACATCAAACATTGCAATATATTTTGCAATTTTCTTTTTCCATGAGATAAGACCTTATGAACCTTGGCTGGTCAAAGTCGATGATTATTTTTTTAAATTATTTGATATACATATAGATGATGGAATGGATGATGGAATCGATAAACATGATAATCATATATGAGAACATGTCATTTAGATTAGGGAGTATGCCACTTGATTATATCTATGCATTTAATCATACTTAAAATTGGAAAGCTAAAACCTTTGAATGCTTTTAAAAAAATTGAGTGAGAAAGAGCCCCTAAGTAAGACCTAAGATCTATCTTAATGATCTCTAGGTGATAGCATAATAACAATCTCTTATAATGTGAATTCAATGAGTGAGACTTCCTTTAAAATGCAACAATTCATGTATTCTTATAAGTGTTTGTTAAAAGTAGTTATTTTACTGAAAATTTAAAAGTAGATGATGTAATAGCTCAATTTTCAATGGTGTTAGAAACGACGGTTTTGGAATCCTATTTCCTTATTTAAATCCATAAATATTAAATATATTTATGAGTTTAATATAGAAATATATTAAAGTTTGGTCCAATAATTTTGTTAAATTGATAGTTAATTAAGGTACATGGACTAAATTCTAAAAGTTTATCGCTATAGATTTTTTAAATGGCCAAAGGACTAGATGAGCAATTAGACCATTTTAATTGCTTCAAACGGTGGTAGTGAATGACATAATTCACTAACTTTTGTTAATCATGCTTAAGGATTAATTAATTAAAGGTTAATTAAGTTAATTGTGATTAATTAAAAATTAAACAAGGTATATATATTAAAATTAGTGCTTATCATCTTTTCGGTCCCTAAATTTTCAAGTAATTCAAGTGCTTTTCTTGTAATTTATATGTTTTTGAGGACATGTGAGCTTGATTTAGCTAACCCATGTTGTAACACCGTTACTCGACCCTGTCGTTGAGTTCGGGTATGGAGTGTCATAATCGGATTGGTTGGATCTAATACTCTAGTCGAAAAATTTCGCCAATCAACTTTATTATTCCATTACTAATTTTTCTATGACAAGTTTCTTAAACCAAACTTTGTTTGACTACCTTAAAAGATTAAATCTTAAGAAAACACTTAACTACAATGTGCCAATTCCATAGGCGAAGCCTCTGAAGGTACCCCCTTCCTATGTGCATGACACCTTACTGACGATGATCCTTGAACAAACACGGTCTGGCTTGTTCCCTCCTCGAGTTCCTTATCCAACAAACATTGCAAAACATAGGCCAAAACTTTGGTAAGTTCAAATGAACTTAATTAGTTTCTTCACTATCAATTACATAACTCACCCCTTTTTTGTTGGAGTATTAACTTAAAAGAAAATAAAATACTTTAACTCCATGTTTTTACCGAGAATTTAGTGCCTTATCTTGACTGGCGAACTCCCGTTCGAATTCCACCTTTCTTTAATGGCGGTTTGATCAGTGAACGATCATTACCTGGTTAGCATTCAACCAATTCTGGTGGATTCTAAATTATTTATCATCCTTGCAGATTCTCACTTTTCCTTGCACATATCATCTATTGTTCCCTTTTTCCTTACACTTCCTATCATGAATATCCTTTTTAGTTTTACCCTGGCTCGTAAGCACAAGATAGCTCTGGCAGATAAACTAACATTCTACTCATAAGGCCTACTAGAAAAGGACCTACGCCGCACCAGCAATCTTAACCTTGATTCATCCTTTCTACTTTTACCATACACTCGGGTTGAAATGGTATTTGGGTTACCCCTTTATAAACTGCACTAATTGCGATGCCTTACTTTTAGGCGCATCAAATTTGATGGTTCATATGGAACTAACTCTATATCGAATATTCTCACACTATGTTTTCCTCAAAGAGGGATAGTCTTGACAGACATATTTCTTGTAACCACCTCAACCCGGCCTAAACATTTTGGCTAAATTTTGAGGGTCACATTAGCCACCGAAATGGCCCTGTAAAAACAATTAGGGTTTCAAAAAAAATTATTTTCTTAAAGCAAATTGCTTATTTTACAGAAAACGAAGTGGGCTTTACCTGAATTTATAAAATCATTAACTTATGTTGAATTTAATTAAGATCTAATTAAATAAAAGCTCTTATTAATTTTGGAAATATATTTGACTATTAATTTGTCATTCAGGGTTTCAAAAACTAATTTTGCAGCAAAAAATATAGAGTCTATAATTTACTAATAGAAGCCATTATTCCTAATGTTTTTTAAACAAATTATTAATTCGTTATTCAATTATCTAATTTATCTAGTCTTATCCACAATGCATGTAAATATCAAAAAATCCTTGTAACAATACCAATGCCACCATTTGTAAAAATAAATTATTACAAACCCGAATAAAATAAAATTATAAATTTTAATACTTATTTAGAAAAAACCAAGACAAGAGATCCTAATGCTAAGTCCAAGCTCTAACCTACCTAAAAAATATTAAACTAATGGGATGAGCTTAAAAAGCCTAGTGTGAGTCATAATCAAAGGTAAACAAAGTATGCAAAACTTACAAATCATACAAGAAACTAGTTTAATAATTGAGCACAAAAGCTTAACAGATTATCAGTAATTACAGTAGTGCACAGGATTCACAGAATCATGGTGCTTCCAACAGTTATGTATATGCATGATCAAGAATGACAATGCAATAAGGTTCTATCCATCCATCCACTACATACCACGAGTTCCATAGAACCCGTCTACCGAATCACTAAAACAATTAGGAATCGTAGCTCAGTGTGGATAAACCACTAATAACGGTTTGTAGACAAGCTGCTAAAAATGTGGACGAGTCACCAAAAATGCAGATAAACTGTTAGTTTAAGTGCAGACGAGTTGCTTGTAGTGCGATTAAATTTCCAAATCTCTTTGGTACTCCAATGCAATGCACTGACAAAAATACTGTGAACTTTAAATATCGTCGGTACTCCACGGAACTCCTCCATCATCCACAAAACCCCACCCAATGCAAATGCAGTATGACACATTATCAGTGAAATGCATCATGCTTATCAATAACAATTCGGTACAATGGCATGCTTATCATGCTTTTCGGTAAATAGTATCAGGGTATGCCTTGCATACTTTCAATTAACAAAATCAGGGGCATGTGTACATGCTTTCAATACAACCAATGTCATACATGGTATGTAGCATAAATATGTACATAGCACAATATCAATCATGGAAAGTTTGTATGCACATCAACCAGTAAGCACATTTTACCAATTTAAATTATACAATGTCAATTTAAGGCTAATCACACAAATGTAATATCCACACTTCACATTCGGCATGCATCAAAAAGAAATATATGTGCATTCGGTTTCCCTCTTGAAGGGTATACACACAATTCGGCCAAACACCAAATAAAAACATCAATCGAACAACTCTCAAAGACAATTGATTTGAATCCCACACCTTGATTACAATCAGTAAAACACTAACAATTGATTGGAACACCACTACAACTCGAACTCGTCTCGATTCCTTCACAATTTGCAACTTAGGCATGATAAACATACAACAAAATGATTAAAAACAACCAATGAAACCTCTATGGCATTCAGCCAACGGAGATCAAGAAGGAAAATGAAATCTAATTATTGGATCAACTTACACTACACGGGTTTGAAAATCTGTGTTAACAATCAATCAACAAAAATGAATGCTCACTAACCATGCTAAGAAGGTTCGAACAAGGGGTGAGAATATGTACAAAATCAGTAGCAAAATAACATAAATAATAATGACAAGATGAGGCTTAGATGAGACGGCAATGTAGAAATTACGAGAGCAACAAAAGCTTCAATGTGCAACAACAGGAGAAAGAGAAATGGACAGCAATGGAGAATAAAAAATGGCAGAAACTTATGAACAAAATATTGATATTAAAAAAGCAAGGATTCAGCCAAATAAAGCGGAGAAGTGATAGGCAAAGGGGTGGCACAAACAGAAAATAAAACGTATGTTTTAGGCTGCAATAATGGTAGGTTATGGGAGAAAATTGAAGAAGAAGGGAGAGGAAAAATGAAAGGGACAACAAGAGCTTGAGAAAAATAAAGAAAATAGGTTGAACCTAAAATAAAATGCAATTTATACCTAGGTTAAAAAGGGCTTGGATGGCAACAAGGTTTTAGGGAGAAAAAACGCTGAAAAATAAAAACTTGCAAGGGAAGGGAATCAAACTCAAGTCTCAAGGTAAATTTCACTTACTCTTTACCACTAGGTCAATTACTCATTCTTTTCATAAATGCTTAAACAAATCCTTAAAAATTAGGGCAAGACAGCTCTTAGTTTACTAACCTGATTCCTTCCGACCCGATTTTTGGGACGTGACATCTGTCACTTGGATTAACCTTCATGGTACCACTTCCTGTCAATAGTTTCTAACTGACGCCTCTTTATCAAATAGACTACCTAGGGTACTTATGATCAAACTTCTAACATACAGAATTCTACTCAACACTTTCTGACGGTTCTTAATGACAGATCATTATCTGCGATCCTCAGATAAATCTTCTTTCATTTGCCTATACTCCAAGCACGACTGGCATGTCTTTTCCCATGTCTGAATCTAGTTGGGTTACTACCATATTCCCTATAGCTTCTTTGATTACTATTTTAGCGAATTGTTCCCTATTTATTTTTTTTGCCTTGTTCGAAGAATCCTCAATAATTCGCTTGCTAACTATTACTCATTAACAATTGCATTATTCTTCTAACCCTTTTTCAACTTGCATGATTTTTCATATTAATCATCCTGATGGTCTACCCCATATTTAATGTCCTAGTGAACTACCCGCGTTTAATTTTCTTACGGACTACCCACGTTTGATGTCTCAGCGGACTCTATATAGTCAAGCTATGATCTTACTCATCAGGCTCCATGTTTAATGTCCTAGCAGACTTTCCTGTGTTTACTGTCTCGACGGGCTGCCCTATTTTTATTGTCCCAGCGAACTCTTCATGCTGCCACAGTTGAGCTATGGTCTTACACAATACACCATATGTTTAACATCCTAGCAAACTCCATTGGTCGCCATAGCTGGACTATGGTCTTACACCATAAATCCCCATGTTTAATGTCCCAGTAGACTCTTTATGATGCCATAGTTGAGCTATGGTTGTACACTTTAAACCTCTTTTCAGGTGTTACCCTGAAGGACTTTACTATCATCACAGTGTTGCCCCATAAAGCCTACTGATCATCGTCACTATGTTGCTCTATGGAACCTAATAACCATTGTCACGGTGTTGCTTTGAAGGACCAATCAATATCATTCTGTTTCATATTCAACATTAATGCTCGAACACCGAAGTGTCCCCTCCACAAGGCCCAGAGCTTCACACATCACAGTTTGCACTCAGCAACACTGGATTACGGGATCTAACAAAAATTTCATTTCCCTATCCGACCGCGCATGCCTCCATTTCATCATTTCTACTTTGATGCTCAAACACCGAAGTGCCCCCTCCGCAAGGCCCAAAGCTTCGCACATCACAGTTTGCACCCAGTAACATTGGATTCCTATAAACGAAAACTGAATTTCCCAAACCATCCATCCAATCCTAACTTCATTTATCTCATCGATTCCTTTCAATCCTTACTTTACAATTTATAAGCACGCATGCATAGGCATATGATCACAATAAACATAATAACATGAAGCACGTCAAACTTAGATATGTATTACTACAATCATTCTATGCATACTGATAAACTTGCGGATATTTAATTGCCTACTCATCCTTGTGGATATATAACATTCTCAAACAACAGAGATCATACATTATCATAAAACTCATCATGTACTCAACACGGTTTCTTGCCAACATACAGCATCCCAGAAATGGAGTATAGAAACTCACTTGATGTTTTTTAGCCTCCTATGATTAGCTTTTCCGAATGCTAGAGCTTCCATTCTCCTGGCAACTAAACATTATAACCAAAATCATGAGTTAGACTCATTATTTTCAACTTAAAAACTTGATTTTCCAAAAACATGTAAAACCCTTAAAAAGGTTCTAAAATTCTTAACTTTATTTTATTAATCTTACGTAAACCGAATGACTTGAATCTTACTAGCTTACTAGATTCTCTACTTTTCTGACTCGAACCTCAAGATTAACGCTCCATGTAGAGCTTCCTATAACTATCTCTTCTTCAGAGCAATTGAAGATGAAGATGAAAAAAAATTAAACAGATTTGAAAAGAAATCCATCTGGAAGTCATTTCCCAACTATTTATATGCCTTCATGCTTGGTTATCAACCCTATAAAAACTATCCGTTGGTAATCATTTTGTCACCCACTAAGGAATCAATTGGCTTTAATCCAACTGAACCAGATTGGATTTCAACCATGTCCAAATCAATCACTAATTTTTTTTCCTAATGTTTCGGTAGAGGTCATCAAATTACGGCTTCTTTCAATTTATCCCCCAATTATTCTTAATTTCCAGACTTAAAGAAAACCGGGTGTGACACATGTACCAATTTGCAAAACTGTTAATGTTTTTTTTTGAAAGTTTTTGTTGATTATTTCTTGAAGAAATTGGTGTTAAATTGTTAGATTTTGAGTTTAGATGTGAAAAAGGGCTAGATTGTAATGTTTAATTGTTAGTTTTTTAACATAAGGACTAAAGTATATAAATTGTGAAATTGATGTGAAAATTCTATAATAATAAATAATAGAGGGTCATAAAAGGATGTAATTGAGATTTTTTTTTGAAACCGAAGCTCAAAATTGAAAGTTAAATCAATTTTAATTTTAGGGACAAAATTGAATAAAATGCAAAACTTTAGGTGCATTCAAAAACAAAATTGAACTGGTTCATGCATATTATGGGATGTTATAAAATGTTTGGTATTGATAAATTGAACCGAATTATTGTATAGATCGAGAATTGAACCAAACCAAAGATAATCGAAGAAAAGCAAAAATTGATTATTAGTCCTTAAAGTCTTGTTTGTTGTTGTTTTGCCAGGTAAGTTTATATGGAACTTACTATTTTGATTAATGTTGTATTGAATAATATTTATTCTATTTATTTGTATGGTTTCAAATGAAAATTGGTGAATTGTAGCAAATTTGGTATTAGTTGGACTAAATTGTAAAGCATGAGTATAATGGTTAGTATGAACATATACAAGGTACCAAAATGAATATGGACTGTCTACTTGGTTTTTTTTTTATGTGTGAATATTGATACAGTATTTGAAATGATACAATTACGACAATAATGGCCATGTGAACTTAGTAAAAGATTAGGATACGTATGACTGTCATTAAGGTTAAATATGGATTCGATCAAGGATTTACATGGTTGTTTGAGATCCAGCATTTGTTGCGGATTCTCGATTTATATGTATCATTGGTTTAGTGTGGACTAGTAACCTCGATACGATGTCAGCTTGTGTGAGTAACCCTGATCCCTCTCAGCTTGTGTGAGCAAAATAGTCTCATGTATCAGAGTTCGATTTACTAAGGTTCTTCCGGGGAAAATGTATCCTAATGGAAATGGAATTATTGAAATGGTTAAATATGAATAGTTTTACATATGCTTTCAAATTGATTATGAAGTAGTTGGTATATGTTACTAAATTATATTGTTGTATATGATTTGTGTTATAATTTCTTGATATGTAAATTGACTAACCATTGATTATATATAATTATTTGCATATGATACTATAAAGTATGCCAAAGGATGCCAATGTTTTTTAATGCTTAGTTTCTTAAGGTGTCAAGGTAAGTTTAGTAAATTTCACATGGACTTACTAAGCATTCAGTATGCTAACCCATTGCTTCCCTTTTCTTATAGATTGTCACTTTGTGGCACATGTCAAGCAGATCTTACAGAAGATCACACTATACCGTTTTTGAACCGGTAGCTTTTTTATCGTTTTTAGTTCGAAATTGTGGCATGTACATAGGTGTTTTGTAAACACTAGCTTTGAATGTTGAACATATTTGAAACTTACCTAATGCATGATTTTGGCAAATTAAATATGTATGTTATGGTAAACATGTTTGAGACTTGGTTGTGGAATTTGAAATGGCATATATGGTATGTAGATTGGTATGTTTTAGGAAGTTTTGTGATAGATAAATGTTGGCAATTGGCAAATGGTTTGATATGTGTGCTTGAGTAATGGAATGATATTTTAATGGTTGAATAGATGGTATAAGTTGATGTAAGGATGATTGTGGTTATTTGCACATGTTTTAGTATGTGTTTGAAGTGTTTTGGCAGATAAAGTTAGCCAATTATGCACAAAAATGACAAATTATGTGGAAGCTTGGAATAGGTATCAAATGGCTCAAATTTTTACCAAAAGTAGAGTCCAGGTCCCGATGAGCAACCTTCCTCATCGCAACGTTGACCGATAGTGAGTCACGTCGCGACTTCGTGTGGCTTGAGGTCACAATGTGATAGACTGTTTGGCAATGTCATGACGTGAAGGAAGTGACATCATAACATCGACCCTAAATTTTTAAAACTTTTCAATTTGGTCATATTTCATGCTCGGGTCAAAAAAAGAGCTTTCGTAAGCTCAATTAAGACTCGATTTTGATTGTTTATCATAATGTAAATGTGTTTAACACTTAATTGCATGTTGAATGATTATTTACTGTATAATGATTGTAGTTGCATTAGCAACAATTGTAGCATCTTGTAACTCGAACCCGATGATCGAGTCGAGCAAGGGGTGTTACAGTTGATGCCAGCCAAGAGTGCTAAAATACGTTAATATGAAATTTGTACCCAAAAAAAAAGTGAAATGAAATGAAATAGTGCATGAATTTTCTTTGGCTAAAAAGCTTGACCAGCAACATGCAATTTTAGTTCTCAACTATAAATAAGATAATCTTTTTATTAAATACTTTATTTCAAATCGTATTAAAAATAATTACAACTTTAAATTGATATTAAAACTCAAAACTATATCATTACCCAATTGATTTTAATATGACAAACAAAAAAAGGTGGGTTTTGTTGTATCAATGCTAAAAACATCATTATAATTTCAATATTGAAGTTTTGAATTTTGAAATTTATATCTTATCTAAATCATATAAGTTTTATTATTTTCAAATTTGAATGTTGTTAGTTTTGATTTTCAATTGTTGTGATGTAACAAATTTAATTATAATTTTTCTCAATTAAATTTGCATAAATCATATCAATCTTATTCAAATATATTTTAAAGTATTATAAACTCATAAACAAAGTTTCTAAATGACTTAAATTTTCTACAAAAGTTTTTAAGAACCTCAAAATCCTTTAAAATATTTTTAAGCAACATTTTTTAAGGTCATTGTGTCTCGAGACCTCAGGCCCCAACAGTCATATTTGTTCTTCTTGTCTCGAGACATTATTGCAAGCTACATTAAATGCGCGAAATAAATTCTTCCAACAGCTAAAAACACCCTCCAACGACTCCAAACATCCAAAAATTTGTTAGAGGGTATATATTCAAGTCAAGAACACTTGAAGACACAAGAGAATAACATCCAAGTATTGTAAACAAGAGAAAAGCCTTAAATTCTTTTATTTCTTCATTTTCTCTTGTATATATCTCTTTAGGTGTTTTTGTGAAATCTATTTATCACTCTTATTTCAATTCTTTGAGAGAGCTTAATACTTGTAAACACACACCGTTGAGAGGTCTTGAGAGCAAGATAAATTCGTATTTTAAATATATTTATTTTTGGCTAATTATCAAATAAAATGCTATTAAATTTAGATTTTTCTTATCAAGAATGAAGTTGGTGTGCTGAATTCAAACTCTTACGAAAAAAGGGGCTAAATTGGAACAAAAAGCAAAGAGGAGGGATTGATTGAAAGATTGAAGATTCAAAGATGATTGGATAAAGATTGAAGGGTTAAAGATTTTTTTTAAAAAGTGGCTAGATAAATATTGAAAGATTTTTTATATTGTTACAAATCTATAATTAGTTTAAATTCTAGTTTAAATTTGATTTTTAAATTTTGAATTATTTAGTGATAATATCTAGAATTATTTAGTGATAATATTTAGTGATAATATTTAGAATTATTTAGTGATAATATTTAGGAAAAATCTAGCTAAATTTTGGCACTAAAAGTGTGTATAAATACCTAGTGGCTACAACCAATTGAACACACTTTGCCTTTGGCATTTAATAAATTCTTTATTTTTTTTTCTCCCTTCCTGCGTCACCTCTGTTCTTTCATTTTTTTTTCTTTAACTTTTAGCTTTTTGGTTTAATTGCCTTTCAAGGCCCTTTCCCTTTCCACTTTTCACAATTCCATAAAATCACTTTCAAAGCATGATTTTTTTCATGATTAACTAAATCCCTTTTAGCCTTAGCCCGGTTATCACTTCGACAAAGTAATCGTGAGATATAAACCCACACTAAGGACTTTGCCATTCATTATTCGCTATCTCTCCGGTATATGGGATAGTACAAATTCGTCCCTCAAATTTGATTCGATTTCAATTCAAAAAGCGCGCGTTGGGTTGGAATCGTTTGGCGTACAGTTGGGAAGTTGAGTCGGCGGTGCTGTATTCAAAATTCCACGAACAAATTGGCGTGTTCAATTGGAAAAAGCTAGTTGGATTCCGTCAAGGGAGATAGGGATCGGATTTAAACGACCCACATGGTTGAGGCCGTTAATTCGAGTTGGGCTTTTCAGATCGCAAGGCTATCGAAGCCTTAAATTACGGGTACGTGCCACGTGATTGGAAATTTGACAAGGTCCGATTTGCAGGTGATACCGGGATCGACTATGAGAGGAAGATTTGGCGGTTTGAGGGATTCTCGATTGCTATAACCAGCTTATCGATTGGAAGGGAAATTCTATTTCAAGGATCGATTCAAGATTGGAGTACACCGAGGCTAAGGCTAAGCTTAAAAAATATTTTATTTATCCATTTATTTTATTTTCTTAAATTTATTTTTGCATTTTTGAATCTATTTTTATTTTATTTTATTATACTTCATATTTCCTTACTTTATTATCTTAATCAATTTTAACTCCCCCATTTTTTTTATTTTTTTCAGCACTACTACGCACAAGTCGTGGGCACGACTGTAGCCGCGACAACGAATCTGGTCACAAGAAAAGGCAAAATTAGATAACCAGTCCCTGTGGATTTGACCCTACTACTCTATATTTCAATTTATTGTTATATTTATCGTAGGAATTTATATTTGGTGGTTTCGACGCCCATCAAATTTTGGCACTGTTGCCAGGGATTGGTGAAAATTTCTAATTTTTGTTTGTTTTCTTTATGACCAGGTCAGAATCGGGGACTTTAGCATTTGAACCGGAGATAGAAAAGTTGGCTCGTACACTTCGAAGAGAAGCAATTCGGCGCACTAAACAACCACAACCTGATTTTGAAGAAGGATCTTACACCAAAGATATTTACTCATCTGAAGATTCAGACGGCATGGCAGATCAAACTATACGCCAACTTGCAACTGCACCGGACGAACAACATTCGCTATGCATAACTTATCCGGCAGGCGAAACACCGTTCGAGTTGAAGTCGGGATTAATACATTTATTGCCTACTTTCCGTGGTTTGAAAAATGAAAACCCCCATACTCATCTGAAAGAGTTCTACATGGTTTGTCTAAGCATGAAACCAGAAGGAGTAACTGAGGATCAAATAAAACTACGAGCTTTTCCTTTTTCATTAGCTGACTCTGATAGAGAATGGTTGTTTTATTTACCTCCGGGATCTATTAATACTTGGACTGATATGTCTCGATTGTTTCTTGGCAGGTTTTTCCCAGCAGCTCGAGCAGCCAAATTAAGGAGGAGTATAGTCGGAATACAACAAAAAGAAGCAGAATAACTCTATGAATATTGAGAGCGATACAAGAAGTTGTGCCCAAGTTGCCCACAACATGGTCTGTCTGAGCAGTCGCTCCTACAATATTTCTACGAGGGGTTACTCCCAATGGAAATGAAGATGATTGATGCCGCTAGTGGAGGGGCTCTTGTGAACATGACTCCCCAAAGAGCTAGGGAATTAATTTCGACTATGGCTGCAAATTCTCAATAGTATCGACCACCTATGGAACCTACGAGAAGGGTTCATGAGCTAAATACTCCTTCCATAGTAAATAAGATTGATGAACTTACTAATGTGGTTAAAAATATGCTTGCAGGACAGACGAACCCAGTTCGGTTGTGCGGGATTTGTGCTAAGCCTAATCATCCTACCGACTCGTGCCCGATTTTACTTGAAGACACAACTACACAAGTAAACGCCGTTGGAAACTTCCCAGGGCCACCTCAAAGGCGTTATGATCCATATTCAAGCACGTATAATGTAGGGTTGAGGGATCACCCAAACCTGAGCTATGGGTCGAACCCTCAATACAACCAACCATATCAACAAAGACCACCTCCGCCTCAATAGTATCAACCTCCAAAGTCATCTCTTGAAGCTATAGTAGAGAGGTTAGCCGTTACCACTGAAAAGCTCCAACAAAAGACTAAAGCACATTTACAAGAACTAAATCAGCAAATAAGTAAGCTAGCAGTTACGGTTAGTCGTTTGGAGAACCAAGGAAAATTTCCATCTCAAACCGAGCCAAACCCACGTCAAAATGCAAGTACTGTGACCATAAAAGATGGAACAGAGTCAGAACTAATGCCTGGCACGAATCGTGACCACGATGTTGAACAGGAAGCCGAACCAGCAGCTTCCACTAAGCTGGCGCCTTGTAAACCATTTGTTGTACCTCCCCCATACCCTAGAAGGCTCGCCCAAGTTAAAAAGGAACGAGAGGAAAAAGAAATCCTTGAAACATTCTGAAAGGTAGAATTTAATATTCCTTTACTTGATGCTATTAAACAGGTTCCACGCTATGCAAATTTTTTAAAAGAACTGTGCACCGGCAAAAAGAAGCTCCAAGGAAATGAATAGGTGAATATGGGAGAAAACATTTCTGCCGTGCTACACAAGAAAATTTTGCCAAAGTGTAAGGACCAAGGTATGTTTTCTATATCCTACAAAATAGGTAATATTGGCATAAAGAAAGCCATGTGTGATTTAGGAGCATCCATTAATGTAATCCCTTTATCTATTTTTAAATTGCTAAACACGGGTCCTTTGAAAGAAACAGGGGTGATTATTCAATTGGAAGATAGGTCATGCGTATATCCAGAAGGGGTGCTGGAAGATGTCCTCGTAAAGGTAAATGAGCTAATTTTTCCTGCAGACTTTTACATCATCGATATAGAGGACGACTACTCAAAAAATGCTTCTAATATTTTACTCGGGAGACCATTTCTAAGTACTGCACGTACAATGATTGATGCTCGAAGTGGAACCCTCACTGTGGAATTCGACAGTGAGGTGGTAAAATTTAATGTTTATGAGGCGATGGGCCAACCCAGTACAATGTCGAATATTTCTAGTGTTGATATTATTGAACCACTAACGAAATTTCATTTCGAGTATGATGAAGAGGATGAGTTACAAACTGTGCTTTGTAGGAATACAATGGATAAACTGGAGGAATTAATGACATTCAAAGAACCAATTCATGAAACCATTATTCTATTGGAGACTCCACAATTTCCTAGAAGTCAAGGTAAATATTTTGAACTTTCTCCTTCTAAAACTAAACTCTTGCATTCAATTTTGCAGGTTCCGGAACTGGAACTCAAATCGTTATCGGAACATTTAAGGATTCTGATAGAGGAAAAGGCAAACCCGAACGAAGAAGCTCAAAGACGCCTTAATCCACCATTAATGGAGGAATTCCAAGTGAATATAATGGAAGAATTAATTCTTGAGAAACCAAACGAATAACACTCAGGTCGTCGACCTAACGACGTTAAACAAAAACGCTTAATAGGAGGCAACCCACATTTATTTTTATTTATTTAATTTAATTTAAAATTTTAGTTTAGTTTGAGAATTAAATAAAATATTATTTTAATCCGTTTGATCGTGTTGTTTTCCAGGAGCAACCACCTTCAGCTGTAGACGAACGACTTCATCACATTGAAGCTCACCTCGAAATAATGGAAGCCAACATCTCAAACATCATCATCGTTCTACAAAGTGATCACTTCCATTGCCCTCTGGCCCATTAAATATAAATGGGGAGTACACTTTCTCCATTCGTATTATTCTTTTTACACATTGGGGGCAATATGGGCTAAGTATGGGGGAATTTTGGACCATGCCATACTTTCTTTTTGCATGTGTTTTGCTAAGATTAATTTTTTAATTCGTTTCGGAAATAAACCTCTAATTTGTATGTTTAGTTTACTTAAATAAGTGGGTGAATCATGAATAACTATTGCTTGCTTAATCAATGAATATTTTTTAGAATTGAAAATGTTATGCCTTAGTCAATATTTCATGAAAATTATTGGTTTTGTTGAACTTGCCTAATAAAAGTACTCGTTTAAATAAATAAATAAACAAACAAATAAATAGCTTGGTTAAGAGTGAAGATTCGAAAATGTGACCAAGTTGAGTAACCGGGATGAGGTGCTTGGGTTGTCATCTCATTTCGCGTCAAAAGGTTTGATGACGAGCCGAAGCTTGTAACACTCCACTAATCTAGCTGCCTTGAGAAATAAATCGATTAGGGACATGTGAAACTGAGTAACCGGGATGAGGTGCTTGGGTTGTTATCTCATTTCGCGTCAAAAGGTTTGATTATGTCTCGAATTCGTTAAAAATAAAAAATTAAATAAAGAGAACGTGCCGGGTTGAGTAATCGAGGTGAGGTGCTTGGGTTGTCATCTCACTTCGCGTCAAAAGACTTGACTACGTTTGAAAAAATAATAATAAAACAAAAAAAATTAAAAAAATGTATATAGATATAAATAAAAGCATATATTGAGTATGATCGTTTTGCATGTTTGATTGAGCCTAAATTTAGTTAAATAGTTGAGTTTGACATACTGTTTGAGATTTTATAAAATGCTTATTGATTGAGTTTAGCAATTGTTTATTTTTTACTCACCTGATTGTTTGATGTATGCTTGACTAAGAAAGGGGGTCTTGATTTTGAAAGGGATTGACAAATTATTTTTAGTGGATATCATGCTTGAGGACAAGCATCGGCAAGTAGGGGGAATTTGATAGCAAGATAAATTCGTATTTTTAATATATTTATTTTTGGCTAATTATCAAATAAAATTCTATTAGATTTGGATTTTTCTTATCAGGAATGAAGTTGGTGTGCTGAATTCAAACTCTTACAAAAAAGGGCTAAATTGGAACAAAAAGCAAAGAGGAGGGCTTGATTGAAAGATTGAAGATTCAAAGATGATTGGATAAAGATTAAAGGGTTGAAGATTTTTTTTTTAAAAGTGGTTGGATAAAGATTGAAGGATTTTTGATATTGTTGTAATTAGTTTAAATTCTAGTTTAAATTTGATTTTTAAATTTTGAATTATTTAGTGATAATATCTAGAATTATTTAGTGATAATATTTAGGAAAAACCTAGCTAAATTTTAGCACTAAAAGTGTGTATAAATACCTAGTGGCTACAACCAATTGAACACACTTTACCTTTGGCATTTAATAAGTCCTTTATTTTTTTCTTTTCTCCCTTCCTGCGTCACCTCTGTTCTTTCATTTTTTTTTCTTTAACTTTTAGCTTTTTGGTTTAATTGCCTTCCAAGGCCCTTTCCCTTTCCACCTTTCACAATTCCACAAAATCACTTTCAAAGCATGATTTTTTTCATGATTAACTAAATCCTTTTTAGCCTTAGCCCGATTATCACTTTGACAAAGTAATCGTGAGATATAAACCCACACTAAAGACTTTGCAATTCGGTATTCGCTATCTCTCTGGTATATGGGATAGTATAAATTCGTCCCTCAAAGTTGATTCGATTTCAATTTCAAAAAGCGCACGTTGGGTTGGAATCATTTGGCGTACAGTTGGGAAGTTGAGTCGGCGGTGCTGTATTCAAAATCCCGCGAACAAATTGGCGTGTTCAATTAGAAAAAGCTAGTTGGATTTCGTCAAGGGAGATAGGGATCGGATTTAAACGACCCACATGGTTGAGGCCGTTAATTCGAGTTGGGCTTTTCAGATCGCAAGGCTGTCGATGTCTTAAATTACGGGTACGTGCCACGTGGTTGGAAATTTGACAAGGGTCTATTTGCAGGTAATACCGGGATCGACTACGAGAGGAAGAGTTGGCGGTTTGAGGGATCCTCGATTGCTATAACCAGCTTATTGATTGGAAAGGGAAAATCTATTTCAAGGATCGATTCAAGATTGGAGTACACCGAGGCTAAGGCTAAGCTTAAAAAATATTTTATTTATCCATTTATTTTATTTTCTTAAATTTATTTTTTCTTTTTTGAATCTATTTTTATTTTATTTTATTACACTTCATATTTCCTTATTTTATTATCTTAATCAATTTAAACCCCCTCATTTTTTATTTTTTTTCAACACTACTACGCACAAGTCGTGGGCACGACTGCAGCCGCGACAACGAATCAGGTCACAAGAAAAGGCGAAATTAGATAACCAGTCCCTGTGGATTCAACCCTACTACTCTATATTTCAATTTATTGTTATATTTGTCGTAGGAATTTATATTTGGTGGTTTCGACGCCCATCAAGTCTCGAGACATAAGGTCTCGAAACAAGGGTTATATTTCTCCAGACATATTAAGGTATAATATCTTAACTAATGTAAATGGCTATAGTTAAGCCTTGTAAAAACTAGAGGGTTTTAATTCAGCCACAAAAATTAGGGGAAAAATTTTTATCTCTACCTTGTAGAAAAAAGATAAGGATTTAAAGGTTATACCTTCCACTTGAAAGGTAATAATTCAAGTATAGTGAATTGGTAAATCCTTGGTTGAGGTATACCAAGGTAGTGGAGGTAGGCAATTGAGGTTGTCGAAACCATTTTAAAAATCGGGTTTTAAAAACAGGGATCGACTTTTAAAAACGAAAATGGGAGTCGCCACCAATCCCTTTTTACTTAGGTGTGATTGGATTACCTTGTAAAATGTTTTATTTAAAACATTTAATTTTGGTCTACGAAAAAAAACAAAAAATAGGTTCGGAAGCCGGTTACGTATGAGGAAGGGTTAGCACCCTCATAACACCCAAAAATTGGTACCTAATCGATAAAATTATGTCCAAATGTTTGAAATTTAAAAGCATTTGAAAATATGATTTCCAAGCGAACAATTTGATTTAAAATATGAGAGTTCTTCGATTCGAAAGATTATAAACATCACATCCAGTACGATTGGACACGATATTTTTTTAAACCCTCGTAACTAAGATCATCTCATAATTTATAAAACTTGTTAAAAGGATATTTAGTTATTTAGTCAAACGGAAAATCAACACCCAGCACGATTGGGCATTATTTCCCGAATTTCTAAATACCAAAACATTGCCTTATTTTAAAAACCTTTAAATAAAATATTAATTTTGTAAAAATATATTTTTTATTTTAAACAATAATTCATGTGACAACATTGCATTTATACATAAATATTAAAAGCAAATATACTAACATTTAAGATAGGCAACAAAGAAATAATAATACAAAATATGACAAATAATAATTCCTATACTAAGGCAATTGAGAATAAATGATGAAGTATAAACAAATAAATAATAAAACAAATATGAACATATTTCATGCAAGATTAATAAATAAAATAAAAATATTACATACATATATGATATAAATAATGCAAACAATGTATAAATAAAAAGAATAGTATATAATGATTTTGAATAAATAAAATATAAATAATATAAATGAAACATAAATATATTTTGTATAAAATAATATAATAACTAATTTATGAAAATAATATATAGTTAAAATAATATTAAACAAAACAAAATGATGAAAAATATATATAATACACTAATCATAAATTTACATACATAATATAAACAATAAAATAGATTAGGCAATATGAATAAATTTTATAAAAATAAAGTTTTAAAAATAATATATAAATGTAACATAATAATATATAATATACAAAATATAATAATATATAAATTATTAAACAAGTAAAATAATACATATAGTAATAATTAAATATATAATAAAATAATACATATAAAACATACGTATATGAATTTCACAATATTAATAAATAGATATAGGAAAATAATATAGAATATACAATATAATAAAATAGTTTAACATACTATATAAAATAAAAAGATAAAAATAAAATAAAATAAAATCAAGAAACAATGGTCAAATAACAATTAAAACATATTAAAAGGACTAAATCAAAACACGCGTTAAATTCCAAGGACCAATGTGGCAATTAAACCTTTTTACAAAACGGTGTCGTTCCAAATGCAGACCAAATTGAAACAGGGGTAAAATTATAGGGCAAAATTGGGAATAAAATAAATTTAATTATAAAACAGTAGAAAAGCAAAGGGACCAAAAGGATAATTTTCCCATTCAAGGAAAAACATGCGGATCTTGCCCCGGGGCGGGTCGGATCGGATCGGGACAGGGGCAATACGGCGTCATTTTGACGCTTAAGAACCTGGTGCAAAACGGCACCGTTCCAGAACCCTATAAAAGCCTCCTCAAATAAAAAAAAATCATATTTGTTAGTGTTTTAAAAAAAAACTGAGTTTTAAAAAAAAAAATTCTTTGTCCTTTGGCCTTCAGGCCAGGACTCCGATGAGAGGGGCCGTCGCACTCCACGCGCCTCACGCTCCTACGCACCATCACCCACGGCAGCTCTCAGGTATGAAACTCGTCCCTTTCTTTTCTTCTTTTTTTTGTTTGGTTATTTCATGTAAAAAAATATGCGTAGATCGAAAACCAAAAGAAAAAAAAATGAATCGAAATAAATAATAATAAAGAATCACCTCTGTAAAAATCTTTGTATTCTTTATTTTTTTGTTTTTTATTCTCTCTGTCCATTCTCCACTTTTGTATTACATATTAGGGCTTTATATAGCCCTGAAATAAAAATAAAAAGGAAACATATTCAATCCTGCTTTATTTCTTTCCATTTGCTATTATTTTTTCCTTATTTTGCAGGTGGCCGTAGAGGAATCTGGCGACGATGGGGCGTAGGGCGCGCTAACTGCGGCGCGATCTGGTGGTGCACATCTTGCGAGGATTTCGGCGCTATCGAGGGCACGAGGGTTGCGGCGCTTACTGAGATCGAGGCTTGCGGCGCGAGGGATCTTTAGGGTTTCAGAAACCCTCATTTTTTATTTGAAGTTGGGCCCTTTTGGGCCATCACTATTTTGGGTCTGAGTGTTCGGTCAGGGGTTTAGGTTTAGTTTGGGTTACTGGGTAGTGGGTCTGTTTAGGTATTGGGCCTCTGGATAGGTAATTGGGCTATGGTTTTATAAATGGACTGTTTAAAAGACATTTATTATTTTTTTGTTTTTTTTATATTCTGTTTTATGGGCCCGGGAAAAAATGGGCCATTACAGCTGCCCCTCTTTGCTCATTGTCGTGTAACGAGAATAGAGCAAAGACTATAAAAGGACCAATTTTGCCCGGTCTTGGCCGAGCCTCGACTTCTTGATCCTCGTCTTCTTCAAATGACTCCAACTCCACTGCAACTTCAACGGTACTGGAACTTCATCTTGATTTCAGTGAGTTTGATAGCTTCAACTTCATGAAGGCAAAAGATTCACTATCTTTTGATGCTCGCTTCCATCGCAAACTCAGGGAGACCAGATCTGTCATTTTCAATCTGCTTCCTGCAAAGCTCAAGAATGCCAGATTGGTATCTTCGACCTGCTTCTTGCAACCTCAAGAATGCCAGATCTGCTATTTTCAATCGCTTCTCGCAAAGCTCGGGAATGCCGATTGGCTATCTTCGACCGCTTTCTCGCAAAGCTCGGAAGGCAAGATCCGATGTCTTCGATCCGTTTTCGCAACTTCGGGAATGCTAGATCCGCTATCTTTGGCCCGCTCCATCGCAAAGTGGTTAAATCTGTTCCACTCATCGCTTAGGAGACAAGATTTGTCGTTCGATCTTGGTCCACTATCGCTTAGGAGACAAGATCTACAATCTTTGACCTATTCCACCGCCGGTCGTGTGAGATAGGCTGGTGGCTTAAATCGTTCCACTATCGCTTAGGGAGATAAGATTTGTCGCTCGATCTTGGTCCTCTCATCGCTTAGGGCAATAAGATCTACAATCTTTGACCTATTCCACGCACGGTCGTGAGATAGGGTGGTGGCTTAAATCTGTTCCACTACCGCTTAGGAGACAAGATTTACCGCTCGATCTTGGTTCCCATCGCTTAGGGTGACAAGATCTACAATCTTTGACCTATTCACCACTGCTGGTCGGGAGATAGGGCTGGTGGCTTAAATCGTTCCACTCATCGCTTAGGAGACAAGATTTGCCGCTCGATCTTGGTCCTCATCGCTTAGAGGCGACAAGATCTACAATCTTTGACCTATTCCTTCGCCGGGTCGAGGAGATAGGGGCTGGTGGCTTAAATCTGCTCCACTCATCGCTTAGGAGACAAGATTTGCCGCTCGATCTTGGTTCCTCATCGCTTAGGGTGACAAGATCTACAATCTTTGACCTATTTCACCGCCGGTGGTCGGGAGATAGGGTGGTGGTTTAAATCTGTTCCACTCATCGCTAGGGAGACAAGATTTGTCGCTCGATCTTGGTCCTCATCGCTTAGGGCAACAAGATCTACAATCTTCGACCTATTCCAATGCTAGTCGGGAGATAGGATCGATGTCTCCGATCCGCTCCCGCAACCTCGGGATTGTCGATCGCTATTTTAATCGCCCCGCAAACTCGGGGATACCGGACTAATGTCTTCTACCTTGCTACATAACCTGTAGAATGGGTATATGTTTATGTCCAATATTTAGGATGCTTTGATCGAAATGCATCAGATGCTCCTATTTAGACATGTTATGAAAATGTTATGAAGATGATTCTGTTTAAAGGATTAGGATGCAATGCCCAAATGAATCAAATGCTCCTAATGAAATTTACAAAAATGTTATGAGTATGATTCCTATCCTAGGTGTTATTACTCATTTGTTTTTCATTCATGTTCTGCTCAAATAATTTTCCCCATGGTAATTCTGAGTCCTCTCTACTTGAACCTTGGGACATGAATTGGTATCTCCACATCGCAACTTCTGGGGAATAACTTTTAATTTCTTCCATCTTTCTGTTACCATTGCAGGTACAGTAACTTGTATTACTTTCAATCTGTTACACCATTCCCTCGGGTGTAATGACCAGATATATGAATGCAGGGTATCTCGTCAATGATCCTCTTTACACTTGGATTGGCCTTGTTCGTCATTTGCCGATGTGGTATCACCAATGAAATTGTCTTATCCAATAAAAATCTGAAGAGATAATCATTCTTCCATGTTTCCAAACTCTTAGGCTTGGTGAGTTCGAACAATAGTCATGCTTGATTCCTCATATTATTTAGAAGCTTCTAGAGTAATATGCGAAACTCCTTTTATGAAAGTGTTATTAGTCCATAAATTGTTATTTCAATATAAAATGCTTGAAAAAGGTCAAAAAATGGACGAGAAAGAAATTAGTCAGGAGCATAGCTCTGAGAAATAGTTTAATCAATGATAACCCAGGTAATAAAAGAAAATTAATTTGGGCGTATCTCAAAAAAGAATAAAGCAATCAAAGATAACGAATTTCAAAACTGGGTAAGAATGAAGCTAGATGCCCCAGATATCGCAGCCTGAGCTTCTTTGTTCCAACTTCTTGAGGACCATTTTAAGCTCAATATGTGTTTAGGGGATCCGGAGTACTCTTTCAATGCCCCAAGGCGTAACATACTTCTTCATTGTTAATTCAAATGTAGTAAGACTACTGTGTGCCTCACTTTTGATCAAAATTTGAGCCGCCCTTTTCGGGTTTTCAACTCAAAGCCCCTTTGGTCTCAAAGCGCCCTTTGCGGGTTTTCGCCTTGGCCTCTTCTTTTTTTTTTTGTTCGAGGTACCCTTTACGAGTTTTCACCTTGGTCTTTCCTCTTTCAGGTAAAATATCTCCTGAATTCACCGAATTGGGTAAGTCTTTGCCATCCATCTCGGTCAGTATCAATGCTCCTCTAGAACAGGCCCTATCTAAGTCCTTCCTAGTTTAGCATATGCTTTCTTTTAAAATTGTTTTGTAGAAGGAAAATCTCTTTTAACATCAGGTTTTTCGTAAGCTCGCATCATCTGGCCATGACGAATAGCTTTTAACCTTTTATTCAATTTGGTTCAATTGGCAAAACTGTTTCTATTTCGATGAGAAATGTGTTGCCCCAGCAAAAGTCCTAGCCAACATCCGATAATCATAGAAAGTAGTGATAGCTTCTTATGCCAATCTTTACAAGTCTTAGCCACCTTTCATAATTTTTGTTTTTTTTCTTTTTGTATTTTTTTTCTTTTGGCAACTTTTGCTGTACAGTGATATGTTGCATGATCTTTGGACAAACTGTAAACTTTGACTTTGTACAGTTATTTAAATGCGATCTTTTATGGCATCCCGCTAGCATCTTGATCCTTTTTTTTCTTTTTTTTTGGGCAAATTTGATGACTTCGACCTTGTAATATTGGCATATAAAGCGACATTCACCCTCGACCATGACGGCAAATTGATGTCAACTAGAAGCGTTTGGTGAGATTGGCCTCATAATATCCATGCCCCCACATGTGGAAATTTTGGGAAGAAGTGAAGAAAACGCATAAATCTTGTCTTCTTAAATACAGCATTTGCGGTACAATTGAAGCAATCTCCCTTTTGTGGTAGACCAACAATTGCCCCATCCTCTTGTTTAGCCCGCGGCCTTATCACAGTCTGGTGCATGTTTCGATATGATCGTGTGTAAAATAACTCAATAATATCTCATTTTATTTCTCGTGGTGAGCTAGGCTTGATCTTCATTCCTTTCCTAGGCTCGCAATATCCATTGACCCTATGTAAGGTGAGGTCTGCATTTTTCATCTTGTTAAACCATTCTTAACAAGTCGGAAGATATGTCACAAACTCTGTCATCTTCAAAATCCACGAGATCCCCTAAACCCATATCTTGTTCAAAAACGGAGTCAGTAACAATGTCGCTCATGACGTTGATATCTGGGTACCTAAGCATGAAGGCAAGAAATCCAAAGAATAAATGATTCTAAGGATGATTACTTGTATGGTAATGAATAAAGAATGAAAGAGTAAATAATATATAGTAGAAAGAATAAAAGAATATGTACTCAAAAGATGCATTTTATTGAAATAAGAATTTAGGACACAAGCCTATTTCACAAAAGGGGTCTTATTGCCTCTAGGCTTAAGGCAACAAGCATGTTTCGAATATTACTCTAGATTAGCCCTAAAAGTACAGGGATTTCTTCCACAGTCTCATTATTCAAAACACTCACAAGTACATAAGGATTTGGAAACATTGTTCCCCAATTCCCTCTTCGCTTTCGATTCTTTCAAGGGTTTGGAATTCTTGCATTTGTTCCTGCATTTTTCGAATCTTGGTTGATTACCCCTACATCTGTATTTCTATTCTCTATCATTTCCAATCTTCATTCCATGTTTTCCAAGTTAACCGAAACATTTTACCTAATTAGGGTCCTTTTGTTAAGTTTAATGCAAATTATGCAATGTAATGCAAATGCATGAATGCAAAGAGGCATCGATTCTGATTCAACTTCATTTTAGAAAACTTTATTAGAAAACAAAATCCTTTACATAAAACGGACTACAAGTATGCTTTCGCCCTATGTCCTAAGGTCTTGATTTTCCCAAGCAATGAAGTTAGCTCTTGATTACTGGTCGATCAGTAGCTCATACTTTATGCTCAATATATCACTGTGATGCCAAAGTCGTAGATGATCAGCTACCTCTCGAATCGAACTATCGCTTCACCCATGAGGTAATCTCGATTCCTAACTTGATCATGAGAATGGTGAAGCTCTTCTTTCAAACGCTCCTCTCTTGTCTCAAGAAGCTCGATCCGAAGTTCACAATGGTGCAATGTTGATTCTAACTCTTCAATTCTACTCTTCATTTTCTCAATCTTGTTTGGACTTGACTTCAACTCGATTCTGATTACGGCCGATGGTGGTGAAGAGACCGTCCTAATTCAGCGAATCTAGCCTTTAGTCCATATTTTTCCTCTTGGCTTTCTGCCAAATTCTTTTCTAGGGCTTTATTTCGCATCTGCATTTCTAGGAACTTTCCCTCCCAATGGTCACTTTGACTTTTTCCGTTTGTATCTCTTATTGCCATTGCATAAGTCTTCCCTAATCCGGCATTTTTATTGATAAACGCAGCTTTTTATATTCCATCTTTAAGTCATTCAAATCTTCTTCGACTCTTCTCTTCCCTTTTCTTACTTCATCGGCCTCTAATTTCTGCACATCCACATCTAGCCTCAAGTACATCTTTTCTTTTTCCAAATTTCTCTATCCTCTTTCCAAGCTCGAACTCTTCTTTTCAAAATCTGTTTCACAATTTCTAACTCGATGGAACCACTTGTAAGCATTCATCTCTCGATCGGGCGTCTTCTGGATTCAGTTCAGGAATGTTATCATTAACTCTTCTAATCCTCCATCCAATGTATTCTTGGGTCGTCATTGGACCTGCGAATAACCTCTTCATCCTACGAGTCTGATTCCAAGCACCGTAAATCTCCTTAACTCTCTTTTTATAATTGTCCCTCTATAAGAGAACTCACACCGAGCCAACCCATGTGTTGTAGGTACGAATCGCTCTCGATCCATACTGTCTTAGTACAAGTAGAGAGCGCACCAATAGCTCCTCAAATTCCAAGTAAAGGAACCAGTCAAAATTCCACATCGATAAAGAATTTCATCCGGAATCATCCAAAAGGCTCTCCACTTGACGTCTTCCTCTCGGAGATTTCAAGGACCGCCATCCAATTCTCCTCGGACACGCCATCTCTCCCGGTGTGGCTACTATCTCTTTCAACGAGAGTAACTCTCGTAAAAATCCGATAAGACACTTTCTCCACCTTCCGAGAAATGATCGTGTGGAACCAAGCCAACAACAATCGCGCGCGCACCAATGAACACGCCGCCGCTTTTCTCGACATGCATTCAAAGATCTAAACGTCTCGGCTAAGATCGCAGGTACATGTGTGACTCCTTTGCCTAGTTGATCGAATAAATCGGTAACTGCTTCATCTACATGTCCTAGAACTTTAGGGAAGATTATCAAACTGTAAATACACAAGGCGAAGACGTCAATCTTCTTCTTTGCATCTGGGTGTGTTAGGACCAGATCCCTCAAACTCCTCCAAGAAATGTATTTACCTTCACCTTTCTCTTGAATTCTGGCTGTAACCCACTGTTCATTCATCCCTGTGATATTCATTAACTTCTTCACAAAGGTTGGGACATTAGCAGCCCTAGAATAAATTCTGTCGACTTGGATTCTCGAACAACGAAGCAAAATCGTATATTCCTCTACCGTAGGTACTAAGTCTACTTTCCCGAAAGTGAAACAACTATAAGCAGAATTCCAAAACTGAGTCATAGCACGGAATAGATACTTATCTACTTTGACGTCGAGCAAGTAAGGTAGATCACCATAATTATGATAGAACAGCTGCTTTGCCTCATCGTCCCACTGGGTCCATATTCCTTTCAACTCCTGAAGCTCATTTTGCGTGATACTAATACGAGCGAAATCCCGTAGTTCCGACATATGCCCCTCAGCTAAGCTATCCCCTTTCTCTAATTGTCTTTGCTCTGACCATATACGGACGACTACATTGTCCTCCACTTTATCAAGGAATTCGTTCTCCATAACCAGCTTTCTAACTTTAGAAACTGACCGTGAATCGATACCTCTTTAAATATGAAATGACATGCACAAAAGAATAAAACATAACAAGTTAGTACCGCAAAATATAAAGCAAGCAAAGTAAACAAACATCTACCTGGGTAGCTAATAAGGTTCGACGTAATTCTACTTAGGGTGGGCTCTTAAGGTTCACTATATGCGGTTTAGCTCTAAAGTTGAGGTACCCGAACCAGCAGATTCCTCGATCCTTACCCATTATAGGCTCATACGGACCGAGTTCGGTTCAGGGGAATACATTTCCCTATGGCCATGCGAAAGTGAAAACTTCACGAAGACATAGGTACAGATGTATTCCGGAAGCAATCCACTAGCCCATGCGGAGGTGAAAACCTCACGAAGGCATAGCTTCTCGCTCCCACTTAAGGGTGTGACCTTAATGGTCATGCAATGCAATGCATAAATATTTTATAAAAACAAAATCACGTGCAAATAAAAAGGATCATAATTTTTAAATCAAATTTTAAATTCAAATAAGAGGACATGAAACTATCGATTTTACGGCTTGACTCTCTTATTGGTCCCCAGTGGAGTCGCCAAGCTGTCGAAACCATTTTAAAAATTGGGTTTTAAAAACAGGGATCGACTTTTAAAAACGAAAATGGGAGTCGCCACCAATCCCTTTTTACTTAGGTGTGATTGGATTACCTTGTAAAACGTTTTATTTAAAACATTTAATTTTGGTCTACGAAAAAAAACAGAAAATAGGTTCGGGAGTCGGTTACGTATGAGGAAGGGTTAGCACCCTCATAACGCCCAAAAATTGGTACCTAATCGATAAAATTATGTCTAAATGTTTGAAATTTAAAAGCATTTGAAAATATGATTTCCAAGCGAACAATTTGATTTAAAATATGAGAGTTCTTCGATCCGAAAGATTATAAACATCACATCCAGCACGATTGGACACGATATTTTTTTAAACCCTCGTAACTAAGATCATCTCATAATTTATAAAACTTGTTAAAAGGATATTTAGTTATTTAGTCAAACGGAAAATCGACACCCAGCACGATTGGGCATTATTTTTCGAATTTCTAAATACCAAAACATTGCCTTATTTTAAAAACCTTTAAATAAAATATTAATTTTTAAAAATGTATTTTTTATTTTAAACAATAATTCATGTGACAACATTGCATTTATACATAAATATTAAAAGCAAATATACTAACATTTAAGATAGGCAACAAAGAAATAATAATACAAAATATGACAAATAATAATTCCTATACTAAGGCAATTGAGAATAAATGATGAAGTATAAACAAATAAATAATAAAACAAATATGAACATATTTCATGCAAGATTAATAAATAAAATAAAAAAATATTACATACATATATGATATAAATAATGCAAACAATGTATAAATAAAAAGAATAGTATATAATGATTTTGAATAAATAAAATATAAATAATATAAATGAAACATAAATATATTTTGTATAAAATAATATAATAACTAATTTATGAAAATAATATATAGTTAAAATAATATTAAACAAAATAAAATGATGAAAAATATATATAATACACTAATCATAAATTTACATACATAATATAAACAATAAAATAGATTAGGTAATGTGAATAAATTTTATAAAAATAAAGTTTTAAAAATAATATATAAATGTAACATAATAATATATAATATACAAAATATAATAATATATAAATTATTAAACAAGTAAAATAATACATATAGTAATAATTAAATATATAATAAAATAATACATATAAAACATAATGATATGAATTTCACAAAGATTAATAAATAGATATAGGAAAATAATATAGAATATACAATATAATAAAATAGTTTAACATACTATATAAAATAAAAAGATAAAAATAAAATAAAATAAAATCAAGAAACAAGGGTCAAATAACAATTAAAACATATTAAAAGGACTAAATCAAAACACGCGTTAAATTCCAAGGACCAATGTGGCAATTAAACCTTTTTACAAAACGGTGTCGTTCCAAATGCGGACCAAATTGAAACAGGGGTAAAATTATAGGGCAAAATTGGGAATAAAATAAATTTAATTATAAAACAGTAGAAAAGCGGAGGGACCAAAAGGATAATTTTCCCATTCAAGGGAAAACACGCGGATCTTGCCCCGGGGCGGGTCGGATCGGATCGGGACAGGGGTAATACGGCGTCGTTTTGACGCTTAAGAACCTGGTGCAAAACGGCACCGTTCGAGAACCCTATAAAAGCCTCCTCAAATAAAAAAAAATCATATTTGTTAGTGTTTTAAAAAAAAACTGAGTTTTAAAAAAAAAAATCTCTGTCCTTTGGCCTTCAGGCCAGGACTCTGATGAGAGGGGCCGTCGCACTCCACGCGCCTCACGCTCCTACGCGCCGTCACCCACGGCAGCTCTCAGGTATGAAACTCGTCCCTTTCTTTTCTTCTTTTTTTTGTTTGGTTATTTCATGTAAAAAAAATATGCGTAGATCGAAAACCAAAAGAAAAAAAAAACGAATCGAAATAAATAATAATAAAGAATCATCTCTGTAAAAATCTTTGTATTCTGTATTTTTTTGTTTTTTATTCTCTCTGTCCATTCTCCACTTTTGTATTACAGATTAGGGCTTTATATAGCCTCGAAATAAAAATAAAAAGGAAACATATTCAATCCTGCTTTATTTCTTTCCATTTGCAGTTATTTTTTCCTTGTTTTGCAGGTGGCCGTCGAGGAATCTGGCGACGATGGGGCGTAGGGCGCGCTAACTGGGGCGTGATCTGGTGGTGCGCATCTTGCGAGGATTTTGGCCCTATCGAGGGCATAAGGGTTGCGGCGATTGCTGAGATCGAGGCTTGCGGCGCGAGGGATCTTTAGGGTTTCAGAAACCCTCATTTCTGATTTGAAGCTGGGCCCTTTTGGGCCATCACTATTTTGGGTCTGAGTGTTGGGTCAGGGGTTTAGGTTTAGTTTGGGTTACTGGGTAGTGGGTCTGTTTAGGTATTGGGCCTCTGAATAGGTAATTGGGCTATGGTTTTATAAATGGACTGTTTAAAAGACATTTATTATTTTTTTGTTTTTTTTATATTCTATTTTATGGGCCCGGGAAAAAATAGGCCATTACAGAGGTCGAACCACTATAAATCGAATTGTCTAATCTTTTCTTTCCTTCCCTCATTATTTAGAAAAGTTTGCAAAGATTCTTAAAATACTCATTCACCCCCTCTCTTGATATTTTTAGGCCTAACAAATGTAATAAATATATTATCTTAAGTATAATATCACACCAACTTGTTATTTCTACATATTACTCACAACAAAATTAGTTAATGAAGTTAACAACTATCATTTGTATCAAAATCGCAACTTTAAAATTCATAAAGTATATAGACTAAGAATGATCACATTATAAAACATAGAGTAAATGTACAACTTTAGGTATAGTATATATGAAACTAATAATAGAATTTAATTATTACTATTTAAATGAAATTTTAAAAGGTAAAGAAATAAAAGTTTATCAATTTCAAAAATATAAAAATTAAAATTGATTAAATAAAAATATTAAGATTAATTTCAAAAGTTATGCATAATACGCAGATTGATAATTTCAAAAATAAAAGTTTGACATTATGACTATTGCTTGCATTTATTATTGTATGGAGAAAGGAAAAGCATGAAAGACTTGTAGGCGAGAGCTACGCGGTATGAAAGACAAATGGATCGATGGGATTGGGAAACCATGAAAGACTCCATCAACATCGTCCTTGTTATAAAGCTGTTTTTTAATATCTTCCCTTTTTTTTTTTTTTTTTTTTTTTTTTGCCTTTTCATAAGTTACAGCAAGAAAGCTTGTAATAAGAAATGCTATTCAACGGGGACATGAAATACACTACCCAAATCCAAATTCACAATATTCTTAATTTTCTCTAAAAATATTCTTTCTTTCTTTTTTTACAATATTCACAATCCGTGTGTAATGATTTTCTTTAAATATAAAAAATATTAAAAAAATTAAATTTAAAATTAATATTTGATGCAATATGAATATATAAATCTCATGCATCATCAATTCATAATAAAATAATACGTCATCATTTATATATAAAAAATTGATGAAATTGAAAACTTTATTAAACATAATTAAATATTAATTATAATTATTTTATTTTTCTTGATTTTGGATTTTGAGTTTTGAGTTTCAGATTATGAGTTTTATTTACTTATTTATATTTAATGATTGTAATTAATGTTTATTTTAAAATAAAAGTATTTTATATTTATTTTTAAATCCTTCTTTTACACAAATCACAATATATCATTTTATTATTATGAGTCTATGCATCAACTGTACATCTTCCTTAAATTTATCATATTACTTGCAATGTACTATAATCAAGAAGGCTTTTTTTTCAACATAAAAACTTTTATTATGGCCTAGCAAATTGATATCCAAGTTACAATCAATGAAGTAAAACCATAATGGCTCCAGTACATACAACGCATTGCCCGTAACATTATTAACCTGGATTTGAAAAAAGAAACAAGAACAAAGAAAAAGGAGACGGAGATGGGATAGGGCAAAGGCCGGATGACCGTCCCACTACCGGAAAACGACGACTGATGAACGGATGAGGAGACCCAAGGCCAAAGAGGAGAAAGAGGATGGAAGAGGAAAGGAGGAGACTGGAGGGGGAGGGGGAGGGGACGGTCGCCGAGTTACTGCCGTTGTCCTTAAAACCTAGGGTTTAAAGCTTTTTTTTCTTTTTAATAGAGAAAGAGGGAAAGCAAAGTTTTTTTTTTTTTTTTTTTTTACTAATTCAAGCAAAGATGTTGAAGGCTTTTGCCCATGAACAAAAGAGGCCTATTCGAACAAATTAGTTTAGGCAACTGTATACAACAATAAGCACTGGAGATTAATTGAGCTAAAAATATCAAATATATATTTTATATGTGCTTAACCATTTCCTGCAAGAAAAGTCAGTTAACATCGAAACCTAAACACCTTTGATTCTTTGGTTTGAGAAAAAAAAATAGTACATCCAGAGAATGGCAAAGGCAAGTTAAGTAAAAATATACATCTTCTGGTAATTTCATAAATTTTTTCTTTAACCTGCCTATGCCATTCTCTACAACAATACTGAATGTCCGACATGTCTTTCTTCAATGTTGGAAAGTTAAATTAGAAAGTATATCAGATAAAGGGCAAAGACAAGTTAGAGAAATATTGCCTTCTTCCCAAAGGCGTGGAGGGGTTACATTCTATCAACAAGTTTAGTAATGTTTTTGTATTGGAGTTCAGTCTCCAACTCTACGAAGAGCTTTAGTGGATTCACAGAGATAAAGCATCTTAGAGTACTTGAATAGAAAAAATGGTCTGAAACTAAAGAGTTTGTGCATGATCAGACTTGATCCTCATGACCCATAAGTCATTTATGGGGAGAATTACTACCACTTGAGCTAGTCATGGGATCAAGTCCAATCGCACACAAGCTCTTCAATTTCGTACGGTTTAGTCTGTTTAAGCACTTGAAGAGACTTTCGCTCTATGAATTCACAAGAATTCTTAACAGAGTTAAAGAACAAAATCCTGATACAAAAGAATACCGAACTTGCTGGAGGTTGATGACCCTCAACAAAGGATAGCTTTGTGTTCATCTTTAACTTTGCCTTTGCCCTTTCTCTGAAACCTTCTTAGCTATAGCTTATAAATAGCTCGAACTGTAATTCAAGACTTAAATTCTTTTTAACAAGGAGATGGTAAAATTGAATTTGAAACCTATGGAAGGAAAGATTGCAAGGGACTGGGATTCTATACTAAGGCAAAGCATACGGTCTATGGTTGTTTCTTCACTATTTGTAGGCAATATTGATGGTGATTATTTGGATTGGAACATACAACGAGAGGAAGGTTAACCGAAATTGCCGACAACATTAATTTGTAGTCAGGAAGGAAATGACACAGGAATTTAATTGAAGTTTTCAAAGATAACAGTGTTGGCAACAAATAAAGCATTATTTAATATAAAAAAAATAAAATTATCAATTAGCCATTAATCATATAATAAATAGTAAAGGAAGGAAAAGTTATAAAAATTAAGCCTGAGGAAATGATTGGGAATGTTCAGAAAAGATAGATCTACAAAGAAACTTGGTGGAAATTAAGAGAAGGAAAGGAACCTTAACCTTTCACACGCAATCTTAGATTTCAAATAAAACAATGTAGGTTTTTCTTTTTTCTTTTTTTAATAATAATTCATGAGAATGAGATTAGGTATTGAGCGTTTACTTTTTCCCATTTAATTTGTAAATTATAAATATTCTATTTATGATTTAAAGGTCTATAATCTATAATTAGTAGTACCCATTAAATTTTAAATTTAGATTTATAAGTAACATCCATTAATAAAAAGAATGAATGTTCAAAAAGAAATTTTGGAAGCACAATAATATTGGAGAGCACCAAGAATATTTTAACGATGATGTTATGTTATTTTTAAAAAAAAAAAAAATTATTCTCTAATCTTTTATATTTTCCTTCTTACCTCTTTCTTCATCTTCTTAAAACCAAAAAAGATTTAGCATCTAAAATTTCAAATTTGTTTTACCTTTATTTATTTTAATTTACTTTCTAATATTAATTACTATATTTACAATATAAGTTTCTCTTATGTGCTTATATTAGGCTGCCAAATGTGAATTTTGTATATTTAGTTAAAAGTATATGTTAATGATTATTTTATACACAAAATAGAATTACATGAATAAAATAACTTGAGTCATATAGTAAATTGTTGTTTAAGTACATTTTCATTTCTTTCTTTTTGTATATCATTCCCAGGATTTAAGTATAATAATAAAGGAAGGGAAATCATGCCTCAAGCAATGATTAGGAATGGAATGGGAAGAAATTAATATTTTTTTTAAAGAAGCGAAAATGTAGGAAACATCTTGGAAATAATAATGACGAAAATTAAGGAAATATATGCAAGACACGCAATCTTACATTTCAAACAAAACATAACCTACGCTTTTGGGAAATAAAAATATCATGGTAACATTATTTTTTCATTTCATCGCTTTTGGTATATGATTATATATTTAACCTAAAAACTTTAGAAATTCTTTTTTTTTTGTTTTTTACATTTATAGTTATTGATTAGTGATGTTAATAGGGTGGGGTGAGTCTGAATTTTGTCTGCCCAACTCTGACTCGATTTTGAGTTTAAAAAAATTTAAAATCGACTTGATCTGATTTGAGTTAAATTTTTTTATTTATTTGAGATTGTGATTAATTTAATCAAAAAATATTTTTAAAAAAAACCATGCTTAGGTTTATAATGCTTTCCAGGGATACTTTCATTAAACTTTCTCAGGGTCAAAAGAAAAACTTGTTTCGATTCATGTATAGTTTTTTTTCTACTAAAATTTCTACAGAATTTCATAGTGACCCTACATTTTAACAACGGTCCAATTAAGAGGATGTTGGAAAAGTGGCAAACATGCAAAAAGAAAAAAGAAAAAGAAAATTCACATGGCCAGTGGCCCCTTGGAGTTGATATGTTTGCGGCTGATCATAATTAAAATAGAAGAATAATAAATGGGGGGAAATAAAGAGATTTCTAAATTCTAATAATTAATAAGCTGCCGAAAGGAAATAACAAATTTTATTAAGAAAAAGAATAATTTTCTCTCACACACAATATCATTGGACCGTTTTGCATCTCTTCATCAGCAGCAATGTCCTGCAATCCATGCAAAGCCGCCATTAAAATCTGCTCTCAACATCTGTGATGAAACCCAGAAATTTATTTTGATCCCTCCCTTGACCACCTTCATTTCCTTTGGAGGCCCCTAAGTTGAAGTTGACTTTTAACTTCCAAATCACGGAAATGAACCACATAATTTTGCAGTGAAATCAAGAAGAAAACCAAGTAGCATACAGTCACCAAATTTATAGTCTTTGATCATAAGCAATAAATTAAAATGTAAAACACCTTATTATTGTTTAAACTTTGGGAATTCTGATGCTGGATTGCATGATAAATTGATCAGAGAAAAGGAAAATGGAAGAAATAACACAATAAAAAGGGAAATCGAAGTCCAAAGTTAGCGAAAAATTTGAAGCCGTTGAATGAAGTGTGCTACACTCCATTAATTTTAATGGAGCTACCTTTCCACACTCATCATATCCATCCAACGCCTTCAAATTTTTCCTCAACTTCTGGCTTCTTCTTTTTTTTTTTTTTTTCTCATTCAGTTTAGTTCTTCAATTGTTCCCTTCCTTCTCATCTTAGACAGCATGAACACATCTTATGTTACGGATTGCAATTTCGGCTTTTCTCAATAACAAAAAAAAAAAAATTGTAAAATTGTAAGTTAATAGAACGATAAAATTACATTTTAATCATAAAAAAATAATAATATAACCTTCATACCAATATAAAATTTTTAGCTTTGCCCAGCATCAACCATGGAACTGGAAACCTGCTTTCTTCAAACATATTAATTATTTTACCCCAAATTTATAGACACGGTAAAGAAGACTTTTCAAGTTCCATCCTAGGAGGAAAATTGCATGGCATAAGACTGTGAATGGAAATTAATTAGAAAGCAACCCAGCAGTAATAGAATTTGTTTTATTTAAATATTATTTTATTTTTTTAATAGTAATTTAGGTTTTCGATTTGAATTTAAAAAAAATGTATCACAACTCAATTCGGCTTATCAGTATTTATAAATTCAAGGATGAATATGGGATAAATGTATGTTTAGGTTTGAAAAGAAAATTTAAAATTGGGTGAGGCTTAGCTCAATTTTTGATGTAGGGCAGAAATTATTTTTTTAAAAAAAGGGGTACGATACAATAATAAAATACATTTTGTATAATATAATATATAAAATCGATACAATTAGATATTAAATTCGACTTTTAAAACTTATATATTAAAAAAAACCCATTATGATAAGATTTTTTATTTTATATTTAAAAGAAAATAAAACTTGTGTTAGGTGTACGGTCATAGTTTGATATGGTTAGACCTGTTTGAAAAGTGAGAGGGTTTAAATAAAAATATAGACCTGAAAAATAAGTTTGGACAAAAAAAATAAGGCTCGTTTAAAAAATGGGTCGGGCCTTAGGTAAGTCTTTTTTGGCCCTGACTTGGCCGGCTTGAATTCACAAAAGGATAAAATAAATTTACTTTTTTTTTGTTGTTTTATCCCTATTTTGCTACAATTTCACTATCATGTTGCTACTATTTTAGACATTGTATAACACTTGTTTTATTGTTAATTTTATTATTATTTTAGAAGAATATGCTTGTTAAGTTGTATATATCTTAGTGTTATTTAAGCATACGTATTTTTTTTGGAAAATGTTTATTTTAATATTTTTAGTATTTTTGATTTATTGTATATATTTAAAAATTATATAAAAAAATTAATATGGACGAGTTGGGTCAGGCTCGAGTTTTAGCATTTTTATTTGGGTCAGGGTTGGGCAAAATTTTAGGCCCCTAAAATTTTGATTAAGCCCAACCCGGCCCATGAACACCTCTAGATACGGTGTCACTGTCCGATTTTATATTTAGAAGAAAATTGGGAAAAAAAAGCCTTAAATTCTAATTTCTCTTCTACTTTTTCGTCCTTCTTTCTAGTCAATTAATTTCCTTATAATTTGTTTCACAGAAGCATTAATTGACTCATTTGGAAGGAAAACAATTTTTCAAGTCAGAAACGAAAAGAAGTTTCTCTATTTCTTTAGTTTTTGTCATTTAGGAAAACGGTAAAGCAATTTCCAGTAACAAAAGGTTATATACATTCATTTCCACGCACCCAAATAATATATACAATTTTATTATAATTCATACATAATTCATTACTTTCATTTATGTCCATAAAATAAAACAAAAAAAAAATATAAATTATACCCTTATCATATCATCCCTCTTCAAATCACCCAACGCTTACACTTAAAGAAATATCTCAATGAAGTTTAGTTTCATGGTCTCGTCAAAATACCGCATCATATAAAATGAACCTCACACAATCCCTAGGAATATATAAGGAAGAATTCATGTCATCATCTGCCGATCCATCTCTTCCTCAAACTTTACAAACGCTAAATCCGATTGCCTACTCCACTCACATCGACTCCAATAGTGCTCTTAGCTGAAACCCATCACTCTATCATGGAGTAGGGCATTTAATGGTTAGGACTTACTCCAAACTAATGCTTAATAAATATCTCCTCTCAGCACCAAGGTAAGGATAGACAAATGAAATCAACTATATATCCCTCACTCTACTCAAACATCTTCTCAGCTCATATAAACCATAATCCTTAGTGATTATCTGCAATACATATGGTATATACCACAACGATCTTTTGTGGCTTTTTGCAACATTTACGGTGTGAATCATTATTATTGTCTACCTCAACACTCTATATATCTTAATTATTAAATTAAATGTATAACTTTTTTTTTATGTATTCTCTCTCTCCTAGTAAAAATGTCAGAACTTTTCAAACTTTGATCTCAAATATTTTAAATATTCTAATTATTATAAAAATACATTTAAAAACTACTTTATTGAAATTTTTATAATATTTTTTTTTAAAAAAATATCAATAATAAATGTTTAAAAAATAAGAGGTGAAAGTTGAACAATTTTTATCATTAAAAATAAAATAAAAATGACAAATTTAATGAGGGAGTATATAATTATCATAAAACAAAAACTTTTCAAACACTTGGCCTACAATATTTCAACCAAAAGTATAAGAGATTAAAATGGAGGTTGGGTTTTCCTCTAAAAACATTTGAAATTTTTTTAAAAGATGCCAATATAACTTTTCCATACAAAATGTTTTTAATTTACAACAATTAGACCCAAAACCAAGAAAGATTGTAGCCATAAACAAATTGCTCATAAGAGAAATTTATGGGCCTGAAGTGCACCCATGCAAACCAACACAACGCAAGAGTTACACTTTTAGTTAGACCACTGTCTGGCAACCCACCTGGCCCGAAAGCTCTAATTCGAACGGGCTGGACTTAAGATAATAAAATTTGTAATTTGAATTGTTTCAGTCCAATTTATAAATTAAAAAAATATATTTATATTTATACGATTTTGGGTAAATTGCACCAACAGTCACTCAACTTTGGCTTAGCTAACAAAACAGTCACCTAGGTTTCATTTCAGTTACTCGACTTTAGAAAAATAACAAAACAGCCACTAACGTTATCAAAAAGTGACTAATCAGTCACTTATTAATATTTTCCGTTATTGTCTTAACGGGACTGTTGATGTGGCAAGTTAACTAGCTAATGTGGCCTATTAACTTGCCACGTTGGAAACCCAATTAGCTGACGTGGCAGATTTCCATGGAATTTACCCAAATTTTACCTAAAATTAGGGCCTAGAATGGGAAAAAAATTGGAAATTTTTTTTTGGCAAACGGAACCTGGAAAAGCTCTTAGCTACCATAAAGCTTGATTTTTTTTCCATGGTAGTGAAAATTGAAAATCGACGGCGAAAATGTTGAGGCTGGCATCAAAACGGTTGCTTGGGCTAACGTCAAGGGAGATCCCATCACAGCCCGTTCATCAGTATCAGTTTGGTCGGAGCTCCTGCTTGTGGTGATGTTATGAAGCTTCAAATCAAAATCGACGACAAAACAAAAAAAAAATCAGTAAAAACAAAAATACCAAATAACAAGCATCTAAAATCAAACCAACAAAAAAAGAACAAGAATCCCAAATTGACCTGCATCAAAAGAGAGAAGTAAAAAAAATAAAAAAAAAAACTAAAAAAGAAGAGAATCAAAAGAGAAGAAACCCACATCAATTTCGGGTTTTGCGGGTTGGAGAACTCAAGCCACCAGTTTGATGATCCGAGTGGTTAAGAGTCATGGTTGGTCGAAGAAAAGCTGTGGTCGGAATATAGTGGTGATCAGATGGTGGACGGGGAAGATCTGTTGAAGCCTTGTTTGAAGCTTTAAGGTTTTAATCTTGAAATTTTGAAGGCCTATTGGGAAATCTGAAGTGAGATTTGAGAAGAGACAAAGAGGAGCCATTTGGTGATGACGATTGGCCAGAGAAGGCCATGAACGACGGTGACTAGAGTTAAGGAAAAAAAAAAGAAAAAGAGAGGAGAAGAAGATAAGAAAAAAGGGACAGAGATTCAACAAATAGTAGCGAACTGAGTGGTGGTTCCACCTTGGAGGAACAAAACGGTCGTAGCTAGGGTATGTCCATTTATTCTTCTTCTCATCCTCTCTTTTTTTTTTCTTTTCTGCTGCCCGGCTAGGGCTATGGGATGTTTAAATGACAGCTAACCCTCCGTTAAATGCCATGTCACTTTTCTATTATGTCTGTAACGGAAAATGGTTAAAAGGACTGTCTTGTTATTTTTCTAAAGTTGAGTGACTGAAATGAAACTTAGGTGACTATTTTGTCAGCTACCCCAAAGTTGAGTGACAGTTGGTGTTGCGAGTTAACCGGGCACCAACTCGGTTAGAAAAATTAAAAAAATACCCTTTCATATTGTATTATTCGAGGCTACTTTAGTCTTTTCATTATTTATTATATGTTGTTTTCAAACACAAATTTATGTTCTAAATATGTGGTTTCCACACGCATACGCATGTGATAAAGTCTTTAAATTATAAAACATATAAATATTAATATAAATTAGTTTAACTTTAATTTATATTTAGGTTTTCAACATGACCGCTCCAATCCAGCTCATGAAATTATGCAAATTTGAGAGTGGGTGGAGCATTGGTCCCAAAATAAAAACTATTTAGTCCCTTCATAAATAATAAAATTTTAAATTAATATAAGGAAAAAATTAATTTACCTCCTCTTCAAATGAAAATAAATTTATTTAATCCTTTCTAAAATAATAAAATTATAAATTAATAAATAATGAAATTATATTTCATTCTAAAAAAATTATAATTTAATTTTTACACCATTAAATAATTTTCTAAATTCGCTCACCTTGAACAAGAATGAGCACTTCCTCAACTAAACAATAGAAGGCTAGCTTCCAAATATCTCAACATTATTATCTAGCAATCTGATTTTGAGAACTCAATCATCTTACCTCTATTACTATCACATGCTTGTTAGATCCAAAGTTATTGAAGATGTGGTACGTTCCGGCTCCATGTTATAGGTATGCTGGATACAGTCGCGAAGTTAGGAAGTTGACAGGGTCTCGGTTTATCTTAAAGTGAAATTTTTTTCATTTAAATCTTAAATAAGTAATGATAAAATTACATTTTAGCCTCCTCAAAATGATAAAGAAATTAATTTAATCTTTTAAAAATTATAAAAAATAGATTATTAAAATAGTAAAATTACATTTTTTTATTATAAAAATATATAATTAAATTCTGAATCCAAAATTTATTTTAACTTCACCCCTTTGACAGAACACATACTTTGGAGCACCCATTTTGTATTGTGAACATTCGACTCATTTGATCTTTTTTACTATGCCTACATTTCAATCCAAAAGACATGGTAGTACGTGAGAATTATAGTATTTGAAGAGTTGATGATGAGACAAAGTGAGTAGTGTCTGTCTGTAAAACTTGTTGATAGGGGTAGCTATTGTTTAGATTCCCAATGTTCGAAATTGTTGCGTACTGGTCTTGGCATGGCAGACAGAATCTAGCAACATTAACTTGGAATATGCTCACTGTAATTGACTTTCTAATAATTTATGTTCTCAGTACAAATACATTTTTCTACTTTTCTTCAATCATCCCTTCATTTTCTTTCTCTGAAAATGCATTGGTTGATGCCCTACCTTTCTACTATTGCTTTTATATAATCACTATCCATATTAGGCTAAATCATTCTTTTAAAGGACATGATTTTAGTTCCAAACAAAACCATAAAATTGTCATTTGATTTTTCAATAAGTGTAAAGTTGTAAATTATAAAAATGGTCACTAAACTATTGTTTTCGTTTTATTTTGGTCATTGAGCTATTAATTTTTTCAATATAGTCACTAAACTTTTCGAAATCAAATATTTTAATTACTCAAAGTTGATTTGAGCTTCTTCTTCTTTTTTGTCTAATAACAAATTTAGCTCTCAAATGCTTACACATTAGATTAATTTGATCCTAAATATAAAACATGCAACAAATTTAACCCTCAATGTTTAAAAAAATTATCATTTAATTTGAAGTCTAAAAAAATTCACGTAGCTTTATCTACAACTAAACAACACATTCCCCATAATTTTATCTTCTTTTTTGAAGCTAGAGAAGCAATTTGAACTCACTTTTTCTTTTCTATTTCGAGTATTAAATTTTTTAGTTTGGTGATATTTTTTTATTATTATAAGTTGGTTGTTGCAGCCTCTGAATTTTACTTAACTGTAGAAGAGAATGAGGAGAGCTTTTGATTGGTGCATAATTTAATGATCATTTTTATAACTTTTTAAAATTAAGTGATCGAAATGTAAGTTTACTAATAGTTTAGTGACATTGAGTATAGTTTACCCTATTTAATAATAAATTTTAATTTAATGAAAAATATATATACGTATTAACACAAAAATAGTTGTTGTTTATAAAATAATAAATTAAAATTGAAAAAGATAAAATTAGGAGGGATGGCTGAATCTATAATGCTGCCTTTTCTTACCCCTTTTTTTCTCTCTCAAAAAGGAAAAAGAAAAACCCCTCAAAAATAAAGAGGAAAGAATATATTTGACAATATATAAAGAGAGAATCTTATTGTATCTTCTACTAAAATTAAAGAATATATAAAAATCAAACTATTTTCATTGGCTATAATGAGCATCTTTTATATAATTTAATCAACAACTAGAATTGACATTTGCATCTAATTTCTCATAAATAAAACAACTCATACTTTTATTAGCTACGAGTTGAGAACCATCCAACTCAATTTCTACATTTCCAACTTCACCTATTTTTAGTTTTATAATCAAATCCAAATTTTATTTTTTTTTATTTAGTACACTAATTTGTGCTAAAGTTTTTAACTTTAAAAAAAATTGTTATTGAACTACTAAATATCAAAACAAGTATTTGCGAATTTTATTTTTAAAAAGTAAATTTATTAATTTATTCAATGAGTAGAACTATACAATTGAAAGAAAAAATAATAATAAATAGGAGTAAAGAATTTGTTTGGTTTAAAAATAGGAGACTTTGATAAGTTTAAACGGATTTTTTATTATTTTAATATTTATTGCAATAAATAAAATAGAATTTCAACCAACCCTAAAAACAAAACAAGTTCCATCTATTGATTCATGTATCTCTTATATGATTTTGAAATCAAATTTCAACACGCATGAATAAAATAATTTCATGAAAAATAATCAATCAAAAAAAAATATTTTTAGATAATTTGAAATTAATCATTATACTATATTTTAAAAATATCAAAATTAGTGATTACTTTTTTTAAAGAAAAACAAATTAATTAAATTAATCCTCAAAACTCTAAATTGGTGAACAGCGCCAGCAAATCATTTGTCCTCATTGCCTCCGTGTAACCCAACATCTGTCACCGCGCCGTTTGCCAGCTCATCTTACCGTTCCCCGTTATCTGTGCACCTTCCACGTCATCATTCACGGTTCCACTGACGGCTCAATTTAACCCTTCCGTTAACCGTCAAAGCTAACGTGGTTTACCCCAATTCCGTTATATATTATTTTTTTCCTCTCCTTCCTCTTCTCTAATTCACATTTTCTCGTCTAAAAAATTTCATTTTTTTTCCTTTCTCTTTAAAAGCCATCATTTTCTCTCTCTCTCTCTCTCTATCATTACGAGAAGGGGTTTCTCTTTCAAGAATTCATGTCGGTATGTAATCACCTTTTGTTTTTGTTTTTAAAAAATCCGTTTAAATTTGTTGAAAAAAGGTTTAGTTTTGTTGTTTGGTTTGATTTTCTTGTTTGTGATGGTTTTGAGCTTTTGAGATTGTTTTGATTCATTTGTTTTTGGGTTTTTGATTCTTGGTTTTATTGTATTTTCCCTTTAAAAAAGAATCAAGCTTGATGTTGTTGCTAATCATAGCGTTTTTTTAAAAGGCACGTTTTTAGTATATTATTAAAAATTTACCCTGTTTTATATACCTTTTTGTTTCTGTTTTTCTTTGATGAGTTTTGCTGGAAACTGGTTTTGAGCTTTTCCTTTTATTTAAACTGATGAATTGTATACCATTTGAGCGAGTTCCTTCTGTAATCACATGATTTATGATGGGAAATTTGTTTTCTTTTTAAATGTAATTTTATTCCATTAGAACTTTGGAGGATGGAATTTAGATTCATATTGAATGAAAATGGAATGCATTAGGAAATGGCTGAGTTAGAATATTGATTAGCTTTTGTTGGGAATGTTTAGATGCTCTAATAGCTTCATCATTGATGTCATAAGCCTATAAGTTTGTTCATGTTCTGAAGTGAATGAAATTTTCTATCCACCACATAATTAGAGAGTTCTTTCTGAGATCTATGGCAATGATTCTCCCCAAAGATGTGACCTAATTTATGCTGGGATTTCCATGAATTGATATAATTTTGATTGTTAGTATATGTCACTTCGAGTTCGACTTTTTGGCCGATTCCTTTTTTATCTTGTTTTTAACATAAGCTAAGCTTTTCACTGCATTTCATGTTATATGCTTTTATATGGTAACTTTTTCATTTCCTTCAATGATTATTGTGATTTGTACAATTATTGCTTACTGTAAAGATTCTGCTTTACCTGTGTAATTGGTTGTATTGTTGCTATCTCGGTTTGTCTTTTTATTTTCACTGTTGTACCCACCAAGCATCTCCCTGTGAATAATAATAGTCACCAGTCAGTGATTGTATAGTTGTATAAAACAGTTTGTTTCATGAACCATTTATGATTGTTTTTGTTAGGCATATCCTACTTTTAACCAGTGTTTGGTTAATTTTAAATTACATGGACCAAGATCTGTTTAGGCCCTACAAATGAGATATAATAATTCAAATTCAAAATGGCTTTGTACCTGACTGCGGAAAGAATCGCCGCACGACAATTGATTTTGCAGTTGTTAAATGAAGTATACTTTTAAGCTGAAACTGATGTTAGAGCCTGCTAGTGTCAAGGGAACTTTTCTGGCATTTAGAGGTCGGATTGTCTCAGTGATGTTATTTCTATTTGTAGTTTAGCTAATGAAGTGGTTGCTAGTTCGGACCAAAATAGATCAACCATTGTGTTTTGGTTTCAAGAAATTTACAAGTCTATAATGACCTGGAAGTGAAAAACATCCATCTGTAGTTTGTTACTCTGATGTTTTGTCTATCTATCTACCTCCTGTGATCACAAGGACCTTCATTTGAGCGTTTTACTTTTTCTTTTTTCCCTGATAGGAAAAGGGTCGGCCTTTGCCAAAATTTGGTGAATGGGATGTCAATGATCCTGCATCAGCTGAGGGATTTACTGTGATCTTTAACAAGGCGAGGGACGAGAAGAAAACAGGTGGCAAACCTGAATCACCATCAGGAGGTGATCCTCATGTCAAGCCTGGAGCGGATCCCAGCAAAACCCAGCCTGTAAGTAATCTCTAACGTAGGAGTGACTCATAATCAACGACAGTTTGTGTGAATGTGGCACCATTTTCATCATTATGATTGTTACAGACTGTTACTATTCTCGATTTTTATGCTGACATGATGGTTTGTTTCCCCAGAAAAAATGGCTTTGCTGCATGCACGCCCCGCCTGCGGAATCTTGAAGTGATCCTGGCCGTATAAGAGCTTTTCCACAAGTATGTTCAAAACCCCACCAACCTAAACAAGATAGAATCTATGGGGCTGAATAAACCCTTCTATATATATATTACTTATTTTTATATATATTTTGTGGTGTAAAATTAAATTTTGGTGGGATGAAATGAAAGAGCAAAGAAGACAAAAAACACTTGTTGTATCTATATATGTACTGAATTGGTGGGTTATATATTATTAGAAACGGAGTTATTTCTTGTCTTTGATATGTTATGAGAGTGATTGGCGGTTGAGAGTAAGCTATAAATATTTTGATTTCGAGTGTGACTGTCACATAATTTTATCAACCTTTATATTATTCAGTTGAGTCTGATACCACTAAAATTATAAAATAAATAAATAATTTTATTTTTAAAATTAAAATTAAAAAAACCCACAATTAGTTTAGTTTTTTATATCATGTTTTCTATTTTTTTAATCTATAATAATATATATAAAAACATGAGTTTAGATAAACTTTTGAACTCATTTTATTGTTAATTCTATTATTAAATTGATATTAGAATAATAATTTATTGGTATAATTATGTGATAATAAAAAAAATAATATTAATTAAATATTAATTTGGGTTAATATGTGAACTTGTTTAAAAATACTTAGTTGGTAGTTAAAACTTATATTTCGTCATGCGGTATATGGCATTTATAGCTAATTCAGTGGTTATGACATAAATTTAACAAAAATTAAAAAAAATTAAATATATATAAATTAATAAAAATTATAATTTTTTCGTATTAAGAATGAACCTAGACAAATAATTGTTCAAATATATCTAAATTTAGATACCTATTTGTTGAGATTCATGTTAGATGTATTTTTTTGTAAGTTTATATTTTTTTTTATAAAAGATCCAATTATCTATATTGTTATTAATTTGAAATTAAAAAAATATTTTTTTAAAAAATTTGAAATATATAACTTAATAAAAATATAAAAAGGTTTTTATATCAGTAATGAACCTAAACAAATACTTGTCTAGAGTCAAATGCATCTGAACAACCGTTTGTCAAGGTTCATTGTAGATGTGCTTTCTAGTTGTTTTATATATTTATATAAATTTATAAATTTTTATATATATTTCAAAATATTATAAGTTTTTATATATTTTTAATTGTATATATTTTTGTATTTTATAAACTTATAAATTTATATTATATATATTATAACAAAAGTTTAAGAGAAAAAGCTTATGTGGAGAATTTATTATGGTGAGACGTGGATTATTCAAAATTTTAAGTCAATTAATAGTTTTAAAATTGGTGATAAGCAAAAAAGTCGTTTAAAAAATTTGGATTATTCTAAGTTTAATATTTGAAATTCCTAATAAGTTTAATAATACATAAAATAATATGTTTTTAAATAATAAAAAACTTTTATTTAATATAATTATGGTATGTCTAAAATTGTTTTTATCGTTTTAATTATGGACAGAAGAATAAAAGCCCATTTTGTCATTGCGAAAATGATATAGTTTCTTAGTCCTACAGTACTATATCTAAATGCCATGGGAGCATTGGTGTATCTTGCAAACAACAGACGGCTTGATAAATATTTGTTTTTAGCTTGTTAGCAAAATTTAATTCTTCTTGAACATGTAGACATTAGAATGAAATTAAACATTTGTTTAGTTATTTTAAATGAACCGAGTTGAAATGAGATGTCAACTTAAAATAATAAAAGTTTAATGGGAATATATAAAAAATAGTAATTCATTATAACTTCAATAATTTTATAATTTCTAATGACTTTTTTTTTTTAGATTTTATATAATTATTTAAAAATTTCTAGAATTATACATATTATATTTCGAAATTTTAAGTGATGATATCTCTTAAGCTGATTACAAAGTACAATTAAAATGAATAACCTAAAAATAACAAGGCCAAAGTTGAGGGAACCTTTTTATCCCTTTGATTAAGGGCATGAAACATAAATGCTTGTTTCAACAGTTCTCTTTCAGTTTTTTATTCTACTAGAAATTTATAGACTACAAGCTGGTCTATGCCCTCACAACGCAATTTCAACTACTTAACACCTCCACAAAACAGCATGAACCATCTTAATTTCATAGATATGCTCCATGACTGGATGAAAACTCAAGTTTTCTGCAGATGAGAGGCAGGGTTTCAACTCACTTATTCTCCAAATATATGTAAAAAAATGCCTTTGGTTATTATGTATCATGCCAAAACCTAGGCTTGACTTCCTATTAACACACAGCTAAACCATTTGAATATGAGAATGAATGTAAGGCCTAAGGCAATCAAAGACTTCTATTTGCAGCAGCAAGTTATACTATATTAACCTGTAGGAGAAAAGGGAGAAAATATCAAATTATCCCTCAAATGAACACTTTCCAGCAACAAATACCCAAGCAAAACTAGCTTTAGCATCACCCTAAAAACTATTTCAAATACTGTCACTCAATCTAAATTTTACTCATGGCACTCATCTTCATTTTTATCTACTTTGGGTGCTTTCAGATGGCTGGGAGACGGTTCCACCATGCTATACCTGCATTTCATGATTTGTGACTTTAAAACTGCATTTAGATTCTCAGTGGAAGGGATTCCTACCGTGCCATCCATTGCAGCTTTAAATTGAAACACACAAGAATGGAGCCAACCACATAAAAAAATCAATTTTTTTTCACTGTACGTTGAATCATAGTATTAAATATCACAAACTTTTGTACACCATAAAGGAGACCCCTTCAATGGTAAGGTGGAATTACAACAAACCCCTAATCTACTGCGGAACTCAACTTCACTTGTCTTTAACAAAGCAGGCAAAGGAAAACAAACCCCTTTTTCAACACAAATTTGGTGCCTTGGCTTTATCCTATTTTCCAAGCTAAAAGAAAAATACTGAGGGAACTCTCTAATTTCTCTCAAATCCCTCCCCATTTCCACCATGAAATAATTTAATTTCAGCTCGTAGTTTTCCTTAATACTGTAATTAAACAGTGGAGGAAATCTACAGAACATCGATATTGTTTGTCTGTGAGAAAATCCGATTTTTTGGAAGTAATCGATTCGAGGGATCAGTTTATTTTCCACACTGCAAGTCAGTAAGGAAGTGTGCTTTTTTACCTCAGAGATTCCGATGCTTTGTAGGAAATATAGGGTGGGACGGAGCTGAGTCTCCACATTGCATGCGAGTAATCTGGGCCGTCTGTTGATAACTTTCTTTAAGTCGGAGCCGTTGACGTGCGCTTCGCGGAGAAGGAAAGTGAAGATAGGGAGGAGAGAAGTTGGTTTCATGGTTAGGATATGGGGGCACATGGAGAGGATTCGGCGTAGCTCGAGCGTAGTGAAGCTCATGGAGGCTAGAAAATCAACGGTTGATTTCAGATCATGGAGAGAAGCAAATATGATGGGAGGGTGGTGTTGGATCAGGGAGAAAAAATCAAGGCCTATGGACTCGAGGTAAAGCATTTTCTCTTGGAAGTCAGAGTGGGAGTTTGGTGGTGGCATTGGTGGTGGCGGAGAAGTGGAAGGGATTTGGGGGATTTTGGGATGGGGTTTGGGAGGTAGAGAAGTGGGGGTGATTGTTCTAGAAGAAAAAGTAGGGAAATGGAGGTTTTTGGGGCGAGAAAGTAGGGGGAAATCATGGTGGTGGGGGGGAAGTAAGGGAGGGAAAGGGTTGTTTTTGGGGAGGAAAGGGAGTGTGTCTTGCATGGTGTGTGAGAGAGAGATGAGTGACATCAGATATAAGTGGACACTTCAAATCACCAAAGCCACCCGAATTTCTATCTGTTTGAACCCAGGCAAGGAGAGAGAACTGCATAAAGAATAACCTGAGGTTAAGTTTTATATAACTCGGATGCAATAACACATGCTAAACTATAATGCACAAACATCATTAGAAACTTACAAATGCGGATGCTGCTACAAAATAACTATAATCTAAGCTATTATAAACACAATTACAAAGACTTTAAGAGAAAACTAAAATGCTGAGCACCAACGTAGCCCTTACTAGAATGCAGTATTTACTGGAGATAATGCAACTTTCGAGTTGATAAAGTAAACAAATCTTTAATTGATTGTGGATCACTAATAACTCATTGATGCAACGCTTTTCAGTGACAAGGAACTTACCACATTGTCAATAGGAACACTAATATTTCCGTGTTTAACTTCACAAATTCTTCATTACAGTCACTGAAAGCAGTAATCTCTGCACTAATAAGGAAATTGGAGAGGTAAAAGTACAAATAAGAATCTAATACCATATAAAACTTCAGCTTAAATGTTCAGATCGATCTATCTTGTTCTAAACTAGCAACTACGAATAGAATGCAACACATTCAATTCAAAATAACATCACTAAGACAATCCAACCTCTAAATGCCAGAAATTTGGCCAAAAATTCGAACTTGAAGACATAACTAACAATCAAAATAATGTCAAGTAACGGAAATCCAAGTATAAATTAGGTCACATCTTTGGAAACAAACACTGCCATAGATATCAGAAAGAACTCTAATTACTTGGTGGATAAAAAATTTCATCTACTTCAGAATATGAACAAATTTATAGGCTTATGACATCAATGATCAACCTATCAAATACGGATTAGAATATCAAACAATCCCAACAAAAGCTAATCCGTAGTCTAACTCTTCTCAAAGAACTTCAAGCTCACTCCTTACTGACCGGATTCAACAATTAGCGGAAGCTAAATTTTCAACAATTAATTAAAGTTTTCGGGTTCCTAATAAGACCAAGATTCTGAAATCATGTAACGGATCCCATTTTCATTCAATATGAATCTAAATTCCAATTTCTGAAGTTCTAATGGAAATCAAGTTATTACACAAGGAATTCGCTCAAATGGTATACATTTCATCAGTTTAAACAAAAGAAAAAGCTCAAAACCAGTTTCCAGAAAAACTCATCAAAGAAAAATAAAAGTTAGAAATAACATCAAGCTTGATTCTTTTTCGAAGGGAAGGGAAAATACAATAAAACCAAGAATCACAAAAACTCAAACACATTAATCAAAACAATCCCAAAAGCTCAAAACCATTAAAAACAAGAGGAAAACAAAACTAAACCTTTTTTCAACAAATTTAAACAGAAATTAAAAACAAAAATGATTACATACCAAGATGAATTGTTGAGAGAAAACTTATTGTTGTGATGATAGAGAGAGATAAAAATCATAGCTTCTTAGAGACAGAAAGAGAGAAAATGGAGGGAAAGGGAAAATGATGGTGTTTAGGGTGGTGGTGGCGGGAAAGGATTGTTTTTAGGCGGCGAAAGGAATGTGTGTTGCATGGTGTGTGGGCGGGTACATTGCCGGCTATTTGTGAGTGGCGCTTCCTTTTTCTGGTTCGGGAAGAAACACACACGGAGATGAGAGAGAAAGAGGATAAGGCTTCAAAAATTTTATGACTTGAAGATCGTCTCCCAGATTGCCTATCTCAAAGTCTGGATTTCTAAAGACAGTTCTTCAGGTTCCGACAAAATTAGCCTACCTGATTGGGCCATCAAAGCCTATCTGACTTCACCCCAACTTCCTTGGTTCAATTTACAACCCATAAGCCCAATTTTGTACAGGCCTTTTCTTTAAGGAAGAGTGTTTTTTTTTTTTTCAACTTGATATTTGAGACGAATAAAAATTTAATGACTATTGACCGAAAAAAAATGTTTTTTTTGGGGGTAAAATTTGCAGACCAAGCTACGGCCATGAGAAAGAGATGAAAGATTAGAGGCACAAACTGCCCGCTGTTTGGTTTCTTTTTTGAGCCGCCAATTGTCCCTTGCTTGATGATGAATTGTGATGGATTTGAGAAGCGATTGGATGTCTTAAATAGTTGGTTTGAGCTTCCAACCTGCAATATTGCGCTTAATAATTAAATTAATATATTTATTATCCTTGTCGAGGAGACCACAACGATCAACATTTTTAGATTTGAGTAATAATGGAATAGATAACAAAGTGAAGATTAGAGCTTATAGCTTTTGCCAAAAATCAACTTAGACCCATTAGGTTCTTGTACAATCACTGCTCCACCTTTGACGACTAATGGAGATATTTAAGCAAAGTGTCCAAGGAAAAAGATGTGATTCCAATCAGGGCGGAGTCAGAATAATTTTTTAGGGGGTCGAATGAAATTTTAATTTTTTATAGTTTATATCTTTATAATTTTTAAAGGAATAAATCAAATTTTTATAATCTTAGTGGGGGCCAAAGTGTAATTTTACCTTTACTAATTTAAAATTTTTAAACAAATTTAGAGGGCCTAAATAGAAATTTTCTATTTTAGGGGGGTCAGGGCCCATGCCAGCTCCCCTAGATTTGCCTCTGATTCCAATCTCATAGATCTAGATATACACGGTTGAGAGACAGGCAGTGAGTCTTCATTGAAAGAGATAAGGACAGATTGGACAAAATCATTAATCTTGATAATTGCTCCAAGGATCAACATTATTGAAAATGAGCTCATTCCTAAATTTCTTGCAACAGCCCGTTTTTAGTCAAATCGAAACAGTAGTTTCGAGACCACAAATTCGAGGTCAAAATATTTATTTTATTATTATTTTAATGTTTACAACATGATTGAGTGATTGTGTGAAAATTTCGTTAAGAAATTTTATCATTTGGTTGGTCAATTTGATAAAAAGGACTAAATCGCGTAAAGCGTAAAACTTGAGTTCTAATAGTTAAAGGTATTAAATAGCTATAGAACCTTAAAGTTAAGGTCCTTAAATGGTAATTATACCATTTTAGTTGTGAGTGGACAAAGATGGACAAGCATTAAGTGATTTTTAAAGGTTATCATTAAGGTTAAAATGGTAATTTATTACTAAAGGTTAATTAAAACAAAACAAAAATCAAATTTGTGTTCATCTTTCTCACTATAGCCGAAATTGGAGGAGAAGAAATAGCCAAACTTAGTTTTTCATTCGGCCAAGCTTGGATAGCTAATTAAGGTACGGTTTTTGTCCCGTTTTTATGATTTCTATGTTTTTGAGATCGTTGCAGCTAATACTAGCTAGCCCAGGGACTAATTTGCAAAACTGTTAAAGATTTTGAATGTTGCCATTGATGAATATGTATGAGTTTTGATGATTGATGATAGATTTTGAATGTTTGTTGATAGTTAAACAAGTTTTATAAAGTGATTTTGAGTAAAAATGCAAATTAGGGATTAAATTGAGAAATGTTGAAAATTTGTGTTTAAAATATGAAATAAATGAGAAATATGGGCTAATATGAGCACTATAGAAATTTGGCTAGCATGGGTTGTGGTTAAATTGCATGAATTTGTGATTTTGTGAAATAAGGACTAAATTGTATAAGATGTGAAATATTAGGGGCAATTGTGTAAAAATGCCTTAAAGTGAAATTTGGACTAAATTGAATAAATGTATGATTAATTGAGTTGAATTTGATATTATATAGATCAAGAAAAGCGAAATACGGACTTAGATCAGGGGAAGAACAAGGTTTCGGATTAGTTGAACCGCGTTATCGTTTCTACATCCGACGTAAGTTCGTATGTAATAAGCATTGTTATAATTATGCTCTAATTTCTTGATAATGCATAAATTGTGTATACGAGACTACAGTCATGATTGACGACAAATCTGCTATGTATGGCACTTAGTGTGCGATTCGGGATAGCTTCAGCTACGTATGGCACTTAATGTGCGATTTGAGTTAGCTTCGGCTACGTATGGCACTTAGTGTGCGATTTGAGTTAGCTTAGGCTATGTATGGCACTTAGTGTGCGATTCGAGATAGCTTCGGCTATGTATTGGCACTTACTGTGCGAAATATCGAATATTCAACAGTATTACGAATAGGTATGAGCTCGTTATGAGTTTGTACAGGTATGTACATGGAAAGTATGAGCTTTAAATAGAAGAAGTTATGAATTTGTATATAAGCATATGATTAAGCATGTGGAAGGTTTGTTAGTATTTATAAAATACAAGTTAACAAGTTCAAATTTATGATTTGTGTATTTATAATTAGTTGAGTTCAATTCATACGAGCTTACTAAGCTATGAAGCTTACTTTGTTCATTTTTTCCATGTTTTGTAGTGTTATCAAAGCTAGCTTGCGTTTGAGGATCGTCGGAGATCGTTTCACACTATCCACTCGGTACCTATGAACTTGGTATTTTAAGTATATGGCATGTATAGGGACTATGGTCATGTTGGATATGTTTTGGTTTGTGTATATAGCCATGAAAGTTGGCTTGTTTTGGTATGTTTGAATCATGTATATATATATATATATATATGGCTTATTGGACACACGAAAATATACACACTTTTTCATGCCCTTTTTAACTCAAATTCATGCAGTTTCGGTAAAATTATTGTTGAAAAATATATAATTATTACAAAATAATTATTTTGTACTTAAATTATTAACATAATGAATTTTAATTAATTTTATAATAAATTTTGATCATTTTTTGACAGATTCGCATAAAGGGCAAAAATTGGCTCGGCAGACACTATTAGAAGCGCAAAACCGAGAAGCGATTTTTGAAGAATCGAGACAAATGAATTTTTCAGCTAAAGACAGTCCAAATTATGTTTATTAATTCATAATATAATTAATTTTAATTTTAATCCAATTTAATTTGAGTTAAATAAATTATTATTAATTAATTACGAAAAGTGGCCCAGTTGAGCTGAATCGAGAGAACCGAACCAACCAAGCTATGGGCAGCCCAAAACCGTCCAGCATGCTGACCCAATCAGCTTACTTGACTGATTAATTGGCTTGAAAAAAGGCCCTTGAAGACTTTGTCAAACTGCAAACAAACCCCTTCTCTTTTAGTGCCTTTCTAGATTTGCCTCAGCCTTAATATAGCAAGTTTGAAAGCTTCAAACTTGCCACATGTGTGGTCGGCCAAGGGAGGGCTCTTTGGCTGCTGATTTTGGCTATTTTTAGCAGCCCTCTCACCCTATAAAACCCCCCCTTGGCTGCTCATTTCAACACACCACAACATTCTCGTCTCTTCTCTCTTCTCTCCTCTCTCAACTTTCTCTCTTTATTTCCCATCCATTTTCCTTAGTCCTTTTGCCGATTTCACCTCTTGAAAAAGAGTCTTTCATCCATCATTTGGAGCAGTATTCAAGTGTTCATAGAAGCCTTGGTTCGACAAGAACAAGTGAAGAAGGAAGAGTGGAGCAACTCAGCCAAACCACGGAGAAACACCAGATTTGTTTCTTGTTCCCTATTTTTTTTAAATTCTGTTGTTGTTATGATAAACATGTCTATGAATATTTATGTTGATATGATTTATTTAATTGATATGGCTTAAATTTAATTCGTGTTAGGTTGATTGCATTTCATCTTCTTAATTTATTAAAATTGTGTTTGTGTTGTTATAGGTCTTGGTAAGATGTTTGATTAAGTAAAACCATGACTAAGTTATTCTTGCATTACAATTGTAAGGTAACTAATGAATTAGTTATTTAAACGGATTGAAATTGTAATTAATTGACACGATACTTAATTTGTGCATGTTTAATCATCTAAGGTAGCTGAGGGTTAAATTAGCAACGGTATCGAGAGATACAATTGCCTTGCATAACTTGCAAGATTATTGTGATTAAACTGTTTCAAGGTAGGAATACATTGTTACCTTACTTAATCTTTTATGTGCTTATGAGATTGAATTAATTGTTTGAATTGACAAAGGGATATGTACAAGAGATTATTTTGATTTCATAAGTATGTATGTGCATTAATATATCTGTCTACTAAAATTTGTTTAATCGGTTGAATTGGCATAGAGATATAGTCAAGAGGTAAATGGATTTTGGTAGGTAAGTATGTTCATAAGTTAGCAAATTACCGAGTTGCCGTTAATTTATTTGTAACAACATAAACATGAGTTTAATAATTCTTAATAATTCTAAGTTAAGAAATGTAATTAATCTAACACAATTATGTCATCTTGATTAAAATCAGCTTTTGAAATCGTGTATTAGAACTTTATTTTATTTATTTTACTTTTTTTCTAGTTTTTAAACATTTCTCAAATCAAAATATTTTTTCTTCACCAAAGTGTTTTAAATTGCATTCATAAATAATTCTTTTCACAGTCCCTGTGGGTACGATAACTCGACATTTACTTGTCACTTTATTACTTGTTACGATTGTGTACACTTGCACATTTCCGTCGTTCCACTTATGTTGTGAGTTCATGTATAGGTATTTTGAGTCCATGGATGAATATGTGAATGACTTATATTATGAGGTTTGTGGAATTGGTATTATGCTTGTGAATTGGTACAAAATGATGTATGTTTGGTAAATGTTTAGCTTGTTGAGTGGCATATGTGTTTTGGTATGTTTTGATTAAGAAAAATATAAGTTATAAGCATGTTGGGTATTAGTGTTGGAAATGGTATGAAATTGTTTTGGTTGTGGCTAAAATGGATGTTCAATTATGTTATGAATTGGTGCAATTTGGGTTGTTTAGGTACATGAGATTGTGGGTGGCAAATTGGCTTGGTAAATAGCCTATTTTTGTCCACACGGGCAGAGACACGGGCGTGTGTCTCAGCCGTGTGTGACACACGGTCATGTTACACGGTCCTGTGTCCCCTGGTGTTGATATTGAAATGAAGTCAGTATGCTCCACACGGTCTCACACACGGGCGTCTGACCGGCCGTGTGGTATAAGTCAGTATACCCCATTAATTTGCACACGGCCTAGCACACGGGCGTGTGACTTGACCGTGTTGCATAAGTCAGTATACCCTACAGGTTTGGCACGGCCTAGCACACGGCTTAGCACAAGGGCGTGTGTGGCCAATTCGAAGGGCACACGGACTAGACACACGGGTGTGTGGTTGGTCGTGTGACCCAAGTCAGTAAGCTCACTTGTTTGGACACGGGGTATGACACGGGTTGGGACACGGCCATGTACTCCCATTTCGAATGTCCACACAGCTTGTGACACGGATGTGTCTGGTGGCCGTGTGAGACACACGGCCTGGCCACACGGGCGTGTGTCCCCTGTTTTGAGAAAAAATTTCTAAGTGTTCCAAATGTTTTAAAAGTTATCGGTTTAGTCCTGAACCACTCCCAATGCATGTTTAGGGCCTCTTAGGCTCGTATTAGGGACAAAGTGATTAAAACTGAATGATGATTGCATGTATTGATTTTATGTATGAGAAAAGTATGTTTAAATGTGTTGTAAATCCAGTAATACTCCGTAACCCTATTTTGGCGTTGAATACGGGTGAGGGGTGTTACATTTATTGATATCAGAGCTACAGTTTAGTCGATTCTAGGACTAACATAACATGTGTGAGAGTTTAGCTATACATGCCATATATAAACTGTGATAGTGTGATGACTCCTGATATTTTTAAATGTGTTTTCATATAGTAAATGGATCCCAATCGAGCTATAGCTGATGAGGTTGAAAGTAATGCGCCCGCTCTTGCTCAAGAGACAGCGCCGTCTGATTCTAGACCATAACGGGCAGCCAGGGAGGAGAGGCTAAAAAAGCCTTCTTCCATATGATGAACGAATGATTCACGCAATACATCCGAATGAACCCGGCTGCTCAACAACCTCCACCCCTCCTAATCCCCAACCTGTACCCATATCTCCTCAAGTTGTGGAACATCAAAGACTAAATAGGCCGCCGGTTGATAAAATTCGTAAGTACGGGGCCGAAGAGTTCAGAGCTACCGTTGATGATGATCCATATAAAGCTGAATTTTGGCTTGAAAACACTATTCGAGTATTTGATGAACTTACGTACATGCCGGTTGAATGTTTGAAGTGTGCCATTTCCTTGTTGAGAGACACAGCATATCAGTGGTGGAATACGTTAGTATCGGTGGTGCCGAGAGAGAGAGTCACCTGGGATTTCTTTCAGACTGAATTCCAAAAGAAATATATAAGTTAGCGGTTCCTTGATCAAAAGCATAAAGAGTTTCTAGAGTTGAAACAGGGCCGAATGACTGTGACAGAGTATGAAAGAGAATTTGTACGGTTGAGCAAGTATGCTCGAGAATATCTTTCTACTAAAGAAATCATGTGCAAGCGATTCATTAATGGTTTGAACGAGGACATTAAACTTCTAGTTGGAATTTTAGAACTGAAGGAATTTATTGTTTTAGTCGACAGAGCTTGCAAAGCTGAGGAACTTAGCAAAGAAAATTAGAAAAGCTGATTCAAAGGCAAGAGATTCGAGGAAGAGATCGATGAGTAAACCTTATCATTCCTAGTCGAAAAAATCCAGATACTATTTTAATCGATCAACAACTTCAGTGGGGTATTCCAATAAAGATCATGGAAAGCAATACACCAGCCCTAAAGCTCAAGCCACATCAGTATCGAGTGTTGGCAACGTAAAAGACATCAAACCCGAGTATCAACATTGTGGAAGACGACATTTTGGAAATTGTTGGGTGAAAAATAATAATAGAGCTTGTTACAGTTGTGGTTCACGCGATCATTTTATCCGAGATTGTCCCGAGTTAAATGAAAAAGATAAATCTCAGAATGCAAGATCGAGTAATACAGCTACTCAGGGAGACCGCCAATAAATGCGGGAAATGCAAGTGGTAATCGTGGTAAAATGAGAGATTCTACAGTGAGATCTGAGGCCAGAGTACCTGCTAGAGCTTACACTATTCGCGCTCGCGAAGATGCGTCATCACCAGATGTCATTACCGGTATATTTTCTCTTTATGACACTAATGTTATTGCATTGATTGATCCTGGATCGACTCATTTGTATATATGTATGAATTTGGTGTCTAATAAGAGTTTGCCTGTTGAGTCTACTGAGTTTGTGATTAAAGTATCGAACCCCTTAGGCAAGTATGTTCTAGTTGATAAAGTTTGCAAGAACTGTCCTTTAATGACTCAGGTTACTGTTTTCCGGCTGACTTGATACTTTTTTCATTTGATGAGTTCGATGTAATTCTGGGAATGGATTGGTTGAATTTGTATGATGCTGTTGTAAACTGTAGACAAAATATTATAGAATTGAAGTGTCAGAATAATGAAATTCTTTGGGTTGAATCAAATGAATCAAATAAATTGCCTGTTGTGATTTCGTCTATGTCAGCTCAGAGATGTGTGAGAAAAGGTTGCGAAGCTTATCTTGCTTATTTTTTAGATATAAAAGTGTCTGAATCAAAGATTGAACCAGTGACAGTTGTCTATGAATATCCGGATGTGTTTCCTGAAGAATTACCGGGGTTGCCACCTATTAGAGAGGTTGAATTTGCTATTGAATTAGTGTCGGGAACTTCACCGATATCTATAGATCCGTATAGAATGACTCCGATAGATTTGAGATAATTGAAAGCTCAGTTGCAAGAGTTAACAGATAGAGGTTTTGCACGACCGAGTTTTTCGCCCTGGGGTGCGCCAGTATTGTTTGTTAAGAAGAAAGACGAGTCATGTAACAGCCCGATTTTAGGGCTAGTCAAAACATTGGTTTTGGAACCACTAATCCAAGGTTGGAGAATTATTTTTAATATTATTTTATGTGTTATAGCATGATTATATGAGTACATGAAAATTTTGGTGAATTAATTTTAGTGATTGCATGCTTAATTTTGAAAAAGGACTAAATCACATAAAGCGCGAAAGTTTTTTCCTACAAGATAAATGTGTCAAATAGCTATAGAACCTTAAATTGGAGGTCCTTAATGTGCATTAGACCCTTTAGGGAGTGTTGGCCAGCCATATGGGACAAAGAAATAAGATTGTCAAGGGATTAGGTGAGGTTTTGGTGACAAATTGACTAGAAATAAAATAAAATAAAGAGAAAAAGGATATCATCTCTTCCTTATCCTCCCTACCACCAGAATTTTCAGCAAATAGGAGCTTTGGAAAGTTTGAAATTTTCAGCAACTTAAACCTTTGCAAGTAAGTGATTTTGATGGTCATTTTTGATAATTTTTGTACTTTTGGAACCCTTGTAGCTTAAGCTAGCTAATGAGGGGACTATTTTGCACCATGATTGTAAGTCTAGGGTTTTTCCATGAGAGTATTAATGTTGTTTACTGAATTTTTATGGAAGAAAATGAATCTTGGTTGTTTAATAAACAACTTTTGTGAAAGGGGTTTTCATGAAAACACCTAAAAAGGGACCTTTTTGCAAAGATTGTTAAATAGGTAGTAAATGTGTGAAATAATTGGAATTGTGAGTTGCTATAAGAGTATTTAAGGTTCGGCTAGACTTGGTTAATGAGGAAATTTGGTGAAAATCGATTTACGAGCCTAGGGGCAAAATCGTAATTTTTGTGAAAGTCTAGGGGTAAAACGATAATTTTGCCAAAGTAGGAATTTTGAAATGTCTTGATTAATGTGATGATTAAATGAGTGAAATTTTATCAATATAGATCAAGAAAAATGGAGTCCGGACCTAGACTGGGGAAAAACCAAGCTAGTAGATTAACTCAATCTAGTCGCCTATTTTTTTGTGTACCGAGGTAAGTTGTACATAAATAATACAATGCTATTGCATTTATGCTTTAAATAATTTATATTGCATAAAATGTTTGATTATTGCTATGAATATGCATGACGAAAGTTGATGTGATATACTCCCGATTGAACCTTAGGAATAGATTGGATATCCAAGTCGAGACATTTGATTGATATGTGTGCTAGTGTAAGACCATGTCTGGGACATGGCATCGGCCTCGACATGTGAGCCAGTGTAAGACCATGTCTGGGACATGGTATCGGCATTGATACGAGAGCTAGTGTAAGACCATGTCTGGGACATGGCATCGGCCTCGACATATGAGCTAGTATAAGACCATGTCTGGGACATGGCATCGGCATTGAGATGAAAGCTAGTGTAAGACCATGTCTGGGACATGGCATCGGCCTCGACATGTGAGCCAGTGTAAGACCATGTCTGGGACATGGCATCGACATTTTACCCTATTATGTGAGGCTTACCGGATATCTTTTGGTATTCTAATGGGTTCAACGGGTAAATTAAAGATTGTGTTAAAAATGAGGAAAGTTACGCCTATGTTGTAAGTGATACAGGTACCTACATGAAATTCATGAGAAATGAGCTCGGTTTGTATTGTATGATTAGTAGGGATGAAAATGAGTAAGTTATGCCTTAAATCATTCGAGAATTTTTTGCAAGATTATATTATGCTATGATTATGATAATGCTTAGTAATTGTTGTTAATTATTTACATGCGACTTATTAAGCTTTATGCTTACTCCATTTCCTTTCCATTTTCTTATAGTGTCGTCAAGTTAGCTCGGGGATCATCAAACGTCGGAGGCATCGATCACACTATCAATCTGAACATTTGGTATAGTTAGATTTATCATTTTGAGTATGGCATGTATAGGGACTTGGTATTTTGTTAAGTGTCATATTGATTCGGCCAAATGTGTTGGCTTGTCTTGAAGAGGAATTCATTTTGTATAAAGCCATAGTTGATGGTTAATACTTGTTGTTGATAAATGCAAATGTTGGTGTTTTCATGAATGTGGTTATTAGATGGGTTGGTTGATAATAAGAAATGTTGTAGGTGATAGAAAATAACTTGGAATTGAGGCGTAGATGTCTTGGTTGTGACTGATGTAGTCATCTGTTTGAGCTTTTGGTGGTACTATATGATGTGTGTAGATGTGTGCTTGAAAGGGGTGACAAAAGAGGCTTGGAAAATAGCCTAACAACTGTCCACACGGGTAGACACATGGCCGTTTGTCTAGTCCGTGTGTGACACACGGTTGCCCCATGGGTATGTGTTGAGGCCGTGTGTCCCCTGCACCTAATTTGTAAAAACTCAGATTAGCACACGGACTGGGCACACGGGTGTGTGCCAGACCGTGTGACATCCTGATTTCTCGTGAGGCACAGGTCAGGCTCACGCACGGGCTAAAGACATGGCCATGTCAGCCACACGGCCGTATCATGAGTCTACACGGGCGTGTGCCCCTATTTTTTTTAGAGAGGTTTTCCAAATTTTTCTAAAGTGCCTAGTTTAGTATCGAACCATTTCTAAAGTATATTTTAGACCTCGTAGGCCATATTAAGGATATTAAGATGTAGTTTAAATTTTTTTAAATTTGAACAAAATTTTATATTCCGAAAATGTTTGTATGTACGTTATTAAGTCAAGTAACGCCTCGTACCCTGTACCGGTGTTGGTTTCGGTTAAGGGGTGTTACAGGTCAATGAGAATGTGTATTGATTATCGTCAGCTCAACAAGGTTACGATAAAGAATAAGTATCCATTGTCGAGAATAGACAATTTGTTTGATCAGTTGAAATGTGCAATCGTGTTTGCAAAGATTGACTTGAGATCTGACTATTATCAGTTGCGAGTTAAAGACTCAGATGTGCCGAAAACTGCGTTCAAAATGAGGTACGGACATTATGAATTTCTCGTTATGCCTTTTGGACTAACTAATGCTCCTGCCATTTTTATGAATTTGATGAATCGGATTTTTAGGCCGTATTTAGACAGATTTGTTGTTATGTTCATTGACGACATTCTGATCTATTCTCGAGATGAGTCCGAGTATGCTGAGCATTTGAGGATTGTGTTGCAAACCTTGAGAGATAAGCAATTGTATTCTAAATTCAGCAAATGTGAGTTTTGGCTCCGGGAAGTTGGATTTTTGGGGCACATTGTTTCTGCGAAAGGTATAAGAGTTGATCCGAGCAAGATTTCTACAGTTATTGACTGGAAACCACCTAGAAATGTATCTGAGGTCAGAAGCTTTCTGGGATTGGCTGGTTATTATCGACGTTTTGTAAAAGGGTTCTCGATGACTACTACACCGATGACTAGATTGCTACAGAAAGATATAAAGTTTGAATGGTCCGAGAAATGTCAACAAAGTTTCGATCAATTGAAAGCATTGTTAACTGAGGCACCAGTGTTGGTTCAACCTGAGTCGGGTAAAGAATTTGTGATTTACAGCGACGCGTCATTGAACGGTTTGGGCTGTGTGTTGATGCAAGAGGGAAAAGTGATAGCTTATGCTTCTAGACAGCTGAAACCGCACGAAAAGAATTATCCGATGCACGATTTAGAGTTGGCCGCTATAGTTTTTGCACTGAAAATTTGGCGTCATCATTTGTACAGTGAAAATGCCACATCTTTACCGATCATAAAAGTTTAAAGTATATTATGACTCAGAAAGATTTTAATTTGCGACAACGGAGATGGCTCAAGCTACTAAAAGACTATAAGTTAGTGATTTATTATCACCCGGGGAAAGCGAATATAGTCACGGATGCTTTGAGTAGAAAATCGTTGTTTTCTTTGAGAGCAATGAATACCCAGTTGACATTATCTGATGATGGTTCGATTTTAGCCGAGTTAAAAGCTAAACCAGTATTTCTTTAACAAATTTGCGAAGCTCAAAAATGTGATAATGATTTGTAAGCTAAAAAAGTGCAATGCAAGGCGACTAGTGATTCAGAGTACCAAATCGGATCCGATGATTATTTGATGTTCCGAGATAGAATCTGTGTACCGAAAAATCTTAAGTTGATTCAAAAAATTTTACACGAGGCACATAGTGGTTGTTTATCCGTTCATCCTGAAAGTACTAAAATGTACAATGATTTGAAACAACTGTATTGGTGGTCGGGTATGAAACGAGACATTTCTGAATTTGTAGCGAGATGTTTAGTGTGTCAACAAATTAAAGCTGAACATCAAGTGCCTTCGGGTTTGCTTCAGCCTGTGATGATACCAAAGTGGAAATGGGACAGAGTTACAATGGATTTTGAATCGGGATTGCCTTTGACTCCGAAAAAGAAAGATGCTATTTGGGTTGTCGTTAATCGATTAACGAAATCAACATATTTTATCCCGATACGTACTAATTATTCACTCGATAGATTAGCTGAATTGTACATTGCTGAAATCGTTAGATTGCACGGGGTGCCAGTTTCGATTATTTCGGATAGAGATCCGAGGTTTACATCACGGTTTTGGAAGAAATTACAAGAAGCTCTGGATACGAAGTTGAATTTTAGTACAACTTTTCATCATCCATAAAATTGAATGATGCGAGCGAGTAATTCAGATCCTTGAAGATATGCTCCGATGTTGTGTTTTAGAATTTGAAGGCAACTGGGAGAAATATTTGTCGCTGGTTGAATTTGCATATAATAAAAGCTTTCAATCGAGTATAAAGATGACACCGTATGAAGCTTTGTATGGTCGCAAATGCTGAACTCCATTGTATTGGACCGAGCTTAGTGAAAAACAGATTCACGGGGTTGATTTGGTTAAAGAAACCGAAGAGAAAGTAAAAGTAATTCGCGACTGTTTGAAAGTAGCTTCAGATCGCCAGAAATCGTACGCGGATTTAAAATAAAAAGACATTGAATTTCAAATTGGTGACAAAATGTTTTTGAAAGTATCTCCGTGGAAGAAAATACTTCGTTTTGATCGTAAAGGCAAATTGAGTCCAAAATTCATCGGGCCGTATGAGATCATCGAAAGAATAGGTCCAGTGGCGTATCGTCTAGCTTTATCGATTAAGTTAAAGAAAATTCACAATTTGTTTCACGTGTCGATGTTGCATCGATATCGATCGGATCCCTCACATGTGATTTCTCTGTCAGAGATTGAGATTCAGCCTGATATGACATACAACGAAGAACCGATCAGAATTCTGGCTCGAGAGATCAAAGAGTTAAGAAATAAACACATAGCTTTAGTGAAAGTCTTGTGGCAATGTCACGGAGTTAAAGAGGCTACGTGGGAGCCCGAGGAAGTTATGAGAAAACAATACCCTAACCTATTCACTGGTAAGATTTTTGGAGACAAAAATCCCTAAGGGGGAGAGTTGTAACAGCCCATTTTTAGTCAAATCAAAACAGTGGTTTCGGGACCACAAATTTGAGGTCAAAATATTTATTTATTTATTAGTTTAATGTTTACAGCATGATTGAGTGATTGTGTGAAAATTTCGTTAAGAAATTTTATCGTTTGATTGGTCAATTTGATAAAAAGGACTAAATCGCGTAAAGCGTAAAACTTGAGTTCTAATAGTTAAAGGTATTAAATAGCTATAAAACCTTAAATTTAAGGTCCTTAAATGGTAATTAGACCATTTTAGTTGTGAGTGGACAAAGATGGACAAGCATTAAGTGATTTTTAAAGGTTATCATTAAGGTTAAAATGGTAATTTATTAATAAAGGTTAATTAAAACAAAACAAAAATCAAATTTGTGTTCATCTTTCTCACTATAGTCGAAATTGGAGGAGAAGAAATAGCCAAACTTAGGTTTTCATTCGAACAAGCTTGGATAGCTAATTAAGGTACGGTTTTTGTCCCGTTTTTATGATTTCTATGTTTTTGAGATCGTTGCAGCTAATACTAGCTAGCCCAGGGACTAATTTGCAAAATTGTTAAAGATTTTGAATGTTTCCATTGATGATTATGTATGAGCTTTGATGATTGATGATAGATTTTAAATGTTTGTTGATAGTTAAACAAGTTTTATAAAGTGATTTTAAGTAAAAATGCAAATTAGGGATTAAATTGGGAAATGTTAAAACTTTGTTTTTAAAATGTGAAATAAATGAGAAATATGGGCAAATATGAGCACTATAGAAATTCGGCTAGCATGGGTTGTGGTTAAATTGCATGAATTTGTGATTTTATGAAATAATGACTAAATTGTATAAGATGTGAAATATTAGAGGCAATTGTGTAAAAATGCCTTAAAGTGAAATTTGGACTAAATTGAATAAATTGATGATTAATTTAGTTGAATTTGATATTATATAGATCAAGAAAAGTGAAATACGGACTTAGATCAGGGGAAGAACAAGGTTTCGTATTAGTTGAACCGCGTTATCGTTTCTACATCCGAGGTAAGTTTGTATGTAATAAGCATTGTTATAAATGCTTTAATTGCTTTGATAATGCATAAATTGTGTATACAAGACTACAATCATGATTGACGACAAATCTACTATGTATGGCATTTAGTGTGCGATTCGGGATAGCTTCGGCTACATATGGCACTTAGTGTGCGATTTGAGTTAGCTCCGGCTACGTATGGCACTTAGTGTGCGAATTAAGTTAGCTTCAGCTATGTATGGCACTTAGTGTGCGATTTGAGATAGCTTCGACTATGTATTGGCACTTACTGTGTGAAATATCGAATATTCAACAGTATTCTGAATAGGTATGAGCTCGTTATGAGCTTGTACATGTATGTACATGGAAAGTATGAGCTTTAAATAGAAGAAGTTATGAATTTGTATATAAGCATATGATTAAGCATGTGGAAGGTTTGTTAGTATTTATAAAATACAAGTTAACAAGTTCAAATTTATGATTTGTGTATTTATAATTAGTTGAGTTCAATTCATACGAGCTTACTAAGCTATGAAGCTTACTTTGTTCATTTTTTTTCATGTTTTGTAGTGTTATCAAAGCTAGCTCGCGTTTGAGGATCGTCGGAGATCGTTTCACACTATCCACTCGGTACCTATGAACTTGGTATTTTAAGTATATGGCATGTATAGGGACTATGGTCATGTTGGATATGTTTTGGTTTGTGTATATAGCCATGAAAGTTGCCTTGTTTTGGTATGTTTGAATCATGTATATATATATAAATATATGGCTTATGTTGTGAGTTCATGTATAGGTATTTTGAGTCCATGGATGAATATGTGAATGTATTATATTATGAGGTTTGTGGAATTGGTATTATGCTTGTGAATTGGTACAAAATGATGTATGTTTGGTAAATGTTTAGCTTGTTGAGTGGCATATGTGTTTTGGTATGTTTTGATTAAGAAAAATATAAGTTATAAGCATGTTGGGTATTAGTGTTGGAAATGGTATGAAATTGTTTTGGTTGTTGCTAAAATGGATGTTCAATTATGTTATGAATTGGTGCAATTTGGGTTGTTTAGGTACATGAGATTGTGGGTGGCAAATTGGCTTGGTAAATAGCCTATTTTTGTCCACACGCAGAGACATTTCTGGCGTGTGTCTCGGTGTGTGTGACACACTGGTCATGTTACACTAATGCAGTGTCCCACAGTGTTGATATTGAAATGAAGTCAGTATGCTCCACACGGTCTCACACACGAGCGTATGATCAGCCCTGTGTCATAAGTCAGTATACCCCCTAATTTGCACACGGCCTAGCACATGAGTGTGTGACTTGACCGTGTTGCATAAGTCAGTATACCCTACAGGTTTGGCACGGCCTAGCACACGGCCTGGCACAAGGGCGTGTGTGGCCAATTTGAAGGGCATACGGACTAGACACACGGGCGTGTGGTTGGCCGTGTGACCCAAGTCAGTAAGCTCACTTGTTTGGACACGGGGTATGACACGGGCTGGGACACGACCATGTGTCCCATTTCGAATGTCCATACGGCCTGTGACACGGGCGTGTCTGGTGGCCGTGTGAGACACACGGCCTGACCACACGGGCGTGTGTCCCCTGTTTTGAGAAAATTTTTCTAATTGTTCCAAATGTTTTAAAAGTTATCGGTTTAGTCTTGAACCACTCCCAATGCATGTTTTGGGCCTCTTAGGCTCGTATTAGGGACAAAGTGATTAAAACTGAATGATGATTGCATGTATTGATTTTATGTATGAGAAAAGTATGTTTAAATGTGTTGTAAGTCCGGTAATACTTCGTAACCCTATTTCAGTGTTGAATACGGGTGAGGGGTGTTACATTTCTAGATAATCCAGAGGGTACTAGCAACAAGAGTGTAAAATCTTCTGGATTCCTAAGTAATAATATCCTTATGTTTGAGTCGGCGGAGGATCTAAAAAGGGATAGCAGGGATATGATTAGAAATAGGGCGAAGAGACAACGACGAACCAAACCAAACAGATTTAGCAAAGTAATTCAAAGAAAAGGTGTTCAAAGGTTTCTCTGTGATTAAGATAGACCGGGCAACAGGCATCATCCTTAGAAAGACGTCTAGAGAGGTCTTTAGTAGGAAGGCAATTGTTATAGAGCTTCTAAAGAAAAAGAGTGATTTTAAATAGAAGTTTGTGGAGCCAAAGTTGCTTCCGTGCTATTTTAAGATCATGAAGGGTGGAAGAAGATTGATTCCTTCTAGAAACATGACTATAGACAATATTATCCCAGAGAGAGGAGAAATCATATTCTAATTATATTTGTTCTATTTGACACAATGCTTAGAACTATCCATGATTCCTCCCAGCCCATAAATAGGCAGATAATGCGATTCGGTGCACTTGAACCCACGTCCTCTTGTATTGGCAACAATGGCCATACCAATTGAGCTAATACTCAATCGGCAATTTTATATATTTAAAAATATGACATATTCTTCTTTAATAAAATACCTGTAGTATTATATCCGTACAAAGCGTAAATAAGGGATAATTACTAGAGCTGAAAGTTGAATAAACTTAACATATAGAAAACACACAAAAATCTAAGCAAAAAATCTAAATTAGATGGTTATTGGTGATAATTTTCTTAATAAATTGTGTACCAAAACAATATATTTTTATATCAAAAAAATAAAGTAGCACCATATATATTTTCCAACTAAAGTTCACAATAAATAATTTTTTTCCAAACTATTAAGGGTTTACAGCATTCTTTTAAAAAATATTTATGACATAATTATGGGCCACCATAATACAACACATATATAATACATTAATAGTAGAATCAAGTAATTGTTGTTAAATGCTTACAAATAATGTTAAATGATATGATAAAAATAAATAAATCAAACATGTGAAATAGAATTAACTTTATGAGTAAGAACTGTGTGATTGATAAGAAAATAAAAGAAAAAAAAATAGAAAAGTGAGGAAATTATTTTTGAGTTTGTTTGTTCATAAGAATATAGGTGTAAAATTGTTTGATTGTTGAGAAAATAAATAAAAATGAAAAATTTTCAAGGTGTTGGAAACTTGGGATTATATTTCCTTCTATTAAGAAGATAATATTATATTGGCTTGATCGCTAAAGCAAAACTTTGACAGACTTATTTGAAGTATTTTTATAACTCATTCGACCTGTTTATTTGAAGAAAAACAAAAGCAAATGGAAAAAGTGATGGAGTACAAACTACCAAATATTATTTCTTACATTTTAACTTAATTAAATAGTAGTATACAGTAGTAAGATCAAATTCACAGGGACTGGAATTCTTAATTTTCCTATTTACACGACCAAATTTATAAGCCTAGGTAGCTGTTGTGCTCTCGACTTGTGCACGCACAACTATAAAATAAATAGAAAGGGGAGTTTTTAGTTGATAAATAAAATAAAATAAAATAAAAACAGAATTATGATTGCAAAATAAAATTAAGGAAATTAAATCATATTGGTAAATCAAATATATTAATGTTTAGCCTCAGCCTTGGTACACTCCAAACTCGAATCGATTCTTAAAAAACGGATTTTCCCTTCCAAAAGATTAGTTGGTTATAGCGATTAAGGGCGCCCCAACCACCAACTTTTCCTTGTCTAGTTGGTTTCGGTACAACCTGCAAACCAACACTTACTGATTATTTAACCACGTAACACGCGTTCGCAATTTAAGATTGCGGCAGCCTTGTGATCTAGAAAAATCCAATTCGAATTAACGACCTCAACCGCATGGATTGTTTAAATTCGATCACTATCTCATTTGACGAAATCCAACTAGTTTTTTCCAATTGAACACGCCAACTTGTTCGCGGGAATTCGAACTCGGGAGACGACCGTCTCGTTTTCCCAACTGTACGCCAATACAACTCCCACCCAACGTGCACTTTGAGCTGAAATTGAATCAACTTTAAAGGACGATTGTGACTATCCCATATATCGGAGAAATAGTGAATACCGTGTTGAAAGGTTTTTTTAGTGTGGGTTCATATCTCATGATTTATTTTTGAAATGATAACTGAGCTAAAACTAAAAGGAAATTAGTTGAGCATAAAACTAATCATGCTCTGTTGATTTACGAGAAGGAAATTAATGGTAATAATGGAGGATGGGAAGGAGGAAGGACTTAGGGAGCAATTGAACCAAAAGTGTAAGAAATAAGGAAAATAAAATGAAATGTTAAATTGCTCACAAACTTGCCATAGACGCAGGAAAGAGAAAAGAAATAAATTGTTTTTATTCAATTTCGAGTGTATTTTTCAAAGCCACAATATAAGGTATTTATATACATTTTATATGCTAAATTTAGCTTAATTCATCTAACAATTAATCACATCAAGTCAGATTTTATATAAGATTTTTTTCTAAATCTAGCTTTTACAAAGTCAAATAAAAAAATCTGATTAACCATAAAATTTTCAAAATTTCAATTCGGCCCCCTTTTATTGCTTGTGCTCTAATTTAGTCCGATTTGCTTGTTAACTCGAATTTTGATACTCTAACTGCGTACATGATAAAATTAAACAAAAATTACAGTCTCAGTAGCAAAAATTACCAAAATTGGGTGTATTAAACATACAAATTCAACTTGTTATCAAATCCCCCTACTTAGCCAATGCTTGTCCTCAAGCATGATGTGTATTCTATACTAAAAATCATTTGATAATTTTTTTCGAAATCAAATCTCCTTCCTCAGTCAAGCATAATGCAAACATTTAAGTGAATAAAAAATAAGTAATTGCTAGGTTCAATCAATAAGCATTTTATAAAATTTCGAATATTATGTAAAATCAAACTACTTCACTAAATTTAGGCTTAATCACACTTGCGAGACAGTCTTACTCAATAATTTTTTTTTCCACAAGTTTGAGACATAATCAAATATTTTTACGCGAAATGAGATGACAACCTAAACACTTCACCCCGGTTACTCATTTGACATGTCCCCAATTAGTTTATTTCTCCTTTCTCAAGGCAGCTGGGTTAGTAGAGTGTTACAAGTTTTAATTTGTCACTCAAATCTTTTTACGCAAAATGAGATGACAACCCAAACACCTCATCTCGGTTACTCAATTTGGTCACATATTCGAAATCTTCACTCATAACTAAGCCATTAACGTATTTTTTTTCTCTTTTTTTTTTAACTTAAATGAGATTGAGTACTTTTATTATGCAAGTTTAAAGAGCCAAATTTTTTTATGAAATATTGACTTAGCCATAACATTTTCAACTCTACAAAATACTTTATTGATCAAAGTAAGCAATAGTTATTCATGAATCACCCAATTATTTAAATAAACTAAGCATAGGAATTTGAAGTTCATTTTCGAAACAAATTAAAGAATAATCTTAGTATATGAATTAACACATGCAAAGAAGAAATAGGATGACATGTCCTACAAATCCCCTCTACTTAACCCACATTGCCCTCAATGTACAGTTTTAAAAGAATGAGAAAGAGAAGGGTCAAGTGTACTCCCTGTGTATGTTTAATTTGGCAGAGGGTGGTGGAAAATACGACTTTGCAATATAGCGAGGGTATTTTAGATTTGAGCCTCCATCATTATTCCTAGAAAGCAACACATTAAAATAGATTAAATAATAATATTTTTTTTTATTTTTGACATAAACTAAATTGAATTCAAAATTAAATAAATTAAAATAAATATTTATGGGTTGCCTCCCGAAAAGTGCTTTTGTTTAACATCGTTAGCTTGACGACCTGAGTGTTATTCATTTGGTTCCTATAGCCCGATTTAGGGGCTAGTCAGAACAGTGGTTCGGAACCACTAATCTGAGGTTAGAGAAAATTATTTTTATGTTATTCTATAAGTTAGAGCATGATTATATATGTGTATGAAAATTTTGGTGCTTTAATTTTAGCGATTTCATGCTTAATCGCGAAAAAGGACTAAATCGCATAAAGTGCGAAAGTTCCATTTCATAGGCTAAAGGTGTTTAATAGCTAAAGAATATTAATTGGAGGTCTTTAAAGTGAAATTAGACCCCTAAAGATAGGGTGGCCGTCCATAGAAGATAAAAATTGTCAAAATTGGTCAAAGTTGGTAAAGTTGGTGACTAAATTGATTGTTTTATATTAAAATAAAGAAAAGATGATATTCATCTTTTTACTCATCTTCCTCCACCAAAATTTTCAGCAAACAAGGGGTTTTAGAACTCAAAAATTTCAGCAAACTTCTCTCTTTACAAGTAAGTGTTCTAGTGATCCTTTCTTGATAAAAATTGTACATTTAGAACCCCTAAAGCTTAGGCTTTCTAATGAGGGGACTATTTTGCAAAATGGTGAAAAGTTTAGGGTTTTTCCATGAGATATTTTATGTGATTTGCTGCATTTTTATGGAAGAAAATGAGTCTTAGTTGTTAGATGAACAACTTTTGAGAAAGGTGTTACCATGAAAACACCTAAATAGACCTTTTGTAAAGGTTGTAAAATTTGTTGTAAATGTGAGAAATGTTGGGTTTTGATGATAGCCATAAGAGAAATAAATGTTCACCTAGGCTTGTTAAAGGTAGAAATTTGATTAGAATTGATTTCTGAGCCTAGGGGTAAAATGGTCATTTTGCCAAAGCCTAAGGGTAAAATAGTAATTTTGCCAAAGCATGATTATTGAAATGCATTTATAAATGTGATATTAAAATAAGCTAATTTGCTATTATAGAGCAAGAAGAACCAAGAATCAACCTCGATCGGGGAAAGAACAAAATATCAGACTAGATCGACAATCTAGCCTATTTTGAAATCGAGGTAAGTTTGTATGTGATAAATTCAAAATTTATGCTAGTATGTTTGAGAATGTTTGATGTTATCATGACACATTATATTTTATGAAATTAAGTATTGTTGTTGAATGAGAAAGTTGAAAAATGTACGTTGTTGAAGTCCCGGTTGGACTATAATAAATATGAAAATACCATCATTGAGGTATGAAATAAATAAGATCCGTGTAAGACCATGTCGGGACATGGCCTCAAGATCGAATTGAGATCCCGTATAAGACCATATCTGGGATATGGCTTCGGCATTGAATATGAAAAATCGTATAAGACCATATCCGGGATATGGCATCGATATTAATGTGAGGTTCCATATAAGATCATAACCGGGATATGGCATCGGTATTCAGAGGTGATCCATGTGAGACCAGATCCAGGATGTGGCACTGGCTTCGTGTTTATGCTAATGATAATGGATATGTATCTTAGAGTATCCCTAGTGATCTATTGGGATAAATATATCAGCTTAGAAATAGAAATGAGAATTTTATTAAAGCTATGTGATTGAGTTAACACAGGTACCCATGAGTAATTCACGAAGAACATTTACGATATGTGGCATGGTATGTGCTAGATAAGGGCAAGTATGAGTAAGTATAGCAAGAAGCCTATGACTTTATGTGTGGTTATTTAATGCCATGGATGGATATTGTTATGAGCTTATTGTTGCCATTTATTTCCATGCAAACTTACTAAGCTTAATGCTTACCCCTCTCATTTCCCTATTCCTTGTAGCATTGCCAAGTTAGCTCGAGAATTCGCGGACGTCGGAGTTTGGAGATCACACTATCGACCACTTTTTGGTATAGTCAAATTAGATTTATTTTGAGTATGGCATGTATAGGACTTGGGTGTTTTGTAATGGCATATTTGTAAGCCAAATGTTTTGGCTACTATAGTTGTTCTTTTTATTTTGTAAGAGGTCATGGGAAGTTGGCCTATACTTGATATGTTCATATATTCAATGATGATGGATTTCATGAAGTTTATGCTTGTGTGGATGATTGATTTGAGTTGGTATAAGTATGGTTGCTATGTAGGGTGGCATTTGGCTTGGAATATAGTCTTTTTAATGTCCACACGGGTAGACACACGGATGTGTGTCTAGGCTATGTGTGACACACGGTCAGCCCCATAGGCGTGTTGATCAGCCGTGTGTCCCCTTGCATGCTAGGTTTGCAAGTCAGTATGCTCAATAGTAAACACACGGGCAGAGACACGGCCGTGTGTCTCAGCCGTGTGGGAGGCACAACCATGGACATGGGCGTGTGCCCAGGTTGTGTGAAGTCTGCACCTAAAATTAGGAATTTAATTCGACACACGGTCTAAGGACACGGGCGTGTGTCTTGGCTGTGTGACCTTATTGAGGTGATGACGTCACAAACATAATGCCAAGGTTTTGGCACACGGGCTAAGACACGGGTGTGTCGAGGCCGTGTGAGGGACATGGGCTAAACACACGGGCGTGTGATAGGCCGTGTGATGCAAGTCAGTGTCGACCACGGGTATAGAACACGGGCATGTCTCATTCTTCACACGAGCGTCTGGCCCTGTTTCATGTCAAAATTTTCTAAGTGTTTGAAAGTTTCCGGTTTGGTCCCGAAACATCATGAGTATACGTATAGGGTCTCGTAAACCCATAATAGGGAAGTTACGATTGTAAATTAAAAAGTTTTGAGTTAGATCGAAATTTTATAGCCCAAAGTTGCAAGTTTAAGCAAGATAAGTTCGGTAATGCCTCGTATCCGGTTTCGGCATTGAATACGGGTAAGGGGTGTTACATTCAACCTTTGCCCATTGACCTTGAAGCACTTTTCAGATTCCTTCATCATCGGTGGATTGAGGCGTATTTGAGCTTCTCCATTTAGATTTGCCTTTTCCTCTATTAGAATCCTTAAATTTTCCGATAACGGTTTGAGTTCCAATTCCGGAGCCTGCAAAATGGAAGAAAAAAGTTTAGTTTACAAAGGAGAAAATTCAAAATTTTTACCTTGACTTCTAGGAAACTGTGGTGCCTCCATGAAAATGACAACTTCACGAATTGGTTTCTCGATCACCACCAATTCCTCTAGTTTTTTCAAAGTGTCGATATCTAAACTCCTACAAAGTACAATTTGTAATTCATCTTATTCATTATATTCAAAATGTAACGTTCTCAAAGGTTCAATAATATCGATACTAGAGACATTCGTCATTGTACTGGGGTGGCCCATTGCCTCATAAACATTGAATTTGACCACTTCACTGTCAAATTCCATAGTTAGAGTTTCACTTCGAACATTAATTTTTGTACATGAGGTGCATAAGAATGGTATTTCGAGTAAAATATCCGAGGAATTTTTCGAGTTGTCATCCTCCATGTTGATGATGTAAAAATCTGCAGGAAAAATTAGTGGGTACACAACTGACCTATCTGCTAATTGAATGATCACCCCTGTTTCTTTCAAAGGACCCGTGTTTAGTAATTTGAAAATAGATAAATGCATAACGTTAATAGATGCACCTAAATCACACATGATTTTCTTTATGACAACATTACCTATTTTGCAAGATATAGAAAACATACATTGGTCCTTACACTTGGGTGGGATTTTCTTTTGTAGAACCGTAGAGACGTTTTCTCCTATATTTACCCATTCATTACCTTGAAGTTTCTTCTTACCAGTGCATAATTCTTTTAAGAATTTCACGTAGTGTGGAACTTGCTTTTTGCATCGAGTAAGGGGATATTAATTTCTACTTTTCGAAACGTCTCGAGGATCTCTTTTTCTTCTCGATCCCTTTTACATTGAGCGAGATTTCTAGGGAATGGGGGTGGTGCCACAAATTGTTTCAGTGGTGCCGACTCCGTGGGAGTTGTTGGTTCAAGTTTTTGTTCTTCTCATTTAGTGTTGTGATCATGAATCATGCCAGGTTCTGACTCTAAAATCGTTCTATCTTTTACGGTTATAACACTCACATTTTGTCATGGGTTCGGCTCAATTTGAGACGGCAATTTCCCTTGGGTCTCCAAACGACTAACTGTAAGCACAAGCCTACTTATTTGCTGATATATTTCTTAGAAGTGCGCTTTAGCATTTTGTTGGAACTTTTTTGTTGGAACTTTTTGGTGCTAACAACTAACCTCTCTACTATGGTTTCAAAAGATGACTTTGGGGTTTGATACTGTTGAGGCGGAGATGGCCTTGGTTGATACAGTTGATTGTATCGAGGGTTCGACCCATAGCTCATATTTGAGTAGTCCTTCCACCCTGCATTGTAAGTGTTCGAATGTGGATCATAACGCCTTTGAGGTGGCCCTAGGAAGTTCCCAATGGCATCTACTTATGTTGTTGTGTCCTCGTGTAAAATCGGACATGAGTTGGTTGGATGATCAAGCATGGCGCAAATTCCGCACAATCGAGCTGGGTTCGTTTTTCCTATAATCAAAATTTTAACTACATTAGTGAGATCGTCAATCTTATCTACTAAGGATGGAGTACTTAGCTCAAGAACCTTTCTTGTGGGTTCTGTAGTTGGTCGATACTGTTGAGAATTCGCAGCCATGGTCAAAATTAATTCCATTACTCTTTTAGGAGTCATGTTAATAAGTGCCCCTCCACTAGCTACATCAATCATCTTCATTTCCATAATGAGTAAACTTTCATAGAAATATTGAAGAAGCGATTGTTCAGTTAGGCCATATTGTGGGCAACTTGTACACAACTTCTTGTATCACTCCCAATAGTCATAAAGTGATTCAGTCTCCTTTTGTTGTATTCCGACAATACTTTTCCTTAATTTGGCTGCTCGAGCTGCTGGGAAGAACCTGTTAAGAAACAAATGAGACATATCAGACCATGTATTAACAGATCCTGGAGGTAAATAAAATAGTCATTCTCTAGGAGAGCCGGCTAACGAAAAAGGAAAAGCTCGGAGTTTAATTTGATCATCGGTTACTCCCTGTGGTTTCATGCTTAAGTAAACCATGGGTAATTCCTTAAGATGAGTGTGGGAGTTCTTGTTTTTCAAACCGCAGAAAGTGGGCAATAAATGAATTAAGCCCGACTTTAATTCAAATGATGTTCCTCCCGTTAGATAAGTTATGCACAACAATTGTTGCTCATTTGGTGCTGCAGCGAGTTGTCGAATGATTTGATTTGCCATTTCTTCTGATTCATTGAGTGTATCGTCTATTGCTTATGTGTAAGATAATGTTTTGTATTCGGCCTCTCTCACTTGCGGTTGTTTTCCGCACCAAATAGCTTCTTTTCGAAATGTTCGAGCTAATTTCTCGATTTCTAGTTCAAACTCTAAGGTTCCTGGTTCTGACCTGGTCATAAGTAAAATAAATGAAAATTAGAATAATTTTCAATCCACGGAAATGAAGCCAAAATTTGATGGGCATCAAAACAACCAAATATAATTTCCTACGCTCTAACTTAATTAAATAGTAGTATAGAGTAGTAGGGTTGATTCCACAGGGACTGAGAATCCTAATTTTCCTATTTACGCGACCATATTTCTGAGTCTAGACAGTTGTTGTGCCCTCGCCTTGTGCGTGCAGAGCTGTAAAATAAATAAAAAGGGTGGTTTAGTTGATAAATAAAATAAAATAAACAAATATAAAAGAAAAGAAAATAAAAATAGAATTATGATTGCAAAATAAAAATAAGGAAATAAAATCAAATTGGTGAATCAAATATATTAATGCTTAGCCTTAGTCTCGGTACACTCCGAAATCGAATCGATCCTTGAAAAATTGATTTTCCCTTCCAAACGATAAGTTGGTTATAGTGATCAAAGATGCCCCAATCGCAAACTTTTCCTTATGTAGTTGGTTCCAGTACGACCTGCAAACCAACTCTTACCGATTATCTAAAAACATAACACATGTCCGCAATTTAAGATCTCGGCAGCCTTGCGATCTAGAAAAGCTCAACTCGAATTAATAGCCTCAACCGCGTGGGTCGTTTAAATTCGATCACTATCTCCCTTGACGGAATCTAACTAGCTTTTTCCAATTGAACATGCCAACTTGTTCGTGAGAATTCAAACTCGGTAGATGACCGTCTCGTTTTCCCAACTGTACTCCAATACAACTCCCACCCAACATGCACTTTGAGCTGAAATTGAATCAACTTTAAGGGACGATTGTGACTATCACATACATCAGAGAAATAATGAATACCGTGTTAAAAGATTTTTTAGTGTGGGTTCATATCTCACGATTTATTTTCGAAATGATGACCAGGCTAAAGCTAAAAGAAAATTAGTTGAGCATGAAACTAATCATGCTCTGTTGATTTATGAGAAGGAATTTAATGGTAATGATGGAGGATGGGAAGGAGGAAGGACTTAGGGAGCAATTGAACCAAAAGTGTAAGAAATAAGGAAAATAAAATGAAATGGTAAATTGCTCACAAACTTGCCATAGACACAGGAAAGAGAAAAGAAATAAATTGTTTTTATTCAATTTCGAGTGTATTTTTCAAAGCCACAATATAAGGAATTTATATACATTTCATATGCTAAATTTAGCTTAATTCATCTAACAACCCACCACATAAAATCAGATTTTATATTAGATTTTTTTCTAAATATAGCTTTTACAAAGTGAAATAAAAAATCTGATCAGCCATAAATTTCTCAAAATTTCAATTCGGCCCCTTTTTATTGTTTGTGCTTCAATTTAGCTCAATTTGCTTATTAACTTGAATTTTGATACTCCAACTATGTACCTAATAAAGTTAAATAAAAAATACAAATTCAATAGTAAAAATTACCGAAATTGGGTGTGTTAAACTTATAAATTCAACTTATTATAAAAAAAGTTTCAGATTTTGCTATTAGTGATTTATGTTGCAAGGATATAACACATATTTATTTTTATAACTCCTTTATTTTCAAATTTTCTCTATATAATCTATAACTTACATACATACATCTATTTATATATATATATATATATATATATTACATGAGTAAGTAAGATTTGATTCACTCGAAAAAATAAATAATTTAATTTTGAGTTAATCATAATCAGATTTTTTTTAAGTTAATTAGAATAAGTAATTTGGGTTATTAAGTTTTAGTTGAGTTAAATTTTATAACTGGAATAACTTGATGACTAATATATTGGTGTAAATACATCTTTAGTCCTTGTCAATTTTGAAAATGAACAAATTGGTCTCTTTCAACAAAAAAATTCAAAAAATAATCAAAATAATTTTTAAAATTTCAAATTTTCTTTTTAAAAAAGATCTAAAGAATATATAAAAAAGTTAATTTTTTTTTTAAAAAAATTTCCAAAAAATTCAAACAAGCAAATTACCAATTCAAGTTTATGTCATACTCTTATTTTGCTGTAAAAGAATTTTTAAATATATATGATTTCAAATTTATGTATTCTAACGTGAAATTAGTTATATTGTAACAAATATTTTTAATTTGGCATGTTTAATGTTTTTTAATTTAGCTTGAACAAATTCATTAGATTCGACTCAATTTGAATTTCATTTCAGTCGGCTCAACTCGAAAATTTTTTAAATTGAGTTAGGGTGATAAAATAGGACTCGTTAACTCGACTAACTTGTAAATTTTTTACTAGATTCGGTCCAATGCTCACCTTTAAATTTATATTATATTATATTCAAATGTTATGAGTCATAACTGTTCTGATATAATGCAGGTTATCAATGGATGTTAATTAGCTACCTCCTAAAACTCCTAGTGTTGAAAGTTTTTTACCACCTTCATCATGCAACTTGATAACATATGTTCCAACACCAGATAGTGCCCTCAGGATGAAGCTATGAAAGTATACCCATGTAGCTTGTAGTTATAGTTATTTGTTGTAATGACTTGTCGGATTCATGTGGTTTCAAACCTAACTACGGATTTCTAAGGATCATCAATGAAAAATGTGTTAGTCAAATGATATTCATATTTCATAAAATATGAAAGAAACAAAATGAAAGGAGACGACCTGGAAGTTGAAACTTGAGTTTCTTTCGTGGTTTCATTAGATCATAAAACGGAATAACATCACATAACATGTTTAAATAATTTTCTTTTAAAATTCTTTAAAATTTTAAATTAATAAAAATAAAATTTCAATTTAATTTCGAGTCTTACAAAATTTTCTGTCTTTGTCGATGATGCGAAGGAATAGCTGTCCATCAATTGAGCGTAACCAATATCAAGTCGGTGCAATTATTGTGGGTTTTTCCCTACATTGAAAAAGGTCAAATATGGTACATTAATTGAGTTTAAGTTCAATTGTAAACATTGTGATTACAGTAATAAAAAAGGTGTGAGTTCGAATATGTTTTTTTATTTTATTTTATATTTTTACTTTAATTTAAGAGAATAAAAGAGTCATGGTAGAAGAAGTAAGTAATGTGTAAAAAAAACCTAAGGAACTACCAAATGAAAATGAGTTTTACATCATTTTAGTGTCAATAACCAATTTTACATTATTTGTGCATGCAGTTTTGAATGAATTTGTAATAACTCAATTTTACTCAAGCTTTTAATAAAATTAAGGCCACGTTTGGTTCGCTGTAATGGAATAGAGCTGTAATTGAATAGAGCTGTAATGGAATAGAGCTGTAATAAGTAATTCAACTGTTTGGTTGAATGGAATGGAATAGAGCTGTAATAGAATTCTTGTGTTTGGTTGAATGGAATGATGTTGTAATAGCATAAGGAAAAGAACTAAAATGACCAGAATACCCTTAGCAGAATTTTTTTAGGTAGAAGATTATTGTTATTGTTATTAAATTTTAATAAGATTATTATTGAAAATAATTAATAAAAATAATAAATAATTTAATCATATTTTAACATAATTATTATTAAATATAATTTAATAAAAAATAATTTAATAACATTCTTAATATATTTATTATATGAATTAAAAAATCCAAATATATAATACTATAAAATATATATAATCTATTTTATTATTTTTAAATTGTAATGCATATTTAATGTGCTAAAATATCATTATTGAAACAAATAATTTAATTATTCTACAATAAAAAATATTAGAAGTAATAAATAACTTGAGAATTTATATTTTTGCATAAACATAATATTCATATATTAACAAAAGTTTACATGAAACATATATAAGTAAGTTAATTTTAACTTATGCTATGCATCTTTAAAGGCTAATTTTAATCAAAATAGATGAACTCCTGATCCTTGCTATGTATTAGTTAATTAATTTATGTGATTAAAGTACATGTCTTGCATGCTTTATATTATAGTATAGTATACATTTCTATTGCAATCCCTATAGTTTTTATATCTTGCTTTGTGCACCTTATCTAAGGATTGAAACATATGATTGACATGTTGATTTTTAGAAATAATTAGAAGAAATAGATTAATATAATACCAAGCTAAAACATACCGTCCCAAATATTACAAACACAAAAAGTTACCAAAATATCATCAATACAACTATGATTTTTAATGCTCAGCAAGAAATCTTCTGACCCATTCCAATAAATGCATGAAGAAGGTAAACTAAAGAAAATGAGCATTTGCGTTGGATGATCCGGAATTTTTGTCAATGCTCAAAACGTTCATCCACAGTTAAACCTTCTATTTCACATAATGTTGGATATAAATTTATAGCTTTTTCTTGGATGGTCGAAATTCTTCCGACTTTTGTTGAATTACCGCGATCGGAGGCAATACTCCCATCGATTTGTTCGCCAACACTGCATGTTTTCCGCCAATAAAGTGGCAGCATCATGAAATGAATAAGAAACATGATCACTCGAATCGTAATTTCTTTTTTCTTCTTTGAAGATGTAGAACCCCTTGGTTTCTAGTCAGGTTGCGATTCTCAGATTTGAAACATCCATGTCATCCAAAGAGATATTAGCTTCACAATCATAGAATTCGTTTCTTTCTTCATGAATATTTGTAGCGACTACATCCTCAACATTTATTTCTTCAATGATATCAGCGTATTTGTTTGAGCATCTTTCCCGATGGCTCGATCTTTTGCGTAAATGGCGATAAGTTGGTCGTAATAAGGGAAACTACGATGTTTAAATTGACCGACTTCTTTATGACTCTATAAAAAAGAGGAATTCATATTAGTTATAAGTTTGGTGAAAATAAGATAATAAAGACTTGAAATAATTCTTACATTTATATATGAGTTCCACACCGCATCTTCAGCAACAACGAGCTGCCTATGCTCATCCCAACCAAAACCGCTATTTTTTTTTCCATTAAGCATGTCATAAACGATTGACCAATCCCTTTTCAGTAGTCTAATCCTCGATTCAATATTAGGTTTAGCCTTCAACATTGAATTGGGTAAAACTTTTTCTAACATTCTTTCCAACTCATTTAAATAACCAGCTTTAAATCCCGTATCAGCATTAAAGGTACCAACATTGTGCAAGTCGAGCATACAAGAAACCAACGCAGCATCTTCTTCTGGAACCCATTTCCTTTTGGTTCCTCGAGAACTTTGGGAAGAAATATTTGATTCTGAAAAACCTGACATAATTATCTTAAGAAAAAAAAACAAATTAACATTTGACAACATTAAGACATAATAGGTAGCTAGATTTGCAGCATTTAAATAAGTATGTAAATACTTCAACTTGTAGCACTAAAATAATTCAATTTACAGCATTTAAACACTTCATTTTGCATCACTTTAACATCTCAATTAACAACATTTATACACCTCAATCACAGCAATAAATCATCTTCAATTTACACCATTTAAACACGTCAACTTACAACACTTTAACACCCCAATTAACAACATTTATACAACTCAAATACAGCCATAAACATCTAAATTTCCAGCAACTAAACAGTTCAATTTGCAGTACTTAAAACAATTCAATTTGCAGCAGTCTTACACTTCAATTCACAGTATTTAAATACTTCAATTTGCAGCACTTTTACACTTCAATTTACAGCATTTAAACACTTCATTTTGCATCACTTTAACAACTCAATTAACAACATTTATACACCTCAATCACAGCAATAAATCATCTTCAATTTACACCATTTAAACACCTCAACTTACAACACTTTAACATCCCAATTAACATAGTATTGAAAACAAGGAACACAAGGAGCATCAGCAACATAGTATTGAAAACATAGTATAGGGACATGGGATATGACTCCGAAAGATTTAAAAACTCCCGAACATCATAGCTGTGAAAGATAAACAATGACAGTAGATGCATGATCAGCCAGTATGCAGGAATGTACTAAAACCAAATCATAAACCATAAAGGCAAACCTTGAGGTTTTAATGACCCAAAATGGAAAGAATATCGACGCAAAGCAAGAGCCAGGAGGTGGCAAATAATCCAAAGCACACACTTGCTCCAAGCTCTCTCTCAGAATACTTGAAAACTTTAGCCGCTTCCAAAAACACATCACTTACATCATGTAGGGCAAGGATAATTGAACCAATGCGGAAAAAGCTGTCAACAAGGCAAACTATAATCATCTTCCAACTTAGATATCCACAAGATAATTTAATTTATCAAACTAACTCATACAAACAAAACTTTATAACTCTCAATGGCTATGTAAAACCCGATTTTACAATTATTTCCAATTTTCAACCCAATTTCTTCTCCACAATTAATGGAATAGAAAAGACATTTAAATGTTTATTACAAGATCAGATACAGATGTAAAACCCAACATTTATGGTAACAAAGTAACATCATTAGTATTTCAACCTACTTAAATATCCAATTTAAAGATTTTCAAAAATTATTGAGACATGTGTTGGTTTTAAGCTGCTTAACATTCTTTCTATGAATATTATTATGTGATACTTAAAAATTTAATGAAATTATTTCAAAATTATGAATGAAGTCAAAGTCCGTGTTAAGCCTTCCACATCGACCACATTCTTTATTCCAGACGTGTATTAATACTATTCTACTCTCATAAAATGAAAATCTTCCAACTTTTTTTTCTAAAGATAGAAAGCGTAAATATTTTTGTTTTTGTATAATGTGTCGGTGACCGGATACCCATATCTTTTTGTTCTGTAGTAAACCTGAAAATCCGGTTCGATAATTATCCAAGATCTATCCATGGTTGCAATCATAATGATTTGGTTTTGTCTGCTAAATCCAACAACTCCCCATTTGCTTTATGTCACGACATAAATAAAACATAAAAACATAGTTTGAATTTATGAAGAGAAAGCTGGTGCTCCCACGAAGTCCCCACATGAGTTGAGCCTTTCGCCTATTTCACTCTCCTTCAACTAGACCCTCAAGTCATCAATCATCAAATCTGCAACTAAAACTAATTTAGATCTACAAATTGTTTTCATTTTCTCATACCACTTTCATCCTTGTAATAATAATTTACGGTAACTATAAGCTATCAAGTCCATCACAATTCATCCAATTCCACCAACTGCAGCTATATCTCAAATCCTTTGTGCCCAACCAGGCTAAATTACTAAGAAATTGGGAAAAAAATTGCCACTAAATTTACATTAAAATGCACCAGCACATGAACTAAAACGAGAGAAAGAGAGAGATCATCAGCGTACCATTTTTGTCCCTTCAAATTTTGAAGTTAACTCCCAACTTCCGGTTATTTAAAAGAAATGCAAAAAAAAAAAAGAAGGTTAATTTCAAGCTGTAAACTAACAAAAATTAATAGTAACAAAATCCAGAACTTCATATATTGCCTTTTATAAAAGAATATGATAAGAAAAAAAATGAAAAAAAAACATTTGCAGATCGGAGCAATCGAAATCAAATCCAAGTGATGAATAGCGTTTTAAATAAATTTAAAGAACAAACTTGAGGGGGAACGAATCAAATTACGACAAATAATTAAATATAATTAAACTAATAGTAATTTATTACACTTAATAAACTACAAGGAGAAGCAGAGAGGGTCATTGATGGAGATGCAAAGAATGGTCACGACTGAGATGTAGAGGGTCACGATTTGGGGAAATTGGGGAGAAAATAAAGGGAATCGGGTAGGGAAGAAATGGTTTGGGAAAAATAAAATGGAAAAAAAAAAAAAGAGATTTCAGGTGAAATTTTGGGATTTGGGGGAGGGGATGGGGAACCGATTTTAGGAAAAGATTGGGAAAAAAGAAGAGATTTGAGGTGAAATTTTGGGATTTCGTGGGTGGGAGGAGGGGGAATCGATTTTAGGAAACGGTAAGACGAGTATGATGAAGGCAAAAGCAAAGTTCAAGTTAAGATGATGAAGGAAGATGATGTGCAGGAAGCAGAAGCAAAAATGTTTACCTGACCTTGGATGAAGAGGAGGAATGCCTAGAGTCCACGGTACGTGAAATGGCTGCCGATTGAGAGTGTTTTTGAGGTGAAATTTTGGTAAGGGTAAAAAAGGGTTCTTCAAGCAACGATTAGCTAAACGGTGAAGAAGGAAGGGACTAGAAATCCCCAAAAATCGCTGCTTAAGCGCGGCATGGAATACACCTGTAATAGGTATTCCATTGAAGCAAACGTCTGTTTCTGTGGGCCCATAGAATAAGCCTGTAATAGGCATGTAATGGAATAGCCATTACATTGAACCAAACATGCCGTAAACAGTCCAAGTTTTTACAACAGACCCAAAACCTGAAGCCCAAATCAGATGGCCCAAACCCAACTAAACCCTAGGCCCAAAATGGCCCAAAACTTAAAACGTAAAAATGAAAAAGAAACACGCGCACAAGAACCCCATGTCTTTGGCCTCTCACACAGACAACGCCGAGAGACAGCGCCTGTCCTATCACCTCCACCCGCAAGTCGACACTGCGAAAGGAAACAAAAACGGAGCAGAAAGCAGACCAACAGTAGCAAATAAAAGCAAAATAAAAACTAATATTTTGTAATATTCATTGGCTATAAAGGCCATTCCAAAACCGATGTAAGGGGGGACATTTTTTGAAATAGAACAGAAGCATTCAGCAAAAAGAAAGGTGGCATTTTTATTTTTCCGATTCTGCTTTAATCTATTTTTTTCTTCTTTTTTCTTAAAAAATACGAAAATAAAAAGGGAAAGAAAAAAAAATCACCTGGTGTCCGATCTCGGCACCGCGGACGACTGAGGTAGCCACCTCCGAGGATAGGTGGCCGGAAACCGAAAGGTCAAAGGGGTTTTTTTGGGTGTTTTTGCTAATATTTTGGGGATTTTGGGCTCAGATTTGGGCTTAGGAAGGTCAAAGGGGTTATTCGGGAAGTTTTGGCTTTTTCCGGCCACCGTGGACGGCAGTGTCGTTGCTGGTGATCGGCGGCCAGCACGACGGCCGATGGCCGGATCCTTGACCGGTTCCCGGAGGAGAGGGGAGAGGTTGAGAGGATTTTCTTTTTTTTTTTTTTTTTTAAGGAGAAGGCTGAAAATGAAGATTTTGAAAAAAAATTTGTTTTTATAACAACATAAAACGACGCCGTTTTCATTAGGCCTCCCCAGACGCCAAAACGGCGTCGTTTTGGGGAGGCCGACCCATACCCGACCCGTTTACCCTGAGGATCCGCGTGTTTTGCCTTGAGTGGGATATTTACGCGCGCAGTTCCTCCGTTTTTAAGGCCTGTTGCGATTCGGTCCTATTTCTTTTTTTCCTTTTTAATTTTAGCCTGAAATTTTCGTAGTGTTTCATTTCGGTCTATATTGAAATTATGCGTTTTGGGGGACAGGGATATTATCCCATTTGGTCCCCCATTTCATTCGCGTGTCACAATTTGGGCCCGATATTTTATTTTTACTCCGATTTTTCTCTTTTAATTTTGTTTTGACTTCGATTTAATCCTAGTTTGATTAATTTCATTATTTATTTATTTGTTTATTGCCTGTTTCCTTTTAATTAATACTAAAATTTAAATAATATTCATATATTATATTTATCTATCTATTTATTCATTACTTGTTTTTATGTTTAGACTTTTATTTATCAATTCATTTATTTATTTATAATTATTTTACGTTAAAAATATTTACATTTAATATTATTCATATTATTTTATCTATTTATTTATTATTTTTACTCTTAAAGTATAAATTAAATATCATGTATATTCATCTATGTACGTATTATTATATTGCCTCTTAAATATTTAAATCAAATATTATTTATATTTATTTCACCTATTTATTTATTTATTTATTCGTTTTACTTTTTAAATGTTTAAATTCAAAGTTATTTATTTCGTCTATTTATTTATGATTTTTGCATTTTAAAAAAAAAATTTAAGTGGATGTTATTTATATTTTCTTTTCATTAAGCGTCTTTCATTTTCATCCTTTCATTTATTTTGAGTTATTCTATTTATTTAGTTGTTGATACCTCAAATTAATGCTCATATCGCTACTTTATTTATGTTGTTATTACCATGATATTTATTTATTTATTTGTTATTTATCATCCTAATATTCTACCCGTATATCTATCGCCATTATGTCTTGCATTATGTTTGAATATATAAGTCGTTTTTACACTACACCCTAAATAAGATAATACACATCGCTGTAAAAGGGGTTTTACACTTGTATTTATTCGAAAAAAAAGGAAAGATTTAAAAATAAGCGTTGCTTCGTATTTGGAGATTCAAAAAAAAATCGTTCCTTAACTTACGGGGTTTCGATTTTCTCGATAAGTCCGAATAAACGAACGTTTTTAAAGCATAAATTTTTAAACATTCTCTGGAATTAGGAAAAATCGTACTCTAACTTACGGAATACGATTTATTTCTAAAATCGAGATAATCAAATGTCGTTCAAAATAAACAAATCTTTCGGTATTTGTTCTCGTTTCGGGTTTAAAGATGTTGTGTCCCAACTTACGGGACGTAATTCTTTATGCTCGATTAATGGGAAATATGCCCTCTTCTCGTAAAAATTTTCTATTAAGCAATGCTTTAACAAAGGATCGCATTTTTAGAATCTCTTCAATTTTTTTCGATTTTCGACACTAAGACACTAATTAATCAACTAGGTACTAATTTTGGGCGTCACGATGGTGCTAATCCTTCCTCGTGCGTAACTGACTCCCGAACCCATTTTTCTGAGTTTCGTAGACCAAAACCGTTGTTTTAATAAATCGAAATATTTTATTAAAACGATCAAACTACGAGGTGATCCGATCATACCTCATAAAAAAGGATTGGTGGCAACTCCGTTTTTTCGTTTTTATTTTTAAAATAAAAGTCGACCCCGTTTTTCAAGAAAAAAAGTGGTTTCGACAGAATTAATATATCAGTTAAATTAGATTTTTTTTTTCTATATGAACTCGACTATCTTGTATTTCATTTGCATGAGTAACAATTTCAGCCAAAAGGGAAAAATATGTTTTTTTTCTCCAAATTAAGATTGATGAACATCGAATCACACAAACAATTTAAGCAAAAATTTTATATCACTAAAGGTCAACCTTGGGCAATCTAAAGATGTCATTGGATTCTATGCATGTATATTGATTGTAGAGGTGTTCATGGGCCGGGTCGGGTCGGGTTCGGGTTGGGCTCAACTAAAAAATTAGGCCCATTCATCGGGCTCGGGCCGGGTCGGGCCCAAAAATGGGCCTAATTTTTTTCCCAAACCCGACCCATATAAAAATGCTAAAATCTGGGCCCGGCCCAGCCCGCCCGTATTAAATTTTTATATTATTTTATATAATTTTTAAATATATATAATACATCAAAAATACTAAAAAAATTAAAATAAATATTTCCCAACAAATTGAAAATAAATTTTAAAAAAATATGTAGACTTAAATAACACTAAGATAGATGTAACTTAACAAGCAAATACCTCTAAAATAATAATAAAATTAACAAATGCCTTTAAAATAATAACAAAATTAACAATAAAATAAGTTTTATACGATATTCAATCAATAACAACAAAATAGTAGCAACATAATAGTAATATGGTAGCAAAATAGGGAGAAAACAATAAGAAAATAACATTCAAAAATAAAAAACAAATAGCAGATTTTTTTTGTCATTTAGTGAATTCGGGCTGGGCCGGGCCGGGCCCGGGCCAAAAATACCTTACCCGAGGCCCGACCTATTTTTTAAACGGGCCTTATTTTTTGTCTAAGCCCATTTTTTGGACTTATATTTTTGCCCAAACCCTCCCAAATTTCGGTCGGACCTTCGGACTGGGCTGCCCGACCCATGAACACCTCTAATTGATTGCCTGAGATGAAAATAACCTGCACTAATCAAACAGCTCAATAAAACATTGCCTTGCGGTGCTAAACTAAACCCGGGGCATCGCAAGCTTTCGGTGCTCAATAGGCGTCGGAGTAGGAAAACTTGCAGAACACTGGCTCCAATTAGTGCTGCCGCTTCATATAAGGCCTTGTGAACTGCTTTTTGACTCATTCCTTCATTTACTGCGAAAAAAAAAATTTTTTTGAAGGGTGAGGACACAACTGCAAAGCATTCATGAGATAGATATTCAGTCCAGTTAAAGCGAATATGTACCTGTGGACTGACGATCCGCCAGTACCTCCAACCAGTGCTGTTCGAACTGAATGTTAAAAAGAGCTTCCTCTAACCTTGATAATTGTTCGAACAAGGGCTCCAAATGTTCTAGCATGAGAATAACAGTGAGTGCCAGTGGAGTTGTGGAGCAAAAGAAAGATGGAAACGTAAATAAAAACACAGGTTACCGTCTTTTGCATGCCGATCATAGTACGATAAATGGCTTTCATGTACATCGAAATCCACTTTTTCTTGATTAGGAGATTTATTTCTGAAGCAGAATCGATAGACTCCCTTTTTATTAGCAAGAAACGAGAATTTCTCACTTATCCTGTCACGAGTAACGTGAATCTGATCACCTGAAGGTCCCTTCACCTAATCAATGAGACTTTGGTAAGTATAAGCTTATATGACCCCATTCTTGGAATCCAACTTATTCAGATCAAAACAAAACATCTGGAATCTAATGCAATAAAGAAAGAGGAAGCTTACCACCAGATCAACACCCTCATGAGTGGAAGGCCAACCCGAATTAACTTTAATGACGACGAATGACACATGAATTGTATCTCCTTCATACTTAACATCATGAGAAAAGCATTCCTCTTTAGTGATCGTGAATCTAATTCCAAACACTGCATTTAAGCTACACAATGATGCTATCAATATAACAGCTACAAATTCAAGGAATCCGATTTTCATTTGCAATTTACAATGTCAATGAATCCCAATTATGCAACTTGATAAACGAATAAGTTTACATAAAAAATATTTTCTTAAAAGATTTTCTCCACAACATGTCATTAAATTCAGACCCAGAGAGTTTTCACTTCGTTTTTCTTTCTCTTCAAATTAAAACGCTCCATCATCATAAAAACCTTTTCATACTAGGAAATTTTCCAAGGAAAAACCCAGATTTATTGAAGAAAAAAAGAAAACGGGTGAATTAGAATTACAATTGAATGATCTGTTAGTGTGATAGTGTCTAAGAAAATGCAGCAAAATATGAAAAAAAAAACTCACAACAAGATCCAAACTATGAAGGTCAAAAAGAATTGCATGAAACTAAGGCAATAATTGCAACAATAAATTTTAATTAAATAAACAAATTTACCTTTTTGGGGTTTTTTCTTTAAAAAAATTTAGGAGGAGGATATTGTGATGTCATGAATGTGTGTATGTAATCGGTATGTCTAGAATGGATGAGTTTAAGAAATCTAGTTGCATGAATGTATTTATCTAAGATACATGTATTTACTAGATGCATGTATTGAAACTAATAGTCAATTGTAACAACTATGTAATGGTGTACTGCAAGTGTGACAGGTCGAGTTGTAATTTTATAGTGTTACAATAAATACTCGAGTATTCCAAGGATTGAACCCAAAAGAGTTCGGGGGCTAAGTGATTCCTTATTGACAAGCATACAACAAAGAAGTCTAGCTAACTACTCGTTAATTTCTATATTACGGTAATTCATTATTAGAGAGTTAATTAAGCTGAGGGGAACTACCTAACACTAACAAGGACCAAATCGTAAAACCGTAAAACTATGAACTTAACAATTCAATAAACGACAGTGGTTGGTTGACTTCTATGTTGCCGATTAGTCTTTGAGTTAGGGATCTAAAAAGCCTAAACTTCTAATTGGCTCAAATTTACCTTTCGGTCATCATTTTACCAAATTAGACAATTTAGTCTGGTTTATCTCTTGATTTCATCAAACTAACTCGAGATAAATGAGTTGATGCTCAATAAGATTTCCTCTCGGTCTCACCTATCTATATGTTCCCTTAGAGGTGCCAACTCTAAGTTTTAAAATTTATTCAATTTAGTCCTTATACAAATAACTAACCAAACAACATTTCCAATCAACCAATACCACCATAAATTTAGCTACTCATCATCATTTCCATACAAGCAACAACCCAATATACATTCAAATCATACATTAAAATAAGCACAAAAAGAGGGTTAAAGAAATCTTAAAATTTCTTGATAGTTGCTTGGAGAAGATGAAGGTGGGAACAATGTTAGTTAAAAATAACACTAAAGCTCAGATTTTTATCTAAGAAAAGAAAATGAAGTTGAGTTATATTAATGACTATGGATTAAACTGAAAATACAAAGAGAGTTGGAGTAATAAAGTGTAAATAAAACCAAGCTATAGTAAAAACTAACTAACTAGCTAACATTAAAACTAGAAAAAGCTTGAAACTAAACCCTAGAAAGGAAGAAGATAACTAGAAAGCTAAAAAGATGAAAAGAAAGTAAAGTGAACAACCTCTCTTCAGTTCTCAGCCAAAAGTGACTTTTAATATTTGATTACAACCCAAAATTTTGGACAAAAATGCCCCTGGACTGTAACACCCTAGGCTTGACTCGATCACCGAGTCCAAGCACTAGATGATACAAAGACTTGAATAACTTGCTAACATATCTGAATCAAATCTTATTTCATTCTCAACTATTTAGTATACACATTAAACTATACTATCATATACATCTTCTAAAAGTTACTGCCTTACAACCATAATTAAAATTTTGAATTTAAAACTTTAAAATTCCATGACTTTGACTAAACCCTCGAGGCGTAGCCTCTAGGAGTTCCCCTCTATACGCACGTTACAGCTATCGCTCTCTTTTTCCTCAATTCGGTGGAGTCTAGCTTAGTGCTCTCATACAGCCTTTATATTAATTTTTAACCTTGTAGCCAAGGTAGTGCAAGAGTAAGTTCTGATGAACTTAGCGGGATTCGATGAAATAAGGTAGCAATTATGTTTCAAAATTTCTAAGGGACAAAAATTTAAAGTAGAGAATTTAAACACCTTGTATACTCTTAGCCTTCTGTAGATTTCACCTACGAGATCAGTGCCCCCCTTTTCGCAGTTTACCGTTGCGAACTCATTCTCTATCTAAGACATACACGTATTCCTTTAAGGTAACAGTCTTTTAGCGATACAGGACTGATTCCACCTCAACACAACTTCCTTTTTTCTTCACAACCTTGGATGTGAATTCCAATGTCTGTCATTGGTTGTCTTTCATTTACTTCCTCGAGTTTCAGATTCTTAACCTCCATTATTGTTCGTCCTAAGTTAGTCCCTGGCGACCTCCTTCTTCTATTAGCTCGAGTGACTTAACCTCCGTGTGGGCCTTGGCAGACCTATCTGCCTCTAGCTGACCTTTATCTGTGGACCCTTAGGTTCTGCTCAATCATCTATTTATATCCTCCATTTCAGGGTTATTCGCCAAAGATCTGTAGCCTCGTACCTGTGAATTCTCCATAACTTGACACCATAAATCCTGTTTAAGAGGTTTACCTACCACATCAGACTTTTCTACCCATTTTTCCTTATTCTTACATGTTTAGGAATATTTGATTTGCCCCATTTACGCGCTCTTTTCCGGTCGAGTCGTACCTCGATCTCCATTACCTTGTCCTGTCAACTTTTGAGTTCATCCCTTTTTGGCGGTCTATACATGACGCCATGGTCGAGCTATGGTCTCACTCAGTATGGTCCCATGTGAATGTCCCAGTGGACTATGTTGGTTGCCATAGCCGAGTTACAGTCTTACACCTGAAATCCCATATTTAATGACCTGGTGGATGTCCCCGTGTTTACTGTCCCAATGGAATACCCCATGTTTATTGTCCCGGTGGACTATATTGGTTTCCATAGCCGAACTATAGTATTACACATTAGACCTCTTTTGAGGTGTCGCCCCATAAGACCTTATCGCCGTCGCGGTGTCACCCCATAAATCCTACTGACCACCTTCGTGGTATTGCTATATGGAATCTAATTACTGTTATCATAGTGTCACCCCGAAGGACCAGTCGATATCATTCCATTTCTTGTTTAACCTTAATGATCGAACACCGAAATGTCCCCTCCGCAAGGCCCAGAGCTTCTCACATCACGGTTTGCACTCAGTAACCCCGTATGGCGGTATCTAGCAGGAATTCTGTAACACCCCTAACCCATATCCGTCACCGGAACAGGGTTACAAGATGTTACCGAAGTTTACAGAATAATTGCACATAAATTTCATTATTTACTTATATTCACATCAAAGTTGTCCACTCGAGTCATATTCACTAAATTATTTATATCTTAAGCTAAAAAATTCTAAATTAAGATCCGTAAAAATAATTTGAAACTAGACTCATATATCTTTCTACCATAAAATTTCCAGAATTTATGGATTAGCCAAAAAGTACAGTTTATTCTTCAAAGTTACCCCTGTTATGATGTTTGACAGTTTCGACCTTTCTTTACTAAAAATTAATTATCTCATAGTACGGAATTTGGGTGATGTTCTCGTTTATTTATTTTGAAACTAGATTCATTGAGGATTTTAATTATATAAATTATAACCCATAATTATTTTTTTACAATTTTTAATGATTTTCCAAATTCAGAACAGGGGAGCTCGAAATCACTCTGACCTTGTCTCACAAAAATTCAAAATATCTCCTAATATGAAAGTCTTTTGCTTACACCGTTTCTTCTATGTGAAACTAGATTCAATAGGTTTTAATTTCATATCTTATTCAACCTCTAATTAGATTTTCATAATTTATGGTGAATTTTCAAATTCAAACTACTGCTACTAACCAAAAACTGTTTTAGTACAAAATATTGTTAACTAGTTTATAACATCTTTACTTCATTTCATTTAAACTCTATACATGCCATATAAATCTTTAAACATAAAATAAAAGCTACCGAAATTGATCTGGATAGTGAGCTTTGTTGTGATTATCCGATCTACCAACTTCCCTTTAATTCAATCTACATAAAAATATCAAACACACACAAGTAAGCTCATTGAAGCTTAGTAAATTCATAGGTTTAAAAGTAATGCTTACCAAACATAATATTTCCAAACAATAACAAAACATTTACTAAAGTTCCCTGCCATTCACAACCACTGTTATAATACTTCACATAGTTGAGCTCAACATTAACAACTACTCAATCTCTTTCATTTGGTTCACTCCTCTTGAATTACTTATTATCAAATTAGGAAACGTCTTACGAATTTGAGTACGTCATTGCTCAGTGCCACATTTCACAACTCAGTATGGTTTTCCTCATTGAAATACCATACCTACATTTCATAACTCGGTATGGGAAATGACATACCTATGTTTCTTAACTTAGTATGGTTAATACCATACCTACGTTTCACAACTCAGTATGGTTAATACCATACCTACGTTTTACACTTTGCCATGGATCAACCTTGGTCTTATCCGTCAACTCATCACATGTCACGATACGAACGTACTTAATCCTGCATTTTTTCCTAATTTGAATTACCACCTTTATTATTTCATTTTATCATAATTTTCACAATCCCACAACAATTTCATATTTAATAACACATTATATCATTCAATCATTCACAAATAAACATGTAAATTCAACCATATGAACTTACCCGGCTGATTTGTAGAAGATATTGAAATTTAGGGACTATTCTGCAACTTTTTCTTTTCCTCGTTCTTCTTTGGATTCTTGATCTATAATGTAAAATATTTTCACTTATTAGCATTTATTTCATTTCTATTTCACTTCATAATTTATGCTCTTCAATTTTTGAAATTGCACTTTTACCCCAAAATTTACAGGTTTTACAATTTAGTCCCTGCTCAATTCACCCATCAATTGAACTATTTTTTCTCAATTAACACTTTAATTTATCATTATAAACTATTTCACAACCTTTTATATTCTTAATTTCAACACCAACCTCTAATTCACAACTTTTTCACAATTAGGTCCTAAATACCATTTTCTATCAACATCACTTAATAAAACCACATTAATATGAAATTAGAATTTAAATTTCACAAATATTCATCATAAAATTCCCTTAATAAGCCAGTTTAACTTCCAATTTCACCCACCAAATCAAAAACTAATGAATTCTATAAGTGGACCTAATTGTAAAAGTCATAAAAACATAAAAATTATCAAGAAAAAGAAAGAATTAAACTCACATGATGTAAAAATATGAAAAAACAGCTTTATCCAGACTTCCTATGGCGTTTTGGCTGAGAAAATGTGAAGAGATCTCTAGATTTTTTCAATTTTGTCCTTATTTTATATGTTAAAATTGTAAAATTTCCAATTTTTCCCTTATTTCCCTTATTTTTCTAATGATTTTCTTGCCCTTGCCGTCCAAGCTATTCACTTTTAGGCTTAATTTCCCTTTTAAATCCTCTTTCTTTTAACACTTGAGCTATTTAATCCTTCTAGCAAATTTTGCATTTGTTACAATTTAGTCTTTTTTATTTAATTGACTACCCAAACGTTTAAATTTCTCAACCAAACTTTAATACTAACTTAATGACACTCCGTAAATATTCATAAAAATATTTATGGCTCGGTTTTCAAATTTGAGGTCTCGATACCTCCTTTTTTTGACCTATTTGACCTAATAAATTCTTTTAATTCACCAAATTCACCAATTCACAAATTCTTCTAAATTCTTACTTGACTCATAAATATTAAATTACAATCTTACTTTTCGGATTTAGTAATCTCAAATCACCGTTTCCAACACCACTGAAAATTAGGCCGTTACAAATTCCATTTTTCCTATCCATCCACCCATTCCTAACCTTGATGCTTGAACATCGCAGTGTTCCCTCTTCAAGGCCCAGAGCTTCGCACATCACGATTTGCATTCAGCAACCTCGTATTGCGGTTTCTACCTAGATTCCTATTCTCAAATCTTTCCTAGACATATAGTTTCATACAACTACACTTATATACTAGAACCGAGGAACCACAAATAATCTCTAATAATGAAAATTTCTTTTCAAATATGAAAAACTTGACAATGCTACAACTAAAAAGCATACTAAGAAAATTAACACTTCTTCACTAAGATTCTGATACCAATTGTTGACAACACTAGATAATATCTCACAAAATTGTGGTTTTAAACTTTAAACTTTAAACTTTTATAATTTTTATGACCCTCACATAAAATTACTCACTTACCTTAGTACGTCAACAACTATATATATATATATAGGTGGATGGTTGAAATCTTAGTTGTAGTGGTGGAACTTTTAAGGCATGTGACAGTCACATCTAAAAGTGTAGTTGATTTGGAGGAAGAGAAAAAATAGTTTTGGAGGCAACAATTTGATGAGTATTATTACCAACGGTATGAGGAATGATAAAATAAGTTGGTTTTAGTTAGAGGTGTTCATGGATTGGGCTTATGCATAATATTAACGCACCTTATGTTTGCCCAAGTCTGGCCCGACCTAAAATATGGGTCTAAAATTTTGTCCAAGCACGTCCATATTTATAAATGGCTAACCTAAGCTCATTTTAAGCCCACTATATTATTTAAAAATATATTTATAATATTATTAATTTAATATTAATAATTTTATATATTTTTATTTGTTAAGGTTTTATATAAATACATCCTAACAATTTTTACATCATACTAGTAGTATTATATGTTATTATAGATTTAATTTTTATGTGGTATAAAACATAATATATAAAAATAACATAACCTAAAACATTACTAACTTTAAAATGGGTTGGGTCGGGTTTGAACATGTAAGGCTTAAGCCCGGCTCATATTTTAAACTGACCTAATTTTTTGCTAAAGCCTATTTTTCGGATATAATATTTTGTCTTAATTTTCTCAAATTTCAAGCGGACCTTCGTGTTTGAACGAGTAGCCCGGCCATAAACAGTTCTTTAGCTTGTTGGTCCTCCTAAAGCTTTTTTTTCTATCTATGTCGCATCCACGTTCAAGCCCGGCTTTCTTTAAACTCATTTGTTCCTCAACGTCTCTTTCCTGATGGATCGATGCCTTCTTTTATATAATTTTTTTTGGAATAATTGACAGATATTTCATCCTTTTGCGAAGCTTTCGCCAACCATCTATGGGTTGCTGGCTGCAATATTTTTTCTGCGGCCATACTTTCTTGGCAAGAAATTCAATAATGGGGTGCCTTTGATAAAACACCACCTATGATTCATCGTCTGCTCCAATCTTTACTGCAACCGTGTTTGCTTATTGGCATTTCCTGGCAAGCAAGCCAAGCAGAAGAGATATTGGTGTTTGGATATGAGAAAAGGTATCACTTATATTTTGATATCTTCCGTCTATTTGTATTTTTTTCTTTTTGGGTATCATAACATGAATATACTCCATATCTTAATCCATGCATTTGTATCAGTTTTTAAACATGTGAATACATAAAATATTAATTCTTTTATAAAAATATAAAACTAAATACACGAATTCCGGAACTAAAAAGAGTAACTACAATCATTTGGATTTGGGATCATAACCAAAACTCTTTTGACATTTGTCACTATTGTCATCGGTCAAAGACATTAACATGGCCTTCACCATTTCTTTTCTAACCTTGCCTGTATGTTTCAGACAAAACCATCCTTTCATTGTAAGACATTACTGTCCTAAAGTGCAAACCTAACCCTCACTTGTCTACCTCTTTCAATCCAAGGAAACAGTGTTCGCCCCTCACTAATCGGAGAAATTTTTTATCAAAATTTCTTGGGAGACTATTGTCGAAGTTTGAAATTTTTCTTGGTGGGTTTTGGTCTCTTAATTGAAAGATTAAAAGGGTATTTTAATGAAAGAATGAAAAGTATGAAGATCAAACAAGATGATCATGAAGATTTGAAGATTGATTAATTTTTGACCTTTTGATGAGCTTTTATAAATAAGGTGACATTTCTTGAGATGTCAATTTTGTAATGTTGTTGAATTATAGAAAATTTTGAAAGAAAATATCTTTCTTTGATGCTCAAATAGGGTTTTGTTAGCTTGAATTTCTGGGGAAAAACATTAAAGCTTTTAAGGACTTGACATTATTGACAAGGTTATTTTATGTCGAAATCTTGATGATTTATACAAAGACGAAAAGACACAAATATGACAGCATTTCCATGCGTATTAGTTGTTTATTGTAAACATGACACGAAGCTTATGTTAAGGTATTATTTGCTTAATGTAGGGCAGATTTATACAATAAGTTCCCTCATTTTGCTTCTGAACCTGACAGCCCTTTGAATTTTCAGAGGACTTTTACCGGCAGATTGGCAACTTGTTCTATCGACACGTCGAAGCGGAGATTTATAATAATGCCGAACAATCAGTAGGCCATATAGGAGAAACACAGTTTGTTTAAGTTTCCTTTATCTGCTTCATGCCAGAGAGAGAATAAACAAGCAAAACGCAATGGTCGCAATGGGACGCTCAAGTGCCACCGTCTCTCCAAAAGTGGAGGTCGGAGAAGTAGACACGAGTGCACCTTTTACAACAGTTAAAGATGCCGTCACTCGTTTCAGTGAAGCTACTTTCTCTGGGGAAAAACCCACCATGAAAGCAGCAAAAGCTCGCCCTGCGGAGGTATTAAGTTTTCGAGACTCGGATATGATATTTATTAGTATTTCCATTGCCTAATTATGAACTACGTGATTCTATCTTCAAGGACTGATTGCAGGGGAACTGCGTGTTCGGTAACATTTAAATCTTATCTGTTTCGGATGTATTTGTTGTTGAGCTGCAGAGAGTGTTGGCAAAAGAGACTCAGCTTCACCTGGCTCAAAACGTATTGAACAAATTTAAGGGGCGCCTCGAAAATGCCGAGACAACTAAGTCTCAAGCACTCGAAGATCTCGAAAGGGCTAAAACAATGGTCGAGGAACTGACTCACAAACTCAAAACTGCCAACGAATCAAAGAATTCTGTGATCAAGGCTACAAAAGCTGCAAAGGATCAGGCAAAGCAGTTTGAAGAAACAAATTCCGGTGATCTCCCTGGAACCAATGGTGCTAGAAGCCAAGACTTGGAGACTGCGAATGAACAATACACAACCGTGATTACCGAACTTTATGCTGCAAAACAAGAACTGAGCAAGGCTCGCAAGGAACGTGATGCATCCTTAGAAGCAAAAATTGCTGCTTTCAACCGAGCAGGAGAAGCTGAACACGCAGTTAAGGTTAACATTGAAAAGGTTGGAGCACTCTCCAGGGAGATTTCAGCTGTACAGGAATCGATCGGAAATGTTAAGCTTGCATCTCTTGAAATACAGAAAGAACAAGCTAAGACATATGGCGAAAAGGATACCCAGAGGCAATTATATAAAGCTAAGCTTGAAGAGTCCACAAAGAGGTTGCTTGCTTTAAAGAACGAATCTGACATTGAACTTGCAAGAAATCTTGAGGCAAAACTGTGCAAAACTGTCAATCAGATTGCGGATTTGCAGAAGCAGATTAAAAATGCGAAGGCTTCCGATCTGGAGTCCGTGCAAGCTGTTACTTCAGAGCTCGATGGTGCTAAAGGATCACAGCAAAAAGTCATTAACAAGGAAAACTTGTTGAGGAATTTGGCGGAGTCTCTTAAGGTTGAACTAGAGAATGTGAAGAAAGAGCATTCGGAACTGAAGGAGAAGGAAGCGGAAACAGAGTCCATTGCAGGGAATCTGCATGTCAAGCTTCGGAGAAGTAAATATGATTTTGAAGTTTTCCTTGCAGAGGAATCCAAAACAAGAGGAGCCTACGAAGAAATGATTTCAACCCTCCAACAGCTATCTGTTGAAACGGAAGGCGCACAACGAGAAGCAGAAGAGATGAAGAAGGAAACCGAGAAGTTGAAGTTGGAAGCTGAAGCCTCAAGAGTTAGGCTCAAGGAAGCAGATAAGAAGTTGAGAAATGTTTCTGAAGAAAATGAAGCTGCAAAAGAAGCTGAGACACGGGCACTTGATCAGATAAAGATGCTTTCCGAGAGAAAAAATGCAGCCCGTGCTTCCACCTCAGAATGTGGAGCTGATATCACCATCTCTAGGGAAGAATTCGAGTCTTTGAGCCATAAGGCTGAGGAGTCAAATAATATAGCTGAAATGAAAGTAAAGGCTGCCATGGCTCGGGTAGAAGCAGTGAAGGCTAGTGAAAATGAGGCTCTCAAGAGGATTGAGGCGATTCAGAAAGAGATTGAAGACATGAAGGCCACAACCATGGATGCTTTGAAGAGGGCAGAGGTGGCTGAAGCAGCGAAGATGGCAGTGGAAGGAGAGCTCCAAAGATGGCGTGAAAGGGAACAGAAAAAAGCAGCCAAAGCAGCAGCACAGATTCTACCAGAATCATCCCCACGGCATGGCAGAAAACATAAACAGAACCCACCGGATAAAATTGTTCAGGTTCAAAAGTTAGAAAAATCGAAGTCATCCATCTCAAAAAAGCCAGTCAGTATATTGAATCAAGGAAACAACCAAATCGACAGCGGATCTCCATCATATTGGCCTGGTGAGAAGTCTGTGTGAACATTGCAGTCAACCAGATCTCCATCAATAGATCGGTTCGGCTAAAAATATCAGAATTGACACTGATTAGTTTATTGACCTAGCTCCCTTTCGGTTAATTCTGTATCTAATTAGCCTTCCTGAAAGCTTCCAAATATTATCAGAACTGAATGTGCCATGTAAGATAACTTTGAACTATCAAATGTAAGAATGGGTGCTTCCTCAAAGCAGCAATTTCCCAATTAAAGCAACCATGTTTGAGCAAATATTCAGAGACCGCTGACAAGAAAATTATTCCAGAAGCAATGCCATGCATCCTACAGAAAATTTGGTAAAATCATGAGCCATTATCCACCCTGAGAAGGTGGCATATTGAGTTACATCAAATTAGTTGCTGTCTGCTAAAACAGCATCGGATTCAACCCGATGCAAGAAAGCTCTGCTATTACATTTGATAATTGAAAGACCAAAAGGCCTCTCATTCTAATGTTGATTTAACCTTTTCCGGTCTAAGTGCTGACTCTCAAGTAACATATTGGCAACAATTTATGAAATCAGTAGTATCGTAGGATCTAGTCACCATTTACTTTAAGCCCATTTAGGGAGTTGCAAATACCATTTTGGTCTGCAAGCCTCTGAAACTCAGATTCGATGGTCTTTGCAATCTTGGTATCTTCTGGATCTGGCTTGGGAAATTCTACGTGAACTGATCCCTGTTTGATTGGCCTACCACTCTCTATAAGATTAGCTTGATGCCTTATGTAATTGTAAAGTTGTTGATGGTAGGAGTGGTCTAATGAGAAACAATTATCTATGGTTCCATTGCTTCTGTTCCGTGATGATCCGGAACCCTCTTTTCGACAAAAATGTGGGAGGGATGAATAATCCATTACCTGCATGGTCAGAATGAACATATCATATGTAGTAAGAGCAAACAAAATGGCTTGCACCGCAAAATCACACGAGAAAACCAATTAAGTGGTGAAGTTATTTGAATTATCCATATTCATTAAGAGGAACTACTGCGAGAAGTAATTCAATCAAGCTATCTTTTCATACATCATATTGAAATAGAATTCAAAATTACAAAAGGAAGTTTAGTTGGGTCGGGGGAAAGAAAAGTGAGTTCAAAAGAACTTTTGTAAAATTGAAAGGACTAATAGTCGAATATGATTGAATGCAAACTAAAGACAAACTACAATACCCTTCACATTATGGGAGCTTGATATGAAATAGTGGACTTGCGAATCGAAGTGGTGATTTCAACATGAGTGCAAGGAAAAGGCATATATGAAAACCCGAAACTTAGCTTTCTTAGTTCATACAACCACCAATAAGAGGTGGTATTCAGCCGATTAGAGATTCAAGTCCCAACATTTGCAGCCCCTTTACCTATTCCTGGGCTGAGGTTTTGCACCAGAAATAAAAATGGAAAGTGCATCTGAAAGGACAAGTATTGCTGACATTTTAAAACGAAAACATGCTTTCAAAAGAGTCTTACAAACATGCAAGGATGTGTTTTTCTTACTTTGAGTAACTCGTCCCTTCCACAACCTTGAAGCACCTGAATTTTCCTCTTTGTCCTTTCTTGCAACAGAGGTTTTACAGCCTGTCAACACTTGCAGAAAAGCATTAGAATTCTACTTGTTTTGTAGAAGTAAGCTGAGAGATGAAGAAAGTTACAAAATATAAAAACCTTCCAACATGCCGAAAATATGTATGGTGCATTGACAATATAATATGTCTCCGTCTTCTCTGGATAATTTAAGTCATCAATTGTTGATATAGTAGTCAGTAGCTGCATCAGCAATCAACCAGTGAGACCGGCCAGTATTACATAGAGGAGAGTTGGCACAGTAATGAGCAGAAATTCTTGGTCATTTTCATTTATTTACTTAGGAGCAACATTTAGACTTATGTACAATGCTATTAAAATAGGAATAGAGAAATCACTAACATTGATCTAATTACATTGAAATCAAATAAGCGATTAAGTTGTTGGTTAATGATGCTAGGTTGAGAAAGAGAAATTGAGCTAAAGAGTGGTAAGAAGCACATGTGATATGATACTAAAAACATACCTTTATTTGGTTTAATGCCGAAAGCTTCAAGCCAGTCATATCTAATACCTTCAAACATGTGCTAATATGTTTTCCATACTTCTGTGTGGCCGCAGGCTGTAATAAAAGAAACATGTTAGACAATATAAAAAGTAGGTACGTAAGTAAAGCAAGAAACATCAAATTGAGACAGTCCATACTCAAGAAACATCAAATTGAGACAGTCCATACTCACCAATACTACACGATCTCTATATTCATTCATTTGAATGTGTGACTGTACATAGTAATTCACCTAGAACACAAAAGAATTACAAATTTAAGTATCACTGGAATAACTCCATACACAGCAAGCTGAAGTATACACATGCATCAGGAAGTGCAAAAACACTATGTTATTCAGACTTGGGTGTGAGTGTCAGATATCTGTATATACCCACTTTCAGATATGTGTTGAAAATGAAGACTTCAAGAAAAATAAAGAGTCAAAGCAACATAGCAAAAAGATGCTTTCCACCATGGCACAACTTATTAATGGAACAAGTCCGCAAGAAGAAAAATCAGTGTGGAATCATTGTATGGCAACAGTCAATTTCTGGGAGAAAATAGTGAACTTCAAGTATCTCATGCCCTTAATTAAACTGTTGAATCTAGTGCATTTCAGAAAAAGAATATAACTTCTGTTCTCCTAACAATAAGTTATACCAAGGTAATGTTTCAAAGAATCATATTGCCACTTAAAAGCTCAATAGCAAGTCTTCGGAAGATTTCTTTCAAAGCAGTTTTAAGCATCAAACTAGATTCTACAGTCTCAGTGCAGAGTTTAAAGTTAAACAGTTCAAATGCCCTTACGGATGCTTTATCATATGTGCTAAGCCCAACACCAATAGCAATGACAGGAAGACCCTGGAAATGTCAAAAGGCAGAAGCCAGTTAATCACCATGGAACCACTTTCGAATGTAACAAAAAATTTCCAAACAAATATGAGTCACCGAATCCACTAGCAGGGCAATCAAAATAAATATGAATATCAAGATAAATCCTACTGAAAAGAGTAAATACCTCTTTCGAGTAACCAGATAATCCTACAAGCTGAGAATCTCGCACTGCTCTATATAAGTCAGCGGGAATAATTGGTTTCTATATAATCAAACGAAGTAAATCAGTTATCTCAAAGATTGCCAATTTCCACAATAAATCATGCTGTTTCAACAGCATGGTTTTGCAGTATAAGCTGATAAATAATAGGAATCAATTAGTTTATAATCAGAAAAACTCACCGATAATATGTTGTCAATCTCATTCTGTATTCTCCATTGTAAGCAATCAATTAACTGGAGCAGGCACAAACTAGGAATTAATAAATAGGAAAATGGGGAAAAAAAATAAGAAGAAATCTTTGATGCCCAAATTTTATTATTGCTTAAGTGCATCCGAGGAATCTCACCATTTTATAGGCTTTCTGAACATCCCAATCTCTCGCTTTCAGAAACCGCGCTAGAGTTTCAGTTGGATACCCATGGTGCATGTTCTGCAGACCAAGGGATTCAACTTTAAACTAAACTTTTGGCAGATCATAGCATAAAACACGGAATTAAAATGCTGTATTCATCCATCTGATCCACACAAGTCCATAAAAACAGGTACATATAAACAAAACTTCATAAAACCTCAAATATCTATACAAAGTAGGCTTACTGGGAAGGAAAATCATATCATCGGCATTTTGTTTATCTATACCAATACATATAGCTCTAGATATTGTGTGGCACTTGTAAAATTTTCATCTACAGATTGTATGATTAATATCAAATCCACAAATCCTTAACGATGATCTTACAATTCGAAAAGATTTAAACTAGCAAGTACCCAACTAAGCTTTCCTATAACTCTTTACCAATTTACACAACTATGCAACTTACCCAGAGTAGGATGAGTGTTTCAAACCTGCCACATGTATACTAATTTTTCCAAGTTTTTTCCATTTATTTAGAGGGTTTTGAGGGATCACACCCCATTTACTATGTCCAAATATGTGTCGTGTATATCAAGAAAAATGAATCAGAGCAACATCGACCATGGAAACTAGTAAAACAGTTACAACATACAAAGCTCCAAATCAAATCTACTACAATTTCAGAGAACAAAGAACATTTAACTGAGATAAATCAAGCAAGAGATAGATCAGAACCAGCAAAGAACATGAACCTCCTAAACAATGAAATTGCAAAAAGGCAAGCAATCGGATCAAGTCCTCAGCACAAAACCTAGTTACTAAAAAAACTTGGCAAATTATTACTAAAGTTATATATGAGTTCCTATTTCTTATCGTCAGCCCCTTATCTCAGCATCCAAGTACAAAAACAAATAAAAGAATCCCCCCCCCCCCCCACACACACAAAAAAAAGAAAAAACTAACCTGAAATGTGTCGTTCAATTTCTCGTCAACTGTAAGTCCAATTTTACAAAAATAAAATTAGCAGAAACTAAAATTGTTAGTGATTTGCAGATCAAAGGAAGAGAAACCCAAGAAAGGGAAGATAAAAAAAATCAATCTTATTATATACTTAAATCTCACCATTTCCCATCAAAGACAGAAATTGCTTTATAGCTTCCTGATGAGTATTGCTCATTTTGTCTATCCTTTCTCACAAATTAACAAAAAGGGAATATAAAGAAGAAATTTTTTTGTCAGCAAAAACTGAAACTTCAACTAAATAAAGCTCTAGTTCTACTTGATTTCCCCTTCTTGCTCTCTTTATAGCTTAAAGTTAGAAAATTTATGCTTAAGAATCATCAAAAGAGAGAAAAATAAGAAAGGAGAAAACTCTTTTTTTTTTTTTTTCCAGACAGAAAAAACAAAAACAAAATAAAATTGAAACTAATGAAATCTGGGCGTTTTTGTTACCAGCTGCTTCAGAACATAATTGTTAAAAAGCAACCATAGCTTTATGAAATGGAAAAGAATTTGAATTTGAAGTAATTAAAAAAATAAAAATAAAAATAAAAATTCATTTTTTAGTTTTAAGAAAAAAGAAACTCAATGATCATATTAAATAGGGGTAGCTACTGCTGGATTCACACGTAATAAATATTAGAATTAATATTTGAAATATATAATAAAAAAAGGGAAAGTTATTTGTGTTAAAGAATATGAAAAATTGTAGTTTTTAATAAAATTATATGATTTTGAATTAAATCTGGGAAACAATATAATTAAATTTGTTTATTAATAATAAATATAATTTAAATTATTTTGGATTTCTAAAAATATTATAAAACAAAACCTTGATTCTTTGATTCATATTTAAATAAATGAATTAAATGGTTAGATTATAAAAAGGTTTTTTGGTACATAAAGATTGTATTATTGAATTGACCCATTTATGATAATGCCACTTAATTAGCCATTGATGGATCACCTTCCAATTTTTCTTCTTTTTTATCACCAAACAACATTTAGTATGATTTTGAATCAATAGTCAGTCGGTTGGGAGGTCGAATGATGACCATGCTTCATCAGCTTGCCATTCAACATATAAATTGAAACAAAAATTAGTAATATATAAGTAATTATTTATTAAAATTTAAAAGTCATAAATACATTTATTTAGTTATTTGTTTAAGAGTTGCAAGGTTGTAAGGACGAAATGTTTGACCTTTAAAATACGTGGACGAAGGGCTGAAACTATTGACCAAGTTCCCTAGAGATGATGTCAGTTTGGGCTGCTAGCCTGCTAGTATTTATTATTCGCCTTCCCATTCGAGTTGTATTTCTATACCACAACCTAATATCATTTGGATTGCTCAACTTATTTCACCCACAAATGCCCACTATACTGCTGCTCACACAAAATATTTTCATTTTAGTATTTTAAAGATAATAATTTCACGAATTCTGAAAAAAACATTTTTCATCCACTGAAAATATTTAATTATATTATTCATGAATTTGTTGGTTTCACACTAATCATATGTGGAACACTTTTACATATTATCTCCATTTATTCATAATTTTAAAAAAAAAATTAATTCTCAAAATTTATAAATGTTCTTAATGTATTCTAATTCGAAAAAATTCAAAGATATTATATATTAATACTTATATTAATATCAACTACATATAATTATATTAATATTAAATAAACCCGACCTCCCGTCCCATGGAGGATTTTTATATTGATATGAAATAAATATAATTATAATAATAAGTGTAGGGGGGACGGGACGGTGGTGGGAAGGTCTAATAGAGTGGGAGATTTTTATTTTATTTATTATTAATATAATTATGTTTATTTCATATTAATATAATATTTAAAAGTTGAGAGCTAAATTTATTATTATATCGATTTTTTAACTACCACATCAGCTTGTCGTTTATAATTTTAACGGGAGTGGCCAAAATGACCGAATTATGTATCGTGGGTGCTTAAATTGCAAACATTTTTTTTTTATTTTAAGTGCCTAAAATGAAAATTTTTATAGTTGAATGACTATCTGTGTAGTTTATCTTTTTTTTTAAAAAAAAAGATAACAAATATTATTATAATAATTTAATACTTTTATAGAAAATATTTAAATAAAAAATTAAAAATAAATTTAGTGACTAAAAATGAAATCCGAGATTAATGATAAAGATTTGTTAAGAACATGAATAATTTTTTATTCTACCAAAAAAATTATTTATAATAATTTGTTTTAGACATAATATAATGTAATATATATATATATATATTTAAAAAATATATGTGTATTTATGCCGAATAGAAATATGGAACGCATATATTTTAGGGATATGAAAAAAACAAGTAATATAAATGGGGATAAAACAATGCTATTGTTTCTTAACCTTTTGTGTAGGAAGTTTATTTGAAGCTTCAATCTGTGCCATGTTTGATACGTGCAAATTAAAAATGTTCTGATTCTCCCAACAAGAGAGGTTAGTGGGAATTTAACACTTACTAGAGGAGAATAGATGCTAAAATATCAAAAATTAAGTCCATGAGATTTTTAGATTTCAATTTAAAATAAAAATTACACAAATAAATTAAAACCAAATTTAATCAATTTCCATTCCTATATTTATAAACTTCCATTTTTGCTGCTAATTTTTTTATCCATAGAAAGTGATTTTTGTCATACAATTTGACAGTTGGTTGGTTTTCCCTTTCGATTCCACATCCAGTTGTGATTGGCTTCATTAATTATCTAAGCAAAAATATGTGATAACATAGAAGTTTAAAAGGTTTTTTTTTTATATATATATTTACGAAATTTTATTTAGAGAATATCAATTTACAATATAAGATATGATTTAAGATTAACTCATTTATCAAGTTACAATCGAATATTTATACATTAATTACATCATTCTCCTCCACACACAACATATTTGGCTGACTAGCCAATCAAATCACGCCTGATTCAATTGCTTTTCTTATTCCTTAGTTTGGTTTATGGGATTAGTAATAAATGGAATAACACATCTAGGTTTCATTTAGCAAAAATATTGAATGACCATTCTAACCTCCACTGTGTAAGGTTGACTATACCCATAAAAATAAAAATTTACTCAAAAATATAATTTTAGTAGATAGCTATGAGTAAAGTCAAATCAACAAAGACCAATAATAATCTTACTTCTTTTATAAAAAACAAATAAATTAAAAATTAAAAGGGGTTTAAAAATTAAAAGAAATTAAAATCAAAATTAAAATCGTGTAAAAAGAAATTGCAAAATAAAATTTAGGAAAATAAATATAATAAGAGTCTAGTCAAAGATAAAATCTCAATTTTGATTCGTGAGTTTGATCATTGATACAAAGATAATTTCAGTGCTCTTTATTAAATTAGTTATAGTTGTCAACTTCGCACCTAACAACTAATCTCTCATTACCTTGTCAATAACCAAAAGAAAGCTTGTTGAAATTATTTTCCTTACCAATAAACAACCCTATAATTTCACACCTAGGATTTAGCTTACCGGTAATGTAACACCCCTAACTTGTCTTCATCGCCAGATTATGGTTACAGAGTATTACGACAAATATCGAATCAAATAACACCATAAAATCATTCAAATATTCATAAACAATCATCATTAATAGCATATATACAGTTATGGGCCTTATATCGAGCTTACGAAACCTAAAAATTAATTTAAAAACAATCAATTACTAATTTAAAACAAAATAGAAAAATGAAGGAAAACTAAAAACAGGGGTCACATGGCCGTGTGCCCAGGCCATGTGGCACAGGAACATTGTAATACACTAACCCATCTTCGTCGCCGAATTAGGGTTACAGAGCATTACAGTACAGATCAGGACATTTATCATCAAACAGAAACAAAAATATAAAATAAATGATAACATTCAATAGCTTATAAAAATCGGGGTAAAATACACTTACGGGCCTTAAACTGAGCTTACGAGACCCTAAAAATAGTTTGGAAACAATCAGGGACTAATTTTAATCAAAATAGAAAAACATGAAAAACTTTAAAAATTTTGGAAACTGGGGTCGCACGGTCGTGTGGAATAGCCCAGGCCTTGTGGCTTCACACATGGCCGTGTGGTTTCCCCACACGCCCATGTGGCTTCCCCACCCACCCGTGTGGTCAGACCGTGTAACTAACTGTGACCGTGTGAAAAATCCTGCACCTAAAAATTAATAAGACACATGGTCGTGTGGCATAGCCTAAGCTGTGTGCACATTAAAAATTTTCCAAAACAAGACAAAACTTTCATCCAACACTTAGGTTCCAAGCCAAATCAAAATCAACCATTTCCATACTTCAAAAACACATTTAAACAAGCCTAAAACATGCCAAAACAGTTAACCTAAGTTTCTAACCAATTTGTCCTCATTGACACCACAATTCAATTATCAACCTCAATTCACATGACACATCAACTAATTTGCATTCAAATTCATAAGTTCATATATAAAAACTCATGTCAAACTTATCATTTCTTCTTAATCATCCACATTAATTCATACCATGATTCAAAAAGTTAAATAAGGTTTATATCACATGACCAAAACAACTTTATACGAACATATTCGCACCAAGATTAAAGGCACATACACAAGTAAGCTTATACCAAGCTTAAAACATAACATTTGTAATAAGTATCTAAACATATACAAAACCACCTATGACATGCCATATAACCCAAAATAAACATATCAAAATCTACCAAAATGTATCTGAATAGTGTGATCTTCAAGTTGATTCGATCGCTCGACTCCACAAAACGTTATCTACAAGAAACAGAAAAGAACACGAGTAAGTTTCACTAAAGCTTAGTAAGTTCAAGGATTAAAACGATAAAGCTTACCGAATTAAATATAAAAATTTTAATAACAAGACTAAAATTCAGAGTCTCCTGTCAAACACAATCCACAACAGGTGAGTTTATACATAAGCAAGTACAAGATCATTCACTATCAAGCCATAATACTATCATGAGATTCATAAATAATCGTTCAGCAATTTAATAACAAGTCATTTAACACAAGAAACATTGCCCGATGAACGATATACGGATATGAGTACACAGTTATCAATCTAAAACACACCAAACACTCCAACGAGCCAATTTAACTGATAACACGCCTCGACACCAAGTGCCAAGCCCGAAGGCTTTACATCCGCCCCCGGTAACACGCTAGAAACACTGTAAATATAACACGATAGTCCGCAATAACTGCTGGACTTCGATATATTCAGTGAACAGGAAATAAACAGGAATCATCATCTCATCTCAAACCAATCCCAAACAGTATGCACTATAACCTATTGGCATGCCAATCGTACTCTATCCTACGTTCATCCGGCTCAGGAGTTATTTTTGTAAAACACAGATCCAAGCAATTTATTACCTCAATTCATATTAAATTAACAGTAAAACATTCATTTCAACATTCAATACCTCATTCAATTTATATTGTAATTTATATCAAAATAAACCGAACGAACTTACCAGGGCTAAACTACAATAACGACAAAGATTCAGAAACTATTTAACTACTTCCCCTTTTCCTCGGTTATCTACTTGTTCTTGATCTATGATATACTACATTTCAATTATTAGCCTCAATTTCATATAATATTCAATTTAATACATATAACTTCCTATTTACAATTTTGCACATTAGACCCCAAACTTTTACATTTTATTCAATTTGCTCCTTAAAACCAAAACAAGCTTATTCCACATAATTAAACTTTAAACCCATTGAACCCAATTTTTAACCATTCTAAAATAGCCCTATAATTATGAATTTATCAAGAAAAACCATGTCTATTTTAATTTATTTTCAATTTTAATCCCTAATCATGAAAATTATTAAAAATCACTTTACAAATTAGATCAAAATTATCATCAAGCTTCATGCTCAAGAATAAACATCAAGAATACTTCAAGAACATCAATGGTAATTTTTCTAAACTTTTAACAACTTCACAAATTAGTCCCTAAACTAGCTAGATATCAATACAACGATCATAAAAACATAAAAATTACAAGAAACGAGTAAGGATTAAGGTTACATGCATTCAAAAATAATAAAAATCAAGCTCACAAGCCTTAGAGAAAATGGTGTTTCGACCAAACCAAAGAAAAAAAAATGACAACCCCCCACTTTTATTTTGCTTATTATTATTATTATTATTTTAACCTTGTTTTAGTTAAAATTTCTCACCAAACTACCTAATGCTGTCCACTACCAATATTAATGGTATATTTGTCATTATGCTTCCCCACATTTAACTATTTAACCCTATTAACTAATAATACTCAATATTGATTGATTTTTATAGTTTTACAATTTAGTCCTTTTTCTTTAATTAACTATCTAAACATTAAAATTACTGGACCAAAATTTAACACAATACTAATGACCTCGTAAATATTAAATAATTAATATTTACGGATTGACACGTCAAAATTCGTGATCCTGAAATCATTGTTCCGACACCACTGAAACACGGGCTGTTACAAACAATGACCGTATGGCCAAACCATGTACAATTTGAAAATAGGATCATACGGGCGTGTCGCCAAGCCGTGTGCCCAACTGTGTGCGATTTGAAAATAAGGTCACACGGTCGTGTGACAGCCTGTGTCCCAGGCTGTGTGCACCTAAAATGGCTTTCAAAACAAGGCATAACATCATTCATTTCTTAGGTACCAAGCTAAACCATTTCTAATCATTTTTACCTATTTAAAATACATTAAATCATGCCCAAATCATACGAACTCATCCAACCTAGGTGACTAACCAATGTGCCATCAGTGACACCACATATAATAAAAATTTATCAACCATTCAATTCATCCACTCTAGCATCCTAACTAACATTAAGCACACCAAAACTTGTTACCACATAATCATCCAAAATAACATTCAAACATGACTTATATCAACAGATTACCAAAAGGCCAAATATGTAATACATACATCAAATTTGCATATAAGTGCACTTACAACTAAAGTACCAAAACATGTTCAACATTTGCAAAATAAGTATCCTATATACATGCCACAAGTAACCACAGTTCGAAACTTCAAAATCTACCGAGTTAGAAGATGATAGGTGTGAGCTCCATTGATCTGATCGACACGCTTCGGGTATCCAAAATCTAGAAAAAATAATAATAGAAATAAGTATTTTAAGTATTTAGTAAGTTCATACAGTTGAATTCAATAACTTACCTTACTCATTTAATAGTTAATTGCATATAACCATTCAAAGTATTAACCTTATCACAACATAGTTCAACAATTCCGGGTTAATAAATAACAAACATATGGATATCCAGAGTTCGTATTTCATCCACTTTAATGAGACAATTTCACACTGTACATCCTTTATTTTCTGATGAAACTTGGTAAAAGAACTCAATTCACGAGTGCAGAAAACATATGATGCTTGTTCGAGCTAATCGTATACATAAATATATGTGTTAGGTTACCCGTCTGGGCTAAACCAGTGACAACACAGAAAAATAGCCTAGTCAGGGCTATAAATACATGTAAGGTTACCAGTCCAGGCTAAACCTTTAAAACGAAAATAGATTACCAATCCAGGCTAAATCTATGTCACAAGTATATCTGAGTCCGCAACAAATGCTGAAGCTCGGCCAAGTCGAAAATCAAATAGAAATCTCGTATATGAGACTTTTACTTAGTCCATTAGAATTATTTCATAATTTACTTCTTTTCCACATAATCCAATTCAAATTTCAGAAATTTATATAACTATAAATAACAACATTTTATAACAAAATGATAACTACAAAAGTAGCATGAACTTACTTGTTGAAGTGATTCAACTATCAAGGACTAATCGGCAAATTTTCCTTTTCCTCGTACGTGCTCCGATCATTGAGATTCTTAATCATGCATTGAAAACAACCTTGGCCAAAACTTCTAGCTTATCAACAATGGTGAATCGGTTTTTGAGTAAGTGAGATGAAAAAGATGATGGTTATTCCGTCATGTATTATATTTTAATTTCATTTATTTACTATTTTACCCTTTAAAAATTAAACATATTTTCTTATAAAACAACACCAAAACCGTCCACTAATAAAGAAATTGGTAAATTTACCACCTAAGGCCCTCAAGTTAAATTTCTAAAGCTGTTTAACACCTTTAATTAATAGAAACTAACTTTTGTGGCATTTACGATTTAATCCTTTTTACTTAATTAATTAACTAAACATTAAAATTTTAACCAAATTTTTATATGACACTAATAAATACTTGTAAATATTAAATAAATAATATTTACTAACTCATTTGTCAGAATTGTGGTCCCCGAAACCACAGTTTTTGACATCACTGAAAAATGGAATGTTAGAGGTAGCATTAAGAACGAAAGAGACCTAATCCTAACCAACAAACACACACAATATGGTTTATTTAAGTTAGATTACATGCCCACACAATATAGATTGCATACCTAGCTTATATCCAACTATGTTGTTTGCCACTAATATTAGAATAAATTAAATAATTAGGATTCAATTATTCTAATTAACAAGTCAAATATTCTAACCAACCAAACATAGACCTTATATTCAATAAACCTGAATATTTATAACTAAATCAGAAGACATGCAAATACTAAAGAATAAAGAAAAGATTAAGAACAATTAGATCTCACAAACTATTTGAATCAAACTTTGAAATCCCTTTGAATAGAAAATAAGCAATCCATAAAATAAAGAAAACAAAAGCAAAATAATACTAAGAGCAGCTATATCTAGCTATTAACCTAATAATGTCTATTTATAGGGAAAATTCACATAATGGAGAAAATAAAAAAGTGCACTTAATTAAAAAAAGAAGAAGAATTTTGACAGATTTATCGTCAAACTTTCAGGCTATTTTTGGACATCTTTTCGACATTTTTTGGGCTCAAGTTGTGGAATAACTTTAGTTAGAACTTTTAATTCCCTTCGAAACTATATATTATGGGCCCAAAAAAGTGTTATGTAGATCAAGTTATGACCAAAGTACTAAAGTAGTGTTGTGTTGAAAGCCCAATCCATAAAAACATGCAAAAAATGAAATTTAAGTTCATTTTTCTCTAGTTGTTCCCCTAAATCCATAATGAAAAAAATATAAGTCTAAATAATATAGTTAAGAACTTAAATAAAATAATTCAAAAGAAAAATTATCACAAATAAGTTGAGATTTATATAGCAATTTGGCGCCTTGACAGAATAGGCAAAAAAATTGTGTTTCCCAGAACACTCTTCAACCTTTCACTAATTCATGTCACATTTCCGCAGAAATCCTAATGTGCATGAATGAAGAAATTGAACAATTAGAAAAAAAAATGTTAAGATTTCTTAGTATTGATGTAATATTTATTTATCAGACTTTGGGTTTTCATATTCTGATATGGAGGGAAATGTTTTTCTGTTAAGTTTTGGTTATAATTGTTGTAGTAATACGTAAAGTTTTGATTAAAATGTTTCCAAAATGGTGTGCGGAGATTAAGTTAAGTTAGGGTAAAAACAACGCATTTTATTTGTAAACTATTTAAATGAAAAAGTACGTATGGGGAGGGGATAAAGTTGTAGACTAATGGTCTGTGAACCAATCCATAATTGTTGTTGAATTTCATATTTAAATAGAAAGATGAAATGAGAATTAAGTTATGAAAACAATGAAGGATTTCCCTACTCATTCTCTCTCGTTCTCCTTTCTTTCTTCTTTCTCTTCTCTACTATTTTCTCTTTTCTGTAATCTTCTGTATCAAAGTTACCAGAGTAGTTCGATCCTCCATGGACGATTAAGGAATCACAACTCAAATTCAAAAAGAGATGGGACATCTTCAACAGGAGGTTACTCAACTTTAGGTGGGGCTATCTTAGTGGAGTACTAAGTTTGACTCTCGCTTGAAGGAGCTCGGGGATGAGTTCAAAGGGGAGATCAAATCTGAACTGCAGACCTTGTTTGAGTAGTATTTGGGACACCCATCTTTTGTGTCTACCACTGGTACTTCCCAAGATAAGGGGAAGGGGGTCTTGGGAGGTCCCTCACCTAGCTTCCCTCCAAAGAAGGCCATGATTCTATCGCCCATAACAGATTTAGGGTGCATGGGAACACCTTCTCGCACTAACAGTATAGAAGCACCAGAAAGACCTTACAAACTTGAATGTCTAAGGTTTAATGGGAATAATTTCAAGGGTTGGTGGTTTAAGTTGGAATATTACTTTTAAGTTGAAGGAGTCCATGATTTTGCCGAAGTGCGAACAGTCATGCTGCACTTGGAAGGGAAGGCTCTTAACTGGCACCATTTCTTTGCATAGAGGTAGGGAGGATTTCACTTACTCACATGGGACAATTATGCTTGGGGTTTAAAAGAGAGATTTAGATCTAGCTCTTTCCTCGATCTAATGGAAAAATTGGTCTCTCTTAAACAACAAGGCTCAGTTAATCAATACCATGATGCCTTTATAAGTTCACTCAACCAACTCAACCTTGTTGGAAAAAATCCAACTCGAAAAGGGTTTTCTTACACAGTGGAAATAAAAAATTTTAAAACCGAGCTGGTTTGTGATATTTATAGCAATAAACCCTAAATTGAATTCAAAATTGTGTTTTTAGCTAGACGAATCCTTTCCATTCTCGTATTTCAATCAAACGGTCTTCTCCACTATTCTCGTACCACGAACTACTTCGAGTGTGGGCTCAAACGATTTGAATCAAACACAAAACAAGAAATAATTTTCTTACTTTTAGTGTGAAAATGAAAAATCTCCTCTCAATAGTAACCAATAAAATTGTTATTTTAGAAAATAGATTTAATAGTTGAGAATTAATTCTCTCTATTTTTGGGGCAGAGTAACAATATCCTAAAGTTATATTCATAGCCTTACTGGTGCCATCTATTTATAGGAAGACGAGGTAGAACCCTTGTTGAATTGTAGAGGTTTATTTCAACTAGGAAAACGTACCTGGTTATCATTCATACTAAGTTAAAACCAAATCATATTACCTATTTACAAAGTTAAACTTACATCAGAGATACAAGTTTCCAAATAAAGTTTCCTATCCCAACCACGAACGCTAAGGAACCTAAATAAATACAACATCATCACTCTCTTGGCAAAGTCCCCAAAGGTACCCCCTATATGCATGACTCAAATCCAACAATGATTTCCTTGAGTCCCTCCTTGAGTTCCTCAGGTCAAAATTCCTACAACCACAGATCCAACAGTTGTAAGTTCGAATGAACTAAGTGAGTTTCTGTTCTACATGAAAACAGACCCCATCTTACAGGGGTTTAAATAAATATATTTATATACAACAAACTCCCTGATCATTCTGGGAAATTTCTCTTAAACTCGTTGTAGCAGACTTTATCTTATTCCTGATCCTATTTATTGGCGAATAAATTGTTGAGCTATTATCCCCCGATCATTCTATCAACCTTACATGGCAGTTCCTCTTAATGACTCATCATCTCCGCTAACTCTATCCTTTTATTTTACTTATATCTAAGTGGTTCTATTTGATAAACCGTAAAAGTAACATATTCTAAGCCCACATTTAGTATGCCTTTGGATGATTTAAGCCCCAATTTATGTAAAAAGGTGCTCTTAATCCTTCCTTTTCATGTCTTATACTCAGGAAAGCACCCGATGACGAAAAGAACGAGAAACGGGTTTAAAACGGACCAAATTGGGCCAAGCCATGAAATCGCACGGCGGCACGGACTTCAAGCCACATGGTGTGCCACCATTCCTACTAGAACACGGCCTTACCACGACTTACACGGCCGTGCCTCATTCAATGATGTTGAACACGGCACCGCCACGATTTACGGGCGTGTGCCATGGCGTGTGCCTGCCTGTGGAGAAGAGCAATTTCATTCGGGAAAGGATACTTAGGGAGAAAGAAACGTATTTCAAAAGCCTATAAATACACCCTAGGTACCAGCTGAAAAGGGGGCGGAAAGCTAGGCTAAAAAGCCAAGCCGAAAAGGTCAGATTTGGGGAAATCACTCGAAGATAGCCAGTTGATCCATCTCAAGAAGCCGGAATTTCGCTCAAGACGAAGGATCTCCTCTTCAATTCCTTCAAGGGGTTTTAGGTATTTCTTATATTTTGTTTTATCTTTTCTCTTGAGATGTTGTCTTTTATTATTATGAACTAAACCTTCAGATACCCGAAGGGGATGAAACCTATGATGAATCTTGTTATTTGATTTTTTAATTATATGATAATAACTTAGTTTGTTCTTAATTGTGTGAACTTAATCCAAATCTAATGTGCTTAGGTGGAGGAGGAATAGACCCTACCTAAGAGTAGATCCAACATAATTAAGCGGAGTTGATCGCACGCCTAGAGATAGGGTGACGAGATTTTGCCGGATTAGGGTGAAACCTAATATGGGAGTCAACGGATCGATTTCATTTGCTATTCTAGGGGTTATTATAAGCGACGAGAGTTCCACTAATTAACCTAGGGTTAGGCGTTATTCGCCTCGAGAGAGGGTTTAATATACATTAGGAGTCTCACGAATCAAACTAAGTAAATAAATCATATGGTTCAAGGTTAAATAACAAGTGAAGTCTAGGTGGATTTTTCCTAAGGGTATCGCTTGAGTCAACTGAGTTTTCCCAAAAGTTATTTCCCGAATTCATTCTTTTTGTCTTTGCGTCTTAGCTTAGTAAGTAGATTAGTTTTAGTTTAAACAATCATCACTTTATATTAAGGCTAAATAATAAAAAAGACGGTGAGTATTAGTACTTTTAGTTCCTTTGGGTTCGATAATCCGGTCTTGCCTAAGCTATACTCTTTGTTCGATAGGTGCACTTGCCTTTAATCGTTGTCGAGTTGGTTTCAGTTCGATCATTCTTTTATAAATTTTAAAACTCGATTTCTGATCAAGTTTTTGGCGCAGATTCTTAGGGAACTAAAATATTAAGAAAACTCTATTTTTATTACTTTAGCCATTATTTTTATTTTTCGTAATTTATTTTTTATTTTTAGTTTTAATTTTAAATTTGCTAAATTTTCTTTCTTTCTTTTCCTAGTAGGTACCTCTAGTTTATGACTAGAAGGAACCCAAGAGGACCTTTAGAATACGACAGTGATATTGAAGCTACCGCTCGAAGAAATCGCAGAGAAATTAAGTGAGCCCTAAATTACCAAGGGGAGCGAGAAGACGGATCCAATCCTACTGAAGGGATGGACGAAAATAATCCACCACCACAAAACTTGTGGCGGATCAGAATGCTCATCGTACTATGTATGATTATGCTAAACCTCATTTAATGAGGCGAGAATCGAGTATTGTTAGGCCTACTATAGCTGCTAATAATTTTGAATTAAAGCCTAACACTATTCAAATGATTCAACAGTTTGTTCAATTTGATGGTTTGCAGGATGAAGATCCAAACACTCATATAGCTAACTTTTTAGAATTCTGCGATACCTTCAAAATAAATGGCGTTTCTGATGATGCCATACGTCTTCGATTATTTCCCTTTTCACTAAGAAATAAAGCTAAACAGTGGTTAAACTCGTTACCACGAGGGTCAATCACTACATGGGAACAAATGACCGAAAAATTTCTATTAAAATATTTTCCACCGGCTAAAACGGCCAAGTTACATAATGATATATCTTCTTTTGTGCAGATGGATTTAGAGACATTATACGATGCATGGGAGAGATACAAAGATCTCTCCACACCACGGATTACCATTGTGGCTCCAAGTCCAAACTTTTTACAACGGTGTGAATCCTTCAACGAGGCAATTAATTGATTCGGCCGCCGGTGGAACCCTGAATAATAAAACTCCTGAGGCAGCCTACGAGTTTATTGAAGAGATGTCACTGAACAACTACGGTGACAAGTTACAAGAACAAGGCCAACAAAAGCAGTAGGAGTTTACAACCTCGTTATGATAACCATGCTATCAAATCGGTAGAGTTGATGAATAAAAAGATTGATAGTTTGTGTTCTTCGCGAGTAAATCCAATGAATGCTGGTCGCGACATAGGTGGGCAAGTGGCGAACCACGAGTACCCACCCTACCAACCGGGCACAGGAGCGAGCAGGATGAACTATATAGGTAACAATTTGAGATCCAATAATAACCCATATAGTAATAATTATAATCTAGGTTGGAGGAACCACCCAAATTTTTCGTGGGGAGGACAAGGAAATCAAGGGAATAAAAAACAACAACCTTCTCAGAACTTCCAAAATCAGCCCTATCTACAGGAAAAGAAGCCGAATCTTGAAGAGACGTTGAACAAATTCATAGCATCCATAGAAGCCCGTCTCCGAAAGACTGAGGTAACGCTCGACACCCAACAAACATCGATCAAAAAAATATAGAACCAAGTTGGAGGACTTATAAAGGCAATCGGGGAAATTACTGAGTCAGTCGGACAAATTGCGAAGCTATTATCCGAACGACCACAAGGGCGTCTACCAAGCAACACGGAGATCAATCCAAAGGAGCAAATCCAAGCCATAACAGCTCAAGAAAGCGAAGAAGTAGACGAACCCAGTCCAGCACAAGGAAACAAGGTAGAAAAAGGTAAAGTTGAGATAACACAAGACAAGTCAAAATCGGTAATCAAGGAGTACCAACCTCGCATACCTTATCCCGAAACATTGAAGAGAGACGACACAGAGAGCAGTTCGGTAAGTTTCTTAAACTTTTAAAGAAATTACACATTAACTTACCACTCCTCGAAGCTCTTTCTCGGATGCACGATTCAGGAAATTGTTAAAGAAGCTTTTGACAAACAAGCGGAAACTAGATGAAGATTCGCATGTGGAACTCAACGCGAGTGCTCAAAGCAATCTTGCAAAATAAGCTACCACGAAACTAAAAGATCCGGGGAGTTTTACAATTCCATGTTTAATTGGTAGACTAAGCGTTGATAATGCGTTAGTTGATTTAGGGGTAAGCATAAATGTCATGCCTTATAAATTGTTTAAACAATTAGGTGCAGAAACCCAAACAAACTAGGATGAGCATTCAATTGGTGATAAAAACCGTTAGAATTCCTAGGGTATTATCGAAGATGTTCTTGTAAAAATTGATGATTCGTTTTCCCGATGAGATTTTGTTGTCTTAGACATGGATGAGGATAATTCGATCCCCTAATTTTAGGAAGACCCTTTTTATGCTGCCGGGACTAAAATTGATGTTGATGCATGAGAACTCATACTTTGCGTAGGTAATGAGACAGTCACTATCAAGGCTCTCGACTCGGCTAGAACATCGAGTAATCAAGGTGAGAACGTAAATTCTACTGATAACCATTCAGTTAACCTTTATTTTTAGGAAGCACCACCAAAGAATACAACTAAACCCGATCTTAAACCACAAGCCAACAAGGAAGTAGTTCATGAAGATCAAGGGATTCAGTTCGATGATCTAGACGAGTGGAAAACACACTTCAAGGAGAAATTAGGGATACACGACGAAGAACCGGAACCACACAAGATAAAATCTAAAGAGCCCCCAGAAGAGCTTATAGGAACAACAAACCACTTCAAAATAGGGGACAAGGTACTATTAGACGAAGCAGATCCTCGAATATCTCCTCCGGACCCTAACAAAAACAAAGAAATACCTTTTAGGGTAACCAGTGTTTTCCCATATGCAAAGCTTGATCGAGGTAAGTAATCCTATTTTTGGTACTTTTACTATAAACACATCTCGACTTAAATCTTTTCACGAGGATACAAATAATAACATGAGGAAGGACTTCCAACTCCTCAAACCACCACGAAGATGCAAGCGAGAAGAGAGTCTAGCTAAGACTATAAGCAGCGCTTCTCGGGGAGGTAACTTGAGCACTAACATAATTTATTCTCACATTTTGCTTTGAATTTATTTTTCTTTTCTTCTTTTCTTTACGAACACGTAGTTATAAACTAACAAAGGGTGCAGAATTCAAGGACACTGACCTTGCACACGGCGCATGCGCCGTAGCCAGTGTGTACCTCAAGAATCTTGGTACTAACATGGCGGGACGGTACAAGTCGAATGAACTAATTTACGGCAATCACGGACTCAACCACTCTCCCACGGCGCCGAGCAAAGTTACACGGTCGTGCTCACGGCCGTGTGAAGCTCTTGACTTGCCAACCACGAGTTTGCACGCGCGCGTGCCGGATAACCGTGCCAATATCTTGACTTGTCGAACACAAGGCTAGACACGAGCGGCGTGGGAACCAACACGCCCTAGAAGCACGCGGCGTGCGAGGCGGTCGTGTAAATCGACACACCCTCAACCCACGGGCGTGGAAAATCGCCAGACCTGAATTTCTATTTAAACATCATACCATTTTTCTTTCTCTTCTTAACCCACTTCTTTCTTCTTTCCTTCTTCCATTCTTGCCTCTCTTTTTCCTTTTTCATTTTCCTAATAAATCCTTAGACTCTTGAGCTACAACAAAATCATATCAATGGCAAAGAAGCGTAAGAGGCCAATCTCCTCAAAGGAGACCGACTCACATGAGTTCATGCCGGCAGCTTCATACAACCAACAAGCCAAGGGTCTTTGAGACCAATTATCTGTTCTTTTATTTTTATCTTCTCCTTTATTTTCCTTATCTTTACTTCTCTTCTACTTAATTTAGATTATTTTATCTTAATTTCTTAATTTTAGGTTCTAAAGGCTGCTTGGGAATCACGCCACCACCACCACCATAACCTCAGCCTTAGAAATCACACCCAACAATAAGGACTCTACGGTTCATCCATCTTTTCTTTTAATTTTAGTTTTCTTCTTAGTCTCCTTCTCTTTATCTTCCTTGTCCTTAATTTCATATTTAGTTTACTTTAATTATGTATTAAGGATCCACAGCTAATTCTCTACTGGCGTCCCAATTTCTTCATCTAGCGTGAGTTCGTCATCAGACTGACCCATCATCACCACCACCAAAGGCACAATCTCCTCTCAAGGAATCATTCGAAAATTCAGGAAGTTTTCACTTACCCCCATATTTGATGATTTTATTACAAGGTTATTATATATCTTTGTACATTGAGGGCAATGTACATCTTAAGTGTGGGGGGGTGAACAACCTAAAAAGATACCTAACAAAAACCCTGAATTTAGTCTTGTTTTTAAGTAATTTACTCATATTACTAATTAGGATTAAATTTCTGATGATTTATGATTTTTATTGATATGTTTCAGATTAAGTCATTGATAATTGTGCATTGATAATTAAATTTGAAGAATACTAGAGAATCAAGCATGATAAGTCTATTTTTCAGAAAAAATAATTCTAGGTTGTCGAACTGAGTTTAAATATTACTTTGAAGTTTGAAATTTACGAGGTTGACATCAAAATACACATAATTTTTGTGAGTTTTTGAGCCTTATAGAGCATACATTCTTTTTCTTGCTCACTTTATTAATTATGAGTATGTCAGCACTGATTTATTATTCTAGAACTTGCATCGATTATACATGTCAAGACCACATTTTTTTTTATTTGATACACAGAGATGATAAAGGCACCTAGGTTTTAACCCACTAATTCCATAAAAAGCCTACCTCCATAACTAACCCCTAGTGAACCCCTTTTAATCCTAACAACCCTATTTATTGACTCACCCACTAATATTAACCCAGAACCCCTTTGTTTTTGTTATCACCATTCCTTTTGACCACTCTTATATCGAGATTTGATTTGATTAATAGCCTAACTAGTTTTTTATTTCAGTTATGTATTTATAGTTTGTTCCTAATATATATATATATATTCATTATTCATTATTAGTTGTAATTAAATGAGCTTATATGCTTGAATCCCAGATATCGAAGAAGAAGCTCGTAGTGTTAGCATCATTAGTTTTCAATTGATGTAATTATTATTAGTCATTAGTTCTTAGTTAGGTAATTGGTCGATTCAATCTCGATTCTAACCCTCTAATTTAGCCTTATTCCACACCTTAACCCTAGCCCCGTTACAACCCTGTTAAAGACCTTTTGATTTGTGTTTCATCTCATATTTCAGTGGTGGAGATTTGATTTTCATGCAAGCCTATGGGATTAACTCTTCATGTTGACTTTTGAGTGCCTAAATTCTGAACCTTAAACACTTTGAGTGATTTGAGTGAATCTTTTGTGAGGATGCCAATCCTTGTCAATTTCAAATTAAAGGTAATTATTTAGATAAGGGGAGACACCTATGTTTTCGAGCTACAAAATCTATGACTTATACTGTTTGAACTTTTAGGACACTTTGAATTGAATTATCCATGTATAAATTATCTATGAATTATGATGAGACACTATCAATGACTATTATGAATTATAGAAAGTTCGTTTTAATCGTAAGTTGAGAATTTTGCTTGAGGACAAGCAAAAGCTTAAGTGTGGGGGTATTTAATAAATCGTAAAAGTAACATATTCTAAGCCCACATTTAGTATGCCTTTGGATGATTTAAGCCCCAATTTATGTAAAAAGGTGCTCTTAATCCTTCCTTTTCATGTCTTATACTCAGGAAAGCACTTGATGACGAAAAGAACGAGAAACGAGCTTAAAACGGACCAAATTGGGCCAAGCCATGAAATCGACGACGGCACGGACTTCAAGCCACTGCGGTGCGTGTACCACCATTCCTACTAGAACACGGCCTTACCACGACTTACGGGCCGTGCCTCATTCAACAAATGTCGAACACGGGCGGCCACGATTTACGGGCGTGTGCCATGGCCGTGCCTCTGCCCGTGGAGAAGAGTAATTTCATTCGGGAAAGGATACTTTAGGGAGAAAGAAACGTGTTTCAAAAGCCTATAAATACACCCTAGGTACCAGCTGAAAAGGGGACGGAAAGCTAGGCTAAAAAGTCAAGCCGAAAAGGTTAGATTTGGGGGAATCACTCGAAGATAGCCAGTTGATCCATCTCAAGAAGCTAAAATTCTGCTCAAGACGAAGGATCTCCTCTTCAATTCCTTCAGGGGGTTTTAGGGATTTCTTATGTTTTGTTTTATCTTTTCTCTTGAGATGTTGTCTTTTATTATTATGAACTAAACCTTCGGATACCCGAAGGGGATGAAACCTATGATGAATCTTGTTATTTGATTTTTGAATTATATGATAATAACTTAGTTTGTTCTTAATTGTGTGAACTTAATCCAAATCTAATGTGCTTAGGTGGAGGAGGAATAGACCCTGCCTAAGAGTAGATCCAACATAATTAAGCGAAGTTGATCGCACGCCTAGAGATAGGGTAACGAGATTTTGCCGGATTAGGGTAAAACTGTTATTCTATGGGGTTATTATAAGCGAACGAGAGTTCCACTAATTAACCTAGGGTTAGACGTTATTCGCCTCGAGAGAGGGTTTAATATATGTTAGGGAGTCTCACGGATTAAACTAAGTAAATAAATCATATGGTTCAAGGTTAAATAACAAGTGAAGTCTAGGTGGATTTTTTCTAAGGGTATCGCTTGAGCCAACTGAGTTTTCCCAAAAGTTATTTCCCGAATTCATTCTTTTTGTCTTTGCGTCTTAGCTTAGTAAGTAGATTAGTTTTAGTTTAAACAATCATCACTTTATATTAAGGCTAAATAATAAAAAGACGGTGAGTATTTGTACTTTTAGTTCCTTTGGGTTCGATAATCTGGTCTTGCCTAAGCTATACTACTGTTCGATAGGTGCACTTGCCTTTAATTGTTGTCAGAGTTGGTTTCCAGGTTCGATCATTCTTTTATAAATTTTAAAACTCTGATTTACAGCGATCACTATTCCTTTCACCCTCATGTCCTATTAATGCAGTCCTTTAGCCTGCCTCCTAAAGGCTCTTTAGTATATTTCCTTTAGCGATAATTCCCAATTTGAATAGTCTATGGTTAACTCTTAACATTATCCTAGTCTTAATGGGCTCACTTTCACCCAATCTATTGGGATACCTCTGGGTTCAAAACTCTTACCGTTTTGGCATTCAAAATCAGCCAGCTATCACTAAAGGCCCTCTGGGTTCATGGTTTCTTTTTCAATTGGAATCCCCGCCTAATTAGCCATTTGGCTGATACATCCTTAATGGTTTCCCTTAAAGAGGAATGGCCCTAACAAACGTTTTTGTCATTCAGTGTATCCTTCTTCATCGATGGGTTCTAATTCACCATTCTTTTCCTTATGAACTAACTAATGTATGTATGAAAAGCCACTAACCTTTAGGGTTTCTCAAAACACCCTTAGCGTTCTTTAATGGCGGATCCTCATCTATGATCCTTGGTTATACCAACTTTTGTTCACTCGTACCTTAGGCTCCACTAATACGTCAACTCCCATGAATACTTCTTGCTAGTTAACGTCCTTATGCCCTTCTAGTTTGCACGACTACTATCCTAGTAGTCCTTTCTCATTTTTTATTACGTTCCCATTCATTGGCAGATTCCTTCGACCCGTTGCTCAACTGTTGCATGTCCATACTTACATTTTCCTTCCAACTCTTTTTCTTTGTCTGTGGGTTGCCCCATGATTTCTATTCTGATTTTCTACTCGTGTTTACTGGCTTGGCAGACTCTCTCTAAGCTGCCATAGTAGTGTTATGGACTTACACAATATACCCTCATGTTTAATGTCTTGGTGGACTCTGTTGGTTGTCATAGTCTAACTATGGTTCTTTACTTAAGGATCCCCGTGTTTATCGTCCTGGCGGACTATTTATGATACCATAACGACTTTCAACTATGGCCTTTCACGATATAATCTTGTGTTTACCATCCTAGAAGACCATCCTATGTTTAGTGTCCCGTCAGACTATCTTGTGTTTAATATCTTATCGGACTATCCCGTGTTTAATGTCCTATTGGACTATCCCATGTTTAATTTCCCATTGGACTATCTATAATGCCATAATGTGTTTCAGCTATGGTCTTACACAATTTAACTCGTGTTTACCGTCCCGACGGACTACTAGGATGTCTTTTAAATATGGTCTTAGTCATTTTTAACATGATGTCATAGCGTCATTCAACCATAGTCTTACTCAATTATCTCGTGATGCCATAGCATCTTTCAACTATGGTCTTACTCATTTTTAGGCGTATAGCTTCCAATCGAACCCATGGCCTAGCCATGATCTTTTATCTACTTTTCTCGTTGTATTCTATTCATTCCTCCTTCACCATCCTATATCTTGATGCTCGAACACTGCAGTATCCCCTCCTCAAGGCCTGGAGCTTCGCTTATCATGGGTGCACACAATAACACCGTATGATGGTATCTAATAGAATCATCCCATTTTCCCTTTCTAACTTCGCCTAAACCCGACAATATTTCCCTTACATGAACTACATACATTTAATAAAAGCAATACCATGGAATTATAGATAATTCATGCTTACTGAACTATCACGGCAGATACTTATAGACCCATGCAACCTTACAACATACTTAGCATTTCAAGGGTTGAGTGCATAAACTCACTTGATACTTCATTGCCTCATCAACTTAGTTTTTCCCAGTACTAGAGCTTCTATTCTCTTGGCAGCTAAGCAAGACAACCAAATCATGGGTTAAGCTCAGTAATCCCAGTTTAAAACTTAATTTTCCAGAAACATGCAGAATTCTTAAAATGGTTTCTAGAAGCCTTTAACTTTGGTTCCTAAATCTTACGTATACTGAAGGATTTAGAACCTTACCAGCTTACTGGATTCTCCATTTTTCCAACTTAAACCTCATAATCATCGCTCAATGTAGAGCTTTCTTTAATCATCATTTCCTTGAAGCGATTAGAGAAGAAGATGAAGAAATGAAAATGAAGCAGATTGGAGGAGAGGTCTCTTGAAAAGTCACTCTTTAGCTATTTATAGCCCTTCTCGCACTGTCTTCAATCGTGTAAAATCCACTTGTTTTCAATCATTTTGTTCCCAACTAAGGGACACGGCTGGTTCTAATCTAATCGAACCAGAATTGGATATCAACCTTGTCTAATTTTGTTTCTAACTTTTTCTATTTGTCAAATAGAGGTTGCTAACTTACAATATCTTTCAATTTAACCCCTAAATTATCTTTAGTTTCCAAGTTTAAAGGAAACTGGGTGTGACATAGGGCTTGAGTCTGTTATTCTGATTAGTCTAGATTAACCTTGTCCTCTTAACCTTCAATGTTCGACGCATAGCTTTCTAGTTCATCATCAATCACTTGACACAATTCAGATGAGATCTCTAATTTATAATATGGTTAAATTGGTTGCATCAAAGTCATAACACATTTTTAAAGTACTTCTATAACCTATATGGCATGTATGTATCTATTCTCAATCCTATTTCTTGGTTAATGCCTAAAATTAGCTAAACATAAGCTTTGATACCACTAAATGTAACACCCCTAATTCGAACCGTGATGGTCTCGATTAGGTGGCACTACAACTTATATCCAATGACATTTCTGATAGACTCGCATAATATACAATATCTCATGACTATAAGAGCTCAATCTAACATTATTAAACAAACTATGGTTTGGATTTAAACTCAAGCCTGACTATCGAAAGACAGCTCAAGCTTCAAATTTTAAGTCTGAGGTATCGATGCCTCTAGGGAGGGTTTTAATATACTTGAGTACACCCAAAGCTTGGGTATTGATACCAAGCTCCTCTGCTTTTTTCCAATTTAGGTATGATGTTTTAAAGAATTGATACCCTTAAGCCATGTATCAACACTTGAGCATGAGGTATTAGTACTTGATTATAGATATTGATACCCAACTTCCTTATTTCACAAATTTGACTACTGACTTAGTAGGTGTTGATACTTAGGTATAGTAAATGGGTATTTCTTCAAGCCATTTAAGCATGTTGATTTAAAATTTTTGAAACCCCTAGATTAACAAAGATAACAATTTCTTCATCTGTGGCAATTTCTGGTTTGGAGGATATGAAACTTGGAGAGTTGTTGTAAGTAAATAGGTTGGCATAGGAGACTAATGCGCCTATGGATGTCATACGAGTCTTTAAAACACCAATCAACCTTCAAAATCCAACAGATAAGCTCATTTTGCATTAGTCAAAATAGGACTTTACAATGAAATCAAGATATATGCTTACAACGAAAAAATTCTCTAAACTTGATAACTTGTTTGAAATTGGTCCTTAGTTGAAATTTTGGAGTAGCCCTCTCCCTTTGAAGGTTAAAGATTTTATTTGGAGGTGTATGAAAGGTTTTGTGCCTTGTAAGAATAATTTATTAAGTAGGAGAGTGCAACTAGATTTCTTGGTCCAAAATGTGGTAATAATGAAAACTTTGATCATGCATTGCTTGATTGCTCTATTGCGACTCAAGTATGGCTAGGCAATAATTAATGTAATTAGTGTCAACATCAAAGATCTTATTGTTTAATCTCTAAGTAATGGAATTTATGAGAGGCTTGAGAAGGGGTGTTTAATTCTATGGAGGCTCTGGTTTTTAGAAATATGTTTGTATGGAAACAAAAGGATTCCTCTGTTAATCATATAATCTTTTTCTATGACTTATTTGCAAGAATAGAAGACCTCGAAAGTTAAATTGGGCAAGTTGCCGGTCACTGGTACTACTATTCAGGATATCAAAAGGTGGACAAAGCCTACTGGAAATTGGATAAAATGCAACGCTGATGCTGACGTTGGTTGAACGGTTAATGAATGAGGCTTCAGAGCAGTAGTGCAAAATTATACAAAGACTTTTTATTGAAGATTTAATTAGGAGGATTCTGGTGGTAGCTCATCCTTCTCTAGTAGAAGCATTAGTTATTCGAGAGGTTCTTTCATGGTTAAAAGACCTTAGGATTGAAAGGGTGGAAATAGAAACTGATTGCTTGGAAGTTTATTGAGCTTTATCTTTGAGGGATTCAGATTTGTCAGAATTCATTCTAATTATTTGAGATTGTGTTCTCCTTAATGATGAATTCAACAATATGACGTTTTTCTTAGGCACGCAAGGAAGCTAATAAAGTGGTTTATGCTTTGACTAAGGTAACTTTTAATACAATTGGGACATGATTCGATCATTTTTATTTGACATTTTGAAATATGACATTTCTAATGGAAGTGTTGAACGATAGGTTGGATGTATGAAAAGGATCTATTGGCTCGGATTAGTTCACTACATGAACTTAAGGTTTTAGTGGCGTTTTTAGTGGCATCTGGACGGAAAACGCTGCAAATATTATATATTAGTGGCGCTAACGGAAAAACGCCGCAATAGGTTAAAACACCACAAAAGGTCAAGCATTAGCGGTGCTAGGAGAAAAACGCCGCAAAAGGTCAAGCATTATCAGCGCTAGGAGAAAAACGCCGTAAAGTATACTTTTATTTTAAACGAAACGATGCCATTTTGCTATGCTCAATTTTATCCCCAACTCATCCCTGAAATCCCTTACTTTTTCCCCTAAAAATTTCCCCAAATCCCTAATTCCCCAAATCTTCATCCAACCATCTATTGCATCGCCGTCGTCCCCTCTACCTCATCGCCGTCGACACTCCTCTACTTCATCGCCGTGTAAGTCTTCCTATGAAAATTGAGTGTCTTGTAGTTCTTCATTGTGCTTCTAAAACCCATTGAAATTATGAAAGTCTCAAATTCGTAACCTCTTTGAAATCATAACAGTAAGTAAAAATTGATCACTTATCACCATGTGATACTTTCTCTTGGAAAAAGTGGTTGGAAATAGGGGTGAGCGTTCGATCGAATCGAATCGAATCGAATAAAAAAAATTCGAGTTAATCGAGTTGACGAATCATATTTTATCATCCTAATTTGATTTGAAATTTTCTCGAATTGAGTCGAGTGAGATGGAATTCGAATCGAATCGAATCGAATATATTTGTTCGAGTTAAATTTTAAAAAATAATTTTGGGTCCTTGTAACCATTGTCACCCATCGTAATAAAATTTGTCCACCTTAACCAAATTTTTTATTAACTTTCATCACCAAATAATTTATTTATTAATCTTTTATATATGGGTTAGCTTCTTTGCTTGCTTAGTTGTTTCAATTATCTTGATTCTTGTCACTATGTATTTTGGAATTAAAAATATATTAAATGTAAAAATGTGATTTTTAATGAAAGTTATTTTAAAGATAAAATGTAAAATTGATACCAATATAAAATTTTAACACGAATATTTTAGGGCATAATTAATAATTCAATTTTAATATAAATATTCAATATGACTAAACAATTCAATAATATAAATAATATAAAATGTGAAATTTAATTTAATAATATAAATAGTAGATATAAATAAAATTATTACTATTTATGTTTAGTGATTTTTTTTGGATAATTTTGATTTTTTATTTGAGAGTAAAGGGTGAGAAGTAAAAGTTTAGGGGAAAAATAAAAAGTTTTAGAGAATAAAAGTTTGAGGGAAAGTAAATAGGGGGGAGTAAAATTTTGAAGGGAAAATATTAAAAAAAAAATTTGGAGGGGAGATGGGTTTGGGGTAGATGGGAAGTGAGATGGGAAGGGAGTAAAAGTTTTAAGGGAAAAGTGGGAGGGAGTAAAAATTTTGGGGGAAAATAAAAATTTTTGAGGGATTTTGGGAGTAAAATTTTGAGAAAAAGTAAATGGGAGAGTAAAATTTTGGTGGGAAATGGATTTTGGGTAGATTGGGGGGTTGGGATGGGAGGGGAGTAAAAGTTTTGGGGGGAAACTGGAAATGAGTAAAAGTTTTGAGGGAAAAGTAAAAAGATTTGGGAGTTTGGGGTAAAAATGTAAAATATTATAGTTTGATATTCGAATTATTCGAATTATTCGAGTTATTCGAATTCGAAAACTCAACTCGATTCGAACTCGAAATTCGAAAAAAAAAATCGAGTTGACTCGAATAACTCGATTAACTCGATTCGTTTAACTCGAAATTCGAATTTTTTTTCGATTTTTTCGAGTCGAATCGAGTTTTGCTCACCCATAGTTGGAAAGCTAGAAATTGAGTTTATATAACATTTATCTTATTCAAAAGAATGGGATTTCTGGGTTGTAATTCATGCTTCCATTCTCCAAATTCAACAGAATTTGTGAATGAAGTTTAGTATCTCAAATTAGACTGCGCAGTCAATTACTTTACATCGTAATATTGGTCTTGCTTATTAAAAAGTTCTATCTTTTTCAGGTGCCCAAGGGCCTCAAGTGCAGAAGTTGCTGGAGCGGCTTACTGGGCAACACACTGTCCCAAATGTTTTTATTGGTAAGTTTCTTGAATTAGCATTTACCTAACAGATATAGAACTCCCTTGACTGTAAAACAGTATGAATGGCTTATTGATTTTATATGTATAAAGGCCTTACCAGTCCATTTATTATCTTTAATGTTTACCATCTATGAAAGGATGAAGTAGAAGGCTGTCTTGTCAGGTTGTTCTTTATCAACAGAACAGAAGTCGATCATAGTTTAATAAGAAAACCAGTTTGAGCATCATGACTTTGTACTTGGCTTATCTGTTAATGGCTTCTTTTTCTTCCGGTTCAAGTTCTGGTTAAAAGAATCACTTATGAAACAACCACCTTTTTTTTTTTGTTATGATTCTAAAAGAAGTTGCTGTGACATGAAAAATTATCGTGCTCATTGCTTGCTTTGTGATACTTTTGAACTCCAGCCTTAGGAACATTGTTTAAAGTAACCTGTGAAATAACAGTTAGCAATTTTCTTTGGTTATATAACTGATGCTCTAATCCTGTATCTACTTTGCACAGGGGGTAAACACATCGGTGGCTGTACAGTTATTCATGCTTTTTCTTCTCTTGAATGATACGTTCTTTAAAATGAGGCCCTACTGTATCTTTTAATAGCCTGGAATATGTCTAACTGCTAAAATGAATTGACATAAATTGATTCCAAAATAAGACGTTAAACTCTAGAAATTTCCTAATAATGTCATACACCATTTTATCGTGGTGCACAAGAATGTGGTGTTGTTTATATTGCAGTTCTTAGAGAAGCAAAAACATTTTTCAAATTTGAATCCAGGCACAGTTGCAACTTGGATCTTCATGCATAGAGATATAATTATTGAATAAGTTAAATATTGATAAATTTACTTGTGTCTGTTTTCTCTATGATGTCTAACGAGCACAATCAAAACTTTAGCTGATCTTCTTTGTTTTGTTGATCACTGAGTGATTGTTATTATATAAGATGCTAGAAATCACGACTGAAGAATGCTTGTCATGTGATTTTAATATCATGTGATTTTCATACCTTGTATCTGTGTTATCTTCCCATTTGGTGTCCACAACAGTTTGGAGTTTATTTATGCAGGTGTAAAAATTTTGGATGTTCATTTGTGATTTATTATATATATGTCTGTTGATTGTTGGAAATGCCAGAAAAGTTGAAAGTAAAAATAGCGCAAAGCCTGAAATACTCTCAAGCATATGCGAATTGCTGTGTTCTGTAAAATTGGGCTTATGAACTGAAGATGTTAATTAGCTTATCTTAATTGTTTGCAGGTGTAATTTTATCCTTAACAATATAGAAAAAGTTTTGTTATTGACTCGGAGAAAGGAAAAATACTTAGTAGTTGCTGCAGTTCGCTTTGTTCGCACCATTCTCACTCGTCATGTAAGTTAAGTCACTTGTAATTTTGCTATTTATACTCTTTTATTTTTCATTTATTTTATTTTTTTCGCTATTATGGAGTTTCTTTTTATTCTTCTTGTAGCATATCAAAAGTTTTGGGCGTGCTTTGCTCACCACAACACTAGTTGCTGGAATCGACTCTACCATGCAATTTACAATTTCTAAGAGGTATGTATATTTAAATTGCTATATTTAAAGCCTTCATTGTCCTATACTTGCAAACTGTTTGCCTGTATGCTGGTGGAGTATGTATGTGATCTCTTTTGCTCCTTAGGTATTAAATCGGTTTTGGTTTCATAATGTTCCATGGTGTTGAAGTTTATATTTCAGAGGGGTTTTTTTGTTTCCATTTCAGTCTATAAATGTTCAAGTTTATTACTGTACATATTTTGTGACATTCAAATTAATTCTTACATTTTAATTATTAATTTAACTCAATAATTAGGGTTTAGCATTAGTTGCACTAAAACTTAATTGTAATTGAATAACTTTGGTTAGTTTAGTTCGATTAATTATCAAGTAAAATCGTTTATTTAATTATGTGTTTTTAAAAAGGTTAATTTAGTTCAATTTATTAAGTTTTTGATATTAACCGAAACCGTTTATTTAGTTATACATTTTCATATGCTTAATTTAGTTTGATTTATTGAAATTTGATACAAAGTAAAAGCGCTTGTTCAATTATGTGTTTTTAAAAATGTTAATTTAGTTCAATTTATTGAATTTTGCTATTAAGTAGAACCGTTTATTAAAAAGGTAATATTTTTTATATGGTTAATTTTAGTATTGACAAAATAAACAAAAGAAATAACAAATCTTTAATATCTTTAATAAAAAACAAAATAATCAATTTAAATAATCAATGTTGATATTTCACATGGGAATGGATATTCAAATCTTATATTTTACATTGTATGATTTAAGTCCTTATTTCATATAAGTAACTTCATTATAATATCTTATTTTATTGATATCTTTACATTTAATCCAATTTTTATTATTTATTTTAGTTTTGATTCTAAATTTTTATTTTTATTTTAAAATTTAAGATAACTTGAGTTCTAACTTTTGGATTTTAATTGTGTTATTAATTTATTATTTTAAATTCTAAATTTAAATTCATTAATTTTTATATTTAGTTTTAAAGTTAAAATCTTCATATAAAATTTAATTTAAATAATATTTTTTATTTATCCTTGAAAGTATATAGTTTAAAGTTCAAATTAAAAAAACATAATATAATATTTATCATAGAAATAAATATTATTTTATTAAAATAAATATTTTAAAGGAAAATAATATTTATCTTAATTTTAAAATTATTTTAATATTTTTCATAAATATTATCATAAAAATAAATTGATCGATTTTAATGTGGATTGTAAAGTTAAAGAGTTCATGGAAATTTAATTTAAATATTAACTCAAAATAGATGAACAATTAACAATTATTAACTTTATTAACATATAATTATTAACATATATTAACTTTGGATCATAACTTACATAATACATAAATATATATCATATCATAACTTACATAACTTACATAAATGTATATAATATCATAACTTACATAACTTACACCCATTATACTTATAAATAAACAACTTACCTGAATTAGTTTGCACCCATTAGATACTTGATACTTGATATGTATTATCTATTTTAGTACAATGACATGATTTAAATCAATTTAGAACACTTAAGTAACTATAATTTATTGTCAACTTTAGACTTCAAGAACTACGAAATGGATAAGAGTTGGATGAATTTGTCAAAGGTAAGCAACGACTATCGAAATGGAGTACAAACTTTTCTAAATTTTGCATTTCAAAATGCAAGCCAAGAGAATATGATTCTTTGCTCGTGTAAGAAGTGTGGCAGCATCAATTGGCATATTCGTGAAGTTGTCTACGAACATCTAATCGTTGATGGCTTTATTCGGGAGTAAAAAAATAGATTTTCTATGGAGAGTGTACACCTCGTAGAATCTCTTCAACGATTAACCTGACTTATCCTCATAATGCTTACCATCAGTCTGTTAGAGAAGATGACATGGAAGGTATGTTGCGAGATGCATTTAATATGCGCAGTCATGGTTTGCAATCGTTTCCACCTGAAATTATTGCATCTGATGATTGTGATATTGGTGGAAATGCTTTTACCGAAACGGGAAGAAGTGTACCTGATGAAGAGCCAAATGGAGAAGCAGCAAAGTTCTACAAGTTACTTAATGAAATGAATGAAGAACTTTATGAGGGATCGACATTTTCAAAAATGTCCTACATTCGTCTTTTTCACTTAAAATGTTTGGGAGGGTGGACTGGAAACTCTTTGACACTGCTGTTAGAGTTTTTGAGAGATATGTTTCCGTTTGCAAAAATCCCTCATTCGTGCAAAGATATGAAGAAACTGATAAAAGATTTAGGCCTTGGGTACAACAAAATTCATAGTTGCCCAAATGACTGCATGTTGTATTGGGGTGATTGAAAAAACCAACAGTCTTGTCATGTTTATGGTAAATCTCGTTGGATGAATAGGAATGCAAAAGATGTGAATGAGGATGAAGGTGAGGCACAGTCAAGAAAGAAGCCAATAAAGATTTTGCGATATTTTCCACTAATTCATGTCGTCAAAGACAGCCGAGTCTATGAGGTGGCATCATGATCAACGGACCGATGATGGATTATTAAGGCATCCTACGGATTCTTTAGCTTGGAAATCATTTGACATTAAATTTCCAAGCTTTGCAAGCGATCATCGGAATGTAAGGCTTGGGCTAGCACCTAATGGATTTAATCCTTTTAAAATCATGAGTACTTTGTACAATACTTGGCCTGTAGTGCTTGTTCCTTACAATTTGCCTCCGTGGATTTGCATGAAACAATCTTCTTTTATCTTATCTATGATTATCCCTGGAGAGAAAGGTCCTGAAAATGATATTGACATTTATATGCAGCCACTTATTGAAGAGTTGGAACAGTTATGGGCGAGTGTTGAAACATATGATGTCTTGAGAAAACAGAACTTTTATTTACGTGCAACTTTGTTGTGGACTATTAATGATTTCCCGGCTTATGTCGATTTATCTTGTTGGAGTACCAAAGGACGTTATGCTTGTCCTTGTTGTGTGGCACAAACATGTTCGAAGTGGTTATATAATGGGAAGAAGTTCTTTATATGGGGCATCGTCGGTGGTTAGATGGAAATCATAAATTTAGATTTCAGAGGACTCTATTTGATGGTACTGAAGAGTTCAGAGAAGCTCATGAGCAGACCATTAGATTTGAAATCTTGTTCATGTTAAAAGATATCAATTTCAGTTATAGGAAGATGAATCAACCACCCAACACGCAAACAAAGAGAAGACCGAGGGAGGCGTATGTTGGCGATGTTGACTGACAGATTGATGATGAATCTGATGAAGAGGATGATCCTAATAAGGCGGACTTGTGAAAAAATAGAAGTATTTTTTTGAGTTGCCTTATTGGGAGCATCACATTTTGCGACACAATCTTGATATCATGCATATTGAAAAGAATGTTTGTGAGAATATTATTGGGACAATTTTGAATGTCGATAGAAAATCGAAAGACAATCTTCAGAGTCAATTTGATCTAGTTGGCATGGGAATTCGGCGTGATCTTCATCCCCAATTACTTCCGAATGGAAAATCTCGGTTGTTGCCTTCTATTTTAGCAATGTCAAAGAAAGAAAAAGAAGTGTTCTGCACGGTGTTGAAGGATATAAAGGTTTCAGATACGTATGCATCAAAAATATCTCGATGTGTGAGTCTTAGAGATCGAAGACTATATTCCCTAAAATTACATGATTATCACATCTTGATGCAAGATTTATTGCCAGTTACTTTACGGTGTTGTATGTCAAAAAAGGTGACGTCTTGTATAATTGAACTATCCAATATAATGAAAGCTATTTGTGGCAAAGTTTTGATTGTTGAAGAACTTGAGAAAGTACAAGATCGAGCCGCCTTGACTTTATGCAATTTGGAGAAGATCTTTCCACCTTCCTTCTTCACTATTATGGTGCACTTGCTAATCCATCCTTCTTCACTATTATGGTGCACTTGCTAATCCATCTCCCTCATGAAGCAAAACTTGGTGGACTGGTTTTCTATCGGTGGATGTATCCTATAGAGAGGTGCTAATTTATTTGTAAAGTTTTCATTCATTCATGAATATACCTTTAGTTACAACTTTTGATAATGTTGTATATCGTGTTTATGTAACACCCCTAACCCGTATCCGTCGCCGGATTGGGGTTACGAGGCATTACTGAACAAAACACAGCTTCCGAACATTCATACATCCGCACAGATCGTATTCGTATAAATAAAGCATATGGCTGATTAAATATTAAACATACATTAATAATAACAACGTATATACGAATCATACCTCAAAACCATATATTAAAAATATAAATACTTTATAAATACGTAATTCGAATCGTAAGTACATCACCTTAATGGTATTTTATTACCTAATGAAAACCAAAATATTTTACTTCATAACTCTACTCATGCGCATATTAAACCAAATAAATCATATCACATGGCCTTTTTGTACATTAACATATACGTCAATATCAACTTCACAAAATGGTCAAGTTAAACTTTAAAACATACTAGCCATATATACATTTAACCTATCAAGTATAATTCAATTCGCATGCTAAATAATATGCCTATAATGCATTTACACCGTCAATCAATTCACTATATATATTCGGTCGTGCAAATTAACTTCCATATAACATTTAAATCACATACAATCTTTGCCACCCTATATTGAGCCTAAATAGTCAAATCATAGTAATGACATAAATATTACATAACTTATAAGAACACATACCAATGCAAATCTCATACTTATAATAATAAGTCAAATACCATAATCGATCATACAACTACATGTACATATAATACATTTTGTAATTCAAGCATTATAAACCATTAGTCCTTTACAAGCCGAATTATCAAATAACTTATCAAAGGCGTATATTTTTTTTAATTACAAATAGACTCAAATTAACAATATCAAATTGTCAAATAACCATAGCATAGAATGGTCCACACATAATAAATACAACCAATTTCAAAATTAACATATGACTAAACACTTAACTACATGATTTAATCACCATTACCGAATCACAAACTAGATTATGACCATTACCTATATTTACATCACATAAATCGAAATAACCACTATTTCATCTTCAATATATTTAGCATTTTACCTATTTAATCAAGCCAAATCTCAAGACCATTCCATTACACAAATTATACCATAAATCACAATTACAAATTAAGCTAATACATGACCGAAAATTCACTATCATTAGCGTCATTAACAAACCACAACCAAAATACATCCATCATCCATATATCAAGCTTACCAAAATGAACTAATCATAAGCCATATATATATCATTACATCATACCGAATTCATATACCAAGCATAACACACACATATACTATGACCAAAATTACTTAAACATTAGATCATTAGCATTAAGATCAAGCCATTTTCGCATGGCTAAATATATACAATTACAAAATTCAACCAAAACAAATACTAGCCTATACATGCCATAGGTTCGTAGTTCAAGCTTTTAGAATACCGAAACAGTGATTGATAGTGTGACGGATTTCCTTGACGATCCCCGAGCTCGTAACTAGCTTTCAAAATCTATAAAACAATAAATGAACACACACAGTAAGCTTGAATAGCTTAGTAAGTCATAAGCAAATAATAATCAAATGAACCTTAACATTAAATCAACTAAGCCGAATCAAGCAATCTTTAATCAAATACACATTTTTTTTCATACTTGAAACTCATATACCATCAATGAACAATATTATAATATATTAACTTGGCGGAATACACATATATTCATAAGCATATATAATTCTCACTTTCATAATGCATATTTCATATATTCATCTCAAGTATATACTTACCTTACTTTTCCAATCATTTAATTTAGCACATACCTGACTTTTTAGCTCGATTTCACATTCGATCTTAACTCGATATTGCCCGTTGAACCATTCAGAATCAATAAGGATACTCGGATAGTCGGAAAGCTCGTACAATGCCAACGTCCCAGACGTGGTCTTACATGTAATCACATGTCGATGCCACTGTCCCAGACAGGGTCTTACACGAATCAAATACGATGCCAATGTCACAGACATGGTCTTACACGTAAATCACAAGTCGATGCCAACGTCCCAGACGTGGTCTTACACGAAAACACATATCGGAATCCTATGTCATGACATATGTATCTTAACTATTCCTAAGGTTCGTACGGGGCTTTCGAACGTCGTAACTCGATCAATTCAGGCTTGTAAATACTTCTCCCATAATTATTCAAATTCAGCTTGAACATATATACAAGTAATAATTCAATTCGGCACAAATAAAATATATACAATCGAATTTAACGACATTTATTTACTTATGAACTTACCTCGGCAAAGACGGATGAACCGGGACAACTATTCAACAACTTTAGATTTCCCCCGATCCAATTCCGATTTCCTCTTTTCTTAATCTAAATTAGTATAAATTAAACTTATTAAATCACATATTCAATCAATATTCATCCAAAAACATATAAATGGGCAAATTACACTTTTGCCCCTGACATTTCACATTTTTCACAAATTAGTCCCTATTTCACAAAATACAAAATATTAAAAATTTGACCACACTATAGCTTGGCCGAATGTTCACTAAGCTCATATAAGCCCACACATTTCATTTATTTCACATTTTAGTCCCTCGGTTTATTATTTTCACAATTTAGTCCAAATTACTCAAATTCAACAAAAATTCAAATACAAAACATATTAATCTAACAACATATATTTATTTTCTATCATCAAACACAAGATTCATCAAGCTTTCAACAATGACAAAACACAAAATCATCATCAAATTCAGAAATTGAGACATGGGCTTGATAGATTACAAAGCAACGATCTCAAAAACGTAAAAATTATCAAAAACCGAGCAAAACACATACCCGAATTAAGCTCCCAAAGGTGCCGAATGTTTAAAGCTTCCAAAGCTTTATTTTTCTTCTTAGATTCGGCCAAGAAAGATGAACACATGCATGGCCATTTATTTTTGTTTTATTTAATACATATTATGTAACACCCCTAACCCGTATCCGTCGCCAGATTAGGGTTAAAGGTATTACCGGACGGATCAGAAACGTTTACAGACATTTCGTAATACAAGTCATCGATTTCAATCACTGTGTCCCTTAGATAGGTTACCGAGACCTTAAGCATACTTTAGAGGAGGGTCGGGACTAAACCGAACACATACAAAAGTTCTCGAAAATTTAAAACTTTTTGAATACTGCAGAGGTCACGCGTGGTGCAACAAAGCCGTGTGTCTCCACGGCTACTAGACACACCCATGTGTCCTGGCCGTGCCAAAACAGGGCATGTATACTGACTTATCCCCACGGCCACCAGGCATGCCCGTGTACCATGGCCGTGTACTCTTATGCTATATACTGACTAAATCCCACGGAAACTAGGCACGCCCGTGTGCCACAACCGTGTCCACTTAACAGGCTCTTTGCAAGGTCAATATGGCACCTACACATGTGTTTACTCTACAAGCTAAATACCAATTCATTTTATGAACAATTAACAACAAAAGACATGTCAAATGATTAACAATTCTTCACAACTAAACTCATTTCTAATCATGCCAATTGCACAACTAAATCATACACATACATAAGCATGGTTTAACCACATTTACCCTTCATAGAAACATTCTTTTGATCAAACATGCATACTCATAATGCATTCATATGCTTACCATAACTTTGACTAATTCCCTAGCTATCAAACCATACCAAACTAAGCATTTTATAACACATTTACTCATGCATATTGTATGACCCAATTTTTACCTCAACCAGAGCCCAAACAATAAACCAGAAAAAATGAAACAAAAAGTCCAAATTACAGCAGGCCCAAAATTTAAGGCCCAAACCTAGATGGCCCAACCACCTAAATTTTTGGCAGAAACCCTAGCCACTGTTCTGCGCCGCCGCCAACAGCCCCAACTCCGCATGTCGCCCCGCTCTCCGCACCGTGTGCCTCCACGTTGCCTTCACCTGCGGAAAAGAAGGGAAAAGGCCAGCAAAGCAACAAACAGATCGTATTTTGGATTTTATTCTATTTTTAGGATTTTTTTTGGCTATAAAGGCCAAAAGAAAAACATGTAACGAGATATATTTTTTTTTGGACGAAAAGGGGGAAGAAAAGGCAATACACTGAATCTTTACAAAAAATTTTGACAGAAACGCAAAGAAGATTTATATTCCCTTTGTTATTTGTTGTTTTTGAGTTCTATTTTGGTTTTTTTTTCATTCTTTATATTTTTTTATTTATTTCAAAAAAAAGCTGCACATATTGAACAAAAAAAACCTTGTCTTGGCCGGCGTCGGCGGTGGGAGATGCGGCGGAGGGTTGCCGGACTAGGGGAACCCAAACCCTAATGATAAACGAAGGAAGGGGGGCTCCTGGTCTGCTGCTTCGAAGCAGAAATGAGAAATGAAGGAAAATGTTGATTTTTTAGTTTTTTAAACATTATAAAAACGACGCCGTTTATGGGGGGGTGACCGGCGCGCGACGACCCGACCCACTGTTGGATCCGCGCAATGGGTAATTTGCGCAGTTAGTCCCTCCTGTTTGCGCCACTGTTTTAATCGCGTCCCGTTCCAGTTTTTTCATTTTTAAATTTGGCCCCGAATCTGGTCCGTCACTGCAATTTAGTCCGTACTCCGGTGTTGCATTTCAGAGGGTGAGATTATTTGCTATGTCGGTCCCCCTATATTGCGCGCATCGCAATTTAGTCCGCGTCTTCTCCTTTCATTTTAAATTTGCCCCAAGATTTCTGTTTTCAATCAAATTTAGTCCTTTTTTTTACCATTTAAATTAATTTTTTTTATATTTTATTACCATTATTTTACATCTATATATGCTTTTCAATATTGTTCTTGCTATTATATATTATTTTTATTATTCTTACTGTTATGTGTTATTATTATTGTTACCTTTTTTATTAATATTATTTCTATACATTATTATTACCCTTTTTTATTATTATACTTATTATTTTATTATTAACGTTATTTTTTATCATTACTATAATTATATTTATTATTAATATTATATTTTTAATACTACTATTATTCCTACCACTATTTTTTTATTTCTATAATTATTATTATTTTTATTATTATTAATATATTATTTTCATTCACTGTTAACATTATTATTACTAAGTTAGTATTATCATTATTATTTTTACAATCATTCTTTTAATATTTCTATTAATATTTTTATTATTATCTATTTTATTTGAAATTAACTCTGTATATATTATTATTACACCTACCATTATTATTTCTTATGTTTATTATATTTATTATTATACTATTCTATTACTAATATTTTTACCACTATTATTTTACTACTATCACCATTTTATTATACATATTATTATTCTTATAATTATATTTATTTTTTTTTTCATTTTCATTTTTATTATCAACATTGTTATTGCCATTTCCATTATTATGATTTTTATATTTTTTATTACTATTATTAGTATTATTATTATTGTTTCTTATATTATTATGACTATTTTGTTGTCATTCCTATTACTTTTATTATTATTTGTCATTTTCTTTAGTATTAATACTATCGTTTATCTTATTTTTTTCTTTTACCATATTTTTTTGCCAAATTCATAAAAAGGTTTTTTCACAAAGGTAATATTTCGTATTTGGAAGTTCGAGAAATCATGCCCAATCGTGCTGGGTTTCGATTTTTTGTTCGTCTGGATGACTAAATATCCTTTAAAGATTTTGATCGTGTTTTCTTAAATAAGGCAATGTTTCGTGTTTGCAAGTTCGAGAGATCGTGCCCAATCGTGCTGGGTTTCGGTTTTTCATTCGTCCAAATAACCAAATATCCTTTAGAGATTTTGACTGGGTTTTCTTAAATAAAGGCGATATTTCATATTTGGGGAATTCGAGGAATCGTGCCCAATCGTGCTGGGTTTCGGTTTTCTTTTTTGTTTGGCCAAATGGTGGAATACCCTTTTTAAAATTGTAATGCATGAATTTTGGAAATCATGAAATGATCTTGGTATCGAGGGTTTGAGATATCGTGTCCTATCGTGCTGGATGTGGTATTTCATCTTTTCGGAACAAGAGAATTTCGATATCCAATTCGAATTATCCGAACATATTCTAAAAGATTCATATTTTAAAATCTCTTCCAATTTGCGATATTAGGACGTTAATCAATCAATAAGGTACCAATTTTGGGCGTTACGAGGGTGCTAATCCTTCCTCGTGCGTAACCGACTCCCAGACTCGTTTTCTTAAAATTCGTAGACCAAATGTTTTGTAAGGTGACCCAATCACACCTTAGAAAAGATTGGTGGCGACTCTATGTTTTTAAAGTCGGCCCGTTTTTCCAAACAAAAATGGTTTCGACAGCTTGGCGACTCCACTGGGGAACAATAAGAGAGTCAAGCCGTAGAATTGATTGATTAATGGCCTTTTTTGTCGAAAATAAAAAAAATTTGGATTTCTTTTCTTTCATTGCATGAACTCGTGTTGCGTCATCTGTTTGTGTGGTTTGAGTCTCGTAGGATATTCCTGCATCATATTGCATGACCGTTGTGGTCACACCCTTTAAGTGGGAGCGAGAAGCTATGCCTTCGTGAGGTTTTCACCTCCGCACGGGCTAGGGGACTGCTTCCGGGATACATCCGTATCTATGGCTCCGTGAGGTTTTCACCTCCGCATGGCCATAGGGAAATGTATTCCCCTGAATTGAACTCGATCCGTATGAGCCTATAATGGGTGAGTATTGAGGAATCTGCTGGTTCAGGTACCCTTCCTTTAGAACCAAGCCGCATATAGCAGCCCTAGGAGCCTACCCTAGATAGAGCCACACCAAACTCGAGTGGTCACCCGGACAGGTGTTTTGTGTTGTCTATTTCTCTTGCACTAACATGTTTTCTTTTGTTTTGACTACATTGCATTTCATCATCATAGAAAGGAGGTGTTGATTCATATTCGATTGCTAAATAGAAGAGTTTGTCATAAGGAAATGGATTACTTGATAAAGTGGGTTATAATATGGTCGTTCGAATATAGTCCAGGTAAACAACAAGACTATTCAAGGGCCGTCACGTCTCGATTTTCTTAAAGAGGTTTATGAGTATCGTGAAGGATAAGTGAGTGAAGAGTCACGGCCTGGATCAAGCAACAAGGAGCTAGAAGAGGCATCTATTGAGAAAGTTCATGAGGGCACGACCATAACATCCGGATACGAAGAAAAAGATTAGTGTCTTCACCTCGACTATGAGGACGAAACCGCATATGTAATCCGTTTTATGTAAAGAAATTCATTTTCTAGAAAAGTTCTTCTAATGGAATTGAGTTCGGAATCAATGCCTCTCTTTCTTTTTGCAATCATTCCTTTGCATTACATTTCATGCATTTGCATTTCATCGCATCATATGCATTAAATGTCATAAAAGAACCCTATTAACTAGAGATCGTATTATAGCTACCCTTTAACATCACTACTACACTCGAAGAAAAATGAAAGTCATGGATCAAAGGTTAGAGAGGTTAGAACATATGCAGAAAAAGATGCAAGACCAATTGCAAACGCAGATGCAAGAACAGTTGGCTAAGATCCAACAAGATATGATGGATCAAATGCTGGAATCCCAGAAAAGTATGATGAGCCAGTTAACACAGCTGTTGACTGGAGGGCCTGGTAAAGGAAATAGCCCTATGTTCGATACCGGGGATGATAATGAAGATTCTGCTTATCCTCCAGGCTTGGCCCCGGTAAATTCCCAAGTGCAACCACCAAGAGTATCCGTCAATATCAGACCCCAGTATCAATCCGGTGCCTCAGCACCGATAAATTACCCGACAGGCTCGAGCTCCAACCCCGGAGATAATTTGGCAAAACTAGTGGTCCCTGACTTCGATGATGCAGCAGAAGGGGAAAAAGCAAAGGCGGAGCTCCCGAAGGAGTTTGAAGATCGATGCAAATGGTTAGAGGAGAAGTTCAAAGCATTGGAAAGCGTTGATTACCAATGCGAGGTGGATGCTAAGAAGTTGAGTCTAGTTCCAGATCTGGTACTCCCACAAAAGTTTAAGGTGCCAGAACTCGAAAAATACAACGGGACCAGTTGTCCTGAGGCCCATATTACAATGTTTTGTCAGAGAATGATGGGATATGTCAGTAATGACCAGTTGTTGATCCACTGCTTCCAGGATAGTCTGATTGGAGCCGCGGCTAAATGGTACAATCAGTTGAGTCGTACTCAAATCAAATCTTGGAAGGATTTAGCACAGGCCTTCATGAAGCATTATGGCCATGTGACTGATATAGCGCCTGACAGGATCACATTACAAAATATGGAGAAAAAGTCAGGTGAAAGTTTCAGGAAATATGTCCAAAGGTGGAGGGAAGTCGCTACACAGGTTCAACCACCACTGCTAGAGAAAGAAACGACCATGCTCTTCATTAATACCCTGAAGGCACCTTTTATCAATCATATGTTGGGGAGCGCTACTAAGAGCTTCATAGACATAGTGATGTCAGGCAAAATGATAGAAAATGCGATAAGGTGTGGAAAGATAGAGGCTGGGGAAAGCACGAGAAGATCAGCCCCGAAGAAAAGGGAAAATGAAGTAGGTAATGTGAGCTCGGGTTATTCAAAACTCACATCAATCAACCAAGAGCGGTAGCCATGCAGACGGCCAGGCCTCACCAAGGCAGGAGCCCAACATGAGGCAGAATACCGAGAAATTCCAGTTTACCCCCATACCAATGGCGTATAGGGAGTTGTACAAAAATTTGTTTGATGCACACGTTGTAGCCCCTGTCTACTCAAAACCGTTGCAACCCCCATATGCTAAGTGGTACGATGCAAGCACTCAATGTGAATACCATACAGGAATAGTGGGGCACCCGATAGAGAATTGCTTCCCTTTCAAAAGGCTAGTCGAAAGGCTTATTAAGGCGGGTGTTGTGAAATTTGACGACGCACCAGGTGTGGGAATTCCGTTACCCAGTCATACCGAGAAAGGGGTAAACGTGATAGTTGAGTACATGGGGAGGAGAATCAAACGAAATTTTGCTGAAGTAAGAACCCCATTGAGGGAGGTTTGGAAGGAAATGCGGAAAAGAGGTCTAGTTCCGCAAGAGTTGGGGAGCAAATCCCAGGATGCGAGGAACTACTGTGAGTTACACAATAAGAAAGACCATGAGATCCAGCAATGTAGAGAATTCAGGGCCCTAGTGCAAGGGTTAATGGATAACAAAGAGCTGGAGTTCTTTGACTCTTCTGAAGGAGAAAACGTGTGCACCATAGGAGCAGGGTCAGTAGAGAAGGACGCCGAGGTCAAATGGGGATCAATGACTTTTCTCTATATATCCAATGCATTCGTATCGGAAGAAATTGTCCATCCGGGACCGGAGAACATGAATGAAGAAACGACTGAAGACATGTTGAAAACTGTGAGCATCAACGCCGTATTTAAAGAGGGATCAAAAGAAGGAAACTTAGCGGGCATACGCCCCTATGAGCTCGGAAGTGTTCTGAACAACTGGACTGTAGAGGAAATTCCTGTAGTTTTTAGAGCTAACACAGAGTAATGTTCAAAACACACTTGTTGTTTTAAGCCTAGAAACAATAAGAATCTTTTGTGAACTAGGCTCATGTTCAAACATCTTTATTTTTAATAAAAATGTATTTTTGTGTTTCATGCTGGGCAATTTTTTCTTGTTATTCTCTCATTTCATTCATAATCATACCATATAAATAATCATCCTTAGAATCATTTATTCTTTGGAATTTGCCTTCGTGCCTACAATAGGTACCCAGATATCAAGACATGAGCAACGCTGTTGCTGACTCCCTTTTGAGTGAGATATGGGTTTCAAAGGATCTAAGGATTTTGAATATGTCAGAGATTGTAACTTATCTTTTGATTTGTTAAAGATGGTAGAACAGAATGAAAATAGACTCTACCGTACAAAGGGTCAGTGGACATTGCGAGTCTAGGAAATGAGTAAAGATCGAAGCCTTGCCCACCACATAAACAAAGCAAGATGTCATGTCTTTGCATGACCGCATCAAGATATGCCTAGGCACGAGGAGGCTATGGAGTGTTTGAAAAGGCACGGGCTAAGAGTTTTTCGATAACCAGGTCGATTATAAGGTTCGGGTACTATTGGTCTACCATGAAAGGGAGATTGCATCAGTTATGTTGTAAATGCCAAATTGAGAAGACATGACTTATATGCTTCCTCTATTTTTTCCTATACGTGGGGCATAGATGTTACAGGGACCATCTTGGTAAAAGCATCTAGTTGACACATATTCATCTTCGTGATTGTCAATTATTTCACTAAGAGGGTGAAGGTCGGTTCCTATGGCAAAGTTACAAAGTCAACCGTCATCAAATTCAATTTCAATTTCAAATTCAAGTTCGAATTCAAAAAAAAAAAGAAAGAAAAGAAAGAAACCATCCAAAAAGATTTTGAAAGATGATTGAAACTTGTAAAGATTGGCATAGACTAATTACCATTTACCCTCTATGCTTCTCGAATATTGGCCAGGACCTCCACCGGGGCAACACCTTTCTCATTGGTTTATGGGATGGAGGCAGTCTTGCCCATCGAAGTTGAAATTCCTTCTCTCCAGATTTTGTCAGAGCTGAAGTTGGATGAAGCGGAATGGGGTCAATCTCGGTATGATCAACTGAATCTGATCGAGGAAAGGTTAAGAGCCATCCATCATGGTCAAATGTACCAGAAGCGGATGATGCGGGCTTACAACAAAAAAGTCCACCCCAGAGTGTTCCATGAAGGAGACTTGGTATTGAAAAAGATCCTCCCTATGCAAAAGGACTTCAGGGGAAAGTGGATGCCTAATTGGGAAGGACCTTATGTTGAAAAGAATGCTTGTTCTGGAGGAGCATTGATACTAGCCGAGATGGACGGCAAGAGTCAGCCAACCCAATTAATGCAGGCTCAGTCAAGAAACACTGCACTTAAGAAGGAAATAGGCCAAGGCGAAAACCCACAAAGGGCGCTTTGAGGCTTTCCGCAAAAAAAAACGGAGAGGCCAAGGTGAAAACCTACAAAGGGCGCTTTGAGACCAAAGGGGCTTTGAGTCGAAAACCCGAAAAGGCCGGCTCAAATTATGATCAAATCGTGATGGGGCATACAGTAGTTTTGCTAAGCTTGAATTAACAATGAGGAAGTATGTTACGTCTTGGGGCATCGACAAAGTACTCCGGATCCCCTAAACACATATTGAGCTTAAAATGGTCCTCAAGAAGTTTGAACAGAGAAGCTCAGGCTGCGATATCTGGGGCACCTAGTTCCCATCTTACCCATTCTTAATTTGCTCGTTTCAAAATACACTACCAATAAATTTCCTTCTTGATTGTATTTGCTATCTTTGCTTAATTTATTTGTTTCGAGCTATGCCCCTAATTAATTTCTTTCTTGTCTATTGTTATGATCTCTTTCAAGCATTTTGCGTTGAAATAAAGATTAGTGGACTAATAATGCTTTCACAAAAGAAGTTTTGCGTATAACTCTGAGAGTCTCTAAATAATACAAGAATCCGAAATAGGACAATTATTTAGAACTCACCAAGCTTAAAGGGCTCAGAACGCTTAAGATAAGAATCTAAGCAGTAACGACATCTTCGGATTCTCTGTTAGAAGTTCAACTGAACGAGAAGACATACGTCAGGGATATCACCTTAACAAATGGCGAGTAATGATAATTCAAAAGTTAAAAAATCGAATCATTCTCATTTTGCATTGGTTAGGAGCATTTTTCAAGCATGACATCCTAATCATTTGGCATAAGCATAGACCCCATGAAATCAATTCTACAGGTAGGTTCCCCAGAGGACAATGTAGCAAAATTGATGGGAGTTACAGAAGTTAACAGATCTTATCTCCACTGAGTAGGAGTGGAGCAGATCGAAGACAGCAAGTCTTATCTCCATGTATTGGCAATGGGGCAGACTGAAGATTATAGCCTAATCCCCTAAGCAGTAGGGTAACAGGCTGAAGATAGCAAATCTTATCTCCACTGAGCAGGAGTGGAGCAGATCGAAGACGACGAGCCTTAATCCCCTAAGCAGTAGGGTAACAGGCTGAAGATAGCAGATCTTATCTCCACTGAACAGGAGTGGAGCAGATCGAAGACGATGAGCCTTAATCCCCTAAGTAATAGGGTAACAGGCTGAAGATAGTAGATCTTATCTCCACTGAGCAGGAGTGGAGCAGATCAAAGACGATGAGCCTTAATCCCCTAAGCAGTAGGGTACCAGGCCGAAAATTACAGATCTTAATTCCCTAAGCAGTAGGGTAATAGACTGAAGATTATAGCCTTATCTCCACTGAGCAGGAGTGGAGTAGGCTAAAGATAGCAGATCTTATCTCTACTAAGCAGAAGTAGAGCAGATCGATGACAGTAAGCCTTAATCCCCTAAGCAGTAGGGTAACAGGCTAAAAATTACAGATCTTATCTCCACTGAGCAGGAGTGGAGCAGATCGAAGACAATGAGCCTTAATCCCTTAAGCAGTAGGGTAACAGGCCAAAAATTACAGATCTTATCTCCATTGAGCAGGAGTGGAGCAGATCGAAGATAATGAGCCTTAATCCCCTAAGCAGTAGGGTAACAGGCCAAAAATTACAGATCTTATCTTCACTAATCAGGAGTGGAGCAGATCGAAGACGATGGGCCTTAATCCCCTGACCAGTAGGGTAACAGGTTGAAAATTACAGATCTTATCTCCACTGAGCAGGAGTGGAGCAGATCGAAGACAATGAGCCTTAATCCCTTAAGCAGTAGGGTAACAGGCTGAAGATTACAGATCTTATCCCACTGAGCAGGAGTGGAACAGATCGAAAACGATGAGTCTTGATCCCCTAAGGAGTAGGGTAGCAGGCTGAAGATTACAGATCTTATCCCACTGAGCAGGAGTTGAACAGATCAAAAACGATGAGTCTTGATCCCCTAAGCAGTAGGGTAATGGGCTGAAGATTACAGATCTTATCCCACTAAGCAGGAGTGGAACAGATCGAAGACGGTGAGCCTTAACCCCCTAAGCAGTAGGGTAATAGGCTAAAGATTACAAATCATAAGCAGTAGCGGAGTGGATTGAAACAAAACTCCTGTGCCCCTGAAGATGCAGTGGGTTAAAGTGAGGCTACTTGAAGAGAAGAAGCGCCAAGAAATCAAGACTCAGCAAGACGGGGTAAAATTGGCTCTTTTAGAATCTTTGCTTTGTTCCCGTTACACGACAACAAGCAAAGAGGGGCAGCTGTATGACCCAATTTTTACCCCAACCAGAGCCCAAACAATAAACCAGAAAAAATGAAACAAAAAGTCCAAATTACAGCAGGCCCAAAATTTAAGGCCCAAACCTAGATGGCCCAACAACCTAAATTTTTGGCAGAAACCCTAGCCAGCGCTCGCGCGCCGCTATGTGATCCCAACTCCGCATGTTGCCCCGCTCTCCGCAGCGTGCGCCTCCACGTTGCCTTCACCTGCGGAAAAGAAGGGAAAAGGCCAGCAAAGCAACAAACAGATCGTATTTTGGATTTTGTTCTATTTTTATGATTTTTTTTGGCTATAAAGACCAAAAGAAAAACATGTAACGGGATATATTTTTTTTTTGGACGAAAAGGGGGAAGAAAAGGCAATACACTGAATCTTTACAGAAAATTTTGACAGAAACGCAAAGAAGGTTTATATTCCCTTTGTTATTTGTTGTTTTTGAGTTCTGTTTTGGTTTTTTTTTTCATTCTTTATATTTTTTATTTATTTCAAAAAAAAACACTACACATATTGAACAAAAAATACCTTGTCTTGGCCGGCGTCGACAGCGGGAGATGCGGCGGAGGGTTGCAGGACTAAGGGAACCCAAACCCTAATGATAAACGAAGGAATGGGGGGCTCCTGGTCTGCTGCTTCGAAGCAGAAATGAGAAATGAAGGAAAATGTTGATTTTTTAGTTTTTTAAACATTATAAAAACGACACCGTTTATGGGGGGTGACCCGCGCGCGACGACCCGACCCACTGTTGGATCCGCGCGATTTTACCCTAAATGGGTAATTTGCGCGGTTAGTCCCTCCTGTTTGCGCCACTGTTTTAATCGCGTCCCGTTCCAGTTTTTTCATTTTTAAATTTGGCCCCGAATCTGGTCCGTCACTGCAATTTAGTCCGTACTCCTGTGCTGCGTTTCAGAGGGTGGGATTATTTGCTATGTCGGTCCCCCTATATTGCGTGCATCGCAATTTAGTCCGCATCTTCTCCTTTCATTTTCAATTTGCCCCAAGATTTCTGTTTTCAATCAAATTTAGTCCATTTTTTTACCATTTAAATTAATTATTTTTTTATATTTTATTACCATTATTTTAAATCTATATATGCTTTTCAATATTGTTCTTGCTATTATATATTATTGTTATTATTCTTACTGTTATGTGTTATTATTATTATTATTGTTACCTTTTTTATTAATATTATTTCTATACATTATTATTACCCTTTTTATTATTATACTTATTATTTTATTATTAACGCCATTTTTTATCATTACTATAATTATATTTATTATTAATATTATATTTTTAATACTACTATTATTCCTACCACTATTTTTATTTCTTTAATTATTATTATTTTTATTATTATTAATATATCATTTTCATTATCTGTTAACATTATTATTACTAAGTTAGTATTATCATTATTATTTTTACAATCATTCTTTTAATATTTCTATTAATATTTTTATTATTATCTATTTTATTTGAAATTAACTCTGTATATATTATTATTACACCTACCATTATTATTTCTTATGTTTATTATATTTATTATTATACTATTCTATTACTAATATTTTTTTACCACTATTATTTTACTACTATCACCATTTTATTATACATATTCTTATTCTTATTATTATTATTTTTCGTTTTTATTTTTATTATCAACATTGTTATTGCCATTTCCATTATTATGATTTTTATATTTTTTATTACTATTATTAGTATTATTATTATTATTGTTTCTTATATTATTATGATTATTTTGTTGTCATTCCTATTACTTTTATTATTATTTGTCATTTTCTTTAGTATTAATACTATTGTTTATCTTATTTTTTCTTTTACCATATTTTTTTGCCAAATTCATAAAAAAGTTTTTTCACAAAGATAATATTTCGTATTTGGAAGTTCGAGAAATCGTGCCCAATCGTGCTGGGTTTCGATTTTTCGTTCGTCTGGATGACTAAATATCCTTTAAAAATTTTGATCGTGTTTTCTTAAATAAGGCAATGTTTCGTGTTTGCAAGTTCGAGAGATCATGCCCAATCGTGCTGGGTTTCGGTTTTTCATTCGTCCAAATAACCAAATATCCTTTAGAGATTTTGACCGGGTTTTCTTAAATAAAGGCGATATTTCATATTTGGGGAATTCGAGGAATCGTGCCCAATCGTGCTGGGTTTCGGTTTTCTTTTTTATTTGGCCAAATAGTGGAATACCCTTTTTAAAATTGTAATGCATGAATTTTGGAAATCATGAAATGATCTTGGTATCGAGGGTTTGAGATATCGTGTCCTATCGTGCTGGATGTGGTATTTCATCTTTTCGGAACAAGAGAATTTCGATATCCAATTCGAATTATCCGAACATATTCTAAAAGATTCATATTTTAAAATCTCTTCCAATTTGCGATATTAGGACGTTAATCAATCAATAAGGTACCAATTTTGGGCGTTACGAGGGTGCTAATCCTTCCTCGTGCGTAACCAACTCCCGGACCCGTTTTCTTAAAATTCGTAGACCAAATGTTTTGTAAGGTGACCCAATCACACCTTAGAAAAGATTGGTGGCGACTCCATGTTTTTAAAGTCGGCCCGTTTTTCCAACCAAAAATGGTTTCGACACATATTACCAACACTTATTAAGCCACATCTCATGGCTATTTATACACATTTCAAAGACAATCCAAAATGACTAGCCTATACATGCCATATCTAGCTTTATACATTTCCAAAAGATACCAAAATGAGTTTAGGTAGTGTGATGATGATCCTCGACGGTCCCCGAGCCTTCAGTAGCTTTGACGATCTATAAAACAGAGCAAACACACACAGAGTAAGCTTTCAAAAGCTTAGTAAGCCGTATACAAATAAACTAAGCATAAAATGCATATAACCATATTGGCACAATGACATTATTGATTCTCAAAGCAAATTCATCACATAAATTCTTTGGCTCACTTGATTAGCCATATCTTACCAATTCCTTCAACTCGAATATCACACATACACATGGCTCATTCAAGCATAACTTCTCATATAATCTCATCATTTCATATACATAATCATCATAGTAAGTTCATATAGACACTTACCTTTCATACACACTTAGTGTACATACCAAACGCACTGAAAGCGGATATCGATTCACATAGTCATTTGTATCTCAGATTTGCCCGTTGAACCGTTCGGAATCTAATAGGATACTCAGAGTACTCGGAATGGTCGTACAATGCCAACGTCCCAGACGTGGTCTTACATGTAATCTTATATCGATGACACTGTCCCAGACAGGGTCTTACACAAATCAAATACGTTGCCGATGTCCCAGACATGGTTTTACACGTAAATCTCATATCGATGCCAACGTCCCAGACGTGGTCTTACACGAAATCTCTTATCGATGCCAACGTCCCTGACGTGGTCTTACACGAAATCTCGAATCAACGCCAACGTCCCAGACGTGGTCTTACATGACATCACATAACAGACACCTATGTCATGACATATACTATCCTATCTGTTCCTAGGTTCAAACGGGACTTCTCAGACGTTGACACTATGTCGATTCTAACTCGGAATTCATGTATACATCATCTCATATACATTTATTTTTATCTATAATCATATGAACATATATAATTCAATACAAATACATTTATTTGTATATCGACTTACCTCGGATTCGGATATTTGTTCAGACTCGGTTATTCGACTACTTTCGCTTTCCCGCGATCTAAATCCGTTTTCTTCGGTTCTTGATCTATACATATTCAAATTTCACTCTTTTATTCACTAACTCATTCATTTCAATCAAAGAACACATGTTTAGGGAAATTTGCAAATTAGCCTTCACATTTCACATTTGGACAATTTAGTCCCTAATTCACAAATTCACAAATTACACAAAATTACCATATACCCATGCTTAGCCGAATATTCATGTATCTCATACTAGTCCATACATTTCATTTATTTCACAAATTAGTTCCTCAAAATACTATTTTCTCAATTGAGTCCAAAATACTCAAATTTAACAAAACTTCAAATATAAACTATAATAATCAAACACATATCTTTCATTTTTCACCATCAAACATCATAAAACACATGAGTTCATCAAAAGCTCATCTCAAAAACATCATCATTTCTCAAAATTAAGGCATGGGTTACAAAGTATACGAAACAATGATTGCAAAAGCGTAGAAATTATCAAAAACCGATTAAAAACATACCTTGAATTAAGCCCTCAAATGGCCGAACCCTAACTTGTTTATTTCTTTCTTTTCTTTTGTATTTTCGGCACAATAGAAAGATGAACACAAAGATAATAGCTTTCTTTTTAATGTTTTGTTTTATTATAATTAACATAATTATTAATGTACAAAACTAACCTTTCATAATAATATTTATAACATATGCACACAAGGTCATTTGTGACCATTATCATCCACTTACTTCATTAATGGGCTTATTGCCTCATAAGGCCTCCTCTTTTAAAAGCCACAACACATAGGTACTTTAACAAATAGCATGCTAGTTTTGCATTTAATGCAATTTAATCCTTTTATCAAATTAAGCACTCAGACGGATAAATTAACTTACGAAATTTTAACACATGCTTAATCACATATCTAGGGCACATAAATTAATATTAAAATAATATTCAGACTCGGATTTGTGGTCCCGAAACCACTGTTTCGACTAGGGTCTAAACCAGACTGTTACATATTAATATACATTTTACAATTTTAACCTTAATGATTTAATTAGGAAACTATTTAATGGTTGTCTATTTTTGTCCATGCATGATTCCAAAGGTTATATTACAACATAAGGACTCCATATAATAAAAGCCATGGCAAATAGATACCTTTACATATAGCATGCTAGTTTTGCATTTTACGCGATTAAGTCCTTTTAATTAAATCGAGCACACAAACGATAAAATTCACACGAAACTTTCACACACATAAATTAACATCCTGTAGACACCAAAAATAATATTAAAATATTTTTCTGACTCAGATTTGTGGTCCCGAAACTACTGTCCGACTAGGTTCTAAACCAGGCTGTTACAGTTTAGGTTCCTATGCAAATTGAAGTCTTATTGTCGTAATAAGCGTTATCCAGAAGGACCAATTGCTGAAGGTTACTTGGCAGAGGAGTGTATGACTTTCTGCTCTAGATATTTAGAAGATGTTGAAACAAGACTGAATAGACCAAGTATAAATGCTAGGCTCACTAATCATAACTTAGCCGAAACTTATCTATTTCGAAGTTATATAGAACCAATCGGTAAAGTTGAAATTGCACACTTAGATGATAGATCTTGGGTACAAGCACATCAATATGTTCTTTTTCACCACGATTCAATTCAACCATTACACAAGTAAGTTTTAGAATTTGATAAATATTCATCATTTTAATTTGTTTATCTTCTATCCAAGTAATCCATTTTTTAACATAGTGAGTACAAACAAGTCTTGAGATCTCGTTCACGCTCTCGAAGATTACAACTTCGAGAGATTCATAAGTTATTCACAGAATCTTTTCATGAATGGTTAGGGCAAACAATATGCAACTGAAGCTTTCATTGACAAATAATAATGTTTTTGTATAACATTTTTAATTAATCAATTTACTTTTGATTCAATAGGTTTGGAGTGGAAAGGACGTCAATGATAAAGTTAAATGGCTTTCTCAAGGTCCTAATAGAGTAGTAAAAAGATATAGTTCATTCCTCATCAATGGATTCAGGTTTCATACAAAATCTCGCGAAAAATTGATGATTACTCAAAATTGTGGAATAGTTGTTAATTCTTCAATTACAAGTTATGCTAGTGCTAGGGACAGTAATCCTGTTGAGGGAAATGTGGAGTATTACGGACTTCTTACTAACATTATTGAGTTGGATTACTATGGCAAACGGAAGGTTGTCTTATTTCGATGTGATTGGGCTGATGTTAATACTGCTTGAGGAATTAAAAAAGATCAATTTGGTTTTACAATGGTGAACTTCTCTCGATTAATTCACACTGGACAACAATTGATAGACGAGCCATATGTATTTTCTTCTCAAGTCAAACAAGTTTTTTACTCGAAAGATCCAACTGATGAGGGTTGGTACGTTGTACTCCGTAACACCCCTAGAGACTTGTTTGACATGGGTAATGGAAGTAGAGATGACATCGACGAAAGATCAGAAACTTTGCCTTTTCCAGAACAAAACTTAAATGAAACTATCCCTAGTACTAGTACACAATTTCAATGGGTTTGCCAGGATGTGGATGAAGATATTTACGAATCATGATGTAGTAAGATTTTACGATTTTTTAATTATATGTAATATTATAATTTAAATATTGATCTTGTTAAATATTTCAACTGTTTTATATGTACTATTATTTTTTGTAATTAGTTACTAATATTTCAACTATTTATGTGTATTGCAGATAAAATGTCTAGAAGAAGATTGTGAGATCTAAGTATTGTTCAAAATCCTTTAAATTTGGAAGTAACAAATAGTGAACAACATACTGCTATTGGATCTTCGAATGTTCCAAATACAGTTGAAGAACCTGCAGAAATTCAAAGTAATGTTAACGTGTTGACTTTTATTATTGATTTTTGTTTCAAATTCTTATATTATAATATACCATTTTTTTAGCTGAAAGTGGTGGGATGCGCAAAACTCGAGGACGTACGCTATTAAAAGATTTATACGAGTTAAATTCTGTCGAGCATGTCAAAGTAGCTAGAAACAGTCATGGTCAGCCTATTGGATCAGAAGCTTGACTTTTTGCAGGATACTTGGGCATTATAGCACGAAATGCCAATCCATTGCCTATCAACTACGAGTCATGGCATCATATGCCTGATAGTAATAAAAATCAAGCTCTCGATAATATTAAGGTAATAACGTGAATGTAATTTATAATACCTTGGTTTAAGTTTCATTTATATTAACTTTCTAAACTTGTGTTATTTGCAGGAGAGATTTACTTTAGAGGTCTCGGATAATTATGTGAAGAAGGCATTAGGAAAAAAATGGAGAGACCATAAAAGTGCTTTAAAGAAGGAATATTTTAAGAAAAATATAAGCCTCGAAGAGAAATTGCGAAATGTCCCGTCGAGAATGTTGAGGTACCAATGGGAAGATGCAGTTAGATTTTAGAATTTAAAGAAAGGAGATGTATTACGTACTTCCAAACTCTTATAATTATTTCGATTTATAGTATTTACTATTTACGTAATAATAATTTCATAATGTAGGATCGTGAGCGAGTTGGAACTACAAGTAGGCAAAAACAAAAATTCACGCACACAGCTAGGTCGAAAAGTTTTGCTTGTGTAGCTGATGACGAGGTATTTTGAATTTATTATTTGTGTCAAATATTAATTACTTTCTACTAAATAATATTTTTCCTACTATATTGTAGGAACTGTCATCTGGTCAAAAAGTTGAACGCCTTCAGCTTTTTGAAATTACACATAGAAAGAAAGATGGATCTCTTGTGACTACTGAAGCTGCAGAAATTATGGTATATTTACTTAAAAAATTTTGAATTATTTTAAATATTTATCATGTTTAATTATAATGGTTTAATTCGTCGTTTGTAATGCAAATAATGTTAAGTTATGTTGCATTTGTTTTGATTATATATTTCGTTTCTAACTCTTTGATTGATTTATTAGGAGAAACTAAAGGATAAAAAGGCGGAGTATGAAGCGATCGCTTCGAGTGATAGTTCTGTTAACCTTGACAACATTGATAACCGAATTATTATTAAAGTTTTGGGTCCTGAAAGGTATGGTTGGGTTCGATTTCAAGGATCTTTTGTTAACCCAACCCAATATTTTGGATCCAGCTCGCAGCAATACATGCCTTCGGGGAATCAGGCTCAAGCTGAAGTTCAGAGGTTAAGAGACCAAATGGCTCAGATGCAAGCGAGCACAGTTGAGCAAATTGCTCAACTTAAAGCGGAGGCAGCATTGAAAAAAGCAGAGGCTCAAAGAAAATATGAAGAACTCCAGCTACAACTTAAAGCGAAGGCAGCAGCGAGGGAAGCAGAGGCAAGCAGAAAATATGACGAACTTTAGCTACAGCTTCAGAATATGATGAAGACGTTTCAGCAGTCGCAGAATCCGCCATCTTAGACGTTTGTTTCCTTGTTGTAAGAATATTTTAACATTATAACTTTTGAATATAATAAATTTTGTTATTTCATTTATTAATTTAGATCATATACATATTTCTTTCGTTGGATTTGAAGTATCATTTAGATTTGCAGTTTTTGGTTGGATTTGATGTTACAGGAAGTTATGTTGACAATTCGGGTTCTATATGAATGAAAATGGGTTGTTAAAAATCTGCTAAAGTTAGTGGCTTTTTTCTACAAACGCAGCCAAAGAACATGATTTTTAGCTCTAAAAGCGCCGCTAAAGGTCATGTTCTATAGCGGCGTTTTTCCACATAAATGTTGCAAAATTTAACGGTGTTATCTACAGCGGCGTTTTTTGCGGCGCTTATAAAACGCCCTCAAATAGTTTTAGCGATGCTATAGGCAAAAAAAAACGTCGCTGAAAACCTATTTTTGCTGTACCTTGAAAAGTTAATTCACGACATGGGATCTACCTTAATTTGAGCTTATAATATATATATATATATATATATATATAAAGATTAAGACACAAGTCAATCCAAGCCGAATGTTAAATTTATTTACCTTGCTAATATTGCAGGTCATTGTCACGAGGAAGATGCTCCAATAATTTAAATTTGCATGTATTTTGTTGACTTTGATCTATGGAATTTAGGCCATTATCGAAAATAAAAATAAAAATATCAGTAATAATGGCAGCACTACGAGATGCCGGGCAAAAAACCAGAAAATACCAAAAAATAACAAAAATTACCGGAAAGTATAGGGTTGAAAATTAATGACCGGAAGGGCAATTTCCCAAAAAATCGCGTCCCGTCGGGCGTTTTTGGGAGTGCGACCTAAAGCGCGTCCCGGGGGGCGCTTTAGGCCACGTCATCAAAAACGCTCCCCGTGGGCGCTTTCGATGGCGTGGGCCTAAAGCGCTCCCCCGGGGACGCGCTTTAGGCTTTTTTCCCGGGAAATATGGTGGCAGCAAGTGGGAAGAAAATGGCTCCAAAATTAGGCACCGAAAGTTGATGTGATGTGAAAATTGGTATGGGGTAATTGCAATATTGGTCCCTATTTGAATAGGTACTTTGTAAGTTTGATCCCTAAACCTCAACTATAAATAGGCCTAACCATTTCTCATTTTCTTCATCCCACAATTTGCCATTCTCTACTTAAGGCATTGTTCTCTCTCTCCCTATTTGTAAATTTTCACTTGTATTTTTGGAGTGAAATATATTTGTTAGTGCCCGAAGACGTAGGCAAAATTTTTTCATATCTTGTGAGTGTGATCGTAGTTATTTATTGTGCTATTAAATTACGATTGAGGATATTCAGCTAGGAAAGACTTGGTACTTAAGTGATCCTTGTGATCCACCTCTCTTTCCTGGGATTGAACTTAGTGTGATTTTTAGTACAATAATTTTACTCTTTTACACCGTCCACTTGCAATGAGTGAACGTATTAATGCGCTGTTATTTACTACGATGGTGAAGTGCGTGACACCGAAAATGGTGTTGTTTTCTTATCGGAGAACACAGCGCGATTGAGTTTTAATCGGAACGTCGATTTGGTAGAACTTCGCAAAAGAATTAGGCGTAAAATATTCGGAACAACGCTAATGAAAGTTCGATCTATTAAGTATAGATTTTGTGCTTCGGTTGATCCGGTGAGATATGACTCATTCGACATCAAAGGTCCTCGGAGCCTTGAGGCAATGGTGGAGACTCATCTTGCCAGTGGTTCACCCTATATCGAGGTATATGTGGAATTTTCATCTCCAAGTGATCTGGCTGCGACCTCAACATCTAGTATCGTTCGAGGGGAATACACGACCCCAAGTCGACACACTGTAAGTGGGAGGCAAAACACGAAGTGCCGTGTGCGGTGGTAGTATGGAAAACATAACCCCGCACGACACTCGGTTGGTGGATGGGACATGCATATTCGTCATTCGGACGTCGGATGACGTAAATACGTATTGGGGAGGTCATCAACTTCTAGTGTCGCCGGTATAATATAGATATGGCGGACCCCAACTCAATTCACGGTACGCTCTCAAATCAACAAGTTTCAGGAGCCATCTCGAGTGGACGAGGTTTCTAGAGAGGTCCGGCATCGAGATAGCCTCCAATTATCTCGAAGTATGTATGCGCAAGATACCGTATTCTTTCTTCTTGATCGAACCTTCATTCGGCTGCGGGATTGCGTCTCGTAACCAAGCCAAATCGATCCGAGCTCCTTGAATTTTATCGGAATGGCACCCCGAAGCTCGTAGCATACGGCCATCCAATCGAGAGATGTTACGGACCGGTGACTACCGACCCGCCCACCGGTAATCCCAAGCAGAATCGCGCACATCTTCCAAGGTGATGGTACACTCTCGCATGGCAAATGGAAAGTGTGCGTCTCGGTCTCCACCTCTCTATCAACGCTACCGATCAAAGCGGCTCCAACTTGAACCCCGGGCTATCGTGGCCACGTGCCAAAAACCCCGCTTCCGCAGTAATTCTCGATCAATGGCGATGGGGACCGGGCATGTTGCGAATATAACATTGCAACACCCGATCTATGTGATATCGCTTAAAAATTATAAAATTATAAAATTCTAAATTAATTAAAATTGCATAATTAAAAATTTAATAATATTGAAAAATTAACATTCAAACTTACCATTTTCTTTTCTTTGGGCGGCAATGTGGTCCTCGCCTAGGCGACATAATTCCCTACCATTGTACTCAGATAAATAATTTAAAAATTTTCCAAAAATAGGTTTAAAAAAATTATAAAGGGCTTTTTATAAATAGTAAAGGACTATTTTGAAATTTAAGCGTAAATTTGAGAGAAAATTGAGAGCGAATTGATAGCAAATTGAGAGAAAAATGAGAAATGATTGAATTGTGAAAAAATGAAGGGTTGGGGGTATTTATAGGGTTTTTTTGATCGGTTGGGCCCCCAACGGTCAAAAAAATTTGACCGTTGCGGCCTAAAGCGCGCGTCCGGGAGCGCTTTAGGCCACGTCGTCAAAACGCGTCCACGGGAAGCGTTTTTGATGGCGTGGCCTCAAAGCGCCGCCGGGACGCGCTTTTAAAGCGACTCAAAAACGCTACCGACGGGGACGCGATTTTGGGAGAAATTGCCCTTTCCGGTCATTAATTTTCAACCCTATACTTTCCGGTAATTTTTGTTATTTTTTGGTATTTTCTGGAGTTTTGCCCACGAGATGCCTGCAAAGAAAAGATAAAATATTTTGTTAATTCACTTATTTTCCTATGTATTATCACGTGACCAATTTTGATTCCCTATCAATCACGTGACTTTTTTTAATTTTTTTTTAATGAACACTTTTAAATGTAAAAGTTGGAAATATAAAGTAATAAAATCCAAACAAGTTCGGCATAGGGAAATCAGGTTCTGAAGAGAAAATTCAGAAAACAAAGATTTTCTTAAAAGGTTAATTCTAATTATGATTTAATTTTTAAATTTTAAGATGTTTTAATTAAATATTCTAAGGGATCAAAATGGATTGCGAATCATATAGTTAAATGTGTTGATATAGAGGAATATTTGCTCTGTTTATTTACAATTCTGCCATTTATTGGTTGAAGATTATAATTGGTCTAGATCCTTTTAATTTATAAATTGATTATTGTAATAACCTAGTGCTATCTCTTTTTTTACTAAAAAAAATCGTTCCAATCAAATTGTTTCAGTAATCCTTCTATTAATATTTTGTTATATATCAGCTGGCGACTCATTATCATTCTTCCTTTATTTTTTCAATTTTTCATAAATAATTATAAAATTAATAAATAATATCTTATTTTGAAATTACAATAAATTTAGATTTATAATGATTATTATATTATTTAATTGTTTTAATTTTAAAATTTTCCTTTTATATAAATGAATGCAAAAATAAACATTAATTTATATCATACTTTAAATTAATATATTTAGTAAAAATAATTTATAAAATCTTAAACTAATTTATAATTTATATTGTAATAATACTTTTTCCTTCCTTCCCATTCTTCTTTTGTTTTTCTTCTTTATATTTTTGGCAATTTTTTCTTCTTTAAACTAACAAAAGAATTAAAAAATTTATTGATTCATAAAAGTACTTAAAATATTTATTTTTATTTTTTCCTCTCATGTTTGATTTTTTACCTATTTATAAATAAATACAAAAAATGTAATACTCTTAGTTAGCACAAATCTTATTTTTACTAATTATAAAATAAAACATATTTTTAACTAAGTAATATAAATAAAAATTTTATATTTCACATATAAGTTATTTTGTACATAACTATTTTATTCATTAAAAAAAGAAAGAAAAAAATAATTTCATAAAATTATCATAAATGGATATATTAAAATAAATTATTTGTTAAAAATTATAATAAATTAAAATCTGTATTTCAAAATACAATATTTCAAAATGATAATATTTGTAATTATTTTGTTTTGGTAAATAATTTTTTTACAAAATTTTAGCTTATTAAAATTTCGTAAGTTAAAATAATAATTTTAAAAGAAGAAGAAGAATATTAAACATATAAAATATTAAAAAAAATGCAATATAGATATCACTAGAGTTGTAAAAATATATAAATATTTTTAATAATATAAAATATATAAATAATACTAGAATTAAATAAAAATTATATTTTGAAGTTTATAAATTTTATTTTATAGTGGAATCACATGTATTAAAAAAAATTGAAAAAAGGAAGTGGAATTTGAATTTGAAATTTAAGTGAAAATCCTTTTGAAATTTTTGAAAATTTTTAAAATTTTCTATTGTATGAAAAACTTCTTTTTAGAGTTTACATGTAGAAATATAATATAATCACAAATATATGTTTAAACAACTACAAAATAAAATTAAACCAATACAGAGCATAAATAGATTAAAAATCGAAATAATTCGAATTAAAACCTATACATGGGAACAACACATGATAGGATTGGAGGTTAAAACATAATAGTAGTGCATGATGGGACTCGAACTTAGATATTAAATAACCTAGGACCTTAACCTTTGTCAATAGTGATAAAGTCGGCAAAAGTATATGACAAGTTTTTCTATTATGAGGATTGGATCAAATTAATCACTTTACTGTTAGATATATCGATTTAATCCTTGTACTATTAAAAAGAATTAAATAGAATTAAATTGTAATAGAGTTAACATTTATGGTTAAAAAATAACATGAAATTTATTTATTTTTCATTTGTAATTTAACTCCAAATAAAATATTTTATTTATATAATCATAAAAAAACTTTTAAAATATTAACTCTATTGGTTGTGTAATAAGATACGTTATTTATAACCAAAGTATTAAAATGGTTCTCTATAGCATAAGGAATGCTTAGTGGAATGCTTGGTAGACGTTGAATTTAAGTAATACATACATTTTCTTTTGTTTGGTTAAAGGGTTGAACAAATAATTTCGATATACTATTTTATGAAATATCATTTTTACCTTTGAAATTTAATAAAGTAAACCTTATGTTAAAGAAATTCTTTAATTCTTTTTGAAGCATATCTTAGCGAAGATCACACTATCTTCTGTGAAATAAAGAATAAAAAAAAAGTATAATCTTTCTCTCTCTCTTTTTTTTTTTACTCTTTTTTTTATAGCGGATATTAAACTCTCGATCATAAATTTAAGGAATGAAATGAACAATCACTATACCATATTTCATAATTACCTTAATCTTTTTTTAATAAATTAAAATGTAAACCAATCAACACCATAAATAATCAATAGTGAAGCATAAACCCTAAGAATCAAAGCAAAATTGATCAACAATCCAAACCAATGATATTGAAAGCACAAAAGCTAAACAAAAATCCAATTAACACCCACAACCACCGCTCATGAAATCGAAAAAGCTTCCTCTCAACGCCCCGAACACCGCTTTAGATAAAGATTACTTTTTTCTTGTTTTCGGAAAGTGAAAAGAAAATGTTAACGTTGTTGAAAACTTTAATTTAAGATTTAAGTATTTAATATTGTTTTAAAAATATTTATAGAAAATAAAATATTCATTTAGATATGATGTTGTGAAATAAAAATATGTATTTAAATAATGTTCAAATTCGTTAATATTATAATATTTTAGTAAGAATATAAAATATAATTTAATGTAACTAATTGTTAATATTTTGATACATAAAATATAAATTTTAAATATTTTTAAAAAATTAATATTAATTATTTGTAAAATTTAGTTTGAATATAAAAAATTATATTTTAAATATTATTAAAATATAATCATTATAAATTTTAATATATAATGTTATATGTTTAAAATAATTTTAATAAAAAATAATTATATACTCAATATAAATATTATATAAAATACTTGAATTACTTTTAAAACTACACTTTTTAACCCCAAAAAACAGGATAAACCAAAAAGCTAGATATTGATGAAAACAAAATTGGAAAGGCGTAGTGTTTTCAAGGACACCCCTAGAATAGAAATTTTTTCATTTAGACTTTTTAAAATTTTTAAAATTTAAAATTAGTAAAGATAAAATTTCACTTTAATCCCTCTTAAAAATGATAAAATTTTAATTTAATTTTTTAAAATTAAATTATAAAAAATATAGACTATTAAAATGATAAAATTATATTTTTACTATCATAAAAGTTAAATTTTAATTTCGAACCTTTAAACAAATTTTTGACTTCACTAAAGTGTTTCGTATACCCTTCTTCGAATAAAGAATAAGAAAAACTTAAAACAAAATTTGAAAGAAAAATAGAAATTCATCATAGCTGCTGATGAATGAGTTGAAAACTGAAATTGCAAAAACCCTCGTTTGGGAAGATATTGACGGCTTGTCTTCATGTGTTATGTGACTGTCCGTTTGCTTTCTGGTATAAGGCGTAATGTTCTCTATGTTCGACTGTGCTTTGTAGCTCAGGACTGGTTAGTATGGAATCTAAACAACGCCGGCTCGTTTAATATTGAGAGCACCGGTTGGAGCTCTTTATTTCCTATTATCTGTTGGATGCTTTGGAAAAGTCGAAATGATTTCAATTTTAATGACAGTAGGGATATTTTGATGACCAATGTGTTATAGGCCAGAAGTTTTTCAAGTAAAACAGTTTTCGATCTGGTGGATTCAACTCACTGGAGACAGCCCAACGCTGGTTGGATAAAAGTTAACTGGGACAGTAACGGACGTGGACACAGGCATCTCAACAATTTGACAAGTGCTAAGGGATTCGTCGTCGGGAACCACTGTTTTCTAGGCGGAAACGAGAACACTTGTAGAGGGACTTCAATTGGCCTGGTCAAAGAGATTTCGGAAGATGGAGGCTGAAAGCGACAATGCCTTACCAATTCAAACAATTTGTAGCTTCATCAAATGGTGAGACCGAAATTAGATAGATTCAAGCTTTATCTAATTGTAACTGGTAGCTGGTCTTTTCTCATACAAATCGGAATCTAAATAAAGTTGCTGATTTCTTTGCGAAATGTGGAAGACTCTTTGGGGGTGGATTCAACATTGTTTGAATATCTTCCTGACACTGTTATGAGCTTATTGCACCAGGATGCATGGGAATTGGAGGGCAGTTCTACAGTTACTACAATCTAGGCTTTTTAAGCTTCTTTATTTTAGAAAAAAAAAAAAAACACATAAATGTTATCTATGTTGAAATTTAAGGATTAGTCCATTTAATAATAGAAAAAATATTTTTCATAAAAAAAAAATAAATAGAATTTTTTTTTCTGATCTCCGATCTACAAAGTACATATATCTTCAAAAGTCTATTTGACAGAAAATTCATTTTTTAAGTTTTAAAAACATTCATCAAATTTAAAATTTTTTTATCTAAACACACCCCAATTTTTTTTTTAAAAAAAATTTCACTCATCAGATTTTAAGCTAGAATAAGTCGATTTTATTGTAAATGTAATATATATATATATATATATATATATATATAACAAGGTATATGACTACCTGAATGACCTCTTTAAATGACACATGAGCAAATAATTTGAAAAGTAGCATTAAAATGTTTCAAAAACATAGAATTGAACATTTTCAAATTTTATCTACTTAATTTTCAAATATTTACCAAAATTTCAAATTAAAAATATAAAATAAATTAAGTTATAGATTTTATTAAATAAGTTTTATATGAAAAACTATCAAATTTAATATTTAAAAAGTGTTATTAAAATTTTTATCTTAATTTTAAAAAAGGCATAATGATAAATTTAGCCCTTAACGTTTATATTTTCTGTCAATTTGGCTTTTTTTTTTTTAAGCTAAATTTGGCTGTTAACCTTCTAAAAGAGTCAAATTGCTTCTTTTTTTTTTAACGAAAATGTTGACTAAAACATTAATTTTTAATGTTGTTAGCGTGGTAATTCGCATGGTAATCTATGTGCACATTATGCTAACATCATACCATATGTCTTATATGTCATGCAAATAAAATTTATAAAAATAAAAATAAATCAAAATTAAAATTAAAAAATAAAAAAAGTTCATAAAAATTCAAAAAAAAATTAGCATAAAATACGTGTGGATTGTCATGCATGCTTGCATATTTAAAATTTTAATGTTTTAGTTAGTTTTCTCATTAAAATACATCATTCCGATTCTTTTTCGAAAAGTTAGATTGTCAAATTTGACTAATTTTAAAAGGTTGAGGGTCAAATTTAGTTAAAAAAACAAATAAGAGCCAAATTGACAAAAAATATAACATTAATGGCTAAATTTGACCTTTTAAAAATACATAATCAATTTCATTTCAAAATATAGAATTATATTTTTAATTATTTAAAAAATATGCTTTCAAATTTATTTATTTTTAAATGTAACACCATCTATTCTTTATTATTACCAAATTTGATTTGGACTTATATTTTCTTAAGTGATTTTTTCAAAAATTTTGCAAATTATGTATCATAAATATTTTTTAGTCAATTAGATTTAAATAGTTAAATTTAAAAACTACCAAGGATATATATTGAGATAAAGAAAATTTATATTTATCGCAATTATTATATTACATAAATAATTTTGAGAAGAGTCAGTTATTCTATAAATACTTTTTTTTTGAAAGTATTTTATAAATACTTTTATTTTTTTCTTTATATTTAATTTTCCTTTCACTTTTCCTTTCATTTCGAAATTTAAAGTATGTTCCTCCATATTTTTTCAAAAAATTACTTCATTTTATGGTTACAAATTTATTTGGAAACTCCAATTGGTATTAATTTTTAACCATACTTCTTATTATTTAAAAAAAAAACAAATTTTTTGCTTTACAGAAAAACAAATTTTATATATGAAATGTTATTTTCTTCACTCAAATTCTAAAGAAAAAAAAATCCAAAATTTTCAAATTTTATTTTTGAAATTCTTATCTTATATAATTACTTAACTTTCAATTATTCATTGAATTTTAAAATTAAAAATATAAAATTAATTTTTTTCAAATTCTAATTTTTTACAATAAAACTATATTTTTACTTATCTAAAATATAAACTTTTTTAAATTTAAATTTTAAAAATAAAATTTAACTGAAAGTATAATTATACAATTTAAATCTGTTAATTTTTTAAAAATAATTTAATATAATTTAATTATTAAACACAATGAAAATAAATTAGTTTAAAAATATATCATGAACTGCCACGTGGAAGCAAAAGACGTGTTGCCTCGTCCCCCATTTCAGTTCTCAATATAAACGTAACAAAATGTAAGCAATTGACGCGGAGGAAATGTAAGCAAAATCCAAAATGGTAAACTATCAAATAGTCACTTTTGTTTGTTTCAAGTTACATTTTCGTTATTTATGTTTGAAATATTATGTTTTAGTCACTTACGTTAATGGTAAGCTGACATGATACGTTAAATCATCATTTCAAACGAAAACTTTAGGTTAAATTATACAATTGGTCCTTATATTTTTTTTCGTTTTAAGCAATTTAATTTTTTTTCTTCTACGTTAAAAGAGATGGGGAAGGGAAGAAAATAGATGGAAAAGCAAAAGAGAATGAAAAATAGAGAAAAAAAAAGAAAGTTAAAAAAAAATAAAAGAACAAAAATTACATTGCTCAAAACGAAAAAAATATGAGGATCAATTATATAATTTAACCTAAAAGTTTTATTTAAAATGGTGATTTAGCGTGCCACGTCAGCTTACCGTTACATCGTTAACGGCTCAGTGACTAAAATATAACATTTCAAACATAAATAACTAAAATATAACCCGAGGGAAATAAAATTAACTATTTTGATAGTTTACCCAATCTAGAAATATTTCTTAGATAAGAACTTGTGTTCACTTCAATGTCTACATACTTTTAATTTAAAATGTAATTAATTTTTTCTTAATTTGTATTGAGTGAAAATTAATATTTTTTTTCCAAATATTCATGTAACACATATTTAAATCGTGTACTTTTTATCCTCACATTTAATATTGTATAACAAATGTAATTAAGTTTATTATTTTTTATAAGGTTATAATTTTAACATAATGTTAAATTTAATTCTTAATATTTATTTATTTTGTTAATTTGATATTGATTTTATTTTTGGAGATTACTTTGATTATCAACTTTCAAATTTTAGTTAAATTATTTATTTTATGTAAAAGTATTAAAATTGTAATGATATTGATTTGATAGTTCGTATGACGGTCTACATGCATTTCATTATTGACGTGAATTATATTTTAAAATTTGTTATGAGTTTTTTTAAAACTTGTTGAATTTTTTACTAAATTCTTGCATTATTTATGAAATGTACATAGAGTGATCGATAAAAAGTGAAAAAAAAATTAAAAGCTAAATTTAACATTAAGTGTATTATTATTTTTTATTATTTTTTATTAATTTAAGGTATAGTGATATTTTTTGGTCCTCCAACTTAAAAAAAAGAAGAAATTATTTTAGCCCTTCGTTTAATTTTCACCTCTTTTTAGCCTTTGAACTTATATTTTTTTGTCAAACCACTCAAAATAGATGAAAAAGTTAACGTTTGTTAACTTTGTTGACGTGGCATACATGTGGATTGCCACGTGGATGAAATGTCAGCGTTTAATTAAATTTTTAAATATTAAATATTTTAATAATATTAATGTTTTAAAAAATTTAAAAATAAACTTTTTTGAATTTTTAAATTTTAAAAAATTAATTAAATGCTAACATGTCATTCACGTGGCAATTCACATGTATGCAAAGTCACTAAAATTAAATTTTATCAATTTTGGGATGATTTGACCAAAAAAAAAAGTTTAAAAATTAAAAAAGGAAAAATAACTTCTTCTTTTTTTTTCTATAAAATTGAAGCATGGTGTGAGGGTGAGATGGTTTAGCTTTTGTTAACAAATAGGAGGAGAATATAATAATGAAGTAAAAGTTGATGCTAGGCAAAAACAGACAGCGAAGAGATAGACTATAACATTATTAGTAAATAGATGTCATACATATGGTCAATAATATCATTCAAGTCAAAATTAACGGAATACTTTTTATCTTTTAAACTGAAAATATCAAAAAGTCTATACAATTTTGGTGATTATTCCAGTGCTGGATAGCATCAACCAGAACTTGTGTGGAAAATAACCATACCCTACTTTAAATTCTGCATTTTGGTTTTGCTCTACTCCTTTGCTTCCCAGTAATGAATCAGTTCAATTTCTGTAGTAGCAACTTTTGAAAAAGCTTGCGTGATCAAATGCATTTTTAGTTTTTATGTGGAAGCAAAGCTGTTTTTGGCACTAAGGTATTATATATGATGAAATAAGACAGATCTTTCAATGGCTGATCTTCTTTTTATAATATCATCATCAACATTTCATGAATTCTACATTTCTGAAATGGAAAAAGAAAAAACAAACAGGAAAATGGTTCTGAGAATAATTTAAAAGAAATCAAATTCCAGATAGTTATTTTGATCTTTGGTTGCAGGAACAGCAGGTTTATTACCAGCTGATGATGTTGGAGCTGGAATCCGCTCAACCTCAACTGGTTTTGGAACCTCTGGCGGACTCGCACAACGGATTAAAGCCCAGTTTACACCTTCGAAGAAAGGATGTTGCTTAATCTCCGTTGCACCTCGCTTGTACGCCAATCTCTGCTGTGGCTCTTTGACTAGCAAGCCCCTTATCAAATCTCTGGCTGAAAAGCTTACAACGGGTGATTCAGGAAATCTCAGGGGCTGCCCTACAACATTGAAGAGCGTTGCCCGGTTCCCAGACCCTTTGAAAGGAGTTTTACCAAACAATAGTTCGTACAAGAAGATCCCAAAGGTCCACCAATCAACTGCACTTCCATGTCCCTCACCTTTGATAATTTCAGGTGCCAAGTACTCGTGGGTTCCCACAAACGACATGGACCGCGCATTGGTTGGCTCGGCAATAAGCTCAGGCAATGGACTGACTTGTTTCCCCATTTCATTCTTGGGTTTTCGGTCCTTTTTGGATTTTGATGAAAAGAAACGAGGTGAAAAACATGTTGTAGGAGCCACACATGATGGCTGAATGCATGAGGGCTCAATGCAAGCTGGTTGTACGCAATAAACTGGATTCTTTCTCAAGGGTTCTGACTCGTGTGATGATGACTTGACTAGTATCGGGCTGACAGCACAACGGAGGGAAAGATCAAAGTCCGAAAGCATTATGTGTCCATCTTCTCGAACAAGGACATTTTCCGGCTTGAGATCACGATAAACAATACCAAGCATGTGGAGATATTCCAAAGCAAGAAGAACTTCCGCTACATAGAACCTGCATATTAAAGAAAAACATAGCAATGACTATCAGACTTCAGTTTCATCTTATTGCCATTGAGTTACAAAGAAACAAATCGGTCTTTGCCACACGATTTAAGCAAAACAGCAACTGTTAGAATATCAACCTTATAACCACAGGGTAAAAGAAATTCAAGGTTGTTCTCTCATACAAAACTCATCCTTTTAATCAGAATTAATTGATCAGATCCACAAATGAGTAAAAGAGAAGTAAATACAGTCTGGGACAGTACGGTCATAAAGTAACCCTTCGCAACAATCACAATAAATTAATTTCTTCGGCTAGAGAGAGAGAGATTCAAACAAATTGGTCATATACCAGCCACAAATCACAGATGAACCTATGTTACTCGTACTCGAGTGTGAATACTGCATACGGGTATGTAATTTTTTCTAAGTTTTCAATGTATTTGAAGGGTCATATCCCAATACCCATGCCCAGACATGAAAGTTGGAGTAACATAGTAATAAACTATATGGTTTCATCTATATGTTGCGTCATATACCTATTATCAGTTATAACAGATAAACCTACAATGCAGCATGTTGCAAGGATACTAAAAGTAATACTAAAACCAATGATAATTAAGTCTTCTGGAAACTCCAATAGACATTTAACTCTATGCATGTTATAAGTAGGAGGAATTTGCATACTTTACTGCTTGTTCAGTAAAATGCTTTCCTGGTTGTCTCTGTCGTAGCGTATGCAAATCACCGCCAGGGCAGAACTCCATAACTAAGCATGAAAATTTATCAGTCTCGAAATGGGTATACAATGTTGGAAGGAAAGGATGGTCCAGGGATTGTAGTATTTCTCGCTCGGTTTGAGCTCGAAGTAGTTTCTTACGACTTGCTAAAGATGCTTTGTCCATCACCTTCATTGCAAAGTAACACCTTGTTCCACTTAATTCTGAAAGATATACACTTCCAATATCCCCACAACCCAATCTCTTCAATAATCGGAAATGGTTCAAACCCAATATGCCGTCTTTTCCTTGGACAGCTTGTATAGCTTCCCACCTTATATCATTTGTCTTATTAGGTCTGTTGATTCGGCTACTTAAGCTGCTATACGAACTTTCATTGCTTACATCACTGCTCGTGCTACCTCTACACATACTGCTCTTACCACTCTCAGTATAATCAGGACGATCACCAACTTTAGCACTTCCACTAGTCTTGACAAGGCCGGTGGCCCCATCGCTCGATTTAGCCGAAGCTGAACTAATTCCATGTTCAGATGCTTTCTTTTCTTCTTCACCAGAACCTTCTGGTAGTCCACCATCCTGACACACTTCAGAACCAACATGACCGGGAACTTCTTTCGGATGACTCAAGGATAGACCCAAATCTACTTTCTTTGTCAACGAATCAATGGCCCCTAATTTATACGTTTTCGAACCCTTTATTTCATCTATCATTCCAACACAATCTTGCTCGGATACAACTTGCTGTGTACCCTTTGGTACTGTCTTTGGTGTAACTGGCACCAATTTGCTTGTCTTTGAGATTTGGATAGATGAAGGCCGAATAGAATCACCTTTGGTGGCCATTTGGCTACCAGATGGTTTCCTCTGCTTTCCCGGGGAAGCTCCAACACCAGATTTCAAGCCCGTCAAAATAAGGCAAACTTGTTACATAGATTGGACCACAGAAACCCATTATGCTCCCCCGATCATCAACAAAAAGTTCCCTCCACAGGCGACCCTAGTTACTTCCATCTTCTTCTCCATCATCTAAAACTGATTTGCACAATTAAAAGAACAGAAAACTAACACCTGCAGACAAAATATTCACAAGATAATCAAAATATATTGTATACTTTATATGAAAAATCCACAAACCACAACCAGTTGCTTGATTCATTACATCAGAAAACTTAGGTGATACATGAAATAAAGATCAAACCCTAGATTATTAGAACTCCCTTTACAAGATTAAATACCAGAAACAACCCAAATCAGTAAATTGGAATTGGAAATTCATCTTTACCTAGATGAACTTTGCCATTTCATCCAATATTAAGGATAACAGAAAATCAAAGAGGAAAAAAGCAATAAAAAGTGAATAAAAACATAGAATTGCATGCAAAACCAGATCAATATCTCACCAACAAGCGACAAAAAAAAAAAAAAGACCAAGAAAAATGAAAAATCTACCTAGAGATGGCAATCCTTTTCAGTTACCAGGATTAGAAAGGCCAGATAAATAAAAATAGGGGTAAAAGAAATCAAGCAAAAATGTAGTAATCGATTCAAAGTTCTATCCAAAAGAGAGGAAAAAAGAGAAAACAATGAACCAAAAAGGAGAAGATAAGAACAAAGTAGAGAAGATTCAATAGAGATCTCTCAAAAATACAAAAGACCCACCTTTGGATCCAATACCCCACTAAGAACCATATGCTAAAAGACAAAAGTAGAAGCTCAAAAAATAATAGAGTAAGTAAATGATAAAAACCAGTTAAAAGCTAAGAACAAAAAAGGGAAACTTTGGGAAGAAAAAGAAGATAGTACCAGAGAGAGTTTCAAAGATTAGATCAGAAGAACGCTGGAAGGCCATTGCTTTAGAAGTGGAGCAAAAAAGGAACCAACTTTCTCTTCTCTCATTCACTTACTAAACACTGTAGAGAGATAATAAACAGAGGAGCTTTTGTTTGTGAGAGAAATGTTGGATCTACCATGAAAGTAGAGAGAAAAGATGGGTCAAAGCTCAAGTAAAACTTCCAAATGCATGTATTTTGTTTTTTTTTCCTTAAAACACAATGGTCTCCATCAAATAATAGTAATACATTGGGACCTATCCTTCTTCTATTAAAGCTTCTTTTTTTTTATTTCTAACCAAAAAAGATTATCTTTTTTATTTTAATAAAAAAATAAATACTAATTTTAGCATAATATATATAATTTTTTGGTACCAAAATGAACAATACATGGATTGTACCAAATAAATTATACATTTTCTAAATATTTAGATTCCATTAATTAAAAAAAGTTAAATTCTATTATTAATCCTTGTACTCTATGAATATTGAGAATTTGATTCTTGTACTTTAATTTGATCATTTTCAATTTTTATGCTTTTCAAATTATAAAATTTTTGTCCTTATCTAACAATATTTTTTTAAATTCATTAAGATAAATTCTACTATTTCCAAAATCTAATGTGACAAGTATATTTTTATATGTGTAATGTCATGTCAACTTGTTATTTTTATATATTACTTACTAAAAATCTAGTTAATAGATTAATAATGGTTATTTATGTCAAGACTAAATTTTTAAATTTCGAAAAGTATAAGGACTTAGAATGATCCAATTGGAGATTATAGACTAAATATATAACAGTACACATAGTACAGGACTAGTTATTGAACTTAACCAAGTGGATTTGATGTCTCACGGAACTAACTAAAAATTTGACTAAGGCAAGTGCACCTATCAATTAATAGTATAGCTACGGTGAGCAAAGATATCGTTCCCACGAAGACTAAAAGTACTAATAATTACCGTCTTTCTATTATTTAACCGAATAATTTGAGTGATTGATTAAAACTAAAATTAACTAAATTAATTAACTAACGAACACAACAAAATACAAATCACGAAAATGATCGAGTAACAACCAAGAAACAAAACAATACCCAGGAAAGAATTAACCTAGATTTTATCTGTCACCATCAATCTAAATTACGCAATTTCCTTACTTAGTAACTTGATCCGTAAAAATCCCTAAATTATACAAATATCTCTTTGAAGCTTAAGAGCAGCTAACTCTAGGTTGATTAATTGAAATTTCTTTCTAATTAAAATCCCTATTACCACGTTAACTTTGTGACGCCCTTAACTCGATCCGATTAACCAGATCCAGATCTTGGACATTACCACACAATTACTGATAACTCTTGAAAAGAGTTATATTTCGAACCTCTAAGCTTGATTATGTAACACCCCTAACCCGTATACATCGCCGAAACCAGGTTACGAAGCATTACCGGAGTTTACAGATCAAACAAACAGAAATTTCAAACATTTCATATCATATAATATTCAAGTCATAAACCAATTAAACTCATATATATTGTCTTTTATTCGAGCCCTCAAGGCTCAAAATACGTGTTAGAAATAAGTCAAGACTAATTCGGAAACACAATTTTTTTTTTTGAAATACATTAAAAAATTTCAAAGCTACAGGGTCACACAACCGTGTAGGCATTCGAAATAGGGACACACGAACGTGTCCCAGCCCGTGTAACTCTCTGACTTGGGTCACACGGCCAAGCTACATGCTTGTGTGTCAGGCCGTGTACCCTTTGAAATGGCCTCGCACGCTCGTGTGCTAGCCGTGTGTCTCACACGGCCGAGTCACATGCCCGTGTGTCTGGCCGTGTAGACCTAAAATGTGCCTTAAACAACAATTTTACCATTTCCTACATGCTTGGTATTAAACCATTCAAAAACCATTCATTTAACCTATTCAAAACACAATCAAACCCATTTAAAACATGCCAAAACAATCATCCTAGGTGCCTAACCAATGTACCCTCATTGGTACCACATTTATATCATCAAAACATCATTCAAATCCAAATTATAAACTTACCAAATTCAATCCATTTTGCCTAGTTCATAAGCACTTAAACATTAACTTAAATTCATATGCACATATCTAAATTTGGTTCAACTTATCATGCCATAATATGGCTTCAAACACAAACACATGTTTATATGTATATACCAAACCAATATTAAACTTATAACCTTATTTACAATCCATCCACAAAATAACTATCATTTAGACACCCTAGGTACATGCTGACACAAAAGATAAACATCACTACATTTGAGTTCGGGATCGTTGTTGGATGTTGAATCGGCGATCAAAAGTTAAGTACCTAACCTGCGCACGGAAAACAAAATTGTACGCTGAGTAAAACTCAGTGGTTTTTCTATAATCCGAATATTTAAAGACAAGATAATATAATATGCACATATTAATTATAAGCACAATTGAATATTTAAAACCACATTTATTCATATAATGGCATTAGCCATTCAATACTCAAATCATAAATACATCGTTTTATACCATACTCAATAATCACCATTTGCTATATAATAGCTTTTCATAATTTGATCCACATATCATTTAATCATTAACATTATCTATTTCACATCCAATTCATGAATACATAATTCATGTATCTCATTTTCATATTTCGATTCACTATCCCATTTTTAATTCACATACAATATCATCCAATATCAATTATAGTGCCGTTTTATTTAATTACCCCTATTAACACGACTCAAACTCGGAAGGATACACGGATCCAACCAACACACCAGTTTGGCACCCAGTGCCTCATCGGATAAATTCGAAGTAATATGCGTCCAGCGCTATATACATTTGACACCTAGTGTCTCATCGGTTAAACCGAAGTAAATTGGCACCTAGTGCCTCATCGACTCGAAGTCGAAGAAATCCCTGAACTCTTCCTATCCTATAGCATGTCATCTGTAACACCTCAAACCCGGCCCAAACACCATGACCGGATCTGGCATGTCACTTAGGGAGATTTTAAAAGATGTCGCAATTCCGGAAAATATTTTTCTTGAGTTTAACACTTTATTCGAGAAAACTAAATGGTTGGATGATTTGTAAAAGATATACATTTTATATTTATGCCTTAGTGGATTAAAAACCAAAATTTGATACATGCCTTAACTTAATTAAAACGTAAAATGTAAATGTCTAATAATAATAAAAGCCCAAAACAAACGAAAATATGAAACTAGTGGCCCATGGCCTTATTACAATGAAATTTAAACCCACTAATTAAAAATATTAAAAATAAATAAACTAGTAAAGTCTTTTGCTGAATCAAAATAATCCCTCGTATGGCCACCTTGCGCTCTTCTCCAACCTGGTCCGATGCACTATGTGCTACCTGAAAGATGTTAAATAATGGGGTGAGTCGCGAGACTCAGTGTGCAACCCTCGTGACACCATCAGATTGGGCCTTAGCCCCCACGTAACAGATAATGCAGTATAATATATCAGAAAATATGCAAAGCCCAACCCAATCCTAGGTTTCTATCCGCTACACACCACCCTTACCTGCCAATCACACCATTGGGGATTTCTACAATCAACCCACACCGCTACACACCATCAATGGCAGTCATGCTGCAGATAGCTGCTCATCGTCAGATCATGGCAATAGCCACTACAATGAGATCATGGCATTAGCCACTACAATGCATCATGGCAAAAGCCACTACAATGAGATCATGGCGAAAGCCACTACAACAGAACACTTCCCTTTCATCAATCACCCAACCCCATGCATACATAGAAGTTGGCATACATATAAAGCATATCTTCTAAGCAGAAACATTCACTTTAGAATGACAGAGATCACTAACCTTGTGATTCGCCTTTACCCTTCTCGGGTTTTCAATAGCCATGCCTTGTATTTCGACATTTAATGAATATATACGATTAATATAACAGTTTGTATGCATACTAATCAAGCAATCTAAATGGTGTGAGGTGTTACACACCGATTAACGCGTAAGACTACCTTCTATGTCGATACCCTCGCTAATCGGATCTCATCGCCTCTGTCTACAACTTTGCTCAAAAGTGGAAAACGCGAATATAAGGCCTCTCCTATATTCGGCCAAGGGTTAGTGTTTACCCGAATCTATACTTTTAGATTAACAGATCTCCTTACCTAGATCGATTAAATCCCGGAAGCAGTATGATTTGTGTGCTACCTAGGCGATTGGATCTCCTTCAAATCCTGGAATGCCGCCCATGAAAGATAATACGAGGTTAGTCAACCATCTAGCCATTCGGCTATGGTCTCCAAAAGCTAGAAAAGATTGAAAGAATAACATAATCGACACTTACCACTTCAGAAGATTTCGGCTACCCCTTGTAGGAAGATTCGTCAAACACCAGAGAAGAGATCTAAGAATTTCGGCTTTTAAGAAAATCCCGAAAAAGTATGAACAAAAGAAGGCTGATGCATTTTTGGCTTTTAGAAGAACTGAGTGAAGAGTTTTGGTTTCTAGAAAAAAAAAAAAAAAAGAAATCAAGAGAGAAGCTTGGAGATTTTCGGCTAGGAAGAAAAAGAATGGAAAGGATTTAGATCAATCGATAAGGCTTCAAAGGGTTTTGGGTTCTTAATGAATGGAAGAAGAGATGAACAAATGGGTAGGGAGAATTCGGCTTTTAGAGAAATCAAGACAAGAGGAAAAGAATGGAAAAGAGAGTGAAGGGAGAGGTTTGGCTTTTGAAGAAATTAAAGAAAAGAAATTGTAGAGGGAGACTGAGGATTTCGGCACAGGAAGAGAAGAAAAGAATAGGGTTCAAATGCCGGAATTGAAGAGATACTACCCCTATTTATAGAAACTTTCGGCACTTTCCTATCAAAAACTGAAAGTGCCCCTCTTTTAATCGAAACTAAGCTATTTGATCAAGGGAAATTTCGGCACCCCTTAATCATAGAAAAACCGATTTCTCCTCCCCCTCCCAGAGTCAAAATTTTGGCCACCACCTAGCCTTGTAGATAACTCCTTGATTCTCTCCTTATCCTCATCTGACTACTCATCCACAGTGCCATGGGTGACACTACCTCTTCCTTCCTTTATCAGCACATTATCCACCTTATTATCACATTAAATAAATTCTTAAATTTAAGCATCATTGCCGAACTCCACTACTGCTCTTGTAAATACCGAAAATAACAAAAATAAAAGGTACCATGCGACTCGAACCTTGGACCCTCAATTGACGCCAACTCCCAGCCCTCTAAGTGGCGCCATTTTGCCACTGGGCCACAAGCCCATTCATGTCCTAGTTTACAGATATTATCTTTTAAACCTTATTCTAACAGGCTCTCCACTAGAGCGCCCAAACAGAAGATTTTAACTAAGGCTTTAGCCTAACCTTGAGCCCAATCTGAACCCCTTAAACCTTTTAATTAACACATTGAACGTAACACACATCAAATGCAAAGGCCCATTAATTCAGGATGTTACACCATCTATATCCGACTCAGCCCGATACAATTAATAGGGTTTAATTTCACTTTTCAAATATAACCAATACCCAATATCAAATTTTCATATAATCACATTATCACATATATACATATGAATTCAATTCAATTCATATAAATTCAATAAATTCATCACATACAGAATCAATCCATTTCAATTGTAAAACACAATAGATCTCACCTCCAATACTTACCATATACAAGAAATCAAAATGCAATAATTTTACAACTTAGTTCGGATTATAGAAATACAAATTAAGAATTCTGAGCTATTTGACTTCAATTTCATCTTTCCCCTTTCTGGTCAAGGATTCCGGTACGATGTTAGTCGTAGAATTTGGTGGCCCCCAAACCACTGTTTTCGACACCACTGAAAAATGGGCTGTTACAGATTAAATGTTTGTACTTAAGTAGATATATTTGTATTTTTAGGTTATTTTTAGAACATTGCATAATAACGCTTGGATTGTACCTCAAATGTCATTTCATGTTACTTTTACTGTTGGGAAGAAGGGATGTAACAGCCCGATTTTGGGGCTAGTCGGAACAGTGATTTCGGGACCACTAATCTGAGGTTGAAGAAAATTATTTTAATATTATTTTATATGTTATAGCATGATTATAAGGATGTATGAAAATTTTGGTGCTTTAATTTTAGCAATTGTATGCTTAATTGCGAAAAAAGACTAAATCGCATTAAGTACGAAAGATTTATATTACAATCTAGGAGTGTGTAATAGCTATGGAATATTAAATTAGAGGTCCTTAAAGTGCAATTAGACCACCCTAAAGGTGACGGCCGGCCAAGGGAGACAAGGGCATTAAATTGGTCAAAAATTTGGTGGTATTAGGTGGCTAAAATGAATAAAATAAGAGAAATAAAGAAGATATCATCTTTTACTATTCCCATTTCTTCTTCTGCCGAAATTTGAAGAGAAAATAGAAGTTTTTGGAGCTCAAACTTTCAGCCAAGCTATTCCCTTACAAGTAAGTGACTTTAGAGGTCTTTCTTGATAATTTTTGTACTTTTGGGACCCCTAAAGCTTAAGCTAGCTAATGAGGGGACTATTTTGCAAAATGGTTGAAAGTTTAGGAATTTTCCATGAGAGTGTTTATGTTATTTGCTGAGTTTTTATGGAAGAAAATGAATGTTAGTGAGTTAAGGAATAACTTTTGTGAAAGGTTTTTCCATGAAAACACCTAAATGGGACTTATTTGTAAAGGTTGTGATTGAGTAATAAATGCATGAAATAGTTGGTTTTGTGAATTGTTATAAGATAAATAATTGTTCAGCTAGGCTTGTTTAATGAGAAAATGTGATGAAAAATGATTTACGAGCCTAGGGGCAAAATCGTAATTTTGCCAAAGTATAAAGGCAAAACGGTCATTTTTGCCAAACTAGAAATTTTGAAGTATCATGAGTTATGTAGTGATTAAATGAGTAAATTGTATTATTATAAATCAAGAAGAGCGTGGAAACAACCTTGACCGGGGAAAAGGCAAGGTTACGGACTAAACCGTTAATTAACACATTTTGCACTGAGGTAAGTTTATGTGTAAACGATACATCTTTAATACATATGTTGTTACCTATTAATACATTGTATGGATTTAAATACTTATTAGTGAGAGTGATTGAAAATGGTAGGAAATGAGTATTTCTCGAATGAACCTCAGAATAAAAATGTGAGTACGGATAAATATTTGTAAATATGTCATTGTTGGTGGGCTGTGTGCGATACTACCTTGTTATTTATTCACGATGGGCTATGTGCGATACCATCATTTACATTATCATTAGGTGGGCTATGTGCGATACCACCGTAATTATCATTTGGTGGGCTATGTGCGATACCACGGTAATTATCATTGTTGGTGGGCTGTGTGCGGTACCACCCTAGTATTGATTAATGGTGGGCTGTGTGCGAAACCATCGAGTACTTTATATCATTCCGAAGGGTTCATCGAGAAACTTGTTTAAGTAAATATTTCATATGGCTTTGTGGTGATAAGTGCAGGGCATAAGTACAAACAAATGTGAGCAATGTATATGATATGGTTGGGAAGTGTAAGAGTTGAGATGAGTAAGCATGAATACGATAATGTGAATTGTTCTTACATAGTATGTAATGTTTTGATTGATTAGCATATGATATGATGCTTATTGTTTACATGTAGACTTACTAAGCTTAAAGCTTACTCCGTTTCGTTTCCCTTGTTTTATAGTGTCAAAGAGCCAGCTCGGGATACGAAGATAATCAGAAGATCACCCACACTATCAGCACATCTTGGTATATTTAGACTTAGCATTTTGAGTATGGCATGTATATGGACTAGGCTTAGTGAAATGTCATGTTGTTTTGGCCAAGTGTATTGGCTCTTCTAAAGATGAACTCTTTTGTATAAGGCCATAGTTGATGGCTCATTATTATTAATCTATGAAAAGATGAGGTTATTCATGAATGTGTATGATGCATGATTGGGTTGCTTGGTTAAAGTATGCATGAATGGATTGATGGTTGAATTGATTTATGTTTGTATGAGTTAGGGTGATAAAAAGAGCCTGACAAACAGCCCTGTTCTTGTCCACACGGGTAGACACACGGGCGTGTGTCTAGGCCGTGTGTGACACACGGACAGCCACATTGGCGTGTAGTTAGGCTGTGTGTCCCCTTGCATGCTAGGTTTACAAGTCAGTATGCTCAGTAGTAAACACATGGGCAGAGACACGACCGTGTGTCTCAGCCGTGTGGAAGGCACGGCCATGGACACGGGCGTGTGCCTTGGCCATGTGACATTTATGGGATGATGACGTCAGAAACAGAATGCCAAGGTTTTGGCACACGGGCTAAGACACGGGCATGTCAAGGCCGTGTGAGGGACACGGGCGTGTGTCCGGCCGTGTAAAAACCCCTGTAGGTTCGAATTGAGAAATAAATCCACATGGGTGTGGAACACGGGTATGTGTTATGCCACACGGGCGTGTCCATTATTCCATACGGGCGTGTGGACTGTTTAATGAAAATTTTCTAAGTTTTTCTAGAGAGCTTCAAAAGGGTTCGATTTGATCCCGAACCATTCATAATGTGTGATTTGGGCCTCGTAGGCTTGTTTAAGAGGTGTTATGAAAAATTTTAATTTGGAGTAGAAAGTCATGTCTCGATATTGCATAATTATTGGTGTATAAGTCTGGTAATGCCTCGTACCTTGTTCCAGCGTTGAGTACGGGTAAGGGGTGTTACAAGGGAATTGGTTGTTGTATGCAGCAGGTGCAGGAAGGATGAAGAAAAAGAGAAAAAGAAGGAAGAGAATGATGGAAGTGAAATATTGCAATGACAAAAGGTTGGATGGATTGCCAACACAAATGTCATGGCAATTCTAGGAAAATGCTGACGCAGCACTCAGTCCTCGTCACTCTCAGCTAGTTGGACGTGTACTAGATAAATCTACCTGAAAAAGAGGGAGAAAAATGTGTGCTGAGAGAGAGGGACCTACCCTATAAAAGAGGACAGAGAAAAGAAGGACGAGGATTTTTGGAGGGGGATTAGATCAGTTTTCTCTCCAGAAAAACTCGTGAAAAATTTCAGATAAAAAGGAGAGGGTAGCAGCTTAAGAGGTGAACAGATACGCAAGAAAAGGGACGAGCAATCAGCCTTGGGTCCTGTACGATTCAGCAGCGTTGAAGTGAAAGCTGGAGTGGCGAAAGCTTCCTGCAGTTCTACCTTCATTTTGTTAATTAATTTCTGTGATTTCTAAGGGTCCGTTTGTTTACATTTAAAAGGTTTTACGAATAATGTTTTCTGCATTTTCCTGTGTTAGTTTCATAGAAAATAGTTTGGTCAACAGAAAATGACTTACAGGTCAAGGTAAAATAAGTCATTTTTCCTGTAAAATGACTTACCATTTTGAAAAGCGTAAGTCATTTTCTAGAAAAGAGCTCATCTATAGATAATTTTATTTTTATATAAAAATTAACTTAAATCAAGCTTAATATTATTATATTGATAATAAATTTTATTTTTATTTTAAAAAATATTTAAAATATTATATTTTTCAATATTATTAAACATACATATTTAATTATTTATATTTAGTCATATAATAAATTATTAATATAATAAATATAATTTATTATTTTAATAAATTATTTAATATTTCAATTTTATTTTAATAATAAATTTTAAAAATAATAATTTCAAATAATATTATTCACATATTATTAAAAATATTCAATATTAATATTTTAATAATAAATATTTATTACAATTATAAATATATTAATAATAAATGTTTTGTTGTATAAAGGTTAAAATATGTCATAAGTCTATGTACACTTCATATATTTTTAATTTAGTCTTTGTACTTTTATTTTCAAGAATTTAGTCCCTTTACTTTTCAAATTTGAAAATCAAGTCCAATTGTTGACATCGTTAATTTTTTTGTCAATTTTGTTGATGTCACATTTTTAAATAAAAAATACTCACTTAGTACTCATGTAATTAAAAAATGACGTTGTAATGAATCTGAATTTAACATAATATTTTTAATATATGCAAAAACAATGTAAAATATAAAATTATAAATAAAAATAAATTCAACTAAACAATGAAAAAATAAGAAAATCTCAAATGTATGTTTGTTTAATTGAAAACAACTTTTTATGAAATATTTTTAAGAAATCTACCAAACAACAGAAAATATTTTACACAGATTTATCCAAACACAAGAAAATATTAGCTTTTCCAGAAAAGTAAATAATTTTCCAGAAATCATTTTCCGGAAGTCATTTTCAGTGAAACAAACGGAGCGTAAATTGTTAATGATGATGTTGAATGTTATTTTGATTTTGGATTTTAAATCCCAACCCATGAGCTAATTTCATTTAGGTTGGAATTACTTGATCTATCTTGATATATTGATAATCATGGTGATATTTTGAGTAGATCTACTGTCTTATTCGGTTTGGATTATTTTAAATATATGCATGCAAGCTCTAGGCATAGATGAATGCATGGTATATCCTTAGACTTGATTTAATTCTGAAAAGGTTAAATAAGTTGGATCGTGATCGAATGGATGAGCGAGTACTCGAACGAATACTCGTAGCACTCTAAACATAGAGTTTTGATTTGTACAGAGTAATAAAGAATATTTTTAGGTATTGTTCTCGATACTTGTAGACATACAAAGACTTAGAGTGATAGTTTTAATTCTAGCTCTCGAAAGAAGCAGAATGCATTAGTTATACTCTGAACAGTAATTTGGTCAAGATTTTGCCATGACATTATTATGTTATTAAGATATAATCTAAGTAATTCCAACATTCCAATTCAACATGTAACACCCCAAACCCGGCCCATGCGTTACGACCGGATCTGACATGTCACATAAATAAAATGTATTAAGAACTTGTAATTCGTACTAAAATAGGTATTATTTGGTTATAATTAAGAAAACCAGTTTGATTAAAAATATTCGATAAAAATACTACTAATCTCGAGAGGTTAATTGAAGAATTGATATTCAAATTTGTGATATTTTAAAACAGTGACTTTTGAGAATATTGTTGATAATCCGAAAGAGAATCCGAGTTAAATTATTTATAAATATGTTATAAAATCCTTTCGTTACTCAACTTTGGAAAACCGTTATTTATGATTTTAGAAAAATCCCCATTTAAAACAATTTAAGAAAAATAATAAATACGTCCAAACATAAAGCAAATTAAAGTTTATTCCAGAGGCCTTATTACAACTTTAAACCCAAAATAGTAAAAGTAATGAACTAAAGCGGAAAATGAAAATTTGTTAAAGTTCGAAAACTCCATTTCTAAAGTATGGCCTCCACCGAGTCATCCATGGCCCAAGTCCACATCACTGAGCATTACCTGCAAGGATTAAGGAAAAAAAAAGGGGTGAGTTCCTAGAACTCAGTGCATAATCTCCTTACCGTCATCCACTGGGCCTGAACCCGTATAGCATCATCTTGGACCGAAGCCCATTTACATAGAAATATCTAAATGAAGTAAATGTATGCAACCCAACCCATCCATCCATCACACCCCCGACCAGCCAATCACACCTGTGGGGATCAAGTCAACCCACCCCGCCGCTCACACCAAAATTGCAGCCAAGCTGCCAGAGTATAATATTTTTGTGGTCAAGCCACCAAAAACATAATTAAGCACAATAATAAATAGATTTGTGGCAATGCCACCAGGCTACACTGCTCTCCATACAATTTATCCCATCCCATGCAATATATGAAAATGTATCATACATAATAAAATAACATAAAACATCCACATATAAATATCAACCATTAATCAAGTAATTTATTAAGGTGAATCGACCCATTATGGTTCTTTGGTAATTTGGCCCACTAAGGCATTCTAGCAAATCGACCCGTAGGGATATTTTGGTAAATTGGCCCATAGGGCATTTTCGTAATTCGGCCCATAGGGGCATTTTCATAAATCGGCACTTTAAAGGCATTTAAGCAATTCGGCCCGTTAAGGCATTTTGATAAAAATGGCTCATTGAGGGTATATTCGTAATTCGGCCCATAAGGGCATTTTCGTAATTTAGCAATTTAATACTGATTTTAACAGATATTTCGAAATAATATTGATTAAGCAATTTACTCGATTCATGCCATATTACAGTTATTAGAATTTTAAGCAACAACGATCTATTTTCCAACATGATAGTGAATCACGAATCTACGGGATTTCGGTGTGAGATTACACACCTGATTATGGTAAGGACTAAACCTTCTTGATCGTCGACACCTATGTCACCATAATACTCGATTAATAACCAAAAAGAGGGTGTCTTAATCCAAATATCTAAATCTAACGATCTAATGGAATGCTTACCCTTAGTATCGTGAACGACCACGATTTGTCTATTCTCACCGGATGATGGTCCACAACCTGGTGGGAAATCCCGAACTGCCGATTCCGCCCTACGTTTAAACTTGGGAGTAGAGATTGCAAGTCCACTCCCTTTTTGTCCTCCTATCGATTTTCCTTTCAAATCGTTACCACTTGCCTCCATTGAAAAAGTCTCGGTCAGTAAATTACTACTATGAGAGAGTAGTTGTTTAGGGATAGGATTCGGCTTACCACTACTTCCGAAGATCCAACGAGTAGAGAAAACGAGTAGTTTAGTCCCTAAATTAACCGTTTAGTCAAATCTAACGATCCGTTTTAGCGGAATAACAACGCAATGAGATAGATCGAAAAGAACCTTGAAGAAATTTCTTACCTTAACAATAATAGCTCTGACTTCCACCGATCGGCTTAAGGCTAGAGATAAATCGGCAAGAATGAGATATTCGGCCAACCCACAAGAATACTACAAAAAGAAGATGATCAAGATATGAGGGAGTAGAAGAGAGTGATATTTCGATTTAGAAACAAAGTAGAACAACCGAATAGTGATGGACACATATTCGGCTAGGAAGAAAAGAAGATGAAAGGAATAAAATGAAGCCCCTTACCAGATTCAACCAAGGAGAAATGTCCAACACGCAAAAATGGTGGAGAGATAGTGGCTAAGAGGATTCGGCTACTTTGAGAGTAAGAAACGAGGAAGATTCGTCCTTCAAATATGGTCGACTAAAGAAAGAAGAGAGAAAGATAGGAGGAACGATGAGAAAACAAGAAAACAAGAGCAATGTGGCTTGAGTGTTTCGGCAAAACAAAGGAAAAAGGTGCACAATTTTGGCTTTAGAGTTTCGGCAAATGAGGGAAGAAATTGGAAAAGAGAAAACTCAAAATGTTCCAAAAAGAGTAAAATACCTCTCATGCACAAAACTTGTAAAAATCTATAAGAAATTTGGCTCCCTCATTCCCCCTACCAAAACCGTGTACTACCTTTACCAAAAGATGAGAGCTGACCAAAATTTCTTTCCCTAGGCAACTCCTAATATTCGGCCAACATGTCCCCTTCCCTCATCCCTTTCCTTTATTTCTTTCCTTGTTTTTCCCTTGTTTTCCTCTTTACCATATTCCTTAGTCTTCTTTCCATCATTAAAAAGTCTTCCTTTCCTTATTTATAGCCATGACCGACACTTTGGAAAGAAACACAAAAATAAATCCAAAAATTTGCAATAGGTGGGATTCGAACACTCTTTCCCCCTCCATGCTCCATTGTGACGCCACCCACTAGGCCACCTTGCTTCTTGTGATAACAAAATACAACCAATTACGCTTAAGTCTTGCCTCCACTAGCTCACCTCACTAAAGTGCCCAAAATCAAAATTTTGCCTATGGCTTAATCTTGACCCCGGGACTTCATAGAAGCCCCGTAACCTTTCTAATTGACTTACCCATTAAGTCCAACTCACAGTTATGCCATTCTCATATTCTCAAAAATTCTAAAATGCTTCTACGCTCGGGGCCCAATAGGCCCAATTCTACTAGGCCCAATTTCGGGATGTTACAAATCTACCCCCTTAAAGAAATTTCGTCCTCGAAATTTCCGGCTATCTAACAATGGTTTAACACAGACTACTCTACCACGCTACCGCTGCGCACTCTGATTCCCAAAACACTAATACACTTCTAACCTAATCTAGAAATCTCTTCACCCGACCAGATATCCAACCACAGAAGCAAACAGGTACTTATCACGCATACATAAGATTTTCTACATTCAAACACCCCATGCAACCAAGACATACCTGACTTAATGGTGATGGAACAATCCCGAGCCTTATGCTCCTTAGACCCGCATCTCAAGCATGCTCCTGACCTTCTCCGACATTCACCCGGATGAAGTCTTTTGCAATATTCGCAAGCCGAAAAGTTTGGGCGTGCCTTAACATGCTTCACAGAATGAGACTGCGGCCCTAGAGAACCGCGATCTAATTTCTTCTTACAGTCCATACGCCCAACTCGAAGTGTTCGACCAATTTCTCTAACCTCCTCCACAACCTCCCTAACTAGCTGAGTCAGCTCATCAATTCCGGCTCGGTCATAAGACTCCGTCTCGGTCACTGGTGATACCGGCGTCTCCCTTTCGGGTATAAGCCCCGATGCTGAGGATCCAACCCTAGCACCTCGGCCTCTACCACGGCCGCGTGTACCTCGTCCCCGTCCTCTAGCACTCATGTTTGCTAAGTCGATTTAATCTGATTATAAGTCTTATGAATCAACATGCTATTCAATGTTTATTAAACAATGTTTTATGGAGTATAGGAAATAAAATTGTTTTCGCAAAACATATCCTAAAGTATCAATCTCTATAGTTTCAGCTCCTAAAGCTAAAAGTTCTAGAGTATTTCTATTTTGTGAAATTTTCTTACTACAATCATATCACAATAATTATAAAATGGAAACAAAAACTTACTGACTTGGTGCCGGATACCCGTGGTGCCATACTTCGTCTAAAACATGTATTTATAAATCATATTTCAAGCAGTTTTAGAAAACATTTTTGAACCCAAACCACAACCGAGTTTTGCAACCGGGCTCTGATACCATACGATGTAACACCCCAAACCTAGCCCATGCGTTACGACTGGATCTGACATGTCACATAAATAAAACTTATTAAGAACTTGTAATTCGTACTAAAATAGGTATTATTTGTTTATAATTAAGAAAACCAGTTTGATTAAAAATATTCGATAAAAATACTACTAATCTTGAGAGGTTAATTGAAGAATTGATATTCAAATTTGTGATATTTTAAAATAGTGACTTTTGAGAATATTGTTGATAATCCGAAAGAGAATCCGAATTAAATTATTTATAAATATGTTATAAAATCCTTTCGTTACTCAACTTTGGAAAACCGTTATTTATGATTTTAGAAAAATCCCCATTTAAAACAATTTAAGAAAAATAATAAATACGTCCAAACATAAAGCAAATTAAAGTTTATTCCAGAGGCCTTATTACAACTTTAAACCCAAAATAGTAAAAGTAATGAAATAAAGCGGAAAATGAAAATTTGCTAAAGTTCGAAAACTCCATTTCTAAAGTATGGCCTCCACCGAGTCATCCATGGCCCAAGTCCACATCACTGAGCATTACCTGCAAGGATTAAGGAAAAAAAAAGGGGTGAGTTACTAGAACTCAGTGCATAATCTCCTTACTAGTCATCCACTGGCTCGAACCGTATAGCATCATCTTGGACCGAAGCCCATTTACATAGCAATATCTAAATGAAGTAAATGTATGCAACCCAACCCATCCATCCATCACACCCCCGACCAGCCAATCACACCTGTGGGGATTAAGTTAACCCACCCCGCCGCTCATACCAAAATTGCAAACCAATTTGCGAGTATAATATTTTTGTGGTCAAGCCACCAAAAACATAATTAAGCACAATAATAAATAGATTTGTGGCAATGCCACCAGGCTACACTGCTCTCCATACAATTTATCCCATCCCATGCAATATATGAAAATGTATCATACATAATAAAATAACATAAAACATCCACATATAAATATCAACCATTAATCAAGTAATTTATTAAGGTGAATCGACCCATTATGGTTCTTTGGTAATTCGGCCCACTAAGGCATTCTAGGAATTCGGCCCGTAGGGATATTTTGGTAAATCGGCCCATAGGGCATTTTCGTAATTCGGCCCATTGGGGAATTTTCGTAAATCGGCACTTTAAAGGCATTTAAGCAATTCGGCCCGTTAAGGCATTTTCGTAATTTAGCAATTTAATACCGATTTTAACAGATCTTTCGAAATAATATTGATTAAGCAATTTACTCGATTCATGCCATATTACGGTTATTAGAATTTTAAGCAACAACGATCTATTTTCCAACATGACAGTGAATCACGAATCTACGGGATTTCGGTGTGAGATTACACACCTGATTACGGTAAGGACTAAACCTTCTTGATCGTCGACACCTATGTCACCATAATACTCGATTAACAACCAAAAAGAGGGTATCTTAATCCAAATATCTAAATCTAACGATCTAATGGAATGCTTACCCTTAGTATCGTGAACGACCACAATTTGTCTATTCTCACCGGATGATGGTCCACAACCCGGTGGGAAATCCCGAACTGCCGATACCGCCCTACGTTTAAACTTGGGAGTAGAGATTGCAAGTCCACTCCCTTTTTGTCCTCCTACCGATTTTCCTTTCAAATCGTTACCACTAGCCTCCATTGAAAAAGTCTCGGTCAGTAAATTACTACTATGAGAGAGTAGTTGTTTAGGGATAGGATTCGGCTTACCACTACTTCCGAAGATCCAACGAGTAGAGAAAACGAGTAGTTTAGTCCCTAAAATAATCGATTAGTCAAATCTAACGATCCGTTTTAGCGGAATAACAACGCAATGAGATAGATCGAAAAGATCCTTGAAGAAATTCCTTACCTTAACAATAATAGCTCTGACTTCCACCGATTGGCTTAAGGCTAGAGATAAATCGGCAAGACTGAGATATTCGACCAACCCACAAGAATACTACAAAAAGAAGATGATCAAGATATGAGGGAGTAGAAGAGAGTGATATTTCGGTTTAGAAACAAAGTAGAACAACCGAATAGTGATGGACACATATTCGGCTAGGAAGAAAAGAAGATGAAAGGAATAAAATGAAGCCCCTTACCCGATTCAACCAAGGAGAAATGTCCAACACGCAAAAATGGAGAAGAAATAGTGGCTAAGAGGATTCGTCTACTTTGAGAGAAAGAAACGAGGAAGATTCGTCCTTCAAATATGGTCGACTAAAGAAAGAAGAGAGAAAGATAGGAGGAACGATGAGAAAATAAGAAAAGAAGAGCAATGTGGCTTGAGTGTTTCGGCAAAACAAAGGAAAAAAGGTGCACAATTTTGGCTTTAGAGTTTCGGCAAATGAGGGAAGAAATTGGAAAAGAGAAAACTCAAAATGTTCCAAAAAGAGTAAAATACCTCTCATGCACAAAACTTGTAAAAAGCTATAAGAAATTCGGCTCCCTCATTCCCCTGCCAAAACCGTGTACTACCTTTACCAAAAGATGAGAGTTGACCAAAATTTTTTTCCCTGGGCAACTCCTAATATTCGGCCAACATGTCCCCTTCCCTTATCCCTTTCCTTTATTTCTTTCCTTGTTTTTCCCTTGTTTTCCTCATTACCATATTCCTTAGTCTTCTTTCCATCATTAAAAAGTCTTCCTTTCCTTATTTATAGCCATGATCGACAGTTTGGAAAGAAGCACAAAAATAAATCAAAAAATTTGCAATAGGTGGGATTCGAACACTCTCCCCCCCTCCATGCTCCCTTGTGACGCCACCCACTAGGCCACCTTGCTTCTTATGATAACAAAATACAACCAATTACGCTTAAGTCTTGCCTCCACTAGCTCACCTCACTAAAGTGCCCAAAATCAAAATTTTGCTTATGGCTTAATCTTGACCCCGCGACTTCATAGAAGCCCCGTAACCTTTCTAATTGACTTACCCATTAAGTCCAACTCACAATTATGCCATTCTCATATTCTCAAATATTCTAAAATGCTTCTACGCTCGGGGCCCAATAGGCCCAATTCTACTAGGCCCAATTTTGGGATGTTACACAACAGCTTCAATCCTCTCAACTTTGTCTCGTAAAATTAGCACAACATTTTATTCATTATTTGATTTTTATATTTCATATATTAATACTTCAATTCAAATTATTGTTCTATTTACTTTGCCATAAGCCTAATTAGTATAGTTTATAGTAATAACTTAACCATATTATTACCTATTTTGATCCCTGTGGAGATGATCTCACTTATCACTTTATTACTTGATTCGACGTGTATACTTTCACATTCGCATTACATATTCACACGCAACAAGTTTTTGGCGCTGTTGTCGGGGATCAACAAATTGGTGAATATTGGTTTGTTATTATCGATTTAATTTTGTTAGTTTGAGCTTACTTAGTTGCTTTTGATTCTTTTTCAAGTTTATTGCTAGTTTATGAGTAGAGTTATTCCCAAGAACGAAGAGTATTATTTTGATCCTGAAATTGAGAGAACTTTGAGAATAAGGAGAAAATAATTGCGAGAGATGACAAGGATTGGAAATTATCCAGGCAGAGAAGATCTATTACATCCAAATGGTAAGGATGTTGATATTCCTCATGTGATAGATGATAGAGACAGACCCATTAGAGAACATGCAGTGCCAATCTTGGATGATTTGAATCCAGGGATTTTCAGGCCACATATTCAAGCTCAGCATTTTGAGTTGAAACCAGTGATTTTTCAAATGCTACAAATAGTAGGACATTTTAGTGGATTTCCTACTGAAGATCCGTGACTCCATTTAAGACTCTTTTTGAAGGTCTATGATTCATTCAGGCAGTAGGGTGTTCCTGAAGATGCCCTGAGACTCAAGCTATTTCCTTATTCATTGTGAGATTGTGCCAAAGCATGGTTGAATGTTTTGCTGTCAGGAACGGTGGCATCTTGAAATGAACTTTGTCAAAGGTTTTTGTTGCGATACAACCCTCTAAACATGAATGCCAAATTGAGGAACAATATTACATCTTTTCGATAATCTGAAGAGGAGACATTGTATGAAGCTTGAGAGTAATTCAAGGAATTGTTTAGAAAATGGCCGATGCATGGTTTCCAACACTGGACGCAAATGGAAATGTTTTATAATGGACTAAATATATATACACGAATGGTAGTTGATGTATCTGCCAATGAGACTTTGCTAGATAAATCGTATAATGAGGTATATGAGATTCTGGAAAGGATAGCTAACAATGATTATCAATATCCAACTTCAAGAGTGGGTACTGGCAGAAGAGTTGTTGGAACTATGGAGCTTGATGTGATCACTTCATTAACAGCTCAGGTATCATCCCTAACTAATATGATTAAAACATTGAAGAGACTAGCTTTAGTGCAAGAAATGAAAGCAGCATAATTAACATGTGTTTATTGTGGGAAAGATCATGTTTTTTGATGAATGCCCATTGAACCCAGATTTAGTATGTTACATGGGAAATTTCAATCGAACAATAACCCATATTGTAACAGCCCGATTTAGGGGCTAGTCGGAATAGTGGTTTCGGAACCACTAATCTGAAGTTGAAGAAAATTATTTTAATATTACATTATGAGTTATAGCATGATTATATGGGTGCATGAAAATTTTGGTGCTTTAATTTTAGCGATTTCATGCTTAATCGCGAAAAGGACTAAATCGCATAAAGTGCGAAAGTTCTATTTTACAAGTTAAAGGTGCCTAATAGCCATAGAGTATTAATTGGAGGCCTTTAATGTGAAAATTGACCCTTAGATATAGGGTGGCTGGCCATAGGGGAAAAAGAAGTCAAAATTAGTCAAAGTTGGTGTAGTAGGTGGATTAAATTGATGAAATAGAATAAAATAAAGAAAAGATGATATCCTTCTATTCACTCATCTTCTTCCACCGAAAATTAGCAGCAAACAGGGGTTTGAAAACCCAAAAATTTCATCAAGCTCTTCACCTTTCTAGTAAGTGATTTTAATGGTTTTTCTTGATGATATTTATACTTTTGAAACCCCTAAAGCTTAAGCTAGCTAAAGAGGGGACTATTTTGCAAAATGGTTAAAAGTTTAGGGTTTTTCCATGTGAGCATGTATGTTGTTTGCTGCATTTTTATGGAATAAAATGAATCATAGTAGTTAGATAGACAATTTTGGTGAAAGATGTTTCCATGAAAACACCTAAAAGGACCTTTTTGTAAAGGTTGTAAAATAAGAGGTAAATGTGTGAAATATTGAGTTTTGATGGTTTCTATAAGAGAAATAAATGTTCATCTAGGCTTGTAAGAGTAGGAAATTCGATTAGAATCGAATTACGAGCTTAGGGGTAAAATGGTCATTTTGTGAAAGTCTAAGGGCAAAATGGTAATTTTGCCCAAGTATGATGATTGAAATGTATTAATTAATGTGATAATTAAATGAGCTAATTTGCTAATATAGATCAAGAAGAACGAGGAATTAACCTTGACCGAGGAAAGGGCAAGGTATCAGACTAGATCGGCAAATTGGCCTATTTTGAAATCGAGGTAAGTTTGTGTGTAATAAATTCAACATCATGTTATTTAGTTTTAAAATGTTTGATATTAGTGATGACGAACATTATTTCTATGAATTTGAGTAATGATGTTGAATGATAAAATGATGAGAATTGTTATGTTGAAGTCCCGGTTAGACTTAAATAAATGAGAGAATAATATCATCAAGATTTGAGATGAGTAAGGTCCCGTATAAGACCATGTCTGGGATATGGCCTCGGCACCAAATTGAAATTTCGTATGAGACCATATCTGGGATATGGCATCGGTATTGAATATGAAAATCGTATAAGACCATATCCGGGATATGGCATCGACAATCGATATAAGATCCCGTATAAGACCATATCTGGGATATGGCATCGGCATCTAGAAGTGACCCCACGTAAGACCACATCTGGGATGTGGCATTGGCGTTGTAATTATGTGAATGGGAAGGATCATGTATCTCTGAATATCCTAAGTGATTCAATGGGGTAAATAGTTAAGCTTATGATAGAGATGAGATTAACGCTAATAATATGTGATGAAGTGATACAAGTATATGTGAGTAATTCACGAGAATGGTTTACGATATGTGGCATGATATGTAATCGGTAAGAATAAGTATGAGTAAGTTATGGAAATGAGCTTGAGACTTGTGTTTTATTTAAATACAATGGATGGATGACATTACGAGCTTTATGTAGCTATTTATTTCATGCAAACTTACTAAGCTTTATGCTTACCCCTCTCATTTCCCTTTTCCTTGTAGCATTGCCAAGTTAGCTCGAGAATTCGTGGAAAGTCAGAGTTCGGAAATCACACTATCGACTATTTTTTGGTATAACCAAGTTAGTTTCATTTTGAGTATGGCATGTATAGGACTTGGTCATTTTGTTATGTCATATTTGTTAGCCAAAGTGTTGGCTGTTAATGTTGTTAAATTCATTTTGTAAAAAGCCATTGGAAATTGGCTAAAACTTGACAAGTTTATATATTCAAAGATGATGAAATTCATAAAGTGCTTGCTTGTATGGTTGTTTTGATTTTGAGTTCTTATAAGTGCCTTATGTCATAATATATGTTAGATTGAATTGGTATAAGTTTGGTTGCTGTGTAGGGTGGCATTTGGCTTGGTAGATAGCCTTTCAAATGTCCACACGGGCATGTGTCTAGGCCGTGTGTGACACACGGTCAGCCCCATGGGCGTGTTGATTGGCCGTGTGTCTCCATGCATTCTAAGTTGGCAAGTCAGTATGCTCAGTAGTAAACACACGGACAGAGACATGGCTGTGTGTCTCGACCGTGTGGGAGGCACGGCCTAAGACACGAGCGTGTGCCTTGGCCGTGTGCCCTTATTGAGATGCTGGCATCATAAACAGAATGCCAGGGTTTTCACACACGGGCGAAGACACGGGCGTGTCATGGCCGTGTGAGGGACACGGGCTATGGACACGGGCGTGTGTCAGGTCGTGTGAAAACCCCTGTAGGTTCGAATTAGAAAATAAATCCACACGGGTGTGGAACACGGGCATGTGATGTGCGGGCAGGCGTGTCCTTCCTCACACGCAGCGCGTGTGGCTCATTTTATGTCAAATTTGTATAAGTGTTCAAAAGTTTCCGGTTTGGTCCCGAATCATTTCGGGTACAAGTTTAGGGTCTTGTAGACCTTTAATAAGGACATTATGGTCTTTAATGAAAAATTTTAAATTTAAAATGAAATTTTATGAACAGATGTGGTATATTTGAGCAAGCTAAGTACGGTAATGCCTCGTTACCCGGTTCAGATGTTGAATACGGGTAAGGGGTGTTACACATATTCCCAAACATACAATCCATGATGGAAACAACATCCTAACTTCAGTTGGAGTAATCAAGGAGTGGGAAATTCTAGTAATGTTGTTCGACATAATGTCACATGTGCACCACCTGGATACAATCAACCTATACCATGGCAAAATGTTCAACAAAGTTCATCATCATCTTCATCTATGGAAGCTCTATTGAAGGAATACATGGCCAAGAGCCATGTTGTAATACAGAGTCAAGATGCATATTTAAAGGCTTTAGAAAACCAAGTGGGACAAATTGCCAATGCATTAAGCTCAAGATCACAAGGAGCATTGTTGAGTGATACTAAAAATTCAATATCTCAAGGGAAGGAACATTGTAAGGCCATTACACTAAGATGTGGTACTGAGCTACTATACCGTTATTGAAGAAGATAGCTCAGATTTCACACATAAGATGGATTCAGAACTAGTAGTGGAGCAATCTACAATTAAGAAGAGCAAACAAAAAAATGTTGAAGTAGAATCAACTCGTGTTGCCAATAAGAATGCCATGGCAAAACAACCTTAACAAGTTGAAGGAAGGCCATCGCCACCTTTTCCTTAGTGATTTCAGAAGTCGAAGCAAGATTTTCAATTCAAAAAATTCTTGGATGTCCTGAAGCAACTTCATATCAACATACCACTAGTGGAAGCATTGGAGCAAATACCCAATTACGTAAATTTCATGAAGGACATATTGTCAAAGAAACGCAGACTAGGGTAATTTGAAATTGTTGCTCTCACTAAAGGGTGCACAGTAATGTTGATGAACAAATTGCCACCGAAATTGAAGGACCTAGGGAGTTTTACTATTCCTTGCTCAAATGGAAATTATTATGTAGGAAAGGCATTATATGATTTAGGTGCCAGCATTAATTTAATACCTTGGTTTTTTTTCAAGATATTGGGAATTAGGAAGACGAGACCTACAATTGTCACGCTACAACTAGCTGATCGTCCTTATGCACATCCGAAAGGTAAAATTGAAGATGTGTTTGTAAGAGTTGACAAATTTATTTTTCCTGTAGATTTTATTATTCTGGAATGTGAAGCTGATAGAACAATAATTGATGTGCAGAAAGGTGAATTAATAATGAGAGTTAATGACTAGCAGATAACTTTTAATGTTTTTGATGCCATGAAATGTGCAGATACAGATGAAAATTGTCATGCCATTGAGATTATTGACACATTAGTGAAGGAAGAATTGGCAGAATTTTGTTGCAACAATTCTGATAATGAAGCAGACTCAATTGAGTTGAATGGAGAGGAACTGATTGAATAACTTAGTGAAATGATGGAGGCTAAGCAACTTGAAAATGGAGAAATGAGGAGTTTTGAATCTTTAAATTTATCAGAGCGTTCTTTTAAACCTCTTCGACCTTCTATAGATGACCCTCCTACTTTGGAGTTAAAGCATTTTCCATTACATTGGAAGTACGCCTACTTGGGAGACAACAGTACGTTGCTAGTAGTTATCTCTGCAAAATTAACATCTAATTAAGAGGCTCAATTGTTAGAAGTTTTAAAGAGATCTAAGAAGGAGCTGGGGTGGACAACCATGGATATCAAGGGAATCAGTCCGGTCATCTGCATGTATAAGATTTTACTAGAGAATTGCCATGGCAATTCCATTGAGCAGCAAAGAAGACTGAACCCTATTATGACGGAAGTTGTTAAAAAGGAGATTATCAAATGGCTTGATGCTGGAATTATCTATCATATTTCTAATAGTTCATGGGTGAGCCCTATTCAATGTGTACCTAAGAAAGGGGTGTTACTACGGTTAGCAATGATAACAACGAACTCATTCCAACTCGTACTATCACGGGATGGAGAGTTTGCATGGAATACCGAAAGCTCAACAAAACAACCAGGAAGAACCGTTTTCCTTTGCCATTCATCGATCAAATGTTAGATAGATTAGCAGGAAAAACCTTTTATTGCTTTTTGGATGGTTATTCGGGGTATAACCAGATTACCATAGCTCCTACTGACCAAGAAAAGACTACGTTCACATGTCCTTATGGAACCTTTTGTAACACCCCAAACCCGGCCTACAAGCCCTGACCGGATCTGGCATGTCACTGCGGAAAACATTTGAAAGTATTTTTGATGTTAGAATAACCCGTGAAAATTTGTTAACTTTTGAATACTATGTCCATTTAAAATCTATTAAATAATATAAGCTCGATATAAAATATCCTAATTAAAACTTTATTATAAGTTATTATAATATAAATCATTTGTAAAAATACTTCTAAGTAAACATAAACTTCAACAACCATAAATAGAGTACTTTAAATCAAAAGTGGCCCTTATTACATCAAATAAATTCCCAAAATACGGATAATATAAAAATCATTATTAATTAACTAAACAAGTAAAACATCTACTTACTGCATGAAAATGCTTGCATGCATGGCCACCTTTGTATCCACTCCAACCCGGTCCATTAATCACGAATCACTGCGATGGTTAAAAAGTTGGGTGAGTCACACAGACTCAGTGTGTAATTAACCACTGAATTCCACCCACATGTTAACCACATAATTACCCACATGTCAGATATTAATGCAACATTATTTACATGTTAACCACATTCTTATAACGAGTGTATTTAACCACATGTTTCCACATCTTGGGCTTGGCCCATTACCACATTGAATCCACTTCACATCACGGGCTTGGCCCATTTCACATTAATCCACGTCACATATTGGGCTTGGCCCATTTCCACATATATTCACATGCAAAGTTATGCAATTATGAAGCCCAACCTGACCTAGGGTCCATCCTCTACACACCCCCTTATCCGACCTACCACACACCGTGGGATTATTAAATCACCCTCTCCTTTTTACTCCAATATGGCAACAAATGCCATCTACGTGCAATTAAGCACAATAATCCACAACGCGACCTCGATCGGCGCCAATCCACGATGTAGCCGTAGCTAACACCAAAACCACGATGGGACACATAGTCACTCATCAACCACGATATGGCACATAGCCTATATCAATCACGATGAGGCACCACGACTACTCATCAACCACGTACTCGAAGTACACCCGTACCTTCTTTCATAGCCCACCCATGCACATGCAACATAAAATACTGATCATGATAATGCATGCACATGTTTTATTCGTAATCATAGGCATATTCACACATACAAAACAATAATCATATTGCAACCACTTAGTTACTAACACGATCCTCGTCATACCCTTGAAGGGTATCAATATCACGATTATCACTTTGCACTTGTTAGTAAACACATTACACATACAAATATCACGCAAATCCGGAAACAATGGCTAACTACACACCTTATTACTTGGAGTTCTAGACTCTCGATCCCCGACGCTTATCGCTAAGCGAGACTACGGCTATCCGCCTATAGCTTTACTGTTCTTTGGCCCACACCCCCGGTGGCCAATCTCGAACCGTGAGACAGACTCTTTTCTTAAACTTCGGGATAGGGACTTTCCCTTGCCCTCCTTGGTGGTATTGGCCTCCATCAAAATGCTTAATCGAATACTTCGTTAATTGACAAGTACGAGATCTTAAATGAAAAGAACCATAACTTAACATCCTTACAGAAAGATCTTAAATCCAGAAGGCTTGTTTTACTTCATGCGACTAGCCCCTAAACTTTACTTATCAAATCCAGAAAAGCGCACTTGCCCTTGAACTGTCGTAATCCTCGCTACACAACTTATTAGAAGCGGCTACTACTAAAAATATATGAGTATAGCCCCCTTGGCCGAATACTTACCACCACCTTACCTTGATGAGTAGTCGAATTCAAGCGACCCCAAGTGCTCCTCTCATTTGGCTACCACAGAAAAACACATCACTTAAAGCCTTAAGGACATTCGACCAACCAAAGAAATCAAGGCCTAGACTCTTGTTTCGGCAACAATATGGAAGAGAATCCAAAACATATACAAAAGAGATCACTTACCCTTATCGATAAACTTCCAAGTCACCCTCCTAGATTCGACCCTTTGGAGAAGGATCACTTGGCTTAAGGATTCGTGACTTAGTAGAGAGGACGCTTAAAGGTGAAAGGTTTGGCTATGGCTTCCTATTAGGGGTGAAATATTCGGCTATACAAGGAGAAGGGAGAGTAGAAGATTTGGCCACCTAGCAAATTTGGGAGCAAAAAGGAAGAGAAGGTGCTTGGAGAAAAAAAGGTTTCGGCTAACAAGGTGGTTGAGAGAACAATACATGCAATTTCGGCAAAGAGAACAAATGGTAGAAAGGGTGGCCAAAGGTGAGCATCCCTCTATTTAAAGAATTCGGCCACTACCTAAAATTTCTCTTGGCCACTAATTTAAAAATTATTCAAAAAAAAAACAAATCAATTGCAACCATTATCTCCTATTAAAAATTCTTATTTTATCCCATACTTATCACAATCAAAATAAACCAATAACAACTCCTATTTACTAATTAAACTAAATAAAATAATCCTACAATTATCCTACCACTATCTAAAATAATTAAAATAACCCAACCCTTATCACTTACCTTAAGTAGAATTCTAAAAGAACTAAACAAAATGACTTAATCTTTATCCATTTGAAGCTCCCATGTGCCGTCCCATTGCCTCTCCAATGCTGCAAAATAAAACCAAAATAAAACACCTGCATCACGCTGCCCATAGGTCTCGAACATGGGACTGCTAGAACCCATCTTTGCGGTGGCGCCCTAGGCCATTCGGCCAAAGCGCTTTTTGTGATATAAATTCGCCCCATTTTCTTTTAAGCCCTCTCCATCTCCAACGCCACTTGCAAAATAAATATCAAAATTCTGTTTCCCTTGCGCCTTGAACTCACGACCTGCCCCAAGCCCTCCTTACAACGCCCCAGCCACTTTACCAGCCCATCTTTCTTGTCCACCAACGCCCACAAAATTGTTTTAAGGCCTTCTTGCCCAGTTTCCCCTTTTTACACTTAAATCCAATTTTTTTTCCAAAGCATTCCCTTATAATTTAAAGTTCCCGAAACCCTTAAAACATGTCCAACCATACTCCAAGCCTACTATCACTCGATTTTTGCACGAACGCATAACCCCTGAACCCAGGGTGTTACACCTTTGCTTTCAAACGAATTTCATTTGGATTGTGCAATGCCCCTGCAACATTTCAACATTGCATGATAGCAATATTTTCAAACATGGTGGAGAAATTTTTGGAAGTTTTTATGGATGACTTCTCGATGTTTGGCGATACTTTTGAAGGTTGTTTTAAAAACTTGGAGCTAGTTCTTTATCGGTGTGAAGAGACTAACCTTGTTCTGAATTGGGAAAAATGTCATTTCATGGTCTGTGAAGACATTGTTCTGGGACATAAAATTTCACAGCAAGGGATTGTCGTAGACAAAGCGAAGATTGGAGTTATTAAGAAATTGCCACCACCAACTACAGTTAAAGGTATTCGAAGTTTCCTTGGCCATGAGGATTTTATCGACGATTTGTTAAGGATTTTTCGAAGATATCCAAACCCATGTGTCCATAGTTATAACATAATAGAGCTTTCAATTTTGATGAGCCTTGTGTGCAAGCATTTGAGGAATTGAAAAAGCAACTGGTAACAGCACTGATTGTCATAGCACTGAACTGGACATTACCTTTTGAACTTATGTGCGATGCCAATGATTTCGCTGTAGGAGTAGTGCTAGGTAAAAGAAGGATAAAGTGCTTCATGCCATCTACTGTGCCAGTCGGACGCTGACAGATACGTAGTTGAACTACACCACTACTGAGAAGGAACTATTGGCTGTGGTATTTGCATTTGATAAATTTAGATCTTATTTAGTTGGCACCAAAGTTATAGTTTATACAGATCATTCTACGATTAAGTATTTGGTGACCAAGAAAGACGCCAAACCAAGATTAATTTGGTGGATATTACTGCTACAGGAATTTAATCTAGAAATTCGAGATAGGAAAGGCACAAAGAATCAAGTGGCTGATCCCTTGTCGAGACTTGAAGCAGGAAATGAAGATGGCAATATTCAACCCATTAAGGAGATTTTCCAGATGAGCAACTGCTAGTTGCCACGACATTACCTTGGTATGTCGATATCATCAATTTCTTAGTAAGTGGATTGCTGCCACCTAAGCTTAACAGTCAAAGACGAAGAAAATTTCTCCATGATCCCAAGCAATATTATTAGGATAAACAATTTTTATTCAAACATTGTGCAGATCAAATAATTCGAAGATGTGTTCCGGATGACGAGATTCAGAGTATTTTACACCACTGTCATTCAGCACCATATGGAGCAAATTTCGCGGGAATGTGAACTACTACAAAAGTTCTCAAATCTGGGTTTTATTAGCCAAGCATGTTTAAAGATGCACATGAATTTTTCCAAGCTTGCGAACGTTGTCAATGAACTGGGAACTTATCAAAGAGTTATGAAATGCCAATGCAAAACATTCTAGAAGTTGAATTGTTTGATGTGTGGGGAATCAACTTTATGGGTCCATTTCCACCCTATTAGGGCAATATATACATCCTTGTAGCTGTAGATTACATCTCCAAGTGGGTTAAAGCTATCGCTCTTCCTATGAATGATGCCAAATCGGTACTAAAGTTCCTGCATAAGAATATTTTCACTAGGTTTGGTACTCATCGTGCTCTAACTAGTGATAAAGGTTCTCATTTTGACTACAAATTACTTGTTATTGCCATGAATAAATATGGGGTTAAACATAAAATTGCCACGGCATATCATCCCTTGACAAATGGACAACCTAAGGTCTCAAATAGAGAAATTAAGTAGATTTTGGAGAAAGTGGTCAATCCTACCCGCAAAGATTGGTCATCCAAATTAGATGAAGCTTTGTGGGCATATCGCACTACCTTCAAGACACCATTGGGAATGTCGCCTTTCAAGCTCGTTTATGGGAAGCCTTGCCATTTGCCTGTTGAACTTGAACATAAAGCATTTTGGGCAATTAAGAAATTGAACATGGATTGGATTAATGCTGGCAATAATCGACTACTGTAGCTGAATGAGATAGAGGAATTCTGAGCTCAAGCTTATGAGAATGCCAAACTATACAAAGAAAAGACAAAGCGATGGCATGATAAGAAGATTTTGCCACGGTAATTTGAACCTGGACAACAAGTGTTGTTGTTCAATTCTAGGCTGAAATTGTTTCTTGGAAAATTGAAGTCTCGTTGGTCTGGCCCGTTTGAGATAGTGCATGTTTACCTTCATGGAGCTGTAGAAGTCAAAGATGGCAAGACTGGCTTTAATTTCAAAGTCAATGGCCAACGGTTGAAGCATTATTGGGGAGATCCCATACTTCGTGATAAACATTCCATTGCTCTTCGAACTATGTAGTGTTTTCTTTTGCCTGGTTTTATTTAATTAATTTTCTTTTGATTTCTTTATTTTATCGGTTTAATTAATTTTTATTTCTTTCTTTTGTTGCAAGTAAGTTTTAGCCCAAGCTTTTTAATAGTTAGCCCACTTAGCATACTTGGGAATTTTTAGCTTAATTTTTATATTATTTTTTTTCTTTTCCTTCCTAATTCTAACTTTACTGTGTTAGGCCATAATTTCAGGCTGATCTTATCCCCCACGTCACTATTA